>CACRXE010000044.1:0-600000 GCA_902685375.1 Neostethus bicornis | reverse complement strand
ACTTGGATGGGCGACCGCCGGAACCCCAGGTGCCACAGTGGGACGGTCGTAGAGATTAAATTGCCGTTGTGTCCCTGGGCAAGACACTTCACCCACGTTGCCTAGTCTGAATTGTGTGTATGCGATTGGTTAGCGATGGCGCAAAATGGCAGCCTCGCTTCTGTCAGTTTGCCTCAGGGCAGCTGTGACTACAAGAATAGCTTACCATCACCTGGTATGGAGTCGATGAATAATGCATATGTGTGAAGCGTCTTTGAGAGTCCTGAAAAGTGCTCTATAAATACAATGCATTGCTACTTATTATTATTATGAGTCCGGGGTCTGCCTCTTGGTCTCCTTCCGGTGGAGACCAAGAGGCAGACCCCGGACCCACTGAAGAGACTATGTCTCACAGCTGGCCGGGGAACGATTTGGGATCCTTTCGGGTGAGCTAGAGGATGCAGCCGGGGGTGAGAGAAGCCTGGGCTTCCCGTCTGAGGCTGTTGCCCCTGCGACCCAGCCCCAGATGAACGGAAGATGACGGAACAGAACGGAACGGAGCCTTATACAAGCCTTATGATGAAGGAAACACATATTCTATGTATTTGTATTGGGCTACCATCTAAATGACTAAGTTGGCTACAAATACATAATGAGCCTTCATGATTAAATGTTTACTTCCCCTGGAGTGTATCCTGTGGAGAATGACCCACCACATAATGCCACCATAAGTGTAACTTCATTACAATATTAATTAATTGTGCTTGATTGCTTTGATTAACTCAAATTCAATAAAGAAATCCAATTTTATGATTAAATTTGAGTATTTAAAAAAAACACAATAAAATGGAGCAGTACGTACTCCTTGTTTGGGAAATAAGCAGGGTGCGATAAAATACAGCCTGCATTTATAATAATAAAACAGCAGTCTTTTTAAAAGATAAAGTATACAAAATGTAGCATGCCTTCCCTGGAAATGTCTTTCCATATTAGTCTTGTCATGACCCCCTCACCTGCCGCCAGAGGGAGCCCTGGACCTTTCCCCGCTCCCGGATTCCTGCCTTATCCTGAACACCTGGGTAATTAGCCTGGTACCAATCAGCTGTGCATTGTCACCTTGCTGCCGATATAAAGACAATCACCCCAGTTTCTCTTGTCGGGTCATTACCATCCCTTCCAGCCAGGTCTCCCTGGTTGCCTGGCCATGATGATATTATGATTAACTCTGTTATATTATTTGAATTTTTGAATCCTGAGTTAATCCTGTGCCCTTTGCCTTACAGACTTACCTGACTTCTGTTTAATAAACCCTGTTTTTGATGTCCTCCAAATGAGTCCTCCTACCTTCCACATCACAAACCCTGACAAGTCTTTTGTTATTTGACAACTTCTCGCAACATAGCAAACATTCAAGTAAACCTCTCCTGGATTCTAGCCTTATCCTAAACACCTGGGTAATTAGCCTGGTACCAATCAGCTGTGCATTGTCACCCTGGTACCTATATAAAGACAATCACCCCAGTCTTTCTTGTCGGGTAATGACTATCCCTTCCTGCCAGGTCTCCCTGGTTGCCTGGCCTTGATGATATTATGATTAACTCTGTTATATTATTTGAACTTTTGAATCCTGAGTTAATCCTGTGCCCTTTGCTTTAATAAACCCTGTTTTTGATGTCCTGCAAATGAGTCCTCCTACCTTCCAAAACACAAACCCAAACAAGTCTTTTGTTATTTGACTACTTCTCGCAACATAGCAAACATTCAAGTAAACCTCTCCTGGATTCCAGCCTTATCCTGAACACCTGGGTGATTAGCATGGTGCCAATCAGTTGTGCATTGTCCGCCTGGTACTTATATAAAGACAATCACCCCAGTTTTTCCTGTCGGGTCATTACCATCCCTTCCAGCCAGTCTCCCTGGTTGCCTGGCCATGATGATATTATGATTAACTCTGTTATATTATTTGAAATTTTAATCCTAAGTTAATCCTGTGCCCTTTGCCTTACAGACTTACCTGACTTCTGTTTAATAAACCCTGTTTTTTATGTCCTGCAAATGAGTACCTTCCACATCACAAACCCTAACAAGTCTTTTGTTGTTTGACAACTTCGCGCTAGCGATAAATGCAAATATTCGGTCAAAGAAACGTTGAATCCTGTGCTCCCCTCAGTTATTTTTTCACTTTGGTTAAAGGGAATGTCTTTAAAATTTTGGTCTATATAGGTTTCCCTCCCTCATCTTTTTCCATTTTCAAACATTTTTGAAAAAGCTCCTGGGAACCACTAGGGCAGCGCTAAAGAAGCGCATGCAGCTTCAGAGCTACGGGTTGCCGACCTCTGGATTAGACACACCCAAGAAGCAGTTTTTGGAAACCACTTCTGCAGTTGTTCATTCTATGTGCAGATGAAGAAGATGGTGTCTATTTCTTTTGAAGTCTACCACCAGATGTTCCACCGACGCATGCACACACTATTTAAATTTCCTTTACCTGTGTCAAAGCACAAGCTGGTAAAATTTCTAAATCTTACTTTCCGAGGTTTTTGTCCAAGCCTGTTGTTAGAACCCAGTGGAGTGCTTATAAAGGATTAAAAGAACTGGGAGCAATTGAAACCATTCCTTCCTGATTTCCTACAGTGATAATGTTTCACGGTTGGGCCGTTGCGTCAGAAGCCTGAGTTGTGTTATATTTTCTATTTTCTCCACTTTTTAGTAACTTTATAAATTCGGGTCAAAATTGTATCATTACAGCGCGGTAAGAATATCACTTACCGAGAATGGTTTTAAGAGGTAGCTAGAAAGAGTCTGAGGCTTAAACTTTTCCATTTTTTCTGAGTTTCACGTGTGAACTGACTAAAAAGGTCAGTTACAGTTATTCCTTTTGGAGCTTTTTAGGGCTATACAGTGATTATTTTGTGTTTGAAGCTTGTTTTGATTTATAAATGTCACTTTTGTAACTACTTCAGCCAGGATTAGGTCATTTTTAGTTTCTCCAGCTGTGTCTTCCTCCTTTAAAAATCTTCCTCGGTGTGACATCAGCAGGACATCCTATGCACTGATGACCTCAGTAAATCTCTGTCAACTGCACATTTAACGCTTGGAGGAGGGTGTGAGTACCATGCATCTTTTTATAGAGTATGTAACTTAAAAAGTGCTAACTTTTAGAGTTCCCTTCAAACTGCCCGAGTTTTGTGTTGAGGCCTTGTGTTTGGACCTGAACTAGCACACGTGTTCGTTGACTCTTTGGCACGTTTTGTATTTTCTTCTCTTTTAAATACCAAGGGCAGTAGCAGATTTTATTAAAGCTTTTCCACCGTTTAAAACTCTCGCTGCCTTGTAAACTTTACTCCCTTGAGTGTTTTAGAGGTGTTCTCGTGAAATCTCCGACGTTAACGCAAGCGCTCTCTCCCACACACACAATATATAGAGTGTATCTACAAAGTAAATCCAACACAAGTAGTGAAGCAATGCCAATGACTGATTACCTATATGTCATCACAAATTAAAATTTGTTTGATAAAAACGAGTGAGATCAAGGAAAAGCTCTAGTCTAAGTTGTTTTTTTTAGCAAAACATAAGCTACAAAAATTTGATAGCCAGTGGTTGGTTGTCATAAACTCCTCGGCCTCAAGGTTTATGTAAAAACAACCCGCTTTTTCATCACATTCTGGCAAATATACTTATTCTGAGCACATCTGAGACTGCAATGATCATTTGAAACACATATTGGCTCAAACCCTTTATTCCTACACATGTTCCTAATTGGTTAAGAAGCATTTTGAGCTCAGTGGGAGAGGTCGTTCAGGCTCTAGGTGGAAGGAAATATTTCATCGAGGCTGTTGACATTTTGTTCATAAATCACAGAGAACAATAGCACACAGGACCCTGCAGCTCTGGCTTAGTGACCAGAATGTACTGCTATGAACATTTCAGAAGTCTTTTTTTTTTTTCTGTAAAGATTAGGAATGCAGATTTTAGGAAACTGTAACCATTGTGAAGAATGAAAAATTAAAATAAAACAATGGTACAAAACGTTAACTTTTTTTTAAAGTTCCGAACTTGACCTTCCTTTTCACTTTTGGAAGGTTTGGCAAGATGAAAAAAAAAAAAAGATTAAATAGTTTAGTTACTTTTAGGTTTTTCATAAACTGTCTTACTGTTCTAAACAAAAAGATCGAGTAATACGAGAAAGTTAGATCAGAAGAGAGATTATAAATCATTTTAGTCTCTTACAGTCAGCACCAGGAATGGGTCACATTAGCTGAGTGGATGCTAACGAGCCAGCTTCTTATCAAACAACTTTATTTTCTGGTTGACAGAAGAAACCAAAATATACTACGACAAACAAAGACATTTGGTCTCAGATTGGTTCCTCAAACTGAAATGCTTTGGCTCAATTACAAATATTATTTGTTCCGTTCCAGCGTCTTCCGCTTATACGGAGCCAGGTCGCGGGGGCAACAGCCTCAGACAGGAAGCCAAGGCTTCTTTGACCCTAGCTGTATCCCCCAGCTCACCCGGAAGGATCCTGAGTCGTTCCTCAGCCAGCTGTGAGACATAGTCTCTCCGGCGGGTCCTGGGGTTTGCAGCTGGGTCTTCTCTCAGTGGGACGTGCCCGAAACACCTCACCAGCAAGGCGTCCGGGGGCATCCTGACCAGATACCCGAACCACCCCACCCCATCTGGCCCACCTGGCTCGAGAGGAGCCCATATGGCTCCTCCCATATGGGGAGGGGCCATATGGGGAGGAGCCATATGGCTCCTCTCGACCCAGATGGGGTGACCATTATTATTATTTGTGACCTGCTTTAAACTTTTCAATTGTTACCCTGTGGGTACTTGCATGTTACCAATTTTGAAACATGATTCTTTTTTTTCATTGTGAGGTCAGATAATAAAAAACTAAAGAACTTAGGTTGGTAGCGTTTAGTAACGTGGCAAGTTTTTGACTTGCTTTGGGGTGCGTCCATCTTTGTACCACCATCTGGTCTAACAGTTTTCCTCAAGAATTATTTTGTTCGTATTTAGAGTTGGTAGATTTGCACAGATTTTGACCAGTGGTTTTCTCGCTGTAAAACGCCAGCTGCTGTGTGTTTAGCTTGGCACAGTCTGGACAAACTAAACTATATTTACATCCAGCTGCAAGACTTCATCACCACATTGAATGAACTTGTGACTATGTGGAAGCCACAAAGAAAGGGATAAATAGGAATGTTTTCTGCTGTTATTGTTGTCGTAAAAGAGATTGATGATGCCGGGTTATCTTTAGCCCGACATTAAAAAGTAAAAAAAAAATTGCGATGGTTAGAACTCAACCAAAAAGAAAGCTAAAAAAATCAAAGATTTTCCAAAATAGAAGCCATAACTTTAGAAAGTTTAAAATTCAGTTCAATTAGAAGAAATGGTGACCAAATGGTAATAAATACATTTACTCGATACAATGAGAGTAAAAGTACTTTGGCCCGATAGATTGCGACAAAATATATAAGAGGGAGGTGCTCCGGAAGAGAGCCAATGAACTTAGATGATCCTCCGCGTCTAGACTTAGTGGTTGATGGTAGAGGAAAACTGGATCTAACTTAAGTTTAATCCAAGCAGAAACACAATGGAGGAGTGCCACCAGCTTCCCACATTTACTGTAAAAAGGATACTAAATTGTTCTTCCGCTCGATGCCAAAACACACTAAACTACCAGATCCAGGACATCCTGTTTTTAGAAATTCCTTCGCAGTGCGAAATAATATGTACACAAATAGCTGTTTATAGGAAAAAAATAGAAGAAACCTCGTGGAGACCCAACCAAAGGAGAGATCCCTTCCTGGGACAGTCAGCCAATGTACTACCAGCAACGAAATGAGCTCTATCTGACTCTGGGACTAAACGTTTGAAAAGTAAAGGAGGTTGCCTGTCTTTGTGAAAAAATTAGTTGAAGGTTCAACAAGAGAAGTTTGGTATCCTGGACACCATCACCCTGTAGAAGAGAAGAGAGCGAAAAAAAGCCCAGAAGGCCGAGGGCTGAACCGACCCTCGACATTAAAAAACAACTGGCAGAAAGATGGCAGCTTTTTAAACGAGCAATGCAATCATCACTTATTGGCAAAGGAATGAGTAAAGGGTTAAATAGGGACACACCAAAGAGTGCAACCTAATCCCAAGACATGTCTTTTTGATTGAGCTTAAGCTAAAAGCTTCATTGTAAATGTAATTCAGCAAGCGTACTGTACTTTTTGGGGATTCAAAACAAAAGCAGAGAATGTGATTTAACAATAAAATGTCAGGGTTTTATGAATGTTGAAGGAGGAGGACCCAATTACAGGACATCAAACAAGGTTTATTAACACAATTCAGGAAAGTCAGTAAAGCAAGAAGCATAGGGTTAACTCAAGGTTTCAAAAGTCCAACTAATAACAAAGTTCAAACATGGTCAGGCAACCAGGGTGAACTGGCTGAAAGAGATGGTATGACCCGACAAGGGAAGTCCGGCGTGATTGCCCTTATATAGATGGCAGAGTGCACAGATGTGTGGAATCAGGAGTCATCCTCAGGTGACCCTAATCAGGCTGATTAAGAACATCCAGGGCTTCCTCTGGTGGCAGATGAAGGAATTCTGACATAAAATAGTTTAGGTGAGGTGACGCTAGTTTATTTTTTGCACAATTCATACAAAAGGTCATTCAAAGTGTTTTAAAAGTCAGAAAAAGTTCATTGAAATCATAAAACAGAATAAAAAGATAAAAAACAGAACTGTTTTCAGTTTAGATTTAACCATGGTCACAGTGTCGGCCTGTCTCACAGCCTCAGAAAGTTTGTCCTCTATGTTAAGTCCTGACTCTAGGCTCCAGCAGGAGGCTGGCTCCAGAGGTCCTCAGAGTTCTAGATGGTTCATGTTTAGTCCTGACTCTAGGCTCCAGCAGGAGGCTGGTTCCAGAAGTCCTCAGAGTTCTACATGGTCCATGGTTAGTCCTGACTCTAGGCTCCAGCAGGAGGCTGGTTCCAGAGGTCCTCAGAGTTCTACATGGTCCATGGTTAGTCCTGACTCTAGGCACCAGCAGGAGGCCGGTCCCAGAGGTCCTCAGAGTTCTAGATGGTTCATGTTCAGTCCTGACTCTAGACTCCAGCAGGAGGCCGGTCCCAGAGGTCCTCAGAGTTCTAGATGGTTCATGTTTAGTTCCGACTCTAGGCACCAGCAGGAGGCCGGTCCAGAGGTCCTCAGAGTTCTAGATGGTCCATGTTTAGTCCTGACTCTAGGCTCCAGCAGGAGGCCGGTCCCAGAGGTCCTCAGAGTTCTAGATGGTCCATGTTTAGTCCTGACTCTAGACTCCAGCAGGAGGCCGGTCCCAGAGGTCCTCAGAGTTCTAGATGGTTCATGTTTAGTCCTGACTCTAGGCTCCAGCAGGAGGCCGGTCCCGGAGGTCCTCAGAGTTCTAGATGGTTCATAAGGTACTAACATATCACAGATGTACTTTGGTACTAGACCATGGAGAGACTTAAACACAAGCAGAGCAGCTTTAAAGTCTATTCTCTGAGCCAAAGGAAGCCAGTGCAGAGACTTTAGCACAGGACTAATGTGATCATATTTTCTAGTTCTTGTGAGGACTCGAGCAGCAGCATTTTGAATAAACTGCAGCTGTTTTAAGGCCTTTTTGTTCAGACCAGTGAGTAGACCGTTGCAATAATCTAACCTACAGCTTTATGAAGGGTTTTAGCAGATAAAAATGTTCAAGTTTAACCAGATTGATCTGTTATTTGAAAGACAAGAAACAGTCACAAATGGAAAGCTGTGTATATGATTACGTGGTTTAGAGTCTGACCCAGAACAGGTCGACACTGACACATCTCAGCATTTCCTGATGAGGTCAGATCTCTGAAGTTATGAAGAGCAGATTATCTCTGACTTATGTTGCCACTTAAAATGATGAAGTCAAGCGTCAATACACGAATGCATCACTCAATGCCGTTAAAACTTTTACTAAACATAAAATATAGAAACTGGTCCAAATACAGTTGGACTGGATCCCTGGTGGGACTGCACCAGGGATCTGCTCTGAGTCCTTTGCTGTTTGCTATGTTTATGGACAGGCTGACAGACAAGGTTAGACAGGAATCTCCATGGACGATGATGTTTGCAGATGACATTGTGATCTGTAGTGAGAGGAGGGAAGAGGTGGAGGAAAAGCTGGAGAGGTGGAGGTTTGCACTAGAAAGAAGAGGAATGAAGATTAGTCAGAGTAAGACAGAGTACATGTGTGTGAATGAGAGGGATCCAAATGGAAAAGTGAGGTTACAGGGAGAAGAGATAAAGAAGGAGGAAGATTTTAAGTACTTAGGATCAACAGTCCAGAGCAATGGAAAGTGTGGAAAAGAGGTGAAGAAGCGTTTGCAAACAGGCTGGAACGGGTGGAGAAAAGTATCAGGTGTGATGTGTGATAGAAGAGTTTCAGCCAAAATGAAAGAAAAAGTGTACAAAACCGTGGTGAGACCCGCCATGCTGTTTGGTCTAGAGACAGTGCCACTGAGGAAAAGACAGGAAGCAGAGATGGAGGTAGCAGAGATGAAGATGCTGAGGATCTCTCTGGAAGTGACCAGGATGGACAGAATCAGAGGAACAGCATGTTAGAGGTTTTGGAGATAAAGTCAGAGAGACCAGACTGAGATGGTTTGGACATGTACAGAGAAGAGAGAGAGAGTACATCGGAAGAAGGATGCTGGGTTTGGAACCACCAGGAAAGAGGACTAGAGGAAAACCAAAGAGGAGGTTCATGGATACAGTGAAGGAAGACATGAAGATAGTTATTGTGACCAAAGAGGATACAGCAGATAGGGTTAGATGGAAGAAACTGTCTTGCTGTGGCGCCCCTAAAGGGAAATGCCGAAAGCAGAAGAAGCATGAGGTCCGAATAAAGTGTTTGACTTTGTTATTTTCGTCTTAGGACGACTACATACAACTAGCCTCGACTTAAAAAAGAACAGAGTATGAACTGCTGGAAGACTGCCAACATGGCATCATCTACAGATGTTTGTGTGTAAATGTATCACAGGCAGATGTGTTCTTTGTACTGCAAATGAAAATATTCATGTTTATATGTGAATAGGATGTTTTGTAACAGTTTGCATGTCTGAGATCAATCAGCATCAGAGGCGGGTAAGATGTAATCACTCTTTCAGTAGACACATAATTCTAGAAAATACCGCTAACAGAAGATGAAAGTCAAATAACCCTTTGGACACTGCCTGCGTCCTTAAACTTTCCGTGCAGAGGCGTCTCACACGCTACAGAAGGTTTCTGTTTCAGCAGATGACAGTGGGAGCAAAAGGCTGGGGTATGTTTTGCAAGCTTTGGGTTTCCAGCGAAGAGGAAGAGGAGTGAAGGAGGATGCCCTTGAGGTTGCATGGACGATAAATTTAGTATTATATCCTCATATTCCCTTCATCTTAACTCCAGCCAACACAGTGGCTTGTACAGGTTTGACTTTCCAGTTGGATTTTATGCTACTAATAGGAGAGTGGAAAAAGATGATCGGATTTTGAAAACGATCCATTTAAAAAGAATAAATCTCTCTACTTTTTTTTTTAACGCTGGGATATTTTTCTTGCTTAAAAAGTTTTACTCTGTAAAGTTTTTACATTTTCACCCACTTCATCAGTCAGCCAATCACCTTCTTAACCGTCTATCCCTTATGGGGAGGGCGGAGCCCATCCCAGCTGATTCAAGGCGAGGGGCAAGGTACATCCCGAGCAGGTTGCCAGTCTTTCGCGGGGCCACACACACTCCTAGGGGCGATCATGTAGTGGCCAATCAACCTAATATGCATGTTTTTCAAAGGGTGCGAGGAAACCCACATATATGGGTCAATTTCAAATTTCTTTCCGTTTTCTGTCCTAGCCTGAAAGGGCAAAGTTTCAGTTATCTAAATGATTGAAAAGTTGATTTCACTGTTAATTCTAAGTCTGCTACTATAATGTTGCATACACATTTATTTAAAACTGTCATAGGATAAATATTTTATTCACTTTGTGATGATCAAAAATCTCTACCCAGCCAAATTTCAATGTCCCTCAATAAAATGCTTATCTTTCAGTAGCATATCAAGAATCTTCTCTGTAATGAAAAATATTAATTTTTTGCCTTACATAAACAAGGTCATGTAAGGTTATAGACCATATTAACTGTTTGCATAAAAATGTTACCAAAAAATGACATAATACACGCAAAAAGACCTGTCCCTCAACATAATGTCCACTCTGTTACTTTTACTCTGTTACCATATCATCATCATCATCATCATCATAATGTTCATCAAGTTCCAACAACTGCCACCAGGATTCACTGCTGCAGACAGGAAGTAACTTTTGGAGAAGAAGCCATGTGGCTAAAGTATTTTGGCTAAAGTTTATAAAGGTTTAAAATCTTAAAAAGGGTAAGGTTCATTTTGAAATGTCTTCTCTGTTACCAGCATAATATATAGATTATCTAGAATATAAGAGACATGCCATTTACTGGTGATAAAATTTGTGAAATAGTTTTAAATGATGTAATGTGAGAGATAATACATCAACTTTCCTAGCTGTAGTGAACAGAAGAAACTAAATTTGTCCACTCTGTTACTGTCCACTCTGTTACTGAAACAAAGGTAACATAATACTATACAGATGTAATTAAAAGTACATCTGTAAAAAAAAAAGGGGGCATTGGCAGATTTGGGTCTCTAAATCAATCCTTTATCAAAAACAAAAGAGAGTAGGAACCTATGGATGTACTTATATTTTATTTTTTCACTAAAATGGAAAGAAATTTGAAAATGACCCATACATGGGGAGAACATGCAAACTCCACATAGAATAGACAGTGTTCCAAGCTTCGTCCCCACCCGATACTCGAACCCACAACCTTCTTGCTGTGAGGCCACTGTGCCACCCCCTGCGCCACTGTGCCGCCGCCTATTTCATGTGGTGTAACGTATTTATTTTAGACTTTTTAAGCCGCATCGAGAGGAGCCAGATGGGGTTGATCAGGCATCTGGTCAGGAAGCCTCCCAAGAGCCTCACTGGTGAGGTGTTTTTAGAATTAGTCAGTCAGTCATCTTCTTATCCGTCTATCCCTTTCGGGGTTACGGGGGGTGCCTGAGCCCATCCCGGCCAATTTAAGGCAAAGGGCAGAGTACACCCCAAACAGGTCGCCAGTCTGTCGCGGGGCCACACACATACAACCATCCACACACACACACACACTCATTCCTAGGGGCAATTTGGCACCGGCCAACCAACCTAGCATGCATGTCTTTGGAGGATGGGAGGAAACCATAGCACCCAGAGGGAACCCACCCAAACACGGGGAGAACATGCAAACTCCACACAGAATAGACAGTGTTCCAAGCCTCGTCCCCACCCAGGACTTGAACCCACGACCTTCTTGCTGTGAGGCCACTGTCCTACCCACTACGCCACCGTGCTGCGTTTTTAGAATTAGAATTACTTTATTTCCACCACGTCCTAACTCGCTAGAGAGACTATGTCTTACAGCTGGACGGGGAACGACTTGGTATCCTCCCAGGTAAGCTGGAGGATGCAACCGGGGTAGGAAAAGCCTGGGCTTCCCGTCCGAGGCTGTTGCCCCAGTGACCCGACCCCGAATAAGCAGAAGACGATGGAATAAAACGAAACATTTTAAGCCTGGTTCCTCCAGCTTTTTCATAAATGCAGCAGTAGCTTATTTTTATTTTTACACGTGACACAACCACATGTTAAACGCAGTTTATTGGCATCAGGATTAAAATAAAACCCCAAAAAACTTGTTTTTGCAACGTTCAAACTTTGCTTAGAAACTCATTTTCAAAGCACTAAAATTCAATTTATTGGTGAAACAGAAGAAAGATTTCCTGTAATGATTCTTCAATAAATCGTGCAGGTGTCACCACTACTCCAGGGCCTTTTAAATTCTTCTGATGGTTTTCTTGAGGTCAAGCGAAGGTTCTAATTCGTTTTACTTCCAATCTTTTAGGAGCAGTTCTTTCCAAAGGTTTTCTTTGTTTATAAGACCTCAGTTTGAACTCCACGCTAACTGCCATTAATTACGTCGCAAACTGAGGGAAACAAGTTTAAACTTATAAAGCTTTCCGTTCACTTTAGCCTGAAAAGAATCTTCTTAGAGGATGTTGCTGGATAAATTTTATTAAAACTTTTTTTTAATCTGTAACTCTATCTCCTTTCGTACCCAAATATGTCTTCGACTTCCCTCATCGCAGCAGCCAAAATAACAAGACGTATCAAATATCTGTCTTCCTTAAATGAATCATTTGTCTACCCCCGTCGAGCATCCAGGGATTTTACTAATTCAGACAAATGAAAACAAAAGCAAGCAATATCCGAGCGTGTGACGTGGAAACTTCAAGTCGAACTTTTTCTTCGTTTACTACATGAGAAAAAGTTGTAAAAGTGTGTTTTTTGGGTGTACAGTGTTACAGATAAAACAAATGGACTGTTATCTTGGAAAACGGACCGAAAACAGCAGCATTAGAACATATTAAAAGATAATCGTAGACTCTTTGAAAAAGTTTAATAAAAACCGTAAAAGCAATAGTAATAACTTGTAAACATAACAAATACTGTGGTGTTCTAATAAAAAGAAGTTCATCAAGGAAAGAACTTTATAATGAGAAATAAATTGGCTTAATGAATGCTTAACGTAACGCAGTGTTTCTGTTGGCAACGTCCACTACAAGATATCATTGGCCAAATCGAGAGGCACACATGTACACATTACATGCACATGAGTTTGTTGCTGGGTGTCTGCAACTAGTTTTTCTCTTTTTTTTCTGAGTTTTTTTGGTTTTCTTTGTTTTTTTTACTCACGCTGTTCGTCCCTCACCTCCCAGATTAGTCAGAGTAAAACAGAATACATGTGTGTGAATGAGAGGGATCCAAATGTGTGGTGAGGCCTTTTAGGCCTGCTTGTTTGTTTTTTTTCTCCCCCAAAACTCACAGGTGCTGGATGGCTTCTAACGGGAGGATTGGCTGATTGCTCCCAGCTGCACAGACTTACCGGTGGCTATAAAAGACCTGGTGTCACCCACAGTCTCTGTCAGGTCTTCAACGATTCTAGTGGTAAACTGACCACCTCTAAGCTGAGTCAAATTTTGATATCAGACTAATTTTCTTATTCTCCTCACAGGAACCTTCAGCCCTTCCTCTTGGCCATCCAGCACTGCCTGAAGCCGTTATCTCTCTGCTGTGGATTCCTTTGTTCAACACTTAATAAACTGTTAAACCTGCATTTGGATCCTCCTCATTCCCTCTCCCACACAACAAAATGGAAAAGTGAGGTTATAGGGAGAAGAGATAAAGAAGGTGGAAGATTTTAAGTATCTAGGATCAACAGTCCAGAGCAATGGAGAGTGTGGAAAAGAGGTGAATAGGCGTATGCAGGCAGGCTGGAACGGGTGGAGGAAAGTATCAGGTGTGATGTGTGGTAGAAGAGTTTCAGCTGAAATGAAAGGAAAAGTGTACAAAACCGTGGTGAGACCCGCCATGCTGTTTGGTCTAGAGACAGTAGCACTTAGGAAAAGACAGGAAACAGAGATGGAGGTAGCAGAGATGAAGATGCTGAGGATCTCTCTGGGAGTGACCAGAATGGACAGAACCAGAGGAACAGAACATGTTAGAGGTTTTGGAGATAAAGTCAGAGAGAGCAGACTGAGATGGTTTGAACATGTACAGAGGAGAGAGAGAGAGTACATCTGGGTTTGGAACCACCAGGAAAGAGGGCTAGATGAAGACCAAAGAGGAGGTTCATGGATACAGTGAAGGAAGACATGAAGATAGTTGGTGTGACCAAAGAAGATGCAGGAGATAGGGTTAGATGGAAGAAACTGACTTGCTGTGGCGCCCCCTGAAGGGAAATGCAGAAAGAAGAAGAATCATCCCCCACGAGGGAAATTTGTATGCTGCACTCCTATACTGCAGCAGGCTGCCCACGACGGCACCAATGGGGGGAGTAACAGGGGGTTAGGTGTCTTCTCCAAGGACCCTGGATGTGCACGCAGTGTGATGCGAACCTGCAAACTTCCGATTTACTTTCAGTCCGCGGGTGAACACCCTAACTACTGAGCCACCGTCTCCAATTATTATTCATTTTGTTTCGTCTTCTGAACCATTTATCGCAAGCAGGGTTGCGGTTGATGCCGCAGCCTATCCTGGCTGATTTCAGTCAAGTCAGGGTACACCTCAAACAGGTCGCCAATCTGTTGAGGGGGCCACACACAGAACCATCCCCACAGACTCATTCCAATGGGCAATTTTGTAGCGGCCAATCAACCAAACACAAATGCTTTTGGAGGGGGGAGAAAACCCACACATACACGGGGAGAACACGGAAACTCCACAAAGAAAGGCCGGTATTTCAACCCTCACCCCCATTCCGGGATTCAACCTTGACCTTCTTGCTTTTGGGCTATGCATAAATTCCATTTGCATTATAATTGGGAACACACTGTAGATTCCGCACCTAATTTAATTCAGATTTTTCCGATTCACACCTTCGGAATGCTGTGATTTGGAAATAACTCTCCAACATCTGTTTTTTTTAAGTGGCTCATTAGCATGTAAAAAAAATACCGCAGCCGTTTTTAAACTTTTCAATCTTAAAATTTTACCAAACTATGTACCACAGCTGTACGTCTTTCTGACCCTACAGGAACACAAAAACCCCTAAAACTTCCTGAAAGAGTTAAAAAATATTTCTTTTTTTTCTGACGCCGACAAGCTAATTGTGCTATCGGACTCGCATATTCTTTAGAGAAGGGGTCACCAACCCGATGCCCGCGGCACCAGGTTGCGCGCAGCGACCGCATCAGTCGCCCGCAGGCCAGTTCTAAAAATAGCACTAATCACGAATTAGCTCTGTCTAAAATTTTATTTAATTGTGTTGCTATTCTTTTTGAATTTCATTTACAGTGATGTAAATTTAAAAACGAATATATAAAAACGTAAACGTGAGCGCTGCAAAGATGAGGTTAAGAACGCGTTTTCTACCACAAAAACATGGCAGAAAAAAAGGAAGAAAACTTGTCATTTTCACAGTGAACGGGAGGAAGAATTCTTTTTTACTAACGTGAAAGAAAACTGTGTGCGTCTCATCTGCGGTGCGACTATGGCGACGCACAGTCGCACCGTCCTTATTTTGAAAGTAGATTTTTGTTAAATCTTACATAATTGATCATTTGTACAAACATGGTTCAGAGTTTATGATTTGATAACTGTTGTAAAAATTGAAAAAAGATTCCCTGCAAAATGTTGTGGAAGTGATCATTTGAAAATGAAACACTTGGATATTGCATATTGAAATGGATCTGTTTCTTTTTAATCATACTGAAATAATTATTGTGATGGATCATTAATAATCAGTGTCTTCACATAGAATATTATTAATAATAATATAAAATTAAAGGTAAACTGTGTAACTTTGTTATTTTAGAAGTGTATTATCAAAGTGGTAGCCCTTTGCATTACTCAGTGCCCTTGAAGTAGCTCTCTGTTTCAAAAAGGTTGGTGACCCCTGTTGTAGAGGCATACACGTACGTAGATATGAGAAACTTTTTGTTAGACAGATTTAATAAAAATGTAAACACAGCACTAGAACATCCATAATGTCAAAAAGGACCATTAGCAAGCAAATGGCCAAAAGATCCCAGACATCGGAATCATTAGTGCATATTTTTCATGTATATGTGTGTATTTTTATCGTTGTATGTTTTGGCTTTGCGGGTGCAAGAGAATACTTTCCATTCCGATGTGTTCTTTACAAACTTAATTTAAAACACAGAATATGTTATTGAACATTCCATTTGTTTTAAAATCCACCAGCGGAATCAGAGTTTTACAGATTTAACGATCCACATGCTTTCTTGGTAACATAGAAACTGAAATTTACAGCTTATGTGCTCCCTTTAAAGTCAGACTGAAGCAGAAGAGCTTTTGACTTGACCAGAGATGGCCTCTGTTAGCAGGTTTATGTTTTCCTGTGTGTGTTCGAGATCATGCCCCAACCAATTGCAATTAGCATGAACCCACTTAAAACACACATGGCTGTTAATATGCCCAAAGAGGCTATAAAACCTTCACAGAGTAAATGGAAACCAGCTGGATTTGTCGCCTGAGAACAAGAAGATGACCAAAGCAACAACTAACAAAAATATATTGTAAAGTGTAGAAGTGAGAAGTGCCAACAAAGATCAACAAGACTGACTCTAAATCCCAAGAATTACTAATGCCGGACGCTCCTCATGTATCATTGTTAGGCAGAGCTCTGGTCATTTTGTCTCTTATCAGATCCTGGCATCTTTTCCCAGTTCACAGCCGCAGACCGATTAATCTGAGTCACTGGAGCAGAACCAGGCAGTATATTGATCGGCACAGTGACCTTTTCTTTTGTCAGTTCCGTACATATGGGGGTGGGAGGAGGGTTGTCATTCTTAAGGTCTCCAGCTCAACATATTGCTAAAAACAAGTGCCCAGTAAAAATGAAAAGCCTGTAAACAACTCTTCAGACAAGTAGTTTTCAGGTACTCTGGAGCGCAAATACCGTGCTGTTCCCAAAAGAAGCCCACCTTCTAACAGAAGCACACCCCTGTTTTTACTGAAACTTGAATACAGCAAAGCTTAATTCGACAAAAATAAGTCTTCCATATGCAACTTTAGGTCAGGTCTGACATGTCCTTGTTCTTTTAAGTAGCGCTACATAGCACTTTAAATAGCGCTACCACACATGTGGAGATTGTACTGGCACCAGTACCATCCTGAAACTATTTGTTTTGCCCTGCAGATTTTTTTAATGCAAAGAATAATAATAATGCATCGTATTTATAACGCACTTTTCAGGACTCTCAAAGACTCTTCGCATATGCATTATTCATTCACTCCATGCCAGGTAATGGTAAGATACTGTTGTAGCCACAGCTGCCCTGGGGCAAACTGACAGAAGTGAAGCTGCCATTTTTGTGCTATCGGCCCTTCTGACCATCACCAACCAATCGCACACACCATTCAGACTAGGCAACATGGGTGAAGTGTCCTGCCCAGGGACACAACGGCAATTTTAATCTCAACGGCCGTCACGCCGTGGCAGCTTGGGCTCCGGCGGTCTCCCATCCAAGTACTGCCCAAGGCCCAGCCTGCTTAGCTTCTGAGGTCTGACGGGATCAGGCAGTGACAGGCTGGTATGGCCACAAATAGCGTAATAAACACAAATAGCATATTTAAAGATGCGCACCCCATCAGTGCGGCCGCAGATACGCATTATTAGGAATAATACGGTAAGGATGGTATCTTTTGTTACATCAGATATGCGATATAATAATAATGCATCGTATTTATAACGCACTTTTCAAGACTCTCAAAGACTCTTCACATATGTATTATTCATTCACTCCATACCAGGTAATGGTAAGCTACTGTTGTAGCCACAGCTGCCCTGGGGCAAACTGACAGAAGCGAGGCTGCCATTTTGCGCCATCGGCCCTTCTGACCATCACCAACCAATCGCACACACATCATGCAGACTAGGCAACGTGACTAAAGTGTCCTGCCCAGGGACATAATTGCAATTTAATATTCAATGGCCATCCCACCATGACACCTTGGGTTCCAGCGGTCTCCCATTCCAGTACAGCCCAGGCCCAGCCTGCTTAGCTTCTGAGGTCTGATGGGATCAGGCATTGACAGTCTGGTATGGCCACAAATAGCGTAATAAACACAAATACGTAGCGTATTTAAAGATGCGCACTCCATTAGTGCGGCCACAGATGCGCGTGTATTAGGAATAATACGGTAAGCATGGTATGTTTTTTTACGTCAGATTTGCGATAACAGCCGAAACTTTTGACATTTGGGACTCTCCCCCAGCTCATGTACGACCAGAATAAATCTGACATACTCTTTTCATTTTGGTGTGCATGCATAAAAATGGCACTCCCTGAAAAGAAAAAAAACAACACTTCCTGCTTTTATTAGAATGTGGGCGTGGCAAAGAACAAAAGGCATGGTCAAAAACAACTTAGCGCGTGAACACTGTCTGAATATCGGACAATAGAACTCACAAGTTTGAATGAAATAGAAAATGTTTTTGATGTGGGGGGAAACGCGACAGAAACCGTAGTTGAGTTTTTTGGTAAACAATTAAATGTATGTGTTTTCAATGATAATTTTTTACTATTAGAACTAAAACAAAAAATAAAGAGCTAGACCAAAGTGGAAGAGAAGAGGATCTGTCGTTGAATTAGGAACATGTTCCGTGGGTTAATTGGAGACGGCAAAAAAAGACATGAAAAGGGAGGCGGGTTCAGCGTGTGACAATAATTGTGGTTCGTGATCTATATTTAAAATATTATAAAAGACAGTCAGAGCTCATGAGTCAAAAAGAGCATGAAATGATGATGTGAAGAAGGGAGGTATAGGACTAGTAGGGAATGCATGAAAGAGATATTATTGGCAGTGAAAACAGGGAAAACACATCTGTGGAAGGAGTGGTAACCACATGAAGCCATAGGATCCAGATGGGACAGGAAAAGAGTGGGCAAATGTGATTATCTCGGTGATATGAGCAGATAAATCAGGGGAGACAGAGAACCACACAACAGGGCCCAGTAGAAAGTTCAAAACTGAAAAAGTATAGAGTACTTTTTTCTGCAAGAAGACTATCCCTTTGACTCAAATTGCACAGCAAGGAATCGGAGTAATTGCAGGTTTGGTAAAAAAAAAAACTCAAAGCTAAGCAGGCAATGAATCCCACTGATAGGGCTGTATGTGGGGGTTTAGATGATTTACACTATCAGTCCAATTATTATGTAGACCTGATTTAACAAGGCAGCTCAGTGGTTAGAGCGGTCCCGCGTGGACTGGAAGTTCACAGGTTCGCGGACCGGAAGTTCGCGGGTTCGCGTCCCACAAAGAGCACGACTAGAGTCCTTGGCAGTGGTGGAACGTAACGAAGTAAATATACTTCGTTACTGTACTTAAGTAAAAAATTGTGTATCTGTACTTTACTTAAGTAAAATTTGAGACCGGTACTTTTACTTTTACTTCACTACATTTTTAGAGCAAATATCTGTACTTTTACTTCGCTACTTTTTAAAAGTGTGTTTTACATTTTTCGATACATTTTCGTTCAGGAATTTGAAAAATACACAGGTTTTTTAGCGCATCTTGAAGCCGCATCGCCAAAATCAAAATAAACAGTTGATCGGGAGAAGAAGTAATGAATCGAGAGTAAACATTTTCCACATTCATTCAGCGCCAAAAACTTAACATCAAATATAGTACAAATTAAAATGAGTCAGAAGATCGTTGTTCGTTGTGTTTACTTCTAAATAAAAAGTTGAGCCATCATTACACAGAGCAGGGGCGGATCTAGAATTTTCCAAAGGGGGTGGGGCTTTGACAAAGCCACTATATAGTGACTGGGGGCCTCCCCCCCAAAACATTTTAAAAAATGAGTGTCATTTTCCTCCATTTTGGTGCCCATTCACTGGCCCTTCGAGGGGATAGCTTGACTTGTCCCCTTTTCTTTTATTTATTTATTTTTTTTTTTTGTGGACCAAAAGAGGCTGGAGAGGGGGGTCACACCCCTGCAGAGTATTTATCTGGGTTACCATGGCGACACCCTATAGCACAACAAATAACATTTGAATTATGGTTAAATACTTTTACTTTTACTTGAAAGTACAATTTACACCAACTACTTTTGTACTTTTACTTAAGTAGATTTTTTTTTGCACTTTTACTTAACTAAATTTTTTGCCTAATTATCTGTACTTTTACTTAAGTACAAAAAGTGAGTACTTCATCCACCACTGGTCCTTGGAAAAGACACCTAACTCCCGCTTCTCCCACCATTGGCGCCGTTGAAGGGCAGCCTGCTGCGGTGTAAGGAGTGCAGCACACAAATTTGCCCGGTGAGGGATGAATAGAGTAATTTTTTTTTTTTTTTTAAATCAGGACAGCGGGATGACCGGAACAAAAAAAAAGGGTTAAAAAGATGGTTTTTCACAAGACTTTTGAACCTTTGCGTTGTGTTTTGAGATAGCTTCTTCAGTCCATCTCAGGACGGTATCCTCACCTGGTGCAGATGTTAGCTGAGATAGTTTGTTCGTTTTTATGTTTTTACTTGTATCCGCTTTTATCGGTTTTTTTTTTTCCTTGACCCTTTAACAGCTGTTTTCCAGCCTTACCTAATCCCAGATGGGGTGGGTTCGAACTCCCCACGATCATAAGCTGAAAAAACTATAGAAAGCAACTTATAAACTAAATGTGAATCCGATTCTAGTTTTAGTAAAAAATCATTTTTAACTGCTCGGCTTAGCTCGTTAACATCAACACAAAAAACCCTCCTGAGAGTAGTTCTGTTTACAGCCCGCCCAGACATAAAACTAAAAAATGTGTTTCATTATTCCGTCTTAATCCATTTAAAATCTGATTTAAAGAGGCAGGTTTAAAGAGGCGTCTGCACAAATGAAATTGGATGGAGACAACACCATAAAGAATAAAATCTGTATTCGGTTGGAAAATAAAAAAAAAAGATTTGACTCACTGCAGAGACACTTCTACTTCATGGGTCATGTTTTTATGGACATTGAGTCTTTTCCCAAAACTGGTTTGACACTGAAAACAATATTATTGCTCCGACTGTGAGTTAGAGCATTTTCAAATCAAATGCTGAAGAATTAATTATCTTAGATACGGCATGGGCAAACTACGGCCCGCAGGCTAAATGCGGCCCATTAAACGTTTTAATCCGGCCCGCCGAACTAGAAAAAAAAAATGTTAGTTTTATTTTTCTTGTAATTCTGATGTTTTACCACTAGATGACGCCAAAGATACGACAACACTGCTCCCATTAAAATGTGTGTGTCTCCATAATGCGCACGCCTTCAAAATAAACTGTGCACAGATATGGAAAGCCATCGGGCCCAATACACACACGTAAACAAGAGTGTTAGATGTTAAAACAAGCAAAATGTTACATCAATCGCTTAGATTTCAAATCTAGCGCCGCTAAAAGCACGTTTTTAAGCGCCATCGCACCAGATTTCTGACCTAGCGCGCTAGATTTGTAATTTAACGTTCTTGATGTAACATTTAGCGCTTGTTTAAAATCTAGCGCCTCATTCTATCGGTCTAATCTAGCAGTTACCAAAGCATGCCATCCATCCACTCTTGTTCCCAGGGATGAATCCAGGATTTGTTAAAGGATTTATTTCTGTTTCCCCAAAATAACACCAGTCTGTCATTCCTGTGTTTCCTAAATAACATGTAAACTTTATTTTAATTTCTAGGCGCAACCGAGGCGTTGATAGAATCAGGTTTGATAACCTTAGGATATGATCTCTGCTTTTTGCAGATGATGTGGTTCTGTTGGCTTCGTTGGACCGTGACCTCCAGCTCTCACTGGATCGATTTGCTGCCGAGTGTGAAGCGGCCGGGATGGGAATTAGCGCCTCCAAATCCCAGACCATGGTCCTCGTCCGGAAAAGGGTGGAATGCCCCCTGCAGGTCAGGAACAGGGTCCTGCCCCAAGTGGAGGAGTTTAAGTATCTCGCGGTCTTGATCACGAGTGGGGGAAGGATGGAGCGGGAGATCGACAGGCGGATCGGTGCAGCGTCAGCAATAACTAGGACGCTGCATCGGTCCGTCGTGGTAAAAAAAGAGCTGAGCCGAAAAGAAAAGCTCTCGATTTACAAGTCGATCTACGTTCCTACCCTCATCTATGGTCACCAGCTGTGGGTGGTGACCGAAAGAACGAGATCACAGATACAAGCGGCCGAAATGAGCTTCCTCCACAGAGTGGCTGGGCTCTCACTCAGAGATTGATGGTGGAGCTCTGCCATCCGGGAGGAGCTCGGAGTAGAGCCAGCGTTCCTCAGGTCGAGGGAAGCCGGATGGGTTGGTCTGGGCATCTGGTAAGGATGCCCCCCGAGAACCTCGCTGGTGAGGTGCACGTCTTTTTTTCTCTTTCTACGAGTTAAAACTGAGAAATAACTAAATCTTGAATGAATTCATTTTTTTTGTTTTTTGTTCCAACTTCAGCTTTAGTCGTTCAAACCAGTTCAAATCAGTTTCCCCAGCCTTGTGAATGATCTGGTTTTGGGGCGCACACTCAGGCCTGAGATAAGCAGGCGTCTGTTAGCAAGTCTTTGAATCCACATCAGAGACAGGGCCGTCGGTGATGTGGTGCGGTGCAGATGATCACGCTGCTGATTCAGCTGTGTTTAGAAACCAGAAACCAAAGACCCCCGTATCCAGTGCCTCCTCTCTTAACCATACTCTGTTAAGTTTTCCTTTAATCCTCATCGACCCCCATTGCATTCCAGACACTCACAAGCCACCCCGGCTGTCTCCCCTTAAGATCATTACCCCTGGGAAAACTGTGCAAACTATCGTCACTCCACACCACACCTTCATCTCTAGATCAGCCAAAAACCCCCTCGTGTTTGGCTTCAGAGCACGCTCTGCTGTAGATGATCCCCTCTGTAACCTCTGGGACTAAATTCAATTCAAACTCATTCTCAACGTCACCTTACAATCAAGCTGTAGTCATGGATCTCAAGACTCGAGGATGGAAATCAAATAACATCTCATTAGGATCAAACGTCATTTGAGTTTCCATGAATGAGCCGGTTTAGTTTAACATACCTCGTTCTGACCGAATTTTCAAAAAGGAAATTGCACACACTTTTTTTTACGACTGCGTTTTTTTTTTTTTGGTAGTTTCCTAAAGCAGCAGTGTTTTTTTTTTTTTTTTTTTTCCCCTGAAGTGTCAGGGGGTCTTACAGCATGTGCCTGTGACCAGAGCCACCGGTTCAGGATCAGGTAGGGAGCGCCAGGGAAGCAGAAGCACAGATCGTAAAAACAGTTTTAACATTTATTAAAATGGTAGTCCTTAAAATGGGGCGGCACGGTCGCACAGTGGGTAGCACAGTGGCCTCACAGCAAGAAGGTCGTGGGTTCGAGTTCCGGGTGGGGACGAGGCTTGGAACACTGTCCTTTCTGTTTGGAGTTTGCATGTTCTCCCCATGTCTGCGTGGGTTTCCTCCGGGTACTCCGGTTTCCTCCCACCCTCCAAAGACATGCATGCTAGGTTTATTGGCCGGTGCCAAATTGCCCCTAGGAATGAGTGTGTGTGGATGGTTGTACAGTGGGGATCGAAAGTTTGGGCACCCCAGGTAAAAATTTGTATTAATGTGCATAAAGAAGCCAAGGAAAGATGAAAAAATCTCCAAAAGGCATCAAATTACAGATGAGACATTCTTATAATATGTCAAAAAAAAGTTAGATTTTATTTCCATCATTTACACTTTCAAAATAACAGAAAACAAAAAAATGGCGTCTGCAAAAGTTTGGGCACCCCGCAGAGTTAATACCCTGTACTGCCCCCTTTGGAAAGCTGAGACCTGACAGTGTCATGGATTGTTCTCAATCATCGTCTGGAAAGACCAGCTGATGTCAATCTCAAAGGTTTTAAATGCCCAGACTCATCTGACCTTGCCCCAACAATCAGCACCATGGGTTCTTCTAAGCAGTTGTCTAGAACACTGAAACTGAGAATAGTTGATGCTCTCAAAGCAGGAGAAGGCTATAAGAAGATAGCAAAGCGTTTTCAGATGCCAATATCCTCTGTTCGGAATGTATTTAAGAAATGGCAGTCATCAGGAACAGTGGAAGTTAAAGCAAGATCTGGAAGACCAAGAAAAATATCAGACAGAACAGCTCGCAGGATTGTGAGAAAAGCAAGTCAAAGCCCACGTTTGACTGCACGATCCCTCCAGAAAGATCTGGCAGACATTGGAGTTGTGGTACACTATTCCACTATAAAGAGATACTTGTACAAATATGGTCTTCATGGAAGAGTCATCAGAAGAAAACCTCTTCTACGTCCTCACCACAAAAATCAGCGTTTGAAGTTTGCAAATGAACATATAGACAAGCCTGATGCATTTTGGAAACAAGTCCTGTGGACCGATGAGGTTAAAATAGAACTTTTTGGCCAGAATGAGCAAAGGTACGTTTGGAGAAGAAAGGGCACAGAATTTAATGAAAAGAACCTCTGTCCAACTGTTAAGCATGGGGGTGGATCAATCATGCTTTGGGGTTGTATTGCAGCCAGTGGCACAGGGAACATTTCACGAGTAGAAGGAAAAATGGATTCAATAAGATTTCAGCAAATTTTGGATGCTAACTTGATGCCATCTGTGAAAAAGCTGAAGTTAAAGAGAGGATGGCTTCTACAAATGGATAATGATCCTAAACACACCTCAAAATCCATGGTGGATTACATCAAGAGGCGTAAACTGAAGGTTTTGCCATGGCCTTCACAATCTCCTGACCTCAACATAATTGAAAATCTATGGATAGACCTTAAAAGAGCAGTGCGTCACAGACAGCCCAGAAATCTCAAAGAACTGGAAGACTTTTGGAAGGAAGAATGGACGAAGATACCTCAAACAAGAATTGAAGGACTCTTGGCTGGCTACAAAAAGCGTTTACAAGCTGTGATACTTGCCAAAGGGGGCAGTACAAGGTATTAACTCTGCAGGGTGCCCAAACTTTCGCAGACGCCATTTTTTTGTTTTCTGTTATTTTGAAAGGGTAAATGATGGAAATAAAATCTAACTTTTTTTTGACATATTATAAGAATGTCTCATCTGTAATTTGATGCCTTTTGGAGATTTTTCCATCTTTCCTTGGCTTCTTTATGCACATTAATACAAATTTTTACCTGGGGTGCCCAAACTTTCGATCCCCACTGTATGTGTGTGGCCCCGCGACAGACTGGCGACCTGTTCGGGGTGTACCCTGCCCTTTGCCTTAAATTAGCCGGGATGGGCTCCGGCACCCACCGCAACCCCGAAAGGGACAGACGGATAAGAAGATGACTGACTGACTAGTCCTTAAAATTGAAATTACATGTTGGGGTTTAGCCTACCTGCACCTCCTCGTTCTGTTCCGCAACCTTTCTAGGCCCATTCTTTGTCTCGGGTCTGCCCTTTTTGGGTCAATTTGTCGGACCACCGACTTCAGGAACCTTCTTCACTAGTGGCTCCGTGAAGGACACCACGTGTCTCTTTCATGAAGCGCCCTCGGCACCACCACCCCATAGTTCAACATGAGGTCTCCCCAATGTGTCTCTTGGCTGCCGCTTCTGCTCTGGCTCTGGCTCTTCTGCCCCCAGCTGCCTCTTACATACCAATCAGGGACTTCACCACTTTTTAGTAGCAGGTGAAGTTAATAAAATAATTAAGATAATTAAAACCACAAGACATTAAAAACATGCAGAATAAAAGTATAAAAACCCTGCATTAAAATACTCACCTTCTACGTGTTCATACGTGAACCATGTGCTCCTGATAAAAACTAGTGCTGTCATTTTAATTCGTTAATTCGATTAATTAACTATGCCGCTTTTTAACGAATTAAAAAAATGAATGCAATTAATTATGACGTCATAACGGGGGCGAGCCAATGCTTGCACATTTGAGTTTTGGCCCATTGATTGACCCGGAGTTTTCTAGGCTGTCCTATATCGCCTATGCTGGCAAGTTAACAAGTCATCAGTGGTCCAAAACAATAGACCTGGACAAGACTCAGGAGGATGAGCCAGTCGCAGGGGCAGATCCGGGGATGGGACGTGAGGGGGCACACCCTCTGCCTCCCTTTTGGTCCACAACAAAAAAAAGTGGTCTTACTATTTTAATTATCGTAAACTTGGGGCAAAATATGCACCAAAATGCAAAAAATTACTTATTTTTCAAAATGTTCTGGGGGAGGAGGGAGCGGAAATGCCTTCTCAAGCCCCCTCTACACCCTTTGGAAAATCCTGGATTCGCTCCTGATTCGAGCCACTGAACGGCAAGTTTTTATACAAAAATAATAAACACAGGACAGTAAATAAGAATGTAGTAATTTGTAATTTTTTTCAAAAAGGAGTTCTCCTACCACCGGAACAACTCCAGCCTGACATACCATTTAAACATAAAACATGTTCAGGCAAGTTCCTCTGTTGAAAGAGTAGCTACCCTGAGCTCGCTGCGACAAACCAGGCTAGCTGAATTTGGCGAGCGAATGAGCAAATCCACGACATGGAAATTGACCAATACTATCGCAAAGTGGGTTGCTGCTGATTGCAGCCAATTTCTATCCTTGAAGATAAGAGCTAACCCTAACCTCTACCCTTGTTTTACTTTTTTAATGATGCACTTGGCCTCATGAGGCACAGTTCACCAATAATACTGTAAATTGGATCGAAAATCTTCTCTTCTTACTGTATTCAATTGATTAGTCATACAGTTCCGTTCTGTCATCTTCCGCTTGTTCTGGGGTCGGGTCGTGGGGGCAACAGCCTCAAACGGGAAGCCCAGGCCTCTCTCACCCCGGCCGCATCCTCCAGCTCATCCGGAATGATCCCAAGTCGCTCCCCGGCCAGCTGTGAGACATAGTCTCTCCACCGGGTCCGGGGTCTGCCCCTGGGTCTCCTCCCTGTGGAACGTGCCCGAAACACCTCACCCGCGAGGCGCCCGGGGGGGAATCCTGACCAGATGCCCAAACCACCCCATCTGGCTCCTCTCGACCTGGAGGAGGAGCAGCTCATCACCGAGCTCCTCCCGGATGGCAGAACTCCTCACCCAATCTCTGAGTGAGAGCCCAGCCACCCTGTGGAGGAAGCTTATTTCGGCCGCTCTCCTTCTTTCGGTCCTAGAATTCAAATTCTTTACCAGGAGACGTTTAGCAAATATGACGTTGAAATGCGATTAATTCGATTAATTAATTACAAAATCCTGTAATTAATCGACAGTCACCAGTAGTTTGAACCTTTCACACAGTCAGAGTCGTGTTTCTTAATCTGAGTTCCATTTTTATGCCACAAATCCAAACACATCTGATCCAAAGTAAATATCTTGTGATGATCATGTGGATGTCTAATTTGATTTTTGGTGGCATACTGGGAGAAGAAATCACATTACAAATCTACTCAATCATTTATCAACGAGCTTACGCTCTACTTTGTAGTTCTTAAATGTCCACTAGAGATATGAGCGACCAGAGGATCTCTTGAAAAGATACTGACAAACATTTCTAAACTTTCTGCTGTGGTTTTAATCTTTATTTGACCCAGAATTAGTCAAACTTTTGGTTTGTGAAAACTTGGGAAATTCTGGACAATTTTTTTCCGAAGTACTAAGCATTCCACATGTCACAGGAAAAAAGTTTGAAGTAAATCAGAAACATATCTATAATATTTAAGCTAGTTATAAATCTTAATAAAACCAGAAGATTTTTTAATGTGTTGGTTTTTCTAAAAAACAGCAAAGATACAATAGTGACATCTAGCGGTCATTTTATGGAACAACAAAAAAAAGAAATAGGTTTCTTAATTCTGTGTAAATTAAAAAAATATGTATAATGTAAATCTGGGCTGCACAGTGGCATCACAGCAAGAAGGTCAGGGTTCAAATCCCAGTGTGAAGCTTGAAACACTTGTTCTTTCTGTGTGGAGTTTGCATGTTCACCCCATGTATGTGTATGTTTCCTCCCACCCTCCAAAAATATGCACATTAGTTTGATTGGCTGCTATAAAATTGCTCCTAGGAATAAGTGTGTGTGGCTGGTTGTGTGTGTGTGAGACCCTGCAACAGACTGGCGACCTGTTCAGGGTGTACCCTGCCTCTCATCTTAAATCCTCTAGGATAGACTCCAGCACCCCCGTTGACCCGGTTAGGGATAAGCGGTTCAGAAGACAAACCAAATATAATGTAAAGCTAAGCGAAAAAAAAAAAAATGGTCGTAAAAAACACAAAATAATGTGATAAAAACTCTAATTCTGAAGTTTAATTTATGTTTGATTGAAAACATGATAAAAAAATACATCTTGATTAAATAACTGATCAAATCTAAGACAAAAATGAAGCAACAAATCTACCGTTTCCTTCATGTCATCTCCAGGGGCGAATCCAGGATTTTCTAAAAGGGGGGGCAGGGAGGGTAAAGGGAGTGTGAGGTTATTGACAAAGCCAGTGTAGGGAAGGCTGAGCGCATCCCCCCAAGAACATTTTAAAAATAAGAGTCATTTTCCTGCATTCTGGTGGCCCATCCGCTGGCCCTGCAAGGGAATAACTTGACTAGTCCCATTTCCTTTCTTCTTCTTGTTTTGTTTTGTTTTTCTTTTTTTGTTTTTTTTGCAATTTTGTAGCTTTTAAAAATGTTCATTTATTCTGTTAAACACACACCGCTTATCCCCAATGGGGTCACGTGGTGCCGGATAGTATCCACACTGATTTCAGGTGAGAGGCAGGGTACACTGAGTCGATTTGCTGCTGAGTGTGAAGCGGCCGGGATGAGAATTAGCGCCTCAAAATCCAAGACTATGGTCCTCACACGGAAAAGGGTGGAATGCCCCCTGCGGGTCAGGGACAGGGTCCTGCCCCAAGTGGAGGAGTTTAAGTATCTCGAGTCTTGTTCACAAGTGTGGGAATGTAGGAGTGGGAGATCAACAGGCAGATCGGTGCAGCATCAGCAATAACTAGGACGCTGCATCGGTTCGTCGTGGTAAAGAGAGAGCTGAGCCGAAAAGCAAAGCTCTCGATTTACAAGTTGATCTACGTTCCCACCCTCACCTATGGTCATTAGCTGTGGGTGGTGACCGAAAGAATGAGATCATGGATACAAGCGGCCAAAATTAGCTTCCTCTGCAAGGTGGCTGGGCACTCACTCAGAGATCGGGTGAGGAGCTCTGGCCTCCAGGCAGAACTTGGAGTAGAGCCTTTGCTCCTTCAGGTCTAGAGAAGCCAGATGGGGTGGTTCGGGCATCTGGTCAGGATGCCCCCCGAGCGCCTCGCTGGTGAGGTGTTTCAGGAATATCCCACTGGGAGGAGACCAAGGGGCAGACCCCGAACCCGCTGGAGAAACTATGTGACAGGGAACGTCTTAAGATCCGCCTGAGTGAGCTGGAGGATGCAGCTGGGGTGAGAGAAGCCTGCGTTCCGTCTGAGGCTGTTGCCCCTGCGACCCGGTCCTGGATAAGCTGAAGATGACAGAACGAACGGCAGGGTACACCCCAAACGGGTCGACGATCTGTAGCGAGGCTACACACTGACAACCATCCACACACTCATTCCCAGGGACAATTTAATAGCGTCCAATTAACCTAACAGGAATGTTTTTGAGGGTGGGAGGAAACCCACACATATATGGGGAGAACATGCAAACTTCACACAGAACTACCAGTGTTTCAAGCTTTGCACCCACTCTGGGACTTGAATCCCTAACCTTCTTGCTGTGAGGCCACCGTGCAGTCCTTACATTAAATGTGAAATGAAAAAATGTAGACACATAAATGCACAGCTAAAAAAAAAAAAAACAACAAAAGCTACCAAAACAATGCCTGTCCTTAGACCAGGCGTGGGCAAACTACAGCCCGCGGGACACTTGCGGCCCGTTAAATGTTTTAATCCGGCCCGCTGAACATAAAAAAATAAATAAACCTTGTTTATGTTTTATTTTCCCTGCAATTCTGATGTTTCCTCACTAGATGGCGCACTCTGGATATATGAGCTTTGTTGAAAAAAAACAACAACACTGCTCCCATTAAAATGTGTGTGTCTCTGTGATGCGCACACTGTCAAAATAAACAGTGTGCACAGATATGGAAAGCCATCAGGGCCTCTACACGCACGTAAACAAGCATGTTAGATGTTAAAACAAGCAAAATTTTACATTAAGCGCTTAGATTTCAAACCTAGCGCCGCTGGATTTGAAATTTAACGCTCTTGATGTAACATTTAACGCTTGTTTAAAATCCAGAGCGCCATTCTATCGCCCTAATCTAGCGGTTACCAAAGCATGCCATCCATCTGATCCTGTTCCAACCCCCTGGTCAAATGTTAGAACTCAATGTGGCCCACAAACCAAAAAGTTTGCCCATTCCTGGTTTAGACCCGCCTTCACAGTGAGGAAAAACAAAAAATGTCTCACACGAGTAACGCTTGAAAAAAAAATCAAAAGACACCATGTTTTGTTTTTCTTTTTATTGTCATGAACATTTTTCAAACATTTGACATGTTATTTATTGCTTTTTAAACTTTTTACTAAAATTTTACGTGTATTTTGAGCACAAAACAATTTTAAAAACATTTTTTTAACTGACAAATAATATCAACAAATGATTTTAAACTGTTTGAGATTTTTATTGCTTAAACATTCCCTTTTTTTTAAAAGATCCCTAAAAAAAATAAAAACTTGAAATGTCCCTCAAACAGATGAAAGGAAGTAGAAAACTTTCTATTTTTCTTTCTTCCTTGTTGTGGTTACTTTCTTTCTCTCTTTTAGTGGTCACTCCGTTATTCGGAAATACATCGGAAATACACTCGTGTGACAAAACAAGAGTAAAATAAAAAAAAATAAAAAAATCACAATGTATTAAATATTTCAAAGCATTTGATTTAAAAACTCCATAAAAAAAACAACCAGATTGGGACCCTGTCCACATGTAGCCAGGTATCTGGTAAAACGAGTACCGTAATTTCACGGCCATAAGGCGCACCTAAAAGTCTCAAATTTTCTTCAAAATGAGCGGTGTGCCTTTTTGTGCGGTGCGCCTTGTGTGTGAGAAAAAGCGGACCTAAAAGAAAACGCGTGCCCGCGAGGCGGACCTGAAAGAAAAGGCATGAGAACGTTAAAGAGTGAAGTGTGAGCGGCGTGGGAGCGATGAATGACCGAAGGAGACCACAGTTTCACGAAGGGTGGAAGGCAGCGCCGGGCGAGTTACGCTACAGTTTGCCAATGGATTGTAGATGCTTGGACTAACGTGTCTGCTGGTACTGTTATCCGAGCTTTCGCAAAAGCTGGTATCCTTTCTGAGGAGCTGCACAGTACAGACAATGACTTTGACAGCGAGGAGTGAAGTGGACCTGCTCTGTTGGATTTTGCGCAGCTGTTCGATTCCGAAACAGAGGATGAGGACTTTGACGGATTTGAATAAAGACTATTACCGGTAATGTGCTTGTTTATACTACTTAAATAAAGTACAACCAAACTCAGTTTTGCTCCCGATCTATTTTTTAATACCCACATTTGCATGCTTGTGTGTGTGTTGTTGTAAGGCGGTGTGTGACTGAGACTGCGCCTTTTCGTACGGTGCGCCTTATGTGTGTGTTAAATACAGCAATGGCGCACATAACTGAGACTGCGCCTTTTCGTACGGTGCGCCCAATGGTCGTGAAATTACGGTATATTCTTATCTGAATCGGATCCACACGAACCCGTCGTTTTTTTTTTTTTTTCACTCAAATCTGTTGTTTTTGAAAACTCCGATCAAAGTGAAGATTTTAGAAAGCTCCGGTTTTGCGTGTAGACATGCATACAAGGCGTTTTGCGTTTTTAAACGTCACTACCTGCGATAAATAATGAATAAACGTCATTTGTGTGCGTCCTTGTTTTTAATGTCAGACAGTGGGGCAGCATGGATCCCCTAAACAAATATATTACTATCTTACACTTTTTTTTTTCGTCTTATTAGAGTTTTTATTTTCTGTTCTTTCTTTGTTTTTGTGTCTTTTCTGTGGTTCCAGGGATGGCTTGGGCCTTCTGGGAATCGAACCAGGTTCTCCCAGTCGAAAGACGGTATTTCTACCACTAGGCCAACGCCCCCTGAGACCCCCCTATCTTACTTTTTTTTTTTTTTTTTTACACACTAAATTGCTCTTGCTCATTTTTGAGGAGCAAAAAAGGAGAAATGCGTTGAAGTCGGCCATTAATTCATTATATAAGCCTTCGTAGCTTAGAGCTAATATTCAGATAAATACTGCCCACTAGTGGTCAGCAGTGTTGTTTTTGTCAACGATAACAACACTGAAATGATTTCGTTGACAAGACTTTTTTTCCTGACGATGACGTAACGATAACTAAATAAATGCGACTCTTTGGTGACAAAAATGTGACGAGACGTTTGCAAGTTTCTGTTTTGAGACGAAAATGTAACGAAATAGTCGTCAGACTTTCATATTTCTGTCTGTGAAAAGAAAAAACCACAGCGGCTGCATCTGTCTCTCACGGCGGCACGTCCCCCACAATGCTGCACGTTCACACCGTCTACACAACACAATGCTGCACGTTCACACCGTCTACACAACACAATGCTGCACGTTCACACCGTCTACACAACACAATGCTGCACGTTCACACCGTCTACACAACACAATGCTGCACGTTCACACCGTCTACACAACACAATGCTGCACGTTCACACCGTCTACACAACACAATGCTGCACGTTCACACCGTCTACACAACACAATGCTGCACGTTCACACCGTCTACACAACACAATGCTGCACGTTCACACCGTCTACACAACACAATGCTGCACGTTCACACCGTCTACACAACACAATGCTGCACGTTCACACCGTCTACACAACACAATGCTGCACGTTCACACCGTCTACACAACACACCTCCAGCCACGAGGAAGTCACACACCATGGTGAAAACAGTAACAAAGGAGCTTGGTGGTCAGAAAATTAACGTTTTCCACATATTTTGCACAAACAGCATGCTAACTTTAAGCTAATGCTAGCTTGTCACCGCTAATAACTTCCTAGTTAGCTTGGTTGCGCTAACGACTGATTTAAAGACACAATGCAGCGTTTACTTTGTTTACAGGGTGTTTAAGAGGTGTCATTTTTAAGTATGAATAAGTTACAACGTTCCTCACTGAAAAATTTATATCTATTTTAAGTTGTTTTCTATGTTCGCTGTTTTTGCGCTAATTAAAGCTCGGCAGAGTTTTTTTTTTTAACAAATAACCTTCATCATTCTCAGTAATAAAGACACAATTCTTAAAGTAAAAAAAATGTTGTTCTTTGTTTTTTACACTAAAACTAGACTAAAACTCTTGAGTTTTCGTCGACTAAAACGTGACTAAAAACTAAATTAATTATTGTTCCAAAGACAAAGACTAAAACTCAGATGGTCGCCAAAAACAACATTGCTGGTCTGGCATGCTTATAATTGCACTCAGAAGCGTATTTATCCGGGTTCGTGTGGATGCGGCTACCGTATTTTCCAGACTATTAGCCGCTTCTTTATATAAGCCGCGGTTTCTGGCCGAGAGTGGTCCGTGCCCTGATTGGACAGGTTTTTACGTCTCATAACGGCCCTGCTTTGAAATCTTCTATATTCATTTCACGCGCTATTGTTTTGGCTTTAAGTCGGATCTGAACAACGGATACACCGCTGCCACCCGCTCTCTGGATGTTCACCCAGGCCTCCAGGACATTTCCGGGCCACCTGGTTTTATGTCCTTGACTTTCGGTATTGCATGAGCTCTCCCCTCTGTCCCCTCCAGGGTCTCACCATACATTCATTAATGCTAGGCTAGCGTGCAGCCGCGCGGTTTCCTTCCTGGATAACAAGATCGATGACCTGCAGCTTACAACTTGTATCATACGAACTTCGTCGTGTAGGTTTCATAATGATCGGGGTAAGAATTTGATAATTAATAGTTGGTAATTTGTCGCGTTTTATCTGCTAGCTAAAGAAAAAAAGTAACGTCTGCTCCTTTGCTTTATTTTTCTTTAGTTTTGATTCTAATTCCGATTAGTGCACCCTAGTGGTGAAAGAAAGAACCACATCCAACCAATCCCTCACCGGGGAAATTTGTGTGCCGCACTCCTCACACCGCAGCAGGCTGCCCTTCGATGGCGCCAGTGGTGGGAGAAATGGGGGTTAGGTGTCTTCTCCAAGGACCCTAGACGTGCTCTCTGTGGGATGCAAACGCGCGAACTCCCGGTCCGCGGGCCAACTCCCGGTCCGGGCCAACTCCCGGTCCGCGGGCCAACTTCAGGTCCGCGCACGAACGCTCTAACCACTGAGCTGCCGTCTCCCCCCAAGCGGCATGGTTCAAAATATCTGAAAAAAGTAGCGGCTTACAATCCGGAAAACACGGTATTTTGAAAATGGTTACGTGTGTACGCGAGAGTTTTTCTAAAACGGCGGATATACGTTTTTAAAAATACCCGGCTACACGTGGACACGGTCTCAGACTGACCATTAAGCAACTAGGTAGTAAAAAACATCTTCAGAATAATTTCATTCAGTCATTTAATTGATGCTAAAGTCTTTTTTTCCTATTATTTGAAGTATTTTGAACTTTTCCATCCCTTTTATTAAAATCACAGAATGACTTTTTAATGTGCTTTTAAGTCACATTGACGTAAAGGGGCGAAAAAAAAAGTGCTAAATCAAGTATTTTAAACACCTGAAAAGTGTAACATTTATAAATCTGTTACGGCTTGGCCACCGGGAAGTAGTGAGCGGTGGTCAGGGACGCTTAGAGCGTCTCCATGTTTTAAAAATATTATCCCTTATAAATAATATTCCTTCTTTTTTTCTTTTGTTTTCAAAAATGTAATCAAGTTAAAGCTAAAAAACACGGATTGCTTCGTAGCCGAACCAGGTTCTCCCGGTCAAAAAAACGGTATCTCTACCACTAGACCAACGCCCCATGGGACCACTTTCTTACACTCATTTCTTGCTTTTATTTTACACACACACACACACACACACACACACGCTGGACTTATTTTTTTTTTACTCACTCTATTCATCCCTCATCGGGGAAATTTGTGTGCTGCACTCCTACACCGCAGTAGGCTGCCACCTATGACGGCACCAATGGTGGGAGAAACGGGGGGTTAGGTGTCTTCTCCATGAACCCTAGACGTGAACTCAGTGGGACGCTAACCCCCGAACTTCCGGTTGACTTCCGGTCCGCGGGCGAACGTTCTACCACTGAGCCACCGTCTCAGTGGCGTCTCAGTTTACCCTTCACCGACATATTTTATCATGTGTTTGAAATCATTTAGCTCGAAAAGAAGAATGAGTCACATAAGGAAGCAAAAGAAGGAAGTGCTTCAGATCCGCTTCACTAAGAACCAAAAAAAGATAAAAAAAATTAGATCTGAGGTTTTAAAAAGTATCTGAATGAGCGAGGTGTGCGTCTCAGCTGAGGAGAGGACAGTCGTCGTTGTCGTCCTCGGCATCGATCTCTTCTTCATTGATGGAATTCTCTGCTTCTTTCTTTTCACCATTTAAATCCACTCCAACCAGAGCCACCACTCTGAAATGTGAAGAAACACTAGTTTGAGTTACAACCGATCAAAAAGCCGCGTGTCCAAATTTATTCCGTTCTATTCCGTCGTCTTCCGCTAATCTGGGGCTGGGTCACAGGGCAACAGCCTTAGGCGGGAAGCCCAGGCTTCTCTAACCCCAGCCCAGCTCCATCCTCCAGCTCCTGATCCTGAGGTGTTCCTCAACCAGCTGTGAGACATAGTCTCCCCAGCGAGTCTAGGGTCTACCTCTTTGTCTCCCCCTAGAGGGAGGTGGCGTTCTTTAAGCATCCTAACCAGATGCCTGAACCACCCTATCTGGCTTTTCTCAACTTGGAGGAACAACGCCTCTACTTTGGCTCCTCTTTGATGGCAGAGCTCCTCACTCTATCTCTGAGTGAGAGCCCCGCCACCCTGCAGAGGAAGCTCATTTCAGCCGCTTGTATCCGTGATCTCGTTCTTTTGGTCACCACCCACACTTGAGAGCCATCAGCCATGAGAGGATGATGGCTGCACGCACTGAACGCGCTGAAGGCGGATAAGTCTGATAAATCGGATAATCTACCCGACAGAAGTTGTTTTTTCTTTTTTTTGCTAAAATCATCAAATTCCACAAACAACCGGGCACGGGTGTGTGTGGATATGCCACCTAGAAAGGCAATAACAAAGGCAGAAATGGAAAACGAGGTGCAGGAAATGCGGAAAGCGCTTACTCAGATGTCCGAAGAGTTGTCTAAAGTGACACAGCAGCTAGCAACTCTCATGGGACTGTTCGAAGAAGTAAAGACGTTGAAAGATCTGATTAAGGTAAAAGACCAAAAAATCTTTAACCTGGAAAAGAGGATCGATCAGCTGGAACAATACACACGGATGGATGACGTAATCATTACCGGCTTGAGCGTGAAACCTACTACCTACGCCAAAGCGGCCTCCGTGGGGAGAAATGTGAGCGCAGATGCAGAACCTGAGGATTTACTGTCACTGGAGAGACAAGTTGTTTCCTATCTCATGGATAAGAATATACACGTAGACGCGAACAACATCGGGGCGTGTCATACTCTCCCTCGAAAAGATGCGAGCAAGCCCGCGATCATTTTACGATTCGCAAATCGTAAATATAAAACAGCGCTGCTACGCCAAGGAAAGAAGCTAAAGGGAACATCTGTCTACATAAACGAGCACCTGACAAAGAAAACAGCGGAGATTGCGAGAGAAGCGCGTATTCTGAGGAGAAACGACAAGATTAAATCTACATGGACGCGAAACTGCAAAGTCTACATCCAACTGAAAGGATCGAGTCCAGAAGAAGCCCGAGTCCTACTGGTAAGAGAACTCCAAGATCTCGATCGGTTCAGATGATGGTTTTACAAGAGTTCAATTCAGACAGAATCCCCATGACTCTTAAGTTAGTGTGGTTTGAAATACTTGCTTCTCGATTTATGAGTGTATCTGAACATACGTTTGACCATCAATGGTTTATTCTAGTTTTATTTTTGGATAAAGAGAAGACATTTTCTGTTGGGGATAACTCTGGCCTGGTTATTTATTTCTGCTGTGATTTTTGTTTTGGCCTTCCCGAAGCTGAAAAAAACTCTAAAAATTGAAATGCTTCTGAAAATGGACACAAAGTCCTGCCGAATGACTCAAAATTATGTTAAAAAAAAAAAAAAAAAAGAAACAAGTTTTTTTTTTTCCATGTGATTATGTGGAGGTCTGTTGTTTTGTTTGTGGGATGTTTGAATGTAAAAGTAACCTATATATCAAATGACTGATTCTGAAAGAAAAATACATGTGGTTAATGACAGCTCTAAAATTAACTTGATAACTAAATTCAGCACTCTATCTATCCATGAGTGTCATAACCATAAAAGAAATGATTTTGATGAAGACATTGATCCAGATAATTTCCTCAATGAAATACTAAATGATTGTGATTACTACACTGATGAGAAATTAAAAAACAAAAGTTTTAATGAAGGAGACCTTACTATTATACACTTCAATAGCAGGAGTCTATATAAAAACCATGACCAAATAAAAGAATATTTAGACAAATTTAATAAATTTAGTATAGTGGCCGTGTCGGAAACTTGGTTGGATGAGTCCGTGTAGTCCCTCATTCATCCAGGAGTGATCCATAGTAGAAAAAGTTTTAAAAAAGTCTTCTGGACAGTTTAATTCTTCAACGAGACGTTTCGACTTCCATCCGGAAATCATTTTCAATCTGAATGAAATGGACTGAAACCTGGATCCATTTATACTAACCTGAGTAAAAGGTAAAAAAATAGTAAGAAGGGCTCGACCAATGAGACTGTGTTCCTTAAGGTGGCCGTGAATGGCTCCTATTGTAGCCACGGACCAGTAAACAAACCTATTATAAAAATGCTAAAAGCCTAGTGAATAGGTTTCTCTATTCCCTAGTGAATAGAGAAATAGATTTCTCTATTCACTAGGCTTTTAGCATTTTTATAATAGGTTTGTATCTGGTCTGTGGCTACAATAGGAGCCATTCACGGCCATCTTAAGGAACACAGTCTCATTGGTCGAGCCCTTCTTACTATTTTTTTACCTTTTACTCAGGTTAGTATAAATGGATCCAGGTTTCAGTCCATTTCTATCAGATTGAAAATGATTTCCGGATGGAAGTCGAAACGTCTCGTTGAAGAATTAAACTGTCCAGAAGACTTTTTTTAAACTTTTTCTACTTGGTTGGATGATGTCAAAGCAAAAGAAGTTCACCTGGATGGATACCAGCTGTTTACTATGAACAGAAAAAATAGAAAAGGCGGAGGTGTGGCGTTGTATGTCGATACAAATCTTTCCTGTGAAATTATAAACTCACTGTCCGTCAATATAGATGAAATTTTAGAATGTATAACAGTCGAAATCACGGTAGCAAAAGTTGGTAACATAATTGTCAGTTGTTTTTATAGAACACCAGGCTCATGCTTGGAAACATTTAATCAAGAAATAGACAAGTTATATTCTCATGTAAAGAAGAAGCTCATTGTATGTGGTGACCTAAACATTAATCTTTTAAATCCTAACATTTATATAAAAACATCTGATTTTATAACAACCACGTACAGTAACAAATTATTTCCCTTAATCATTAAACCAACAAGAATCACTGTCCAGACCGCTACCTTGATAGATAATATATTTACCAATTTATTGGACACAAAAATGACAGCCGGAATCCTCATCAATGACATATCTGATCATCTCCCAGTTTTTACCATCTTTCACAACTTTTATCAAAAGAGTTCCGACACCAAAATTGATGAATTTAAAATGCAAAAAGTCAAAAGTCCTGAAGCAATAACTGATTTAAGTGTAGATCTATTAAATCAAACCTGGAGTGAAGTTTATGCCTCTACTGACCCCAATAAAGCATACGATTCATTCCTAAACAAACTCATCAGTCTATATGACAAACACTGTCCAATAAGGAAACAAAAAATTACAAATCAAATTAAAAGAAATAAACCTTGGATGACCAAAAGTCTAACGAAATCCTGCAAAAAGAAGAGACATTTGTACAACCAGTTCATAAAATACAGAACCAAAGAGTCTGAGATCAAATATAAAACTTACAAAAATATGTTAACAAACATAATAAGAATTAGAAAAAAAACTATTATCACAACTTATTAGAACGGCATAAAAATTCTACTCAGGGTACCTGGAAAGTCTTAAACAGTATCATCAAAAATGACAAAACTAAAAGATCTCCATACCCTGATTACTTTATTGGTGAAAATGGTGAAATTATAAACAAAGTGGAGGACATTACAAATGCTTTCAACCATTTTTTTGTTAATGTTGGTCCTACTTTGGCCAATGAAATGACTGTTTCCACTCTAACGAACAAAATTGACTCAAAAATCTCCAACCCACATGTAAACTCTTTCTTTCTAAGAAATGTTGAAAGTAATGAAATCATGGACATTGTAAACAAATTCAAGAATAAGACATCAACTGATTGTTTGGGACTGGATATGAAGTTGTTGAAAGAAATTATTTTTTGTGTTGTTCAGCCTTTCACTTACATATGTAATCAATCTTTTAATACTGGTATTTTTCCATCAAAAATGAAAACTGCAAAGGTGATACCCATCTTTAAAAGCGGAGATCAACATAAATTTACAAACTATAGGCCCATCTCATTATTAACTCAATTTTCAAAAATTTTAGAAAAACTCTATGCAAAACGTCTTGATAACTACCTGGATAAGTTCAATCTTATCAGTGACTTTCAGTTTGGTTTCAGGTCAAATCGGTCAACCTCAATGGCAGTCATGGAGTTAGTGGAGGACATATCTACTGCAGTAGATAAAAGTGGATACACAGTTGGAATATTTATAGATCTGATCAAGGCCTTTGACACCATTGACCACAAATTGCTGTTACAGAAAATGAACGGATATGGTGTCAGAGGTCTTGCTCACGACTGGCTGAAAAGCTATCTCAGTGAAAGAGACCAATATGTGCAAATGCAAAACTTTGAATCCAAAAAACTAACTATTACTCATGGTGTTCCGCAAGGTTCCATTCTGGGACCTAAGTTATTTATAATGTATATAAATGACATTTCAAAGCAACTTAAAAATATGCACTGCATTTTATTTGCCGATGACACCAGTCTGTACTTCTCTGGACCTGATCTCAACCTGCTCTTAGACACTGCCCAAAAAGATCTTGAAATACTAAAAAAATGGTGTGATTATAACAAATTATCAATAAACTGGGTCAAAACAAAATATATAGTGTTTGGAAACAGAAAAATAGATGAAAAAACTACAATACAAATTGATAATACTGAAATAGAGAGAGTCACATATATAAAATTTTTGGGCATCAATATTGATGAGAAATTAAACTGGAAGGAACATGTAGCTTATCTCAAAACTAAAATATCTAAAACTGTAGGAATACTGTGTAAATTTAAAGACATCTTGGATCAAAACTCTTTACACTTACTATATAACTCTCTTATATTTCCTTATTTGTGTTACTGTCTAGAAATTTGGGGAAACAATTATAAAACAACTCTACAACCCATTTTTCAGTTACAAAAAAAGGCAATCAGAATTATTAACAATGCAAATTATTATGCTCCTTCAAACCCTTTGTTCATAAAACTAAATATAATCAAATTACCGGATCTAGTCGACTTCACAACAGCAATAGCAATGTATAAAGTCCATAATAACCAACTTCCAGAATGTATTCAAAACAGGTTTAAAGTTAAAGAAACACAATATGACCTAAGAGGAAAAAATCTGTATCAACAAAATCTGATCAGAACCAATATAAAAAGTAGATGTGTATCAATCAGAGGTGTAACTCTATGGAACAGTCTAGAGGAATCTCTAAAAAACTCAACCTCCTTAAAAACATTTAAAATAAAGTATAAAAAACAAAATAATACATGATTATAAAACACTAGAAATATCAACTTAATTAGTAAGAAAAAATAAAACACAGGGGAAACTTGGTTGGTAAAGATCAGGTCCAGAAAACTTTATTTTTTCTACTTTTTTGTATATGTGTTCATGTGTGACTGTTATTATTATGTTCAGGACGTACTGTTTTTGTCATTATTATAATTTAAGTCCAGTCAAATGCTTGTTTTTTAGGTCTTTAATAGTTTTGTAAAATGGGGTTAGGCTTAAAATAAGTTTCTTTTTACTTCTGCCTAAACCCCTTTTTCAGTCTCTGTTTGTTTGTTTTCTTTGTTGTTTGTTAAACATGTAAAAACACTGAAAAAAAATAAACTCAAACTCAAACCATAGGTGATGGTAGGAGCGTAGATTGACTTGTAATATGATAGCTTTGTTTTTTGGCTTAGCTCTTTCTTCACTACAACGGACCAATGCAGCGTCCTAATTATTGCGGATGCTGCACCGATCCGTCCGTTGATCTCCCTCTCCATCCTTCCCTCACTCCTGAACCCTGAGAACCTCAAGTTATTCCTGTTCTTCTCCAAATGATTAAAACAACTTCATGAACGGTGGAAGAAACAAAACCTATTGTTTTGTAACCACTGAGCTCCAGCTCTTCACAAACACATCACTTTTGGTTTGAATTAGACGTGTCAGACGATTAAAAAATTAATCGAATTAATTACAGGATTTTGTAATTAATTAATCGAATCAATCGCATTTTAACGCCATATCTGCTCCGACTAATTAATTGAATACAGTAAGAAGAGAAGATTTTAAATCCAGTTTATTATGGGTGAACGGTGCCTCATGAGGCCAAGTGCATCATTAAAAAAAAGTAAAACGAGGGTTAGGGTTCATTGGGGTTCGTTAGGGTTCGTTTTTATCTTCAGTGATAGACATTGTCCTGCAATCAGCAGCAACCCACTTTGCGATAGTATTTATCAATTTCCATGTTGTTGATTTACTCATTCGCTTGCCAAATTCAGCTAGCTTGGTTTGTCGGAGCGAGCTCCCAGTAGCCACACTCAACAGAGGAACTTGCCTGAACATGTTTTATGTTTAGATGGTATGTCAGGCTGGAGTTGCTCCGGTGGTAGGAGAACTCCTTTTTGAAAATAAATAAATAAATACATATAACTACGTTTTTATTTATTGTCCTGTGTTTATTATTTTTGTATAAAAACTTGCCTTTCAGTGGTTCGACTCAGGGGCGAATCTAGGATTTTCTAAAGGGGGGGAGCTTGAGGAGGCATGTCAACCACTTGCCTCCCCCGGAACATTTTGAAAAAATAAGTAATTTTTCTACATTTTGGTGCATATTTAGCCGAAAATTTATAATAATTATAGTGGTAAGAACACTTTTTTTGAGGACCAAAAGGGGTGGGGAGTGCACCCCAATGCCCTCCCTAGATCCGCCCCTGCAACTATCACATCTTCCTGAGTCTTGTCCATATCTGTTGTGTTTGACCACTGCTGCCTTGTTAATTTACAGTACCAGCGGAGACGATGTAGGACGGCTGACAAGACTACGGGTCCTTCGATAGGCCAAAATTCAAGTGTGCAAGCATTGGCTCGCCACTGTTAATACATCATAATTAATTGCGTTAATTTTTTATAATAATAATTGCGTTAAAATGACAGCACTTACTTGAATATATCGAAGAATATATCTTTCTTTTTTCTTTTTTTTTTAATAATTTAAAGAAAGAAACATTTTTAAGGTACTAAAAGTAAATTTAAAGTAAATTTTACCAGGATATGAAACAGTGCTGTAACTAAAATTAGTCTCTAGTTTGGACCCGGCTGCACACGAGCGTCTAAAAAAACCACACACAGGTGGCACTCTGAGCTCACTGAACCAGTGAGCTTGTTGTTCCATAACCGCACGCTGTGTAACGAAAGCAGCAGGTCATGTGAAAGATGTATACAACCTCCCTGACCCGCTAAACCTCCTCAAAGAACCAAAAACATTTAGAGATTTATTCAAAATAAAAGAGGAAACGGACACCGGATCCCACAGTTCAACATTAACCAGAAACACCAAAACCCCTCATTTCTCATGCATGTGTGGAAATATTTTAGGATTAAAAATGAGGAACAGACTATTGCATCATATTGAGTAGAGAATCATTTCTCTTTTCTTGAGTAACCGAGCAAAACATGACTCTGCAGAAAAGATTTGTAACGTGACTCCATCTGAAGAGCGTTCGTCCGTACCTGACCTCTGAAACCAACCCGCTGATTTTAATAACCGGACAAAAAGGAACTCAGATATTGGTTTTATTGGCATCGTTATTGAATAATAAGAACCTTTATTTGTTTTCATTATCTTATCGTACGACGCCAGGAACAACGTGTTGATAAAGCTTTTAATTTGAAAATCTACAGGAAAGACGCTGCATTAGTCAGTCGTGGTGGGAAAAAAAGAGAAAAGCCGAAAAGCAAAGCTGGATTTACAAGTCAATCTACGTTCCGACCCTCACCATGGTAACCAGGATCTTTGTTACTACCCTCACCATGGTAACCAGGATCTACGGTCCTACCCTCACCATGGTAACCAGGATCTATGTTCCTACCCTCACCATGGTAACCAGGATCTACGGTCCTACCCTCACCATGGTAACCAGGATCTATGTTCCTACCCTCACCATGGTAACCAGGATCTACGTTCCTACCCTCACCATGGTAACCAGGATCTATGTTCCTACCCTCACCATGGTAACCAGGATCTACGTTCCTACCCTCACCGTGGTAACCAGGATCTATGTTCCTACCCTCACCGTGGTAACCAGGATCTGCGTTCCTACCCTCACCGTGGTAACCAGGATTTAGTTCCTACCCTCAAGTTGGTAACCAGGATCTACGTTCCTACCCTCACCATGGTAACCAGGATCTTTGTTACTACCCTCACCATGGTAACCAGGATCTACGTTCCTACCCTCACCATGGTAACCAGGATCTTTGTTACTACCCTCACCATGGTAACCAGGATCTACGGTCCTACCCTCACCATGGTAACCAGGATCTATGTTCCTACCCTCACCATAGTAACCAGGATCTACAGTTCCTAACCCTCACCATGGTAACCAGGATCTACTGTTCCTACCCTCACCATGGTAACCAGGATCTACGTTCCTACCATCACCATGGTAACCAGGATCTACTGTTGCCTACCCTCACCATGGTAACCAGGATCTACGTTACTACCCTCACCATTGTAACCAGGATCTACGTTCCGACAATCATCATGGTAACCAGGATCTACGTTCCTATCCTCACCATGGTAACCAGGATCTACGTTCCTACCCTCACCATGGTAACCAGGATCTACGTTACTACCCTCACCATGGTAACCAGGATCTACATTCTACCCTCACCATGGTAACCATGATCTACGTTCTTACCCTCACCATGGTAACCAGTATCTACGTTCTTACACTCACCATGGTAACCAGGATCTACGTTCATACCCTCACCATGGTAACCAGGATCTACGTTCATACCCTCATCCATGGTAACCAGGATCTACGTTCATACCCTCACCATGGTAACCAGGATCTACGTTACTACCCTCACCATGGTAACCAGGATCTACGTTCATACCCTCACCATGGTAACCAGGATCTACGTTACTATCCCTCACCATGGTAACCAGGATCTAGGTTCCTATCCTCACCATGGTAACCAGGATCTACATTCATACCCTCACCATCGGTAACCAGTATCTACGTTCCTACCCTCACCATGTTAACCAGGATCTACGTTCCTACCCTCACCATGGTAACCAGGATCTACTTTCCTACCCTCACCATAGGTAACCAGGATCTACGTTCCTATCCTCACCATCGTAACCAGGATCTACGTTCCTATCCTCACCATGGTAACCAGGATCTAGGTTCCTACCCTCACCATGGTAACCAGGATCTACGTTCCTACCCTCACCGTGTTAACCAGGATCTACGTTCCTACCCTCACCGTGGTAACCAGGATCTACGTTCCGACCTTCACCGTGGTAACCAGAATCTACGTTCCTATCCTCACCATGGTAACCAGGATCTACGTTCCTACCCTCACCATGGTAACCAGGATCTACGTTCCTACCCTCACCATTGTAACCAGGATCTAAGTTCCTACCCTCACCATTGTAACCAGGATCTACGTTCCTACCCTCACCATGGTAACCAGAATCTACGTTCCTACCCTCACCATGGTAACCAGGATCTACGGTCCTACCCTCACCATGGTAACCAGGATCTACGTTGCTACCCTCACCATGGTAACCAGGATCTACGTTGCTACCCTCACCATGGTAACCAGGATCTACGTTACGACCCTCACCATGGTAACCAGGATCTACGTTCCGACCCTCACCATGGTAACCAGGATCTACGTTCCTATCCTCACCATGGTAACCAGGATCTACGTTCCTACCCTCACCATGGTAACCAGGATCTACGTTACGACCCTCACCATGGTAACCAGGATCTACGTTCTTACCCTCACCATGGTAACCTCGATCTACGTTCTTACCCTCACCAGGGTAACCAGTACCTACGTTCTTACCCTCACCATGGTAACCAGGATCTACGTTCATACCCTCACCATGGTAACCAGGATCTACCTTCATACCCTCACCATGGTAACCAGGATCTACGTTCTTACCCTCACCATGGTAACCAGGATCTACGTTCATACCCTCACCATGGTAACCAGGATCTACGTTCATACCCTCACCATGGTAACCAGGATCTACATTACTACCCTCACCATGGTAACCAGGATCTACGTTCTTATCCTCACCATGGTAACCAGGATCTACGTTACTACCCTCACCATGGTAACCAGCATCTACGTTCTTACCCTCACCATGGTAACCAGGAGCTACGTTCCTACTCTCACCATGGTAACCAGGATCTACGTTCCTAACCTCACCATGGTAACCAGGATCTACTTTCCTACCCTCACCATAGTAACCAGGATCTACGTTCCTATCCTCACCATGGTAACCAGGATCTACGTTCCTATCCTCACCATGGTAACCAGGATCTAGGTTCCTATCCTCACCATGGTAACCAGGATCTACGTTCCTACCCTCACCATGGTAACCAGGATCTATGTTCCTACCCTCACCATGGTAACCAGGATCTACGTTCCTATCCTCACCATGGTAACCAGCATCTACGTTCTTACCCTCACCATGGTAACCAGGAGCTACGTTCCTACTCTCACCATGGTAACCAGGATCTACGTTCCTAACCTCACCATGGTAACCAGGATCTACTTTCCTACCCTCACCATAGTAACCAGGATCTACGTTCCTATCCTCACCATGGTAACCAGGATCTACGTTCCTATCCTCACCATGGTAACCAGGATCTATGTTCCTACCCTCACCATGGTAACCAGGATCTACGTTCCTATCCTCACCATGGTAACCAGGATCTACGTTCCTAATCCTCACCATGGTAACCAGGATCTACGTTCCTACCCTCACCATGGTAACCAGGATCTACGTTTCTACCCTCACCATGGTAACCACGATCTACGTACAAACCCTCACCTTGGTAACCAGGATCTATGTTCCTACCCTCACCATGGTAACCAGGATCTACGTTCTTACCCTCACCATGGTAACCAGGATGTATGTTCCTACCCTCACCATGGTAACCAGGATCTACATTCCTACCCTCACCATAGTAACCAGGATCTACGTTCTTACCCTCAGCATGGTAACCAGGATCTACGTTCCTACCCTCACCATGGTAACCAGGACCTACGTTCCTACCCTCACCATAGTAACCAGGATCTACGTTCCTACCCTCACCATGGTAACCAGGATCTACGTTCCTATCCTCACCATGGTAACCAGGATCTACGTTCCTATCCTCACCATGGTAACCAGGATCTACGTTCCTACCCTCACCATGGTAACCAGGAGCTACGTTCCTACCCGTACCATGGTAACCAGGATCTAGGTTCCTACCCTCACCATAGTAACCAGGATCTACATTCCTAACCTCACCATGGTAACCAGGATCTACGTTCCTACCCTCACCATGGTAACCAGGATCTACGTTCCTACCCTCACCATGGTAACCAGGATCTACGTTACTACCCTCACCATGGTAACCAGGATCTACGTTACTACCCTCACCATGGTAACCAGGATCTACGTTCCTACCCTCACCATGGTAACCAGGATCTACGTTCATACCCTCACCATGGTAACCAGGATCTACGTTCCTACCCTCACCATAGTAACCAGGATCTACGTTACTACCCTCACCATGGTAACCAGGATCTACGTTCTACCCTCACCATGGTAACCAGGATCTACGTTACTACCCTCACCATGGTAACCAGGATCTACGTTCTACCCTCACCATGGTAACCAGGATCTACGTTCCTACCCTCACCATGGTAACCAGGATCTACGTTCCTACCCTCACCATGGTAACCAGGATCTACGTTCCTACCCTCACCATGGTAACCAGGATCTACGTTCCTACCCTCACCATGGTAACCAGGATCTATGTTACTACCCTCACCATGGTAACCAGGATCTATGTTCATACCCTCACCATGGTAGCCAGGATCTACGTTACTACCCTCACCATGGTAACCAGGATCTACGTTCTTATCCTCACCATGGTAACCAGGATCTACGTTACTACCCTCACCATGTTAACCAGCATCTACGTTCTTACCCTCACCATGGTAACCAGGACCTATGTTCCTACCCTCACCATGGTAACCAGGATCTACGTTCCTAACCTCACCATGGTAACCAGGATCTACTTTCCTACCCTCACCATAGTAACCAGGATCTACGTTCCTATCCTCACCATGGTAACCAGGATCTACGTTCCTATCCTCACGATGGTAACCAGGATCTAGGTTCCTACCCTCACCATGGTAACCAGGATCTACGTTCCTACCCTCACCATGTTAACCAGGATCTACGTTCCTACCCTCACCGTGGTAACCAGGATCTACGTTCCGACCTTCACCATGGTAACCAGAATCTACGTTCCTATCCTCACCATGATAACCAGGATCTACGTTCCTACCCTCACCATGGTAACCAGGATCTACGTTCCTACCCTCACCATTGTAACCAGGATCTACGTTCCTACCCTCACCATTGTAACCAGGATCTACGTTCCTCCCCTCACCATGGTAACCAGAATCTACGTTCCTACCCTCACCATGGTAACCAGGATCTACATTCCTACCCTCACCATGGTAACCAGGATCTACGTTCCTACCCTCACCATGGTAACCAGGATCTACGTTGCTACCCTCACCATGGTAACCAGGATCTACGTTCCGACCCTCACCAAGGTAACCAGGATCTACGTTCCGACCCTCACCATGGTAACCAGGATCTACGTTCCTATCCTCACCATGGTAACCAGGATCTACGTTCCTACCCTCACCATGGTAACCAGGATCTACGTTCTTACCCTCACCATGGTAACCAGGATCTACGTTCTTACCCTCACCATGGTAACCAGGATCTACGTTCATACCCTCACCATGGTAACCAGGATCTACGTTCATACCCTCATCATGGTTACCAGGATCTACGTTCATACCCTCACCATGGTAACCAGGATCTACGTTACTACCCTCACCATGGTAACCAGGATCTACGTTCCTACCCTCACCATTGTAACCAGGATCTACGTTCCTCCCCTCACCATGGTAACCAGAATCTACGTTCCTACCCTCACCATGGTAACCAGGATCTACATTCCTACCCTCACCATGGTAACCAGGATCTACGTTCCTACCCTCACCATGGTAACCAGGATCTACGTTCCTACCCTCACCATGGTAACCAGGATCTACGTTCCTACCCTCACCATTGTAACCAGGATCTAAGTTCCTACCCTCACCACTGTAACCAGGATCTACGTTCCTACCCTCACCATGGTAACCAGAATCTACGTTCCTACCCTCACCATGGTAACCAGGATCTACATTCCTACCCTCACCATGGTAACCAGGATCTACGGTCCTACCCTCACCATGGTAACCAGGATCTACGTTGCTACCCTCACCATGGTAACCAGGATCTACGTTACGACCCTCACCATGGTAACCAGGATCTAGGTTCCGACCCTCACCATGGTAACCAGGATCTACGTTCCTATCCTCACCATGGTAACCAGGATCTACGTTCCTACCCTCACCATGGTAACCAGGATCTACGGTACGACCCTCACCATGGTAACCAGGATCTACGTTCTTACCCTCACCATGGTAACCTCGATCTACGTTCTTACCCTCACCATCGTAACCAGTACCTACGTTCTTACCCTCACCATGGTAACCAGGATCTACGTTCATACCCTCACCATGGTAACCAGGATCTACCTTCATACCCTCACCATGGTAACCAGGATCTACGTTACTACCCTCACCATGGTAACCAGGATCTACGTTCATACCCTCACCATGGTAACCAGGATCTACGTTCATACCCTCACCATGGTAACCAGGATCTACGTTACTACCCTCACCATGGTAACCAGGATCTACGTTCTTATCCTCACCATGGTAACCAGGATCTACGTTACTACCCTCACCATGGTGACCAGCATCTACGTTCTTACCCTCACCATGGTAACCAGGAGCTACGTTCCTACTCTCACCATGGTAACCAGGATCTACGTTCCTAACCTCACCATGGTAACCAGGATCTACTTTCCTACCCTCACCATAGTAACCAGGATCTACGTTCCTATCCTCACCATGGTAACCAGGATCTACGTTCCTATCCTCACCATGGTAACCAGGATCTAGGTTCCTATCCTCACCATGGTAACCAGGATCTACGTTCCTACCCTCACCATGGTAACCAGGATCTATGTTCCTACCCTTACCATGGTAACCAGGATCTACGTTCCTATCCTCACCATGGTAACCAGGATCTACGTTCCTATCCTCACCATGGTAACCAGGATCTACGTTCCTACCCTCACCATGGTAACCAGGATCTACGTTTCTACCCTCACCATGGTAACCACGATCTACGTTCAAACCCTCACCTTGGTAACCAGGATCTATGTTCCTACCCTCACCATGGTAACCAGGATCTACGTTCTTACCCTCACCATGGTAACCAGGATGTATGTTCCTACCCTCACCATGGTAACCAGGATCTACATTCCTACCCTCACCATAGTAACCAGGATCTACGTTCTTACCCTCAGCATGGTAACCAGGATCTACGTTCCTACCCTCACCATGGTAACCAGGACCTACATTCCTATCCTCACCATGGTAACCAGGATCTACGTTCCTACCCTCACCATGGTAACCAGGAGCTACGTTCCTACCCTCACCATGGTAACCAGGATCTATGTTCCTACCCTCACCATGGTAACCAGGAGCTACGTTCCTACCCTCACCATGGTAACCAGGATCTACGTTCCTATCCTCACCATGGTAACCAGGATCTACGTTCCTACCCTCACCATGGTAACCAGGAGCTACGTTCCTACCCTCACCATGGTAACCAGGATCTAGGTTCCTACCCTCACCATGGTAACCAGGATCTACGTTCCTACCCTCACCATAGTAACCAGGATCTACGTTCCTACCCTCACCATGGTAACCAGGATCTACGTTCCTATCCTCACCATGGTAACCAGGATCTACGTTCCTACCCTCACCATGGTAACAAGGAGCTACGTTCCTACCCTCACCATGGTAACCAGGATCTATGTTCCTACCCTCACCATGGTAACCAGGATCTACGTTCCTATCCTCACCAAGGTAACCAGGATCTACGTTCCTATCCTCACCATGGTAACCAGGATCTACGTTCCTACCCTCACCATGGTAACCAGGATCTACGTTTCTACCCTCACCATGGTAACCACGATCTACGTTCAAACCCTCACCTTGGTAACCAGGATCTATGTTCCTACCCTCACCATGGTAACCAGGATCTACGTTCTTACCCTCACCATGGTAACCAGGATGTATGTTCCTACCCTCACCATGGTAACCAGGATCTACATTCCTACCCTCACCATAGTAACCAGGATCTACGTTCTTACCCTCAGCATGGTAACCAGGATCTACGTTCCTACCCTCACCATAGTAACCAGGATCTACGTTCCTACCCTCACCATGGTAACCAGGATCTACGTTCCTATCCTCACCATGGTAACCAGGATCTACGTTCCTACCCTCACCATGGTAACCAGGAGCTACGTTCCTACCCGTACCATGGTAACCAGGATCTACGTTCCTACCCTCACCATAGTAACCAGGATCTACATTCCTAACCTCACCATGGTAACCAGGATCTACGTTCCTACCCTCACCATGGTAACCAGGATCTACGTTCCTACCATCACCATGGTAACCAGGATATACGTTGCTACCCTCACCATGGTAACCAGGATCTACGTTACGACCCTCACCATGGTAACCAGGATCTACGTTCCGACAATCATCATGGTAACCAGGATCTACGTTCCTATCCTCACCATGGTAACCAGGATCTAAGTTCCTACCCTCACCATGGTAACCAGGATCTATGTTCATACCCTCACCATGGTAGCCAGGATCTACGTTCATACCCTCACCATGGTAACCAGGATCTACGTTACTACCCTCACCATGGTAACCAGGATCTACGTTCTTATCCTCACCATGGTAACCAGGATCTACGTTACTACCCTCACCATGTTAACCAGCATCTACGTTCTTACCCTCACCATGGTAACCAGGACCTATGTTCCTACCCTCACCATGGTAACCAGGATCTACGTTCCTAACCTCACCATGGTAACCAGGATCTACTTTCCTACCCTCACCATAGTAACCAGGATCTACGTTCCTATCCTCACCATGGTAACCAGGATCTACGTTCCTATCCTCACCATGGTAACCAGGATCTAGGTTCCTACCCTCACCATGGTAACCAGGATCTACGTTCCTACCCTCACCATGTTAACCAGGATCTACGTTCCTACCCTCACCGTGGTAACCAGGATCTACGTTGCGACCTTCACCATGGTAACCAGAATCTACGTTCCTATCCTCACCATGATAACCAGGATCTACGTTCCTACCCTCACCATTGTAACCAGGATCTACGTTCCTACCTTCACCATTGTAACCAGGATCTATGTTCCTCCCCTCACCATGGTAACCAGAATCTACGTTCCTACCCTCACCATGGTAACCAGGATCTACATTCCTACCCTCACCATGGTAACCGGGATCTACGTTCCTACCCTCACCATGGTAACCAGGATCTACGTTGCTACCCTCACCATGGTAACCAGGATCTACGTTCCTATCCTCACCAAGGTAACCAGGATCTACGTTCCTATCCTCACCATGGTAACCAGGATCTACGTTCCTACCCTCACCATGGTAACCAGGATCTACGTTTCTACCCTCACCATGGTAACCACGATCTACGTTCAAACCCTCACCTTGGTAACCAGGATCTATGTTCCTACCCTCACCATGGTAACCAGGATCTACGTTCTTACCCTCACCATGGTAACCAGGATGTATGTTCCTACCCTCACCATGGTAACCAGGATCTACATTCCTACCCTCACCATAGTAACCAGGATCTACGTTCTTACCCTCAGCATGGTAACCAGGATCTACGTTCCTACCCTCACCATGGTAACCAGGACCTACATTCCTACCCTCACCATAGTAACCAGGATCTACGTTCCTACCCTCACCATGGTAACCAGGATCTACGTTCCTATCCTCACCATGGTAACCAGGATCTACGTTCCTACCCTCACCATGGTAACCAGGAGCTACGTTCCTACCCGTACCATGGTAACCAGGATCTACGTTCCTACCCTCACCATAGTAACCAGGATCTACATTCCTAACCTCACCATGGTAACCAGGATCTACGTTCCTACCCTCACCATGGTAACCAGGATCTACGTTCCTACCATCACCATGGTAACCAGGATATACGTTGCTACCCTCACCATGGTAACCAGGATCTACGTTACGACCCTCACCATGGTAACCAGGATCTACGTTCCGACAATCATCATGGTAACCAGGATCTACGTTCCTATCCTCACCATGGTAACCAGGATCTAAGTTCCTACCCTCACCATGGTAACCAGGATCTATGTTCATACCCTCACCATGGTAGCCAGGATCTACGTTCATACCCTCACCATGGTAACCAGGATCTACGTTACTACCCTCACCATGGTAACCAGGATCTACGTTCTTATCCTCACCATGGTAACCAGGATCTACGTTACTACCCTCACCATGTTAACCAGCATCTACGTTCTTACCCTCACCATGGTAACCAGGACCTATGTTCCTACCCTCACCATGGTAACCAGGATCTACGTTCCTAACCTCACCATGGTAACCAGGATCTACTTTCCTACCCTCACCATAGTAACCAGGATCTACGTTCCTATCCTCACCATGGTAACCAGGATCTACGTTCCTATCCTCACCATGGTAACCAGGATCTAGGTTCCTACCCTCACCATGGTAACCAGGATCTACGTTCCTACCCTCACCATGTTAACCAGGATCTACGTTCCTACCCTCACCGTGGTAACCAGGATCTACGTTGCGACCTTCACCATGGTAACCAGAATCTACGTTCCTATCCTCACCATGATAACCAGGATCTACGTTCCTACCCTCACCATTGTAACCAGGATCTACGTTCCTAACTTCACCATTGTAACCAGGATCTATGTTCCTCCCCTCACCATGGTAACCAGGATCTACGTTCCTACCCTCACCATGGTAACCAGGATCTACATTCCTACCCTCACCATGGTAACCGGGATCTACGTTCCTACCCTCACCATGGTAACCAGGATCTACGTTGCTACCCTCACCATGGTAACCAGGATCTACGTTACGACCCTCACCATGGTAACCAGGACCTACGTTCCGACCCTCACCATGGTAACCAGGATCTACGTTCCTATCCTCACCATGGTAACCAGGATCTACGTTCCTACCCTTACCATGGTAACCAGGATCTACGTTCTTACCCTCACCATGGTAACCAGGATCTACGTTCTTACCCTCACCATGGTAACCAGGATCTACGTTCATACCCTCACCATGGTAACCAGGATCTACGTTCATACCCTCATCATGGTTACCAGGATCTACGTTCATACCCTCACCATGGTAACCAGGATCTACGTTCATACCCTCACCATGGTAACCAGAATCTACGTTCCTACCCTCACCATGGTAACCAGGATCTACATTCCTACCCTCACCATGGTAACCAGGATCTACGTTACTACCCTCACCATGGTAACCAGGATCTACGTTCTTATCCTCACCATGGTAACCAGGATCTACGTTACTACCCTCACCATGGTAACCAGCATCTACGTTCTTACCCTCACCATGGTAACCAGGACCTATGTTCCTACCCTCACCATGGTAACCAGGATCTACGTTCCTAACCTCACCATGATAACCAGGATCTACTTTCCTACCCTCACCATAGTAACCAGGATCTACGTTCCTATCCTCACCATGGTAACCAGGATCTACGTTCCTATCCTCACCATGGTAACCAGGATCTAGGTTCCTATCCTCACCATGGTAACCAGGATCTACGTTCCTACCCTCACCATGGTAACCAGGATCTATGTTCCTACCCTCACCATGGTAACCAGGATCTACGTTCCTATCCTCACCATGGTAACCAGGATCTACGTTCCTATCCTCACCATGATAACCAGAATCTACTTTCCTACCCTCAACATGGTAACCAGAATCTACGTTCTTACCCTCACCATGGTAACCAGGATCTACGTTTCTACCCTCACCATGGTAACCAGGATCTACGTTCTTACCCTCACCATGGTAACCAGGATCTACGTTCTTACCCTCACCATGGTAACCATGATCTACGTTTCTACCCTTACCATGGTAACAACGATCTACGTTTCTGCCTTTACCATGGTAACCAGGATCTACGTTGCTACCCTCACCATGGTAACCAGGATCTACGTTCTTACCCTCACCATGGTAACCTCGATCTACCTTCTTACCCTCACCATGGTAACCAGTACCTACGTTCTTACCCTCACCATGGTAACCAGGATCTACGTTCATACCCTCACCATGGTAACCAGGATCTACGTTCATACCCTCACCATGGTAACCAGGATCTACATTACTAACCTCACCATGGTAACCAGGATCTACGTTCATATCCTCACCATGGTAACCAGGATCTACGTTCATACCCTCACCATGGTAACCGGGATCTACGTTACTACCCTCACCATGGTAACCAGGATCTCCGTTCTTATCCTCACCATGGTAACCAGGATCTACGTTACTACCCTCACCATGGTAACCAGCATCTACGTTCTTACCCTCACCATGGTAACCAGGACCTACGTTCCTACTCTCACCATGGTAACCAGGATCTACGTTCCTAACCTCACCATGGTAACCAGGATCTACTTTCCTACCCTCACCATAGTAACCAGGATCTACGTTCCTATCCTCACCATGGTAACCAGGATCTACGTTCCTATCCTCACCATGGTAAGCAGGATCTAGGTTCCTATCCTCACCATGGTAACCAGGATCTACGTTCCTACCCTCACCAGGGTAACCAGGATCTATGTTCCTACCCTCACCATGGTAACCAGGATCTACGTTCCTATCCTCACCATGGTAACCAGGATCTACGTTCCTATCCTCACCATGGTAACCAGGATCTACGTTTCTACCCTCACCATGGTAACCAGGATCTACGTTCTTACCCTCACCATGGTAACCAGGATGTATGTTCCTACCCTCACCATGGTAACCAGGATCTACATTCCTACCCTCACCATAGTAACCAGGATCTACGTTCTTACCCTCACCATGGTAACCAGTACCTACGTTCTTACCCTCACCATGGTAACCAGGATCTACGTTCATACCCTCACCATGGTAACCAGGATCTACGTTACTACCCTCACCATGGTAACCAGGATTTACGTTCTTACCCTCACCATGGTAACCAGGATCTACGTTCATACCCTCACCAGGGTAACCAGGATCTACGTTCTTATCCTCACCATGGTAACCAGGATCTACGTTACTACCCTCACCATGGTAACCAGCATCTACGTTCTTACCCTCACCATGGTAACCAGGACCTACATTCCTACTCTCACCATGGTAACCAGGATCTACGTTCCTAACCTCACCATGGTAACCAGGATCTACTTTCCTACCCTCACCATAGTAACCAGGATCTACGTTCCTATCCTCACCATGGTAACCAGGATCTACGTTCCTATCCTCACCATGGTAACCAGGATCTAGGTTCCTATCCTCACCATGGTAACCAGGATCTACGTTCCTACCCTCACCATGGTTACCAGGATCTATGTTCCTACCCTCACCATGGTAACCAGGATCTACGTTCCTATCCTCACCATGGTAACCAGGATCTACGTTCCTATCCTCACCATGGTAACCAGGATCTACGTTCCTACCCTCACCATGGTAACCAGGATCTACGTTTCTACCCTCACCATGGTAACCACGATCTACGTACAAACCCTCACCTTGGTAACCAGGATCTATGTTCCTACCCTCACCATGGTAACCAGGATCTACGTTCTTACCCTCACCATGGTAACCAGGATGTATGTTCCTACCCTCACCATGGTAACCAGGATCTACATTCCTACCCTCACCATAGTAACCAGGATCTACGTTCTTACCCTCAGCATGGTAAGCAGGATCTACGTTCCTACCCTCACCATGGTAACCAGGACCTACATTCCTACCCTTTCCATAGTAACCAGGATCTACGTTCCTACCATCACCATGGTAACCAGGATCTACGTTCCTATCCTCACCATGGTAACCAGGATCTACGTTCCTACCCTCACCATGGTAACCAGGAGCTACGTTCCTACCCGTACCATGGTAACCAGGATCTACGTTACGACCCTCACCATGGTAACCAGGATCTACGTTCCGACCCTCACCATGGTAACCAGGATCTACGTTCCTATCCTCACCATGGTAACCAGGATCTACGTTCCTACCCTCACCATGGTAACCAGGATCTACATTCTTACCCTCACCATGGTAACCATGATCTACGTTCTTACCCTCACCATGGTAACCAGTACCTACGTTCTTACACTCACCATGGTAACCAGGATCTACGTTCATACCCTCACCATGGTAACCAGGATCTACGTTCATACCCTCATCATGGTAACCAGGATCTACCTTCATACCCTCACCATGGTAACCAGGATCTACGTTACTACCCTCACCATGGTAACCAGGATCTACGTTCATACCCTCACCATGGTAACCAGGATCTAAGTTACTACCCTCACCATGGTAACCAGGATCTATGTTCATACCCTCACCATGGTAGCCAGGATCTACGTTCATACCCTCACCATGGTAACCAGGATCTACGTTACTACCCTCACCATGGTAACCAGGATCTACGTTCTTATCTTCACCATGGTAACCAGGATCTACGTTACTACCCTCACCATGGTAACCAGCATGTACGTTCTTACCCTCACCATGGTAACCAGGACCTACGTTCCTACCCTCACCATGGTAACCAGGATCTACGTTCCTAACCTCACCATGGTAACCAGGATCTACTTTCCTACCCTCACCATAGTTACCAGGATCTACGTTCCTATCCTCACCATGGTAACCAGGATCTACGTTCCTATCCTCACCATGGTAACCAGGATCTAGGTTCCTACCCTCACCATGGTAACGAGGATCTACGTTCCTACCCTCACCATGTTAACCAGGATCTACGTTCCTACCCTCACCGTGGTAACCAGGATCTACGTTCCGACCTTCACCATGGTAACCAGAATCTACGTTCCTATCCTCACCATGATAACCAGGATCTACGTTCCTACCCTCACCATGGTAACCAGGATCTACGTTCCTACCCTCACCATTGTAACCAGGATCTACGTTCCTACCCTCACCATTGTAACCAGGATCTACGTTCCTACCCTCACCATCTACGTTCCTACCCTCACCATGGTAACCAGGATCTACATTCCTACCCTCACCATGGTAACCAGGATCTACGTTCCTACCCTCACCATGGTAACCAGGATCTACGTTGCTACCCTCACCATGGTAACCAGGATCTACGTTACGACCCTCACCATGGTAACCAGGATCTACGTTCCGACCCTCACCATGGTAACCAGGATCTACGTTCCTATCCTCACCATGGTAACCAGGATCTACGTTCCTACCGTCACCATGGTAACCAGGATCTACGTTACGACCCTCACCATGGTAACCAGGATCTACGTTCTTACCCTCACCATGGTAACCTCGATCTACGTTCTTACCCTCACCATGGTAACCAGTACCTACGTTCTTACCCTCACCATGGTAACCAGGATCTACGTTCATACCCTCACCATGGTAACCAGGATCTACGTTCATACCCTCATCATGGTAACCAGGATCTACGTTCATACCCTCACCATGGTAACCAGAATCTACGTTCCAACCCTCACCATGGTAACCAGGATCTACATTCCTACCCTCACCATGGTAACCAGGATCTACGTTACTACCCTCACCATGGTAACCAGGATCTACGTTCTTATCCTCACCATGGTAACCAGGATCTACGTTACTACCCTCACCATGGTAACCAGCATCTAAGTTCTTACCCTCACCATGGTAACCAGGACCTACGTTCCTACCCTCACCATGGTAACCAGGATCTACGTTCCTAACCTCACCATGGTAACCAGGATCTACTTTCCTACCCTCACCATAGTAACCAGGATCTACGTTCCTATCCTCACCATGGTAACCAGGATCTACGTTCCTATCCTCACCATGGTAACCAGGATCTACGTTCCTACCCTCACCATGGTAACCAGGATCTACGTTCTTACCCTCACCATGGTAACCAGGATCTACGTTCTTACCCTCACCATGGTAACCAGGATCTACGTTCATACCCTCACCATGGTAACCAGGATCTACGTTCATACCCTCATCATGGTTACCAGGATCTACGTTCATACCCTCACCATGGTAACCAGGATCTACGTTACTACCCTCACCATGGTAACCAGGATCTACGTTCCTACCCTCACCATTGTAACCAGGATCTACGTTCCTCCCCTCACCATGGTAACCAGAATCTACGTTCCTACCCTCACCATGGTAACCAGGATCTACATTCCTACCCTCACCATGGTAACCAGGATCTACGTTCCTACCCTCACCATGGTAACCAGGATCTACGTTCCTACCCTCACCATGGTAACCAGGATCTACGTTCCTACCCTCACCATTGTAACCAGGATCTAAGTTCCTACCCTCACCACTGTAACCAGGATCTACGTTCCTACCCTCACCATGGTAACCAGAATCTACGTTCCTACCCTCACCATGGTAACCAGGATCTACATTCCTACCCTCACCATGGTAACCAGGATCTACGGTCCTACCCTCACCATGGTAACCAGGATCTACGTTGCTACCCTCACCATGGTAACCAGGATCTACGTTACGACCCTCACCATGGTAACCAGGATCTAGGTTCCGACCCTCACCATGGTAACCAGGATCTACGTTCCTATCCTCACCATGGTAACCAGGATCTACGTTCCTACCCTCACCATGGTAACCAGGATCTACGGTACGACCCTCACCATGGTAACCAGGATCTACGTTCTTACCCTCACCATGGTAACCTCGATCTACGTTCTTACCCTCACCATCGTAACCAGTACCTACGTTCTTACCCTCACCATGGTAACCAGGATCTACGTTCATACCCTCACCATGGTAACCAGGATCTACCTTCATACCCTCACCATGGTAACCAGGATCTACGTTACTACCCTCACCATGGTAACCAGGATCTACGTTCATACCCTCACCATGGTAACCAGGATCTACGTTCATACCCTCACCATGGTAACCAGGATCTACGTTACTACCCTCACCATGGTAACCAGGATCTACGTTCTTATCCTCACCATGGTAACCAGGATCTACGTTACTACCCTCACCATGGTGACCAGCATCTACGTTCTTACCCTCACCATGGTAACCAGGAGCTACGTTCCTACTCTCACCATGGTAACCAGGATCTACGTTCCTAACCTCACCATGGTAACCAGGATCTACTTTCCTACCCTCACCATAGTAACCAGGATCTACGTTCCTATCCTCACCATGGTAACCAGGATCTACGTTCCTATCCTCACCATGGTAACCAGGATCTAGGTTCCTATCCTCACCATGGTAACCAGGATCTACGTTCCTACCCTCACCATGGTAACCAGGATCTATGTTCCTACCCTTACCATGGTAACCAGGATCTACGTTCCTATCCTCACCATGGTAACCAGGATCTACGTTCCTATCCTCACCATGGTAACCAGGATCTACGTTCCTACCCTCACCATGGTAACCAGGATCTACGTTTCTACCCTCACCATGGTAACCACGATCTACGTTCAAACCCTCACCTTGGTAACCAGGATCTATGTTCCTACCCTCACCATGGTAACCAGGATCTACGTTCTTACCCTCACCATGGTAACCAGGATGTATGTTCCTACCCTCACCATGGTAACCAGGATCTACATTCCTACCCTCACCATAGTAACCAGGATCTACGTTCTTACCCTCAGCATGGTAACCAGGATCTACGTTCCTACCCTCACCATGGTAACCAGGACCTACATTCCTATCCTCACCATGGTAACCAGGATCTACGTTCCTACCCTCACCATGGTAACCAGGAGCTACGTTCCTACCCTCACCATGGTAACCAGGATCTATGTTCCTACCCTCACCATGGTAACCAGGAGCTACGTTCCTACCCTCACCATGGTAACCAGGATCTACGTTCCTATCCTCACCATGGTAACCAGGATCTACGTTCCTACCCTCACCATGGTAACCAGGAGCTACGTTCCTACCCTCACCATGGTAACCAGGATCTAGGTTCCTACCCTCACCATGGTAACCAGGATCTACGTTCCTACCCTCACCATAGTAACCAGGATCTACGTTCCTACCCTCACCATGGTAACCAGGATCTACGTTCCTATCCTCACCATGGTAACCAGGATCTACGTTCCTACCCTCACCATGGTAACAAGGAGCTACGTTCCTACCCTCACCATGGTAACCAGGATCTATGTTCCTACCCTCACCATGGTAACCAGGATCTACGTTCCTATCCTCACCAAGGTAACCAGGATCTACGTTCCTATCCTCACCATGGTAACCAGGATCTACGTTCCTACCCTCACCATGGTAACCAGGATCTACGTTTCTACCCTCACCATGGTAACCACGATCTACGTTCAAACCCTCACCTTGGTAACCAGGATCTATGTTCCTACCCTCACCATGGTAACCAGGATCTACGTTCTTACCCTCACCATGGTAACCAGGATGTATGTTCCTACCCTCACCATGGTAACCAGGATCTACATTCCTACCCTCACCATAGTAACCAGGATCTACGTTCTTACCCTCAGCATGGTAACCAGGATCTACGTTCCTACCCTCACCATAGTAACCAGGATCTACGTTCCTACCCTCACCATGGTAACCAGGATCTACGTTCCTACCCTCACCATGGTAACCAGGATCTACGTTCCTACCCTCACCATGGTAACCAGGAGCTACGTTCCTACCCGTACCATGGTAACCAGGATCTACGTTCCTACCCTCACCATAGTAACCAGGATCTACATTCCTAACCTCACCATGGTAACCAGGATCTACGTTCCTACCCTCACCATGGTAACCAGGATCTACGTTCCTACCATCACCATGGTAACCAGGATATACGTTGCTACCCTCACCATGGTAACCAGGATCTACGTTACGACCCTCACCATGGTAACCAGGATCTACGTTCCGACAATCATCATGGTAACCAGGATCTACGTTCCTATCCTCACCATGGTAACCAGGATCTAAGTTCCTACCCTCACCATGGTAACCAGGATCTATGTTCATACCCTCACCATGGTAGCCAGGATCTACGTTCATACCCTCACCATGGTAACCAGGATCTACGTTACTACCCTCACCATGGTAACCAGGATCTACGTTCTTATCCTCACCATGGTAACCAGGATCTACGTTACTACCCTCACCATGTTAACCAGCATCTACGTTCTTACCCTCACCATGGTAACCAGGACCTATGTTCCTACCCTCACCATGGTAACCAGGATCTACGTTCCTAACCTCACCATGGTAACCAGGATCTACTTTCCTACCCTCACCATAGTAACCAGGATCTACGTTCCTATCCTCACCATGGTAACCAGGATCTACGTTCCTATCCTCACCATGGTAACCAGGATCTAGGTTCCTACCCTCACCATGGTAACCAGGATCTACGTTCCTACCCTCACCATGTTAACCAGGATCTACGTTCCTACCCTCACCGTGGTAACCAGGATCTACGTTGCGACCTTCACCATGGTAACCAGAATCTACGTTCCTATCCTCACCATGATAACCAGGATCTACGTTCCTACCCTCACCATTGTAACCAGGATCTACGTTCCTAACTTCACCATTGTAACCAGGATCTATGTTCCTCCCCTCACCATGGTAACCAGAATCTACGTTCCTACCCTCACCATGGTAACCAGGATCTACATTCCTACCCTCACCATGGTAACCGGGATCTACGTTCCTACCCTCACCATGGTAACCAGGATCTACGTTGCTACCCTCACCATGGTAACCAGGATCTACGTTCCTATCCTCACCAAGGTAACCAGGATCTACGTTCCTATCCTCACCATGGTAACCAGGATCTACGTTCCTACCCTCACCATGGTAACCAGGATCTACGTTTCTACCCTCACCATGGTAACCACGATCTACGTTCAAACCCTCACCTTGGTAACCAGGATCTATGTTCCTACCCTCACCATGGTAACCAGGATCTACGTTCTTACCCTCACCATGGTAACCAGGATGTATGTTCCTACCCTCACCATGGTAACCAGGATCTACATTCCTACCCTCACCATAGTAACCAGGATCTACGTTCTTACCCTCAGCATGGTAACCAGGATCTACGTTCCTACCCTCACCATGGTAACCAGGACCTACATTCCTACCCTCACCATAGTAACCAGGATCTACGTTCCTACCCTCACCATGGTAACCAGGATCTACGTTCCTATCCTCACCATGGTAACCAGGATCTACGTTCCTACCCTCACCATGGTAACCAGGAGCTACGTTCCTACCCGTACCATGGTAACCAGGATCTACGTTCCTACCCTCACCATAGTAACCAGGATCTACATTCCTAACCTCACCATGGTAACCAGGATCTACGTTCCTACCCTCACCATGGTAACCAGGATCTACGTTCCTACCATCACCATGGTAACCAGGATATACGTTGCTACCCTCACCATGGTAACCAGGATCTACGTTACGACCCTCACCATGGTAACCAGGATCTACGTTCCGACAATCATCATGGTAACCAGGATCTACGTTCCTATCCTCACCATGGTAACCAGGATCTACGTTCCTACCCTCACCATGGTAACCAGGATCTATGTTCATACCCTCACCATGGTAGCCAGGATCTACGTTCATACCCTCACCATGGTAACCAGGATCTACGTTACTACCCTCACCATGGTAACCAGGATCTACGTTCTTATCCTCACCATGGTAACCAGGATCTACGTTACTACCCTCACCATGTTAACCAGCATCTACGTTCTTACCCTCACCATGGTAACCAGGACCTATGTTCCTACCCTCACCATGGTAACCAGGATCTACGTTCCTAACCTCACCATGGTAACCAGGATCTACTTTCCTACCCTCACCATAGTAACCAGGATCTACGTTCCTATCCTCACCATGGTAACCAGGATCTACGTTCCTATCCTCACCATGGTAACCAGGATCTAGGTTCCTACCCTCACCATGGTAACCAGGATCTACGTTCCTACCCTCACCATGTTAACCAGGATCTACGTTCCTACCCTCACCGTGGTAACCAGGATCTACGTTGCGACCTTCACCATGGTAACCAGAATCTACGTTCCTATCCTCACCATGATAACCAGGATCTACGTTCCTACCCTCACCATTGTAACCAGGATCTACGTTCCTAACTTCACCATTGTAACCAGGATCTATGTTCCTCCCCTCACCATGGTAACCAGAATCTACGTTCCTACCCTCACCATGGTAACCAGGATCTACATTCCTACCCTCACCATGGTAACCGGGATCTACGTTCCTACCCTCACCATGGTAACCAGGATCTACGTTGCTACCCTCACCATGGTAACCAGGATCTACGTTACGACCCTCACCATGGTAACCAGGACCTACGTTCCGACCCTCACCATGGTAACCAGGATCTACGTTCCTATCCTCACCATGGTAACCAGGATCTACGTTCCTACCCTTACCATGGTAACCAGGATCTACGTTCTTACCCTCACCATGGTAACCAGGATCTACGTTCTTACCCTCACCATGGTAACCAGGATCTACGTTCATACCCTCACCATGGTAACCAGGATCTACGTTCATACCCTCATCATGGTTACCAGGATCTACGTTCATACCCTCACCATGGTAACCAGGATCTACGTTCATACCCTCACCATGGTAACCAGAATCTACGTTCCTACCCTCACCATGGTAACCAGGATCTACATTCCTACCCTCACCATGGTAACCAGGATCTACGTTACTACCCTCACCATGGTAACCAGGATCTACGTTCTTATCCTCACCATGGTAACCAGGATCTACGTTACTACCCTCACCATGGTAACCAGCATCTACGTTCTTACCCTCACCATGGTAACCAGGACCTATGTTCCTACCCTCACCATGGTAACCAGGATCTACGTTCCTAACCTCACCATGATAACCAGGATCTACTTTCCTACCCTCACCATAGTAACCAGGATCTACGTTCCTATCCTCACCATGGTAACCAGGATCTACGTTCCTATCCTCACCATGGTAACCAGGATCTAGGTTCCTATCCTCACCATGGTAACCAGGATCTACGTTCCTACCCTCACCATGGTAACCAGGATCTATGTTCCTACCCTCACCATGGTAACCAGGATCTACGTTCCTATCCTCACCATGGTAACCAGGATCTACGTTCCTATCCTCACCATGATAACCAGAATCTACTTTCCTACCCTCAACATGGTAACCAGAATCTACGTTCTTACCCTCACCATGGTAACCAGGATCTACGTTTCTACCCTCACCATGGTAACCAGGATCTACGTTCTTACCCTCACCATGGTAACCAGGATCTACGTTCTTACCCTCACCATGGTAACCATGATCTACGTTTCTACCCTTACCATGGTAACAACGATCTACGTTTCTGCCTTTACCATGGTAACCAGGATCTACGTTGCTACCCTCACCATGGTAACCAGGATCTACGTTCTTACCCTCACCATGGTAACCTCGATCTACCTTCTTACCCTCACCATGGTAACCAGTACCTACGTTCTTACCCTCACCATGGTAACCAGGATCTACGTTCATACCCTCACCATGGTAACCAGGATCTACGTTCATACCCTCACCATGGTAACCAGGATCTACATTACTAACCTCACCATGGTAACCAGGATCTACGTTCATATCCTCACCATGGTAACCAGGATCTACGTTCATACCCTCACCATGGTAACCGGGATCTACGTTACTACCCTCACCATGGTAACCAGGATCTCCGTTCTTATCCTCACCATGGTAACCAGGATCTACGTTACTACCCTCACCATGGTAACCAGCATCTACGTTCTTACCCTCACCATGGTAACCAGGACCTACGTTCCTACTCTCACCATGGTAACCAGGATCTACGTTCCTAACCTCACCATGGTAACCAGGATCTACTTTCCTACCCTCACCATAGTAACCAGGATCTACGTTCCTATCCTCACCATGGTAACCAGGATCTACGTTCCTATCCTCACCATGGTAAGCAGGATCTAGGTTCCTATCCTCACCATGGTAACCAGGATCTACGTTCCTACCCTCACCAGGGTAACCAGGATCTATGTTCCTACCCTCACCATGGTAACCAGGATCTACGTTCCTATCCTCACCATGGTAACCAGGATCTACGTTCCTATCCTCACCATGGTAACCAGGATCTACGTTTCTACCCTCACCATGGTAACCAGGATCTACGTTCTTACCCTCACCATGGTAACCAGGATGTATGTTCCTACCCTCACCATGGTAACCAGGATCTACATTCCTACCCTCACCATAGTAACCAGGATCTACGTTCTTACCCTCACCATGGTAACCAGTACCTACGTTCTTACCCTCACCATGGTAACCAGGATCTACGTTCATACCCTCACCATGGTAACCAGGATCTACGTTACTACCCTCACCATGGTAACCAGGATTTACGTTCTTACCCTCACCATGGTAACCAGGATCTACGTTCATACCCTCACCAGGGTAACCAGGATCTACGTTCTTATCCTCACCATGGTAACCAGGATCTACGTTACTACCCTCACCATGGTAACCAGCATCTACGTTCTTACCCTCACCATGGTAACCAGGACCTACATTCCTACTCTCACCATGGTAACCAGGATCTACGTTCCTAACCTCACCATGGTAACCAGGATCTACTTTCCTACCCTCACCATAGTAACCAGGATCTACGTTCCTATCCTCACCATGGTAACCAGGATCTACGTTCCTATCCTCACCATGGTAACCAGGATCTAGGTTCCTATCCTCACCATGGTAACCAGGATCTACGTTCCTACCCTCACCATGGTTACCAGGATCTATGTTCCTACCCTCACCATGGTAACCAGGATCTACGTTCCTATCCTCACCATGGTAACCAGGATCTACGTTCCTATCCTCACCATGGTAACCAGGATCTACGTTCCTACCCTCACCATGGTAACCAGGATCTACGTTTCTACCCTCACCATGGTAACCACGATCTACGTACAAACCCTCACCTTGGTAACCAGGATCTATGTTCCTACCCTCACCATGGTAACCAGGATCTACGTTCTTACCCTCACCATGGTAACCAGGATGTATGTTCCTACCCTCACCATGGTAACCAGGATCTACATTCCTACCCTCACCATAGTAACCAGGATCTACGTTCTTACCCTCAGCATGGTAAGCAGGATCTACGTTCCTACCCTCACCATGGTAACCAGGACCTACATTCCTACCCTTTCCATAGTAACCAGGATCTACGTTCCTACCATCACCATGGTAACCAGGATCTACGTTCCTATCCTCACCATGGTAACCAGGATCTACGTTCCTACCCTCACCATGGTAACCAGGAGCTACGTTCCTACCCGTACCATGGTAACCAGGATCTACGTTACGACCCTCACCATGGTAACCAGGATCTACGTTCCGACCCTCACCATGGTAACCAGGATCTACGTTCCTATCCTCACCATGGTAACCAGGATCTACGTTCCTACCCTCACCATGGTAACCAGGATCTACATTCTTACCCTCACCATGGTAACCATGATCTACGTTCTTACCCTCACCATGGTAACCAGTACCTACGTTCTTACACTCACCATGGTAACCAGGATCTACGTTCATACCCTCACCATGGTAACCAGGATCTACGTTCATACCCTCATCATGGTAACCAGGATCTACCTTCATACCCTCACCATGGTAACCAGGATCTACGTTACTACCCTCACCATGGTAACCAGGATCTACGTTCATACCCTCACCATGGTAACCAGGATCTAAGTTACTACCCTCACCATGGTAACCAGGATCTATGTTCATACCCTCACCATGGTAGCCAGGATCTACGTTCATACCCTCACCATGGTAACCAGGATCTACGTTACTACCCTCACCATGGTAACCAGGATCTACGTTCTTATCTTCACCATGGTAACCAGGATCTACGTTACTACCCTCACCATGGTAACCAGCATGTACGTTCTTACCCTCACCATGGTAACCAGGACCTACGTTCCTACCCTCACCATGGTAACCAGGATCTACGTTCCTAACCTCACCATGGTAACCAGGATCTACTTTCCTACCCTCACCATAGTTACCAGGATCTACGTTCCTATCCTCACCATGGTAACCAGGATCTACGTTCCTATCCTCACCATGGTAACCAGGATCTAGGTTCCTACCCTCACCATGGTAACGAGGATCTACGTTCCTACCCTCACCATGTTAACCAGGATCTACGTTCCTACCCTCACCGTGGTAACCAGGATCTACGTTCCGACCTTCACCATGGTAACCAGAATCTACGTTCCTATCCTCACCATGATAACCAGGATCTACGTTCCTACCCTCACCATGGTAACCAGGATCTACGTTCCTACCCTCACCATTGTAACCAGGATCTACGTTCCTACCCTCACCATTGTAACCAGGATCTACGTTCCTACCCTCACCATCTACGTTCCTACCCTCACCATGGTAACCAGGATCTACATTCCTACCCTCACCATGGTAACCAGGATCTACGTTCCTACCCTCACCATGGTAACCAGGATCTACGTTGCTACCCTCACCATGGTAACCAGGATCTACGTTACGACCCTCACCATGGTAACCAGGATCTACGTTCCGACCCTCACCATGGTAACCAGGATCTACGTTCCTATCCTCACCATGGTAACCAGGATCTACGTTCCTACCCTCACCATGGTAACCAGGATCTACGTTACGACCCTCACCATGGTAACCAGGATCTACGTTCTTACCCTCACCATGGTAACCTCGATCTACGTTCTTACCCTCACCATGGTAACCAGTACCTACGTTCTTACCCTCACCATGGTAACCAGGATCTACGTTCATACCCTCACCATGGTAACCAGGATCTACGTTCATACCCTCATCATGGTAACCAGGATCTACGTTCATACCCTCACCATGGTAACCAGAATCTACGTTCCAACCCTCACCATGGTAACCAGGATCTACATTCCTACCCTCACCATGGTAACCAGGATCTACGTTACTACCCTCACCATGGTAACCAGGATCTACGTTCTTATCCTCACCATGGTAACCAGGATCTACGTTACTACCCTCACCATGGTAACCAGCATCTAAGTTCTTACCCTCACCATGGTAACCAGGACCTACGTTCCTACCCTCACCATGGTAACCAGGATCTACGTTCCTAACCTCACCATGGTAACCAGGATCTACTTTCCTACCCTCACCATAGTAACCAGGATCTACGTTCCTATCCTCACCATGGTAACCAGGATCTACGTTCCTATCCTCACCATGGTAACCAGGATCTAGGTTCCTATCCTCACCATGGTAACCAGGATCTACGTTCCTACCCTCACCATGGTAACCAGGATCTATGTTCCTACCCTCACCATGGTAACCAGGATCTACGTTCCTATCCTCACCATGGTAACCAGGATCTACGTTCCTATCCTCACCATGATAACCAGAATCTACTTTCCTACCCTCAACATGGTAACCAGGATCTACGTTTCTACCCTCACCATGGTAACCAGGATCTACGTTCTTACCCTCACCATGGTAACCAGGATCTACGTTCTTACCCTCACCATGGTAACCATGATCTACGTTTCTACCCTTACCATGGTAACAACGATCTACGTTTCTGCCTTTACCATGGTAACCAGGATCTACGTTTCCACCCTCACCATGGTAACCAGGACCTACGTTCCTACCCTCACCATGGTAACCAGGATCTACGTTCCTATCCTCACCATGGTAACCAGGATCTACGTTCCTACCCTCACCATGGTAACCCCGATCTACGTTTCTAACCTCACCATGGAACGACAATGGAACGGAACAGAAAATTAGTTTGAGATTTCAAATTGAAAGTTCTCATAAAAAACAAATGAATATTTGTTTTTTACTAACAAAATAAACTTACCCTAAAAATGCTATAGGAACGGCACAGAGTCCTGCACCCAGAAGAAACACGAAGCCGGGGTACCACGTCACTGTGGCAGCATAAATACTGTTGAAGACCGCAGTCGACACGTTGTTAGTCAAACTTTCCAAAAAGGAAAGACAGGCAAACAGGGCTCCTGGAAAACACAACCAAAAAAAAGACTGAGTGGACAGATTCAAACAAGTCGTTCAGTTTTGTTTTAACAAGCAGGCAAGAGGTGAAGCGAGGTGAAGGAAAGGGGAGTGGGGTGTAGGGGGGGGTTGTTTTTTTTGGAGGTTGAAAAGCAAACTAAAGCCTTTCGGACATGAAGCATACGAGTGGACTCTGTCTCTGTAAACACACACATGCTTCTACGTTTCCTAAACTCTCTCACCCTGCTGAGCCGGCGAGATAATCTTTGACATCATCGACCGCAAAACGGGAAACGGCATAATGGACAGGAGCATCGGCACTCGCACTGCAACGATACAAAAAATTTTTAAAAATACAATTGAAAAAGAATATTTAGATAGATATGTCTGTGTAGTCCCTCATTCATCCAGGAGTGATCCATATTAGAAAAAGTTTCAAAAAAGTCTTCTGGACAGTTTAATTCTTGAACGAGACGTTTCGACTTCCATCCAGAAATCATTTTCAATCTGAATGAAATGGACTGAAAACTGGATCCATTTATACTAACCTGAGTAAAAGGTAAAAAATAGTAAGAAGGGCTCGACCAGTGAGCCTGTGTTACTTAAGATGGCCGTGAATGGCTCCTATTGTAGCCACAGACCAGTAAACAAACCCTATTATAAAAATGCTAAAAGCCTAGTGAATAGAAATTCCTGCTAACAAGAGGCGTGAAACTGGGTCACGAGGTGTCATCTTTAGTCCATGGCTTCAAAAGGCTGCTGTAAATCCCGGGCAGAATGTATCTAGCGCCTCCACTCCGATTCAGTGAGGGATTCTCTTTCATCACAAAGATGGCTTCCTTCACCCCTCTTTCAAACCATATTTTCTCTCTACTTAGAATCTTCACCTCGCTGTCCTCAATTAAACTGTCCAGAAGACTTTTTTGAAACTTTTTCTACTATTTAGATACAAATCCGTGTAGTCCCTCATTCATCCAGGAGTGATCCATAGTAGAAAAAGTTTCAAAAAAGTCTTCTGGACAGTTTAATTCTTGATCGAGACGTTTCGACTTCCATCCGGAAATCATTTTCAATCTGAATGAAATGGACTGAAACCTGGATCCATTTATACTAACCTGAGTAAAAGGTAAAAAAAATAGTAAGGAGGGCTCGACCAATGAGCCTGTGTTACCTAAGATGGCCGTGAATGGCCCCTATTGTAGCCACGGACCAGTAAACGAACCTATTATAAAAATGCTAAAAGCCTAGTGAATAGAAATTCCTGCTAACGAGAGGCGTGAATCTGGGTCACGAGGTGTCATCTTTAGTCCATGGCTTCAAAAGGCTGCTGTAAATACCGGGCAAAATGTATCTAACGCCTCCACTCCGATTCAGTGAGGGACTCTCTTTCATCACAAAGATGGCTTCCTTCACCCCTCTTTCAAACCATATTTTCTCTCTACTTAGAATCTTCACCTCGCTGTCCTCAATTAAACTGTCCAGAAGACTTTTTTGAAACTTTTTCTACTATTTAGATACAAATCCGTGTAGTCCCTCATTCATCCAGGAGTGATCCATAGTAGAAAAAGTTTCAAAAAAGTCTTCTGGACAGTTTAATTCTTGATCGAGACGTTTCGACTTCCATCCGGAAATCATTTTCAATCTGAATGAAATGTACTGAAACCTGGATCCATTTATACTAACCTGAGTAAAAGGTAAAAAAAATAGTAAGGAGGGCTCGACCAATGAGCCTGTGTTACCTAAGATGGCCGTGAATGGCCCCTATTGTAGCCACGGACCAGTAAACGAACCTATTATAAAAATGCTAAAAGCCTAGTGAATAGAAATTCCTGCTAACGAGAGGCGTGAATCTGGGTCACGAGGTGTCATCTTTAGTCCATGGCTTCAAAAGGCTGCTGTAAATACCGGGCAAAATGTATCTAACGCCTCCACTCCGATTCAGTGAGGGACTCTCTTTCATCACAAAGATGGCTTCCTTCACCCCTCTTTCAAACCATCCTTTCTCTCTACTTAGAATCTTCACCTCACTGTCCTCAATTAAACTGTCCAGAAGACTTTTTTGAAACTTTTTCTACTATTTAGATAGATTGTTTTTGTTCGGGGTGTGGTCGTGTTTGGTTTCACCTATAAACATCAGCGTGGTGGTCTTTGCGAATGACAGCAGGATCAATCCAGACGTTACAGACATGATCCCCAACAGGACGATAACCAGCTGTGGAACGCCGCAGTATGTGAACGCCGCGACTCCAATGAAACTGATAAGGAACACCGCCGTGGAAAGCGCTGAGCCGTAACCAATTAAAATCTCTGTCCAACAGAGGGGCTCGTTTAACTCATACAGGGTCACCATAGAGATCGCTCCTACGTACGCAAAAGAGAAGCTGGTGAAAATTAGGATTAGGAGACCCAACATGGCTCTAGACCTCAAATTGATTCCGGCAAACACTTGATAGACCCCAAAGATGACTTGTTTTAGAGCCGAGTATCGAGGAGATCCATTCAATGTGACTCCATCGTCAGGAGGCTTTTTCACCGTCTCTTCCAGGATAAAAATAGAATATAAAAGGATTAGACTTAGGCACAAAGCAGAGGTAAAGAATGGCCAGTTAAACCCGGCCGCTCTCAGAAAGTATCCTGTTGATATGGAAGCGATTCCAGACAATAGACCAATCATCATGTCCAATCCGGCCATCCGTAGGGTCTTCTGACGCTCATCTTTGCACAAGTCCGCTATGTAGGCAAAACAACCGCCCAAAAACGTACCGAGACCACCAAACAGGGAGCTGAGAAACGAGGAGCCCATTAGCAAATAAACGTTGAGTTCAAAGTAAGACACGATCAGGAAGGTGGAGGTGTAAATCAGAGTCCCAATCAGCGGTAAAATGATGGTGATCTTGCGACCACCTCGATCACTGTAGGCCACCAATACGAGAGTCACAATCAGAGACGGGATTGTGGTCAGAAGCTCCGAGTAAAGGGAAAAAAGGGACGCTTGCCTCTGCACTTCCTGGAAAACAGCAAGAAAGAGGTTGTGGTTAAACCTAAAAAATGACCCAATCTCAACTTAGAGTTCATAACAACAACAACACAAGAAAATAATAATAATAATAATAATAGATTTTATTTGTAATGCGCCTTACATTTTAAGAAAAAATCCCAAAGCGCTACATAGGAAGGTAAAAACAATAAAAACATTTTAAAAACTAAAATCTACATTCTGAAAACAAAGAATCATAAAATCAAAAATTAAAAGTCTTTTAAAAATGAATGTCTTTAGGTCTTTTTTTGAAAGTGTCCACACTTTGTGGGGCCGAGGAGTTCTGGGAGCTCAATATATTAATCGTAATATTTATCGTAAATATTTTATCGTAAGCTCTTTTTGTTCATAAATAAATGGATCAACACTAGACGTGTTGTGGGTAACGTGCAGGTGTGGCCGGTTCAAGTTAAAAACAGGGTGTACCCGTCTGGGTTTTTTTTTTTCACTTCTCTTTTGTATTCTTCAGTTCTATAAATATAAAATTCTTTGGAATGAGGTGATGTTTATCTTTATGAGTGACTACGTTTACAGAACTTCCTTCAGTTAGATTGTAAATGTAAAACACAATCAGGGTAAAAATCAACTCGTTATGTTTGTTACATCACATTTTATTTCATGTTGTAAAATAAAAAGAGTTTTTTATTGCAAGACAAAAAAATACATTAAAATAAAATAACATAGAATAATAAACATGAAAAAAGATAAAAAGAGTGATTCATCTTCAGTCAAATGTTGGGCATGGGCAAAATACGGCCCGCGGGCAACATGCAGCCCGTTAAACGTTTTAAACTTTTTGATGCTGAACTTGAAAAAATTGAATAAATCTTGTTAATGTTTTATTTCTTCTGCAATTCCGATGTTTCCTCACTAGATGGCGGACTTTGGGTATATTGGCTTTATTGAGAAAACAACAACAATACTCCCATTAAAAAGTGTGTGTCTCCGTGATGCGCACACTGTAAAAATAAACAGTGTGCACAAATATGGAAAGCCATCGGGGCCAATACACGCACATAAACACGCGTGTTAGATGTTAAAACAAGCAAAATGTTACAAGCGCTTAGATTTCAAACCTAGCCCCGCTAAATGCAGGTTTTTAAGCGCTATTGCGCTAGATTTCAAACCTAGCGCTGCTAGATTTGAAACTCTTGATGTAAAATTTAGCGCGCTTGTTTAAAATCTAGCGCCATTCTATCGGTCTAATCCAAAGACCAAAGAATGCCATCCTTCTGCCACTTTCCGGCTCGCTTGTTATATGTTAGAACTCAATGTGGCCAGCAACCCACAAAGTTTGCCCATCCCTGATCTAAATGGCTCATAAGGTACCAACATATCGCAGATGTACTTTGGTACTAGACCAGGGGTGGGCAAACTTTTTGGTTCGCGGGCCACATTGAATTCTAACATTTGACAAAGGGGCCGGAACAGGATCAGATGGCATGCTTTGGTAACCGCTACATTAGACCAATAGAATGACGCACTAGATTTAAAACAAGCGCTAAATGTTACATCAAGAGTGTTAAATTTCAAATCTAGCGACGCTAGGTTTGAAATCTAAGCGCTTGATGTAACATTTTGCTTGTTTTAACAACTAACACGCTTGTTTACGTGCGTGTATTGGGCTCGATGGCTTTCCATTTCTTTGTTTATTTTGACAGCATACGCATCTCGGAGACACACACATTTTAATGGGAGCAGTGTTGTTGTATCTTTGGTGCCATCTAGTGACAAAACATCAGCATTACAGAATTACGGAAATAAAACAAGTTTATTTATTTAATTTTTTAAATTTTTTTTTAAGTTTGGCGGGCCGGATTAAAACGTTTAATGGGCCGCATGTGGCCCGCGGGCCGTACTTTGCCCATGCCTGTGCTAGACCATGGAGAGACTTAAACACAAGCAGAGCAGCTTTAAAGTCTATTCTCTAGAAGGAGGAAGCCATGTTTTCTGGTTCTTATAGGACCCGACTCGATTGCTAAATGAACAGATCCATCTTTTATAACGAAACTTTATTAGAATAGCATTATTAATAACTGACCTCATGGAAGTTGGTTTGGTTGCCCATGCTGCTGTTAACGATTGCACATCTGGATGTGTTGTCGGAGATTGGATAGGTGGTGTTTGTGATCTGCTGCCAAAGCCTTCGATACACATATTGCTGGATGAGGGGATAGATGAGAAAACAGCTGAAAGCATAGAGAGCCACCACAGGCTCAACGAGGTACAGACCCTTCATGATCAGAGAGCTTTGAAATAAATCCTGCAAACAACTGGACAGGAAACACCTCGGGATCCTTCTGGGGGAGCTTTAAAGATGCAGCTGTGGTGAGAGAAGCCTGGGCTCCTGTTTGAGGTTGTTGCCCCCGCGATCCGGCCCGTATAAGCGGTAGACAGAACGGAATGGAACAGATGAGGAGAATCTAGATAACAAGGTTCAAAGCACATGACGGAACAGATATGAAGCGCAATTTGTTGGTAGATCTAGGACAGGTCAATCCATATATGTTACACGTATTTTATACAATAGTTTAAATATATATGTATATATACGTAAATATATACATATATGTACATATACACATAAATATTTACATATATGTACATATATGTGCATATATGTATGTACATATATGTGCATCTATATACATATATATGTACATACATATATGTACATATATGTGCATATATGTATGTACATATATATGTACATATATATGTATATATATATATATATATATATATGTATATATATATATATATATGTGTGTGTGTATATATATATATATATATATATATATATATATATATATATATATGTATATATATATATATATGTATACGTATATATATATATATATGTATACATATATATGTATGTACATATATGTGCATCTATATACATATATATGTACATACATATATGTACATATATATGTGTATATATATATATATATATATATATATATATGTGTGTGTACATATATGTACATATATATGTGTATATATATATATATATATATATATATATATATATATGCACATATATGTACACACATATATATATATATATATATATATATATATATATATATATACACATATATATGTACATATATGTACAAGTATGTACATATATATGTATATAGATGCACATATATGTACATACATATATGCACATATATGTATATATATGCACATATATGTATATAGATGCACATATATGTACATACATATATGCACATATATTCATATATATGCACATATATATATATATATACATATATGCACATATATATATATATATATATATATACATATATGCACATAGTATATGTATGCACGTATATGTATATATATATATATATATATATATATATATATATATATATATATATATATATATATATATATATATATATATATATATATATATCCTATTTACTTGAGGAAGTTTCAAGTAAATTTTCTTCAACAATGACAATATTTCTTGATTCCAGATGTTTCAAAGTGACATGTCTTCTTTTACTTTAAGTGTCACATCTGGATTTGGTTTGATTTTTTTTTTATCCTGTACATATTTATATCAATAAAAAAATATTCTATCAATAGAAAAGCGACACATAACTTAGTCATGGACCACCTCTTTGACAGATGCAGGAGGACTTGTTTATAAAGGTTAACAACTCATGCAAAATACTCGATTTATTTTTCGTATATTTTCATCGTAATTAGTAAAGAGTAAACAAACACTTACTTATTTAACGAAGCTTTTTGATCGCGTTGTTTTATTAAAATCATCCCCTCCTCGGTGTGTTTTCACACAGTTTGACTCTGTTTTATAAACACAACCTAATGTTATGAAACAAATCCCGCCTTTACCGATCTGTGATTGGATAATATTTCACGGAGGTGGGTATTCGCTAGAAGAGCTGTCAGTTAGGTTTAGAAGCGGACGAGAACATTTTGTGACTTTGTGAGTGGGACGCACGAAGCAAAATATTAACAAAAACAATCGATCAAATACATTTAAATCACGATAGCATTCAGATGCAGAGTTGTTTATTTATCGTGATTAATTTACAAACTTGTGTCAATGTTTGTAAATAAAACAGATCGTGTTTACGTGAATTGGTCGTGCAATGCGTTGGAATGTACCATTTGTTAAAAACACCGGGAAGGATTTTGTTGTGACAGCAGAGTAGCAACCCGGTGGGGAAGACGGTAAGACCTATTAGATTACATCTTTTTTTATTTCTAATACCGCTAAGAATCGCGAAATATTCTATCAAATATTCATTTACAATTAATTTTAAGCTTTTGATTGCTTGAATTTTAATAAAAAAAAAATTTTTTTTCGGTTGTTATGGATCCCGGACATACAGATAGTACCTTGAAAAAAAAAACAGTTAGCTTGTGAATCTTAGCAATCCTGTGATTTAATCTAGCTAAGTTAGCTAAACCCGTGGAGATAGATGAAGGACAGAAAGCGGATCGTAATGTGTGTCTGCAGGTCTCAGAAAACATTTGACCTGTTCTGTGTGTGTGCCTTCAGGACTTGGATTTTCAAGTCGTGACTGTTCGTAAGGATGTCACTTATCCGGCCTCACCATTAAATCACTCCTTCGATCTTAGATCATCTCTTTATGGTCTGATTCTACACATCCACGTGTAACACACACATTTCAGTGTGTTTGATCAATAAAATACTTCTGATCGATTTACACATCATTTATTTACTTTTTTTTTAGTGATGTCACAACTTTGACTTTTTTATTGGCTAATTATGTACCGATTTATTTAAAAGTAAGATCTATCATTTGGGAGGAACTCGGAGTAGATTCGATGCTCCTCCGATTCGAGAGAAGCCAGATGGGGTGGTTTGGGCATCTGGTGAGGTGTTTCGAGTACATCCCATTTTGGAGGATACCCAGAGGCAGACCCTGGACCTGCTGGAGAGACTATGTCTCACAGCTGGGCAGGGAACACCTCAGGATCCTTCCGGGTAAGCTGGAGGGTGCAGCCAGGGTGAGAAGTCTGGGTTTCCCGCATGATGGTGTTGCCCCTGTGACCCGACCCCGGATAAGCGGAAGACGACAGAACGGATTTCTGTCATTTAGAATGAATTAGTTTTGTCTTCTCATCCTTATTGGGGTCCCACCTGATTTTAGGCGAGAGGCAGGATACACCCCGAACAGGTGAACAATCTGTCTCAGGCCCACACACACACTCTTTATTTATTTTTTATTACTCACTCTATTCATCCCTTATCGGGAAAATTTGTGTCCTACACTATCACACCTCAGCGGGGTACTCCCAATGGTGGGAGAAACAGGGGGTTAGGTGTCTTCTCCAGGGACGCTTACACGTGAAACTCAGTGGGAATCGAACCCACAAAATTCCGGTTAACTTCCGGCCCGTGGGCGAACGCTCTACCACTGAGGCCCCTTCCCTTCAGGCCCCTCCCCGCCGAAGCAAGACTGAAGCTTAGACAGAATTGATCTTTTTTTACCGTAACTGTTCCTTTCAGATTGTTTCTCAGTAGATCAGGGGTTCAATCGGAGAGGGTCTCCATCTGACACCCTCACGATCATGTTCTGGTTAGAACTGATGTTCCTTTTTTTTTTCCAGGTCATAAAACTAGGATTTTCCTCCTCTTGGACCAAACATGGCCTTTAGTAAAGGATATCGTATCTACCACAAGCTTGATCCGCCACCCTACAGTGTTATCGTGGAAACGAGGACCAGAGATGAATGCCTCATGTTTGAGTCGGGGGCTGTCGCTGTTCTGTGTAAGGCGTCTCTTTTGATTACACTAAAATATGATTGGCCATCGTCCCTATAAGGACACCCGAAAGAATAACGTCTATCATAACTGTTCCTCTTTGTTGCTTTTCTCTTACCTGTTTTGATTTGATCTCATCCTCTATTTAGCCGCAGCAGAGAAGGACGCCATTAAAAACACTTATACAAAGATCGTTGACGCCTACGGAATTCTTGGCGTCCTGCGGCTCAACTTGGGTAAGACTACATGAGATTATTTTCATTCATGTTTTTTTTTTTTTATGTTGGGTTCCACTCGTCAAGGTCCAAACCTCGACCCTAGTTCAAGTTTGTGGCCTTGGGTCTGCTTAGTCATAAGCAGCTTTCTCCTTGTCCTCTACATGACCTTGAGGGCTGTTATCACAACAAAAAAGATTAAAACTCATTCCTTCAGATTGCCAAGATTAGGCTGGGTTGTACATTTGGGTTAAAGCAGAGGTGGGCAAACTTTTTGGATTGCGGGCCATGTTGAGTTCTAAGATTTGACAAAGGGGCTGGAACAGGAGCAGATGGATGGTATGCTTTGGTAACCACTAGATGAGACCGATAGAATGGCGAACTAAATGTTACATCAAGAGCGTTAAATTTAAAATCTAGCAGCGCTAGGTCTGAATTCTAGTCCGATAGCGCTTAAAAATGTGCATTTAGCGGCGCTAGGTTTGAAATCTAAGCGCTTGATGTAACATTTTGCTTGTTTTAACGTCTAACATGCTTGTTTACGTGCGTGTATTGGCCCCGATGGCTTTCCATGTTTGTGCACACTAAATTTTGACAGCGTATGCATCACGAAGACGCACTATTGTTGTTTCTTTGGCGACATCTAGTGACAAAACATCCTCATCCTCATCCTTTGACACTCATCTCGTACGTTGACTTTGCAGGTGACACAATGCTTCACAGCCTCGTGGTTGTGACCGGATGCAGCTCTGTTGGCAAAGTACAAGATTCCGAAGTATTCAGGGTCACACAGACCGACTTCATATCACTGAAGAATGATCCCGGAGACGAGGACCGTATCGCTGAAGTACGCAAAGTCCTAAACTCAGGACATTTTTACTTCGCCTGGTCTGCCTCCGGTATCAGCATGGACCTGAGTCTCAACGCACATCGCAGGATCCTAGAAGACACGACAGATAACCGCTTCTTTTGGTACGCCCATAAAATTCTCACTCTTTAACGTAAATTACAGAAAAAGTTGTAAAGTTTACATATCTATCCATATTTCCGATCAACAGGAACCAGTCTCTGCACTTACATCTTAAACATTACGGAGTGAACTGTGACGACTGGCTGCTGAGGCTGATGTGTGGCGGTGTGGAAATTCGAACGATCTACGCAGGGCACAAACAGGCCAAGGCTTGCATCTTTTCCCGGCTCAGCTCGGAACGAGCTGGGACACGATTTAATGTTCGGGGAACAAATGATGATGGACAAGTTGCTAATTTTGTGGAGACGGAACAGGTTCGTCACAGTTATTAAGTAATATCGGAGTGTTTGAAAAAACAAATTTATTCCTCAAACGTTATCGCTATATTTTTAAATTTTAAGCAAATGATGGGATTTTTTTGGAACATTTTGTTCTGCACGTGAGCAAAAAAATTGCCACTAAGTTTTTCTGGTCATGAAAATAATTTTGTTTTTGTTTGGTGGGAAATATTTTTTATTTGTCCTCTTTTCGTATAAAAACGCCCTCAGTTTGTTAAACAATGACTTAAAACAAAACAACATGGAGACAGTTTAACAAAATGTTTGCTGTGATTTAAAAAAAATAAGGATAAACAGTTTAGGAAAAACAAAATAATGATTGTTTATTTGTATTTTTTGTGCGTCACGCCCTTTTTTTTACTTTAACAATAGTGACGACACTTTTTTTTATGCTTTGATTACAAAAAATGCAGTCGGTCCACTTTTGACACAACGGCTTTAGTTCCCTCCGCAATCACTCGACTGTGAAAATTTGACATATTGTTTTGCATTTAGGGCTTAAAAGCAAATGATTTGCGAAGTTCTGCATTTTTCTGCGACAGGTTATATTAATTTTGGTCACGAATGGGGGAAGAATGGAGCGGGAGACCAAACGACGGATCGGTGCGGCATCAGCATTAACTAGGATGCTGCATCGATCCGTCGTGGTAAAGAAAGAGCTGAGTCGAAAAGTAAAGCTCTGGATTTAGAAGTCGATCTACGTTCCTACCCTCACCTATGGTCACCAGCTGTGGGTGGTGACCGAAAGAATGAGATCACGGATACAAACGGCCGAAATGAGCTTCCTCTGCAGGGTGGCTGGGCTCTCACTCAGAGATCAGATAAGGAGTTCTGCCATCTGGGAGGAGCTCTGTATCGAGCCGCTCCTCCTCCAGGTCGAGAGAAGCAAGATGGGGTGGTTTGGGCATCTGGCAGGATGCCTTCCGAGCGCCTCGCTGGTGAGGTGTTTCAGGCACGTCCCACCGGGAGGAGACCAAGAGGCAGACCCCGGACCCACTGGAGAGACTATGTCTCAAAGCTGGCCGTGGAACGACTCGGGATCCTTCCGGGTGAGCTGGAGGATGCAGCTGGGGTGAGAGAAGCCTGGGCTTCCCGTCTGACGATGTTGCCCCCGCGAACCGTCCCCGAATAAGCGGAAGACAACGGAACGCAAAGATTATACTAATCCGTTTATAAGTTAACATTTCTGAAGTTGTTTCTGCTTCAAGTTTAAGAATAAACCAAACTTTTTTTTCTCCGCAGGTGATATTCCTGGATGACAAAGTCTCGTCTTTCATACAAATCCGAGGGTCCATTCCACTCTTCTGGGAGCAGCCTGGAATCCAGGTAATGAAAAACATTCCAGTTGAAAGTCATTCTATTTCCATCTCAAACTTTGTTGGGTATCATTTTGTCCTAATGAATCAAATCATCGTTGAAGCTCAACACGTTAAGCCTTGCTGTTTAAAAGTTATTAAACATTCTTCTTTCCATTTCTTTGTGGTCTAAGACGGGACGGTTTAGAGTAGGCTTTGGAAAACTATGGCCCGCGGGCCGTTAAACATTTCAATCTGGCCCACCTTACTTGAAAATTTTAAATAAATTAACCTAGCTAATGTTTTATTTTTTCTGTAATTCTGATGTTTGCTCACTGGATATATTGGCTTTGTTGAGAAAACAACAACACTGCTCCCATTAAAATGTGTGTGACTCCGTGATGTGCACGCTGTGAAATAAACAGTGTGCACAAATATGGAAAGCAATCGGGGCCAATACACACACGTAAAACAAGAGTGCAACAAACATGTTATATCAAGCGCTTAGATTTCAAACCTAGCGCCGCTAAATGCACGTTTTTAAGCGCCATCGCACTAGATTTTAGACCTAGCGCCACTAGATTTGAAACTTAACGCTCTTTATGTAACATTTAGCGCTTGTTTAAAATCTAGCACGCCATTCTATCAGTCTAATCTAGAGGTTACCAAAGCATGCCATCCATCTGCTCCTGTTCCGGCCCCTTTGTAAAATGTTAGAACCCAATGTGGCCCGCGAACCAAAAAGTTTGCCCACCCCTGGTTTAGAGTCTGAGCAGCTAAATCCAAACTCGAACCCTGTTATATTTGGCCTTTTTTTTTTTCTTCGTTCACAAACACAATTTGTCTCCTCTTCTTTTTTACCTTGACTCCAGTTTTAACACATTTTATTGCTGTGTTCAGAAAAAGTCTATTAAAGGTGTTTTGTTGCATCTTAATGAGAATCGTCACCGTAAAGGACTGGATGAGAACCCCCACCTGGTATAATCTTTCTTTATTTTATTTTCAAAGAGGAGTGGGAGTGGTTGAGGGCTTTGCTGGTGCTTTCTTACTGCAGATCGTTGTTCCTCTGTGCAATGCCAAAGACCATGGTTGAGAAAAAGTGTCCTTTATTCGTTTATTTGGGGGTGGGGAGGGTTCGTAATTGATGTCACACATTTTGCACCTGTTCAGGAAATATTTTGGTCCGTCAAAACCACACAAACCCTGTCGACATTTTATTCTTTGATTTGAGCTCGACTCCCTTGGCACTGACGTTGCACAGATGGATGAATTAGATCAAGAGTGTGGGCGGGGGGGAATTACTGTCAGCAATAGTGTTTTGGTAAAGGGCTTTTTTCTGTTTTTCTCAGCTCCCAGACTTCTTGGGTCAGGTGAGAGCTTGATCTGAAAACAGCCCCAAACCAATCCCCTCAATTTAGTTTGTTAGCGTTCCCAAAGCAACTGGATAGGTGTTGATGGCACACTAGCCTTGAGCTGCTGACCCGAAGGAGGCCGTAAGAAAAGCATATTTGGCACCTATTCAGTTATGAGGTCTTTGGTTTGGTGAAAACTTCGGGTTGCGTTGGACTTGGGGTTGTTTTCAGACAGAACTGTAGTTCTCCTGCTTTAAAGCACCGTCTCTGCTCTCAGTCCCCGTACCTATGTGTGGCTTCTAGGGTCCTCCTTTCCACTTATACATGGCAGGATGTCAAGGGTGTCAAACATAAGGCTCATGGACCAGGTCCGGTCCACTGAATGGTTTCATCACCACAGGAAATCTAGATCAGGGGTGCCCAGCTAGTTGATCGTGGTCCACTTGTAGCCCGCGGACTGAACCCAAGTGGGATGTGATGTCCAATGGTTTTGTGAAAACAACATAACGTGTTGTGCGGGTCGTTTTGGTTGTGATGTTGACCCTGGACTGGTAGATCTCAGGAGGTTTGATACTTGAAAAGTAAATCTTGGGACAAAAATGTCGGGCACCCCTGTTCTAGATTATTCCTTTGGTGACTTGTGAGTTTTTTAAATAAAGACTGGAATCGTCGATTCAGGCATTAAGTGTAAAGTAGAAACAAAAGAGCAGGAAATAATCAGAATTTTCTTACAACGTAGTCTGATCTGGACCAGGTTTTCTGTTTGATTCTTAATTCGCGATCTTACCTCATGAGAGGAGATGGTGGCTCAGTGGTTAGAGCGTTCGCCCGCAATCCGAAAGTCAACCTGAAGTTCGCGGGTTCGCAGCATCCCAATGAGTTCACATCTAGGGTCCCACTATTGGTGCCGTCATAGGTGGCAGCCTGCTGCGGTGAAATGCAGCACATAAATTTCCCGTTGAGGGATTAATAAGGTATATTAAAATAAAAAAATACTAAAAACTAATCGTGTTATGAGTGTGAAGTCTGAATCACCATCAGTTTGATTCATTTCTCAGGGATCATTTAAAAAAAAAAAAAAAACACCTTGAAATGCAGTTCTTTGTTTAAAAAAAAAAAAAAAAGCTAATCTGAACGAATAACGTGCAGTTCATCATTCTAAGTTTGGTTTGACAGGATGTAGCCTAGTCCTATAAAAGTTTAGTGCTCGACTACAGATCCCACTGTTTTACTATTTTGTTTTTGGTGCGGCTCACTTGGAATAAGATGCTGTGTATGTGGCCCCCCGAGGCCACATGATTTGGCCACCCCTGCTTTAGCGGCGCTTTCCTTTCAGGTTTTCCAAAACTTGCTCCAGAAAGTTGCAAATTCTTCTTGTTGGTGATGCTTCCAGTTTAATGCCAAGTTTTTGCTGATTTAAGACGGCTCATCAAGACTTTTTGTGTGGTTTAAATAATTAGAATACTTATGGAAACAAATTTTTTTCAGAGGAAAAAAAAAACTTTCTTGTAGGAGGAAGTTTTTAATCGTAGGCTGTAATCCAATGTTTTATAGTGATGGATTTTTTTGGATTGAAATATATTTTTATCAATTGATCCGATCCTCCGTCCTTTGAAGCGATTCCTCAAAAGAAGTGCTTTAAGGTGTACAGGTGCAACCTGAGCTGTTTCAGGAAGTTATTAAATATGCAAAGACTGGATCTGCATGGCTGAAGAGAAAAGAAAGAACCGACAAAAGACAGCGATGTTGTTTCGTGGCAGAGTCTGAGCCAGATGTAGATTTAGTTTACAGTCAAACACACTAAGCTGGTGGACACAAAGCTTGGGAAAAAGATTAGCAGACAGTGCGGAGAAAAAAGGGAAAGTCTTAAAGGGCGAGCACGGAAGATCATTAGAAAAAGAAACAACATCTAAGTTGTTGTTTGAAGTGCATAACGTGACCAAAATATATCACAAAAAACTGTTAGTGAGAACTAATAACCCTCCCAGATACTCACTGTATGAGTAAAGTTCTATTTGATATGTTTTAGTCTGACAGGAAAAAGCATTGTGATTACCGTATTCTTTCTAATAGAAGGATTGTGATTACCGTATTCTTTCTAATAGAAGGATTGTGATTACCGTATTCTTTCTAATAAAAGGATTGTGATTACCGTAGTCTTTCTAATAGAAGGATTGTGATAACCGTATTCTTCCTAATAGAGGCACACTTTCTAATAGAAGCACACCTCTGTTTTTTCCTCAAACTCTAAAACAGCAAAGTTTAGTCCAACAAAAATAAGTCGGCTCAAGTCTGACATGTTCTTTCAAGTAGCGCTTTAAATAGCGCTACCGCTCATGTGCAGCTTGTGCTGGTATCAGTACCATACTAAGCCAAATTTTTTTTTTTGCCCTGCAGATTTTTTTTTTTTTTGCAAATAGCTTACTGGATAAATACGGTATATTTCTATTATTAAATTAGTTCCATACTCGGACATACTGCGTGCCAGGCGTGAACCCGCCCACTTACATGCACAATGTAGCTACAACATGAACGTCTCATATACAGTATTACAGTTATTTCAGATGTTTGCAGCAGAATTTTCAGAAAGTTTTTCTAGTCGGTTTATTGTGTGTATATTTAATGTTAAATTGATTAAATCCAATGTTGTTTTTGGCAGCGCTATATATTTTAGTTTTAGTCAACGAAAATGCAAAAGAGTTTTTGTGTTTAAAAAAAAAAACTTACTTTAACAATCGTGTCTTTATTACTGAGAATGATGCAGGTTATTTGTTTAAAAAAAAAACACCCCTGCCGAGCTTTAACTTGCATAAAACAGCAAACATTGTAAAACAACGTACAAATAGAAATTCCTCAGTAAGTGAGGAATGTTGTAACTTATGAATACTTAAAAATTGCACCTTTTAAAAACCCTGTAAACAAAGTAAACATTGCATTGCGTCTTTAAATCAGTCGTTAGCTAAAACCAAAGTAACTAAGGAAGTTAGCAGCGCCGACAAGCTAGCATTAGCTTGAAGTTAGCATGCTGTTTACGCAAAATATGTGGGAAACATTAAGCTTTAATTTTCCGAACACCAAGCTCCTTTGCTGCTGTTTTCACCATGGTTTGTGTCTTCCTCGTGGCTGGAGGTGTGTTGTGTAGACGGTGTGAACGTGCAGCATTGTGTTGTGTAGACGGTGTGAACGTGCAGCATTGTGTTGTGTAGACGGTGTGAACGTGCAGCATTGTGGGGGCGTGCCACCGTGAGAGACAGATGCAGCCGTTGTGTTTTTTTCTTTTCACAGACAGAAATGTGAAAGTCTGACGCCTATTATTTCGTTACGTTTTCATTTCGTCAACAGAAACTCGCAAATGTCTCATCACATTTGCGTCACCAAAAAGACGCATTTATTTCGTTATCGTTACGTCATCATCATAAAAAAAGCTTCGTCAACTAAATCATTTAGTTGTCGTTATCGTTAATGAAAACAACTCTGATTAAATCAAGATTCATTGGTCGTCGATGGTTTATGTTGCAGTGAACTAGGATTTATATTTAATGGTTCCATCTCGTACAAAATCTACTTTTCTAAACTTTCTACTAGCGATGTGTGAGCTTTGCATTTGTTACTTAGGTGTTTTCTAGAATGATTCAATAATTTTTTTTAAGTAATTTTATGAGTATTTCTGACTCCCTCCTAAGTGACCACAAACGAGCGCTTGATACAACAACAACAACGCAATTAGCTACATCAATGACACTTTTTTTATGTAGGACGGAGCTTTTCGCACTTGCTGTCCTCCTCTCACGCTCCTTTTTCTGACTTGGAGTTGCCTTCACGTTTGAGACAACACAGTTTGTTGGAGATCTGTGTAAAGCAGAGATTTTCAATTAGTTTCTGGTTCGCCCCCCTAACAGGAAGAAAACATTTCGGCCCACTCTCCGCTGTGACGATAAATATTGCACTTCCTATCGCCTCCTCGGTGCAAAAAAAACCCCCTTATACCATAGAGCTAAAACTTACTGTGCACATTCTGACAATGAGAGCGTCACTGCCAACTACTGTAGTGGATGTGCAATTGCACTTTTTTATTTATTTATTTTTTTTTGTACAAAAAAAAAGAGCATGTTCCTCAAGGTCACATGCATCCACCGTTGCTTCACATCGAGGACGCGCCCCACTATTCGAGAAAAACTGGTCTAAGGGAAGTAAAGATGAGCTCCAGCGACTGAAAAGCTCAGAATTTTTACATACAGTAAATGTCAATTTCTGATTGGCTGAAAGATTAGTCTATCTAAAGATGGCACTAGATCACTTGAGCTATTTAAATTTTAGCATTGAAGTGTATCAGAAAGCGTTGGAATGTTTCTGTGTGTTGAGCCACTAGGGAATCATTTATCTTGTGGGGTGTAACACAGGGAGCCTAAATGTACAAATATATTTACCAAACAGCTTCAGTTTTAGTTCTTATCGAAGCCTGCGTAGTTGTAGTCACTTTGAATTAGACTATTTGAAATGACAAACGAACTAGAAGCTGAATACATTTGGAGAGAAATGAGCTACATTTGTCTTAGGCCCTGCCCACACGTAGCCGGGTATTTTTGAAAACGCATATATTTTTATCCACACGAAAACCGAGGGTTTTTTTCACTCAAAACCGGCCTTTTTGAAAACTCCGTCCAAAGTAGAGATTTTGGAAAACTCAGTTTTTGCGTTTGCGTGTGGACATGTGAAAACGGAGATTTGCGTTTTTATGCGTCACTACCTGCGACAAGTAATGCACATACGTCATTCGTGTGCGTCCTTGTTTACAAAAGCAGAGAGTGGGCAGCATGGTTCCACGAAAACAGGCATTACTTTTTGCAGACCCTCTTTTCTTGCCTTTTTGTCCACTCTCAGCAGCTTTTGCTTCTTGTTGAGGAGCAAAGGAGGAGAAATGCGTTGCAATCGGGGATTATTAATCACATAAGCCTTCCTCCTCCTCCACTCAATACTGCCGACTACTGGTCTGGCATGCTCATGACCGCACTCAAAAGCGTATTTATACGGCTCTGTGTGGACGCGAGCGTTTTCCTAAAACAGAGGACAGCAGATATGCGTTTTCAAAAATACCCGGCTATGTGTGGACAGGGTCTTCTACTCCCTGTTCGTGAACAGTCTGGTCCGTACTGCCGCACTATCGCCCCGATTTATTCTCGCTTTCCACTGCTGTCTCTGATTTCTGTCTTCCATCTACATTTTGTCTAGTTTCCGAAATGTTTGCCCCACCTGCGTTATGTTTTGTTTTTACATAAGAACATGGTGGATTATGTCTCCACAGGTTGGTTCTCATCGTGTCAAACTCTCTAGAGGATTTGAGGCAAACGCACCAGCTTTCGAAAGGTAAATGAAATCTTCAAAGTGGGGTTTTTTTCTTTGTGAGCTGGTCTGTAGGAGTGTTGCAGTTTATTTGGCTTTTAATTAATGCTGTCATTTTAACGCGTTAAAAAAAAATCTAACGCAATTAATTATGACGTCATAACGGTGGCGAGCCAACGCTTCTGCATTTGAATTTTGGCCCTTTGAAAGACCTGTAGTCTTTTCGGCCACACAAAAGTGTTCTTACTATTTCAATTATTATAAACTTTGGGCAAAATATTCACCAAAACGCAGAAAAATTACTTATTTTTCAAAATGTTCTGGGGGTGCGTGCCTCCTCACGCCCCCTTTAGAAAGTTCTGGATTCGCCCCTGAGTCGAGCCACTGAAAGGCAAGGTTTTATATAAAAATAATAGAGACAGGACAATAAATAAAAACATAGTAATTTTTAGTTTTTCATAAAAGAGTTTTCATATCACCGGAGCAACTCCAGCCTGACATACCATCTAAACATAAAACATGTTCAGGCAAGTTCCTGTGTTGCGAGTGTGGCTACCGGGAGCTCGTTCCGACAAACCAAGCTAGCTGAATTTGGCAAGCGAATGAACAAATCCACTCCAGCAAAGCTCGATAACTAGGGATGGTTAACGATACCAGTACTCAAAAGTATCGATACAGTATCTTATCGATACTCTTATCAATACTTTTTAGTGTAAAAAAAAAAAAAAAATAGAGGAAAACAAACAAACTACCTGTTGATTCTAGGGTCTTCTCAAACCCAGTGCATCTTTACTGTTGAATATTTTACATTTTGGTGAGATGCTTGTTTAAATTGATGGCGTTTCCATTATTGCTGCAACTTTCATTACGTTTCAGGCAGCATGTGTTAACTTTAAAGAAATGCAACCGCACTTTTAGTAGCGTGCGCCATCTTTACTGTCTTGACCTGCCTCTTTGGCTTTGCCAATAAGAATACCGATAAGGCTGAAAGTTTTTAGTCCGGTAAAAAAAATGCTAATCACGTACCGGTGCCAAACGGTATCTGTATCCCGTACCTAACGATAAGTCGCCGTGGAAACAATCTATCCATCTTTGTCAAAGAAGGTACTGAAGAAATTACCGTATTTTCCGCATTATAAGGCACACCTTCCATAAATGACATTTTTAAAAACTTTTTCCATATCTAAGGCACACCGCATTACAAGGCGCTACAGTAAAAGCTGGGGTTACGTTATGCATTCACTAAATGGTGCTGCGCTAAAGGGAATGTAAAAAACAAGCCAGTCAGATAGGTCAGTCAAACTTTATTAACAATTACAAAACAGCTTTCTGTTTTTACTCCCAAAATGAATAAACAGCTGTTTTATTATTTACTCCGAGATAAAGTATTAGTATTTTCATGACACAGTTTATCTTCCATTGGAGATAAACTCTGTCTAGTCTTGTTTACTTGGCGCAGCGCATCCTCTTGCTTCCTCCACTTTCTCACCATTGATTCATTGATGTTAAACTTTCTCGCTGCGGCTCTATTCCCGTGTTCTACTGCGTGACCGATCGCCTTGAGTTTAAACTCTGTGGTGTAACAGTGTCTCTTGGTAGGAGCCATTTCCGGGTCTTTACACAAACACACAAATGGAAATAGGTGTGTTCGAGATGACACAGGCGAACACAGATCGGTGCGCAATGCATGCCGGTTAGTTTTGAATGCAAAACCTAACCGGCATGCATTGCGCACTGATCTGCGCCGATCAGAACTGCGTCCGCCTGTGTCATCTCGTACGCACCTAATGAGTTGCCCTCTCATATATCCAGAGGTGTCAAAAGTACCAACATTTCCTACTCAAGTAGAAGTATAAATACAGAGTTAAAAAACTACTTTAGTAAAAGTAGAAGTATCAACTCAAGTTTTCTACTTAAGTAAAAGTAAAAAGTAACCTATTTTAAAACTACTTAAAGTAAAAAAAGTAAAAGTAATTTTCAGAAAAAAAGGAATATTGTTAACAAAAGCGTATAAACATATTTTTTAACTATTATCACATGCTTTAAGGAGCAGAAAATATGATCATAAATGAAAGTGTTTTGGTGAAACTTTATGAATCAGAAACATTTATTTCTTAATAATGGAACCAGCGCATGGAACCAGCGTTGCCAGGTGGGAGGTGCTGGATTATCGTACTAATGACGTAAAATTATCGTATTTCACAAAAAATATCGTACACCCAGTAAAACCACGCCCATTGACAAAATAACACCCTTTACATGCACTCGTAAGGCAGTGGGAGTGAAGGAAACACACAGGAGGCAAAATCCTTGGATTCTTTTTCTAAAATTTTAAGAACTGTAAAAATAAAAAAATAACCAGGGAAATAAGATTTTAAGAAACCCAGAAAGAAACCAGTAGGAGCGGGACTTAGGAGACGGTATATATAAATTTATATATATATACATACATATCTACATATATACAGTATGTGTACATATAAGGTTTTTTTAATGTTAACCCAAACATCTACATGATACAAAATCTAAGCGATGTGTAGTTTTAATCTGCTCAGTCAGTCTTTATAAACTAATCAATAACATTTTGGATGCTTTTAAGCACAAATACTTCATCCACTACTATTTATGGATTAATCGGTTCAATCAGCTTTGTTTATGAAGATAAAATAGTGCATCACAGGTCAAAGTTATTTTTATAAAAATACCATTTACAACATTTTCAGCAAAGACGTTTACAATAACCGCAGACTGAAAATAATAATAATAATAAAACATTTCTTTGCTGTTGTTTTTTTTTTTTTTTTTTTTTAAACTGATAATTCATTCAAAGTTCAGTGTTGCAGCATCAGAAACACTTTGATTTCCGAGCCCGCAACAAGTCTCCAACACGGAAATTGACGTCCTTGCTCTTTAAAAGTTTGTGGGCGGTGCTGCTCGCCCCAAAGTAATGATTGACTGGACCTTTCAGCCAATCATTCATCTGTTCCTTTGTTTGATGCATTCAGGGTTCATAAAAAAAAAAAAAAAAAAATTTCCGACAAACAGTCGCGGCTTTATAACGGTGACAAAATGGAGAAAGTAGCGACTACTTTTGATAAAATTAACGAAGTAAAAGTACAGATAATTGCATAAAAAAGTAGTGAGTAAAAGTAAAAAGTAGACAAAAAAATAATTACTTCGTTAAAGTAAAGATAACAAGATTTTCTACTTGAGTAAGGTAACGAAGTAGTCTTACTTCGTTACTTGACACCTCTGCATATATCCCAGCATGCACCGCGGCGCACTACTTCTTCTACGGGGGAAATGGAGTCGGCGGCTGCTTACCGCAGTTGCAACACCTGTCGTAGCTCAATATTAATCCATATATAAGGCGCTCCAGGTTAAAAGGCACATCGTGGACTTTAGAGAAAATTTAAGGTTTTTAGGTGCGCCTTATAGTGCGGAAAATACGGTAATTTTTCTACATTTTTTTGGGGGACATTTAGACTTAATTTGCGAGTATTTTTGCACATCGAGGTGAACACACTCACAGATATATTCTTCATCCTAGACAATAAAAAAAAATGGTATCCTTGAATTCTTTATATTTTCAGAGTCACATATTTCAGTCGTGTCTTTTAAATCGTTCAATCTGTGTTTAGATTTTAAATTGCACATCAGACTTAGAAGTCCCAAAGGTGGTTGAATCGTGTGGTTTCTTGTTGGGGTTTTTTTTTTTGTAATCTAAATCAGTAAAAGTAGCAAACACACAAAATGCACTGTGTTTGACTTTGACATTAGCACCACACCCGTTTAGGACTGCGTCCGTCCTTATCAATCCACAGCAGCCAGACACTTTGTTAGGTGTTGCTCATTCAGTTTAACACACCGTTCAGCTGAGCGGCAATAAAGAGGACCAGTTCTCGTTTTTTTTGGGGTATTTTGGACCTTAAAGGACAGGCTGTTTTTCTCAAGTCAATGTAATAAATTCAACGCAACACGTCCATCTTTTTCTGGCACTGAAATCAGATTTTCTTGAACTCTTGGCAAAGCTTTAAGTATACAGTATCTGATTAATCGTTTTTTGTAATAATTTGTCTTGCGTCTCATTTCAGCAACCAAATATGGCAGTTTTAGCCTGTTGTGAATGTTATGTTGAAACCTGCCTGTTTCCATCACAGATAGTGTAGCTTCCACACATCATTTAAATAAAACAGCTTTGTCGAAGAGATTTTAATGAGGGCTGATTTAAGGTATTTAGCTCTTGGTGTGTTTTCAAATTCTTCGTTATAATTATAATGTTATTTTTGTTGTTGTACCAGATTAGGGAAAACACCCAGCGCACATAAACATGTACATAAATTCACCGTGAGGGGATCAAACCACCCTGGATCAAATAAAGTAGTTGTTTTTCTTTTTGTTCAATTTGTTTTTTTCTTAAAATATACTGTATTTTCACGAGCATAAGCCGCACCGTATTAAAAGTAGCAGTCCGAATTTTGCATGCTCTGTATTTAACACACACATAAGGAGCACCTGATGATAGGGCGCGGGTTTTATATACATATCCTCTACTGCGTACGTCCGCCTTACAACAACACACATGAACGCGCGCACACACATAAGTGTGCGTATTTAAAAATAGATCGGGAGTAAAACTGAGTTTGGTTGGCTTTATTTAAATATTAGTTACAGTCGTCATAAAGTCATTTATCAAATCCATCAAAGTCCTCATCCTCTGTTTCAGAATCTATCAGGTGCGCTAAATCCAATATAGCAGGTTCACTTTCCTCGCTGTCAGAGTCACTTTCTAGACCGTGCGGCTCCTCAGAAATGATGCCTGCTTTTGCTAAGTGCGCCTTATGGTCGTAAAAATATGGTTTTAAAATGCAAGACAAAACAAACAAACAAAAAGGAAAACAAACTAAAGCACACAAACAAAACAAAAACAATAATGTACAAACAAAACAAGAAAAAACAATACACACAAACAGAAGGAAACAAACAATAACACACAAACAAAGCCAAATAAAATAAAAATAAGACCGTAAGAAAAGAACAAAAACAAACAGAAGAATTATGTTCCAATCTTTTCTGTTTAAAGAAGAAATTTAAGCTATTATTGCTTAAAAAATATGCAAGTCTTGATGGTTAAATTCAAGCTTATACAGTATATAATGAATTTAAAGTAACAATTGTATTACTTTTTCATTTGATGTTCTAATTTTCATTTTATGTATTGTGATGGATTTCTGAATATTTACTTATATGTTTTTGCTTTCATGGTGATTTGAAAAAGGGTTGGCGGAATAAGCGTTTGCTTCAGCCGATACCTTTTCGGTCCTTTGGTAAAATACAATTTCAGAAAAAAAAATATATAACTTTCGTTAATGTGAATTTACAATGTGACCGAAATAAAAGAAAGAAAGCAAACAATGCCATGCAAACAAAACAGAAAACCCACCTGCAGATTTGATAATATTTAAATAATTAAGAAGAGGTTGACCTGTTTATATACTGTACTGTTGAAACAGTCAAAAGGTTGCCGTGTTTTATTAAAAAAAAGGGTTTTTTTCCGTCTCAGTGAAAATCGAATCCTTACTCAATTCAAATATTGCTTTACGTTTCTTACTTACTGAAGATGTGTTGGTGGAAGTTTGATTTTCCAATTAAGTAGGATTAATCGTCTAGACGACAAAGTAGTTTGAAGAAAAAAATTCTATATTCATCTTTAACTGCATAAATGTTTTGCTGTAAGTTATTCATTCATGCATGCCATGTTTAGCTATCCTGTGAGCCAGGTTAAAACTTGGTAACCGATGAGGACCAAGTCACATCTTCAGGTGGTCATTTAAGTACCGGAGTAAAAAATAATCTGTGCACTTCAGAGCTTATGTGTGTTTTAAAATGTACTTTTTGTTTTTGTGTTTACTAGACATTTCACTGCCCTCCGGAGGTTGTATGGGAAGCAGGTGATTATCAACCTCCTCGGAAGTAAGGAAGGGGAACACATGCTCAGCAAGGCCTTTCAGGTAAAGATTTCTAGAGATATTTGGCTAAACGTACTAAACAGACTTTTCTTTTTTTAACAATAATGACGAACATCACTTTTTAAGTGTGTGGATGTTGTTGCTCAAGACAAGTTATTCTTTTCAAGTCATTCTCTTCATTGACCATGGCTTTTATTGCCATGGTCAATGAAGTGGATCAGAGACTAGACACTTGCTGTGGTACTAGTGTGCAAAGAGTTCACAAGTCCAACGGAGCCTGGACTTGTGGACCGGAGCCTTCTGCTCGAGGGGAGTCGCTCAAAAAGTCCATGCCCAGGGTGGGAAGGGTCAGCTGCTATCCGACTTGCATGTCCCCGAGTTCTGGAGACGTACAGGTTTTCTCTGCAGAGCGCACAATGCGCTGCAGTCTGTGTTTGTCCCTGGCTGTGGCTCCAGCGTACCACACGGTGATGGAGGAGGTGAGGATGGACTCGATGATGGCTCTGTAAAACTGCACCAACATCTGGGCAGGCAGCTTGGCTTTCTTCAGCTGCTGCAGAAAGTACATCCTCTGCTGGGTCTTTTTGATCAGGGAGCTGATGGACGGCTCCCACTTTAGGTTCTGTGTGATGGTAGTGCTGAGGAAGCGGAAAGAGTCTACAGTGGTGATGGGGGAGTCTGTCAGTGTAAGGGGGGAATGGAGTTATATCATGGGGTGCTGATGAGGGAGCTGATGGACGGCTCCCACTTTAGGTCCTGTGTGATGGTAGTGCAGAGGAAGCGGAAAGAGTCTACAGTGGTGATGGGGGAGTCTGTCAGTGTAAGGGGGGAATGGAGTTATATCATGGGGTGCTGATGAGGGAGCTGATGGAAGGCTCCCACTTTAGGTCCTGTGTGATGGTAGTGCCGAAGAAGCGGAAAGAGTCTACAGTGGTGATGGGGGAGTCTGTTAGTGCATGCGGGGTAGTGGGGTTGTGACTTTCCTAAAGTCCACGATCATCTCCACTGTCTTCTGAGCGTTGAGCTCCAGGCTGTTGTTGCTGCACCAGGACACCAGCCGGTCTACCTCCATCCTGTAGGACGACTCATCGCCATCAGAGATGAGCCCGATGAGTGTGGTGTCATCTGCAAACTTGATCAGTTTGACAGAGTCATGGCTGGAAGTGCAGGAGTTGGTGTACAGGGAGAAGAGCAGGGGAGAGAGGACACAGCCCTGTGGAGATCCTGTGTTGATAGTCCGAGAGGTGGAGACATTCTTCCCCAGCCGCATGCACTGCCTCCGGTCTGTTAGGAAGTCAGTAATCCACCTGCAAGTGGAGTCAGGCACGTTGAGCTGAGAGAGCTTGTCCTGAAGCAGGGTAGGGAGGATGGTGTTGAATATATTCACTTTCTACAGTATAAACTTTGTAAGTTATTATTCAAACTTTATTCTAGATTTTTTTTATCTCGGGGTCTTATTCACGAGTGGGGGAAGGATGGAGGGGGAGATCGACAAATGGATCGGTGCGTCCGCATTAATCAGGATGCTGCATCGGTCAGTCATGGTGAAGAAAGAGTTGAGTCAAAAAGCAAAGCTCTCAATTTTCAAGCCGACCTACGTTCCCACCCTCACCTATGGTCACCAGCTGTGGGTGGTGACCGAAAGAATGAGATTGCGGCCAAAATGAGCTTCCTCCGTGGGGTGGCAGGGCTCTCACTCAGAGATCGGGTGAGGAGTTCTGCCATCCGGGAGGAGCTCGGTGTCGAGCCGCTCCTCCTTCAGGTCGAGAGGAGCCAGAGAAGCCAGAAAAGCCAGATGAGGTGGCTCAGGCGTCTGGTCGGGCCAAAAAATGTGATCAGAGATACAAGTGGCTGAAATGATCTTCCTCCGCAGGGTGGCTGGGCTCTTGCTTAGAGATAGAGTGGGGAGCTCTGCCATCTGGGAGGAGCTTGGAGTAGGGTCGTTGCTCCTTCGGGTTGAGAGGAGCCAAATCGGGTGGTTCAGGCATCTGGTCAGGATGCCCCCTGAGCGCCTCGCTGGTGAGGTGTTTCTTACACGACCCATCGGGAAGAGACCAAGAGGCAGACCCCTGACCCGCTGGAGAGACTATGTCTCACAGTTGGACAGGGAACAACTCGGGATCCTTCCGGGTGAGCTGGAGGATGAGAAAAGCCTGGGCTACCCGTCTAAGGCTGTTGCCCCCGCAACCCGGCCCCGGATAAGCGGAAGACATCTGAACAGTATTACATATTGGTGTCCTTTTTTTTTTTTTTTGTAATCATCAGAGTCACCTCAAGGCTTCCGAGCACGCTTCAGCTGTGAAAATGGTTAATTTTGACTACCATCAAAACGTGAAAGGCGGCAAGGCCGACAAACTCCACAGCGTCCTCAAACCTCAGCTCGGCAAATTCGTAGAGGAGTGCGGCTTCTTCTACTATTCTGGAGAAAGCGGCATCGTGAGGTGGGTAAAACAACATGGCAGCCACGCCCAATAGCAAACAAGAAATATTTAGATTTACTTTTCTTTTGAAAGCTCTAAAGTCATAACGGTCCTTTTCTTTGTTGGGATTTTTGAGGTCTTGCAAAAACAGCTCACTGGGTTGTTGCTTTGTCAGCAAAAAAAAAAAAAAAACAGATATCCGGTTACTTGTGACAAACGAAGTCACATGTGTAACATCCACTCTAAGCTGGAGTCTATTCTGGTTCATCAAGTGATGTAACAATAATGGCCTCGGTGTGTGTGTGTGTGTGTGTGTGTGTGAGATCATGCATGTTTCTTTTGTGGTATCCCACCCTAACTGTAAAAAATCTAGATTTTTTTAAACTGCTTAATAGTGTTAATTTTGATGACCGTATTTTCACGACCAAAAGTCGCACCGTATTAAAAGGCGCAGTCACACTTTCGTGTGCTCTGTATTTAACACACACATAAGGCACATCTGATGATAGGGCGCAGGTTTTATATACATATCCTCTACTACGTACGTCCGCCTTACAACAACACACACACAAGCAGACAAGTGTGTGTATTTAAAAATGGGTCAGGAGCAGAGGTGTCAAGTAACGAAGTAAGACTACTTCGTTACCTTACTCAAGTAGAAAATCTCGTTATCTTTACTTTAACGAAGTAATTATTTTTTTGTCTACTTTTTACTTTTACTCATTACTTTTTTATGCAATTATCTGTACTTTTACTTCGTTAGTTTTATAAAAAGTAGTCGCTACTTTCTCCATTTTGTCACCGTTAAACAGCCGCGACTGTTTGTCGGAGTTTTTTTTTATTTTATGAACCCTGAATGCATCAAACAAAGGAACAGATGAATGATTGGCTGAAAGGTCCAGTCAATCAATACTTTGGGGCAAGTAACCCCGCCCACAAACTTTTAAAGAGCAGCCAGGAACGTTAATTTCCGTGTTTGAGACTTGTTACGGGCTCGGAAATCAAAGTGTTTCTGACGCAGCAACACTGAACTTTGAGTGAATTATCAGTTTAAAAAAAAAAAACAACAGCAAAGAAATGTTTTATTATTATTATTTTCAGTCTGCGGTTATTGTAAACGTCTTTGCTGAAAATGTTGTAGATGGTATTTTTATAAAAATAACTTTGATCTGTGACTTTGATTTGTTTCTTTATCTTTAGAAACAAAGCTAATTGAACTGATTAATCCATAAATAGTAGTGGATGAAGTATTTGTGCTTAAAAGCATCCAAAATGTTATTGATTAGTTTATAAAGACTGACTGAGGAGATTAAAACTACACATCGCTTAGATTTTGTATCATGTAGATGTTTGGGTTAACATTAAAAAAACCTTATATGTACACATATATATGTAGATATATATATATATAAATTTATATATACCGTCTCCTAAGTCCCGCCCCTACTGGTTTCTTTCTGGGTTTCTTAAAATCTTATTTCCCTGGTTATTTTTTCATTTTTACAGTTCTTAAAATTTTAGAAAAAGAATCCAAGGATTTTGCCTCCTGTGTGTTTCCTTCACTCCCACTGCCTTACGAGTGCATGTAAAGGGTAAAGGGTGTTATTTTTTCAATGGGCGTGGTTTTACTGGGTGTACAATATTTTTTTGTAAAATACGATAATTTTACGTCATTAGTACGATAATCCAGCACCTCCCACCTGGCAACGCTGGTTCCAGGTGTCACGCAGGCTGTATGTGGCACTCCCAACCGTATCAACTTGATAAAACTATTCATTATTGCCTCAAAGAACTTTGAAAACTAGCTGCCTTCAAGGCTTGAAAAAGCCTTTTGGTCATTTTTTTTTTCATTTATTTATTTTTTTTAACATCGAGTGTGTTTGTGTCTGATGACGTTGGTTAAATTAGGTGATGCAGAGTGAAGCTTGGTAGCTGAAGGGACGTTACATAATGCCCTGCTTATGTTAATACATTTGATTGTGTTCATTAATCGATTTCCAATAAAGATTATTAAGAAATAAATGTTTCTGATTCATAAAGTTTCACACCAAAACACTTTCATTTATTATCATATTTTCTGCTCCTTAAAGCATGTGATAATAGTTAAAAAATATGTTCACACGCTTTTGTTAACAATATTCCTTTATTCTGAAAATTACTTTTACTTTTTTTACTTTAAGTAGTTTTAAAATATGTTACTTTTTACTTTTACTTAAGTAGAAAACTTGAGTTGATACTTCTACTTTTACTAAAGTAGTTTTTTAACTCGGTATTTATACTTCTACTTGAGTAGAAAATGTTGGTACTTTTGACACCTCTGGTCAGGAGTAAAACTGAGTTTGGTTGTTTTTTTATTTAAATATTAGTTACAACAAAACTAAAACAAGCGCAATACCAGTAATAGTCATTTATCAAATCCATCAAAGTCCTCATCCTCTGTTTCAGAATAAAACAGCTGCGCTAAATCCAACATAAGGTTCACTTTCCTCGCTGTCAGAGTCCCTTTCTGTACCGTGTGGCTCCTCGGAAATGATGCCTGCTTTTGGGAAAGCTCGGACAACAGTGCCAGCAGACACGTTAGCCCAAGCATCTACAATCCACTGGCAAACTGTGGCGTAACTCGCCCGGCGCTGCCTTCCACCCTTTGTGAAGCTGTGATCTCCTCTGGTCATCCATCGCTCCCACGCCGCTCGCAGCCTTACTTTGAACGGCCGGTTCATGCTGATGTCCAGCAGTAGGAGTTCCTTTGTCAGACCTCCAAGGATCACAGCAAATGTAGTGTTCATCTGCTTCACTTGTTTTTTTCATGTCAGCAGTGAGATGAGCACGCATAGAGTCATAAATTAGAAGCGATGGTGGTGCGTGGAAAAAACCATCCGGTCTCCACAACACACATAGGGTACACCCCTCATTTTGAAGAAAATCTAAGACTTTTACATGCGCCTTATGGTCGTGAAAATAATGTTATATAGTTTATGCTTCTTGATGCAGTCCGATGCTTACAATTTCTTTTTACATTTACAACCTGTTAAAATGGACTACGCGGTGATACAGTGGTTAATACAGTGGTTGGTACAGTGATTGGTACAGTGGTTGGTACAGTGGTTGGTACAGTGGTTGGTACATTGATTGGTACAGTGATTGATACAGTGGTTGGTACAGTGATTGGTACAGTGGTTGGTACAGTGGTTGGCAACAGTGGTTGGTACAGTGGTTGATACAGTGGTTGGTACAGTGGTTGATACAGTGATTGATACAGTGGTTGGTACAGTGATTGGTACAGTGGTTGGTACAGTGATTGGTACAGTGGTTGATACAGTGGTTGATACAGTGGTTGGTACAGTGGTTGGTACAGTGGTTGGTACAGTGGTTGATACAGTGGTTGATACAGTGGTTGGTACAGTGGTTGATACAGTGGTTGATACAGTGGGGTTCAAGTTTTTTCACTCACTGAAAAAGCACAAGTTCATTAGACTATTTTCTTTTTTACATTGTAGAAAATTTAACTTATCATGAGTGTGCTTATCAGTGAATGTATTCAGGCGAGTGCTGGTTCCTGTTTTTAAGAACAAGGGAGACGTGCAGAGTTGTGGTAACTACAGAGGAATAAAACTGATCAGTCATACGATGAAGTTATGGGAAAAAGTTGTCGAAGCTAGGCTAAGGTCTGAAGTAAGAATTTATGAGCAGCAGTATGGTTTTATGCCTAAAAAGAGCACTACAGATGCAGATGACATCATTGTCATTGATTTCAAGAGGTGGAGGAAAAGCTGGAGAGGTGGAGGTTTGCACTAGAAAGAAGAGGAATGAAGATTAGTCAGAGTAAAACAGAGTACATGTGTGTGAATGAGAGGGATCCAAATGGAAAAGTGAGGTTACAGTGAGAAGAGATAAAGAAGGTGGAAGATTTTAAGTATCTATGATCAACAGTCCAGAGCAATGGAGAGTGTGGAAAAGAGGTGAAGAAGTGTGTTCAGGCAGGCTTGAACGGGTGGAGGAAAGTATCAGGTGTGATGTGTGATAGAATTTTCTGATAAAATGAAAGGGAAAGTGTACAAAACCGTGGTGAGACCGTCCATGCTGTTTGGTCTAGAGACAGTGCCACTGAGGAAAAGACAGGAAACAGAGATGTTTGTAGCAGAGATGAAGATGCTGAGGATCTCTCTGGGAGTGACCAGGATGGACAGGATCAGAGGAACAGCACATGTTAGAGGTTTTGGAGATAAAGTCAGAGAGGCCAGTCTGAGATGGTTTGGACATGTGCAGAGGAGAGAGAGAGTACATAGGAAGATGGATGCTGGGTTTGGAACCACCAGGAAAGAGGGCTAGAGGAAGACCAAAGAGGAGGTTCATGGATACAGTGAAGGAAGACATGAAGATAGTTGGAGAGACCAAAGAAGATGCAGCAGATAGGGTTAGATGAAAGAAACTGACTTACTGTGGCGCCCCCTGAAGGGAAATGCCAAAAGAAGAGGAAAAATAAGTTTATAAAATTGTGAAAACTAGAAATGTTGGTGCCTCATGCTTTTACCAAGAAATAACTCAATTTCTACAAATTCAATGTACATGTGGCCAAATATCCTGTGAGCATCTCATCACTTTGTTTTTACAGGTCTCAAGGAGGTACGATTAGGACCAACTGTCTGGATTGTTTGGACAGAACCAACAGTGTTCAGGCTTTTTTCGCTCTCGAGGTAAGAGTCCAGCGTCACATAGAAAGTTCATGTTATAATCCAAAAGTTTTCTTTAAACTCAATTTTCTCTAAATTTCAGATGCTGCCCAAGCAGTTAGAACAGATGAGTTTGACCGAGAAGCCCCAGTTGGTTGCCAGATTCCAGGAGGTTTTTAGGACCATGTGGTCCGCCAACGGAGACTCTGTCAGTAAGATCTATGCCGGCACTGGTGCCCTAGATGGTAAAGCTAAGGTATGCAGTCTGGACGTAACACAGTCACGCATTATTAAAAGAATTCTGAAGTCATCGATGCTTACACTCACTTCTTTACAGTGTAGGATGTTTAAAGGTAATGAGCAAAAAAAAATCTGTAATAAAACCATCAGATTCAGATCAATAGAAATGCAGAATTTACCTGAAAGTACCGTATTTTCACGACCATAGGGCGCACCGTATGAAAAGGCGCAGTCCAAATTTCGCATGCTCCTCTACACCGTCTGCCTTACAACAACAACATCAACACACAAACACACACACACGTGCATATTAAAAATAGATCGGGAGTAAAACTGAGTTTGTTTGTCTTTATTTAAATATTAGTTACAGTCGTCATAAAGTCATTTATCAAACCCATCAAAGTCCTCATCCTCTGTTTCAGAATCTAACAGCTGCGCTAAATCCAACATAGCAGGTTCACTTTCCTTGCTGTCAGAGTCACTTTCTGTACTGTGCGGCTCCTCGAAAATGATGCCGGCTTTAACAAAAGCTCGGACAACAGTGCCAGTCCTGGTCCAGATGGAAAAATTGTGAATTCATAAAGCAAAAGCACCAAGATAGACCTTCTTGGACATGCTTGATTTTCATTTCCTCCGCTAGCGTTACTGACTTTAGCCGAATAGTGACAGCGGAAACACTCCTCCCAGTTGTTCTTTGGTCGATGATCCACTGCTGTTAGCCACCTCGCCTTATTTCCGTGGAAACTCAGCTGCGTCTTCTTCACCTGTCGCAGCTCGTTTTCCAGCTTCCTCCACTTACGAACCATCGGCTCGTTCATTTTAAATTTTTTTCGCAGCGGCTCGATTCCCATGTTCCTCCGCGTAGCTGATTGTCATCAGTTTAAGCGTGTCTCTTTTCCATTTTCAGTGTCGTTAAAACATCAATGTTCTGCACAAAAAACAAACCTATTCTTTTATACACAACCCACGCCCACATGGATGGATTGTGGTCGTGGATTGAGCGCTCTAACCACACTCAGTGGTTAGAGCGTTCGCGCGTGGACCGGAAGTTCGCGGGTTCGCGCCCCACAATGAGCACGTCTAGGGTCCTTGGAGAAGACACCTAACCCCCCGCTTCTCCCACCATTGGTGCCGTCGAAGGGCAGCCTGCTGCGGTGTGAGGAGAGCAGCACACAAATTTCCCCGGTGAGGGATGAATAGAGTAATTCTTTTTTTTTTTTTTTTTTTTTTTTTTTAATGTTCTCATGTTCTCAACTACATCCGCCTCATGGTTCTGTAATACGTCTACAAATCGCAAATCAGATAGGGCGCACCACTCATTTTGAAGAAAATTTGAGACTTATGTGCGCCTTATGGTCGTGAAAATACGGTAAAAATAAAATTAGTGCAGCTACTTATGATGTAAACCCATGTCCATAAAAGAAGATAGAACAATTTTTTTACGCCGAGCAGTAGCTAGTAGACGTTTTGCATGCAGACAGAGTTTTTAATAATCCTGTGTGTTGAATTGAGTGCTTCTGTTTCTTAATCCTTGTGTGCTGTGTCTTTTTGCTCTCCTCTGGATATTCTAATGTATTCCTGTGTGGTAAGTTAATAATAAAGTTAAACGTGCTTTTTTTTGTGTTTGTGGGGCTTTTTGTGGTTCCTGGCTTATTTCAGGGTCTGTTGGTTAAATGAAAAAATAGAGTAAAATGTGACCTTTTTGAATATTTTATTTCTCTGTGGTGAACGTGTCGTACAGTGAACGTGTCGTACAGTGATCGTGTCGTACTTGATGTGTCTAAGGCAGTGGCGGCTGGTGGTAAAAAAACTGGGGGGCGCACATTTTTCAAACACACACAAAATTTTTTTTAGATATATTATATAAAAGTATATATAAATATATATATATAAAATAAATATAAAATTATTCGTGACAACATGTGTCTGTTTTTGGTGACTTCTTCATTATGTTTCCTTATGCCAGTTCGGTAGCCTTCATTTAATTGTGCCAGGATGTTACTACTGCCAAAAACACCTAGCTTATAGCTACTATCAAGATGGGTGCGGCAAGTTTCATGACGTTTGCACTTTTCAGACAAATGCTTCAAGTCACTCACGCCTGTTGATATCCACACCTTTTCAGTTGCTGCTGAACTAAACATTAAGCAGGGGAAACAAAAAAAGTGTTTCTCATCCAGTTAGTCACCGCCACTTTTCATAGACCTTCATTATCCTCTCACATAAAAGCGGCCGCAATCTCCACTGTTTTGTTGCACAGTCAAATCTGGGGTGTCCGGTCCAAGCTCCTTCACTCTTCTTTTTTCTTCTTTAGAACGCTTAGAAAACGGATTCTGTAGAAGGGACGACACTGAATCCTCTTTAAACAAGCCACTAGCTTTGTTAGCAACTGAACTAGCTTCCGACGCCATGATGAAGACTCCCAGAATTCCGCAGTGAAAAGAAAGGGCGTGGCGTGGGTGGGATTTGTAGGTCAGCTTATAGCTAATTGATTGGTTCATGTAACAGACTGACAGAGAGGATAACCTATCACACACCCGATGGGCAGAAAATATCTGCGCCCCGCGGGCGTGGTTATGGTTTGCAATACACATGAATGGGAAAAAATTTAGAGCTGACGTCACGTTTTTTCCATAAAAACCGGAAGCCACACACACATATGTTTTGCTGGTGGGGCGTTCCTACCCAGCGCCCTCGTTCCGGTTTGCACAGGAAGTAAGAAAATAAAATAAAACGGTGTAAAACATTATTAAAATGCATGTAATCTTCACACTCGACAGTTTTACATACTTATAAACACATACATGTTTATATATGTATATATAGATATATATGCATATATGTTTTTTGGTGATCAGGTCGGGGGGGGCGGCGCCCCTGCGCCACACGTCACCAGCCGCCACTGGTCTAAGGCTCCACGGAGATCTCACTACAGACGTGCCAACATATTTTCATTCCAAAAAATCCAATCTGATCAATGACGTGTTTATGCATTGGTTAAAATTCCACAGCTTGTTTGTTATTTATCGTCAAGCACTGCCTTTTGAAATCAATCTAAAATAAAATAGAATCTATTTAAATTTTCACCTGTTTGTTATGAAAATCTGACCGAAATCTGCATCAAACAAATGTGATTAGAAACTTTGAAGTGAGAAATCTGCAGTGGTTGAATCTCTTTGAAGTTTTTTTTCTTTGTCTTCCTTCCATTTCTTTGCTGGCTGCTTTTTTTTATCACTTTAATGTTTTATCAAAATAAACAAAAGGTGCTTCATCTTTGTGTGTTTATGTTTTTATCGTAGGCTGGAAAGCTAAAAGATGGAGCTCGATCTGTGACCCGAACCATCCAAAACAACTTCTTTGACAGTTCGAAGCAGGAAGCTATCGACATCCTGCGTCTAGGCTCTACGCTGAACAGTGATTTAGCGGACAAAGCTCGCGCGTTGCTCACCACCTCCAGTCTTTACGGTAATTATTTCTAACATGATTATCTGAAACTGTCCTAACAAAAAAAAATCTATTCATTTTGGAAGATTAATTTTAAGCTAATATTAAATATAAAAATTAGGGTTGCACGTTATCGACAAAATATCTGATTGCAATTTTTTTGTTTGATATTGCCATACCGTTCCGTCATCTTCCGCTTGTTCCGGGGTCGGGTCGCGGGGGCAACAGCCTCAGACGGGTCGCCCAGGCCTCTCTCTCCCCGGCTGCATCCTCCAGCTCACCCGGAAGGATCCCAAGTCGTTCCTCGTCCAGCTGTGAGACATAGTCTCTCCAGCGGGTCCGGGGTCTGCCCCTTGGTCTCCTCCAAGTGGCACGTGCCCAAAACACCTCGCCCGCGAGGCGCTCGGGGAGCATCCTGACCAGATGCCAAAACCACCCCATCTGGCTCCTCTCGACCTGGAGGAGGAGCGGCTCGACACCAAGCTCCTCCCGGATGGCAGAGCTCCTCACCCTATCTCTGAGTGAGAGCCCAGCCACCCTGCGGAGGAAGCTCATTTCGGCTGCTTGTACCCACAATCTCATTCTTTCGGTCACCACCCACAGCTGGTGACCATAGGTGAGGGTTGGAACGTAGATCGACTTGTAAATCGAGAGCTTTGCTTTTCGGCTAAGCCCTCTCTTTATCACGACGGACCGATGCAGCGTCCTAGTTATTGCTGATGCCGCACCGATCCGCCTGTCGATTTCCCGCTCCATCCTTCCTCCACTCGTGAACAAGACCCCGAGATACTTAATCTCCTCCACTTGGGGCAGGACCCTGTCCCTGACCCGCAGGGGGCATTCCACCCTTTTCCGGGCGAGGACCATGGTCTCGGATTTGGAGGTGCTAATTCCCATCCCGGCCGCTTCACACTCGGCAGCAAAACGATCCAGCGAGAGCTGGATGTCACGGTCCGATGAAGCCAACAGGACCACATCATCCGCAAAAAGCAGAGATCCGATCCTGAGGTCACCAAACCGGATCCCTCCAACGCCTCGGCTGCGCCTAGATATTCTGTCCATAAAAGTGATGAACAGAATCGGTGACAAAGGGCAGCCTTGGCGGAGTGCAACTCTCACTGGAAATGGAATCGACATACTGCCGGCTATACGGACCAAGCTCTGGCTCCAGTCGTATAAAGATCGGACAGCCCTTATCAAGGGCTCCAAGACTCCGTACTCCCAGAGCACCCCCCACAGGAGTCCCCTAGGGACACGATCGAATGCCTTCTCCAGATCCACAAAACACATGTAGACTGGTTTGGGCAAACTCCCATGACCCTCCAGGATCCTGAAGAGGGTATAGAGCTGGTCTGTAGTTCCACGTCTGGGACGAAAACCACACTGCTCCTCTTCAATCCGAGACTCTACAATCCAACGGACCCTCCTCTCCAGTACTCTCGAATAGACCTTCCCAGGGAGGCTGAGGAGTGTGATCCCTCGGTAGTTGGAGCACACTCTCCGGTCCCCCTTCTTACTCCCAAAGTAATATTTTTTTATAACTATGAAAGAAATATTTCAAATCGAATAATCCTGAAGAATTCTTGATATACAGTGCAGCCCTAGTACATATGTGCATGTTTAAATATTTCATTTTTGGTTTGACTTATTCTTCGGTTCACATTTGAACCTTTGAATCAAATAGGAAGCGTATTTCAATGTATCAACTATCTGGATCTATGAAGAAATACCCCCTCTTTTTTTTGTGGGAAATGTTTCACTGCCATGGTTAACCTGTGCTTTTCTTTACTTCTTTTCTTTGGCAAACAATGGTAGTCACTGAGCCTGTCTTACAATCAGGTAAAGTATCTGTCAGACTGAAAGCAGTGCTACTTTTCCTCCTCACTCGTATAAAACGATCATTTGTGTTTGCCTACCCATTGTTCTTTCACAACCCGGTGTTGGTAATGGTTTATTTCACTGTTTGCTTGGCATCACCAATAACAACTGAAAAAATCAAAGAAGAGACTATTTAACCTCTTAACTCCCACCATACCGCCGACGGGACGTTTGTGGGTTTTTGTTTTTTTTTCACTCATAAAGACACTTATTCTTAGTTCAACTCCACTAAGTTGTACCTCATTTTAAAGCTTAGACTGTCAAGAAAACGATCATAGCATCCATTCTTATGTTTTCACTAGTTTCAAATAGAAACAGCTAACTATTCGCAAACAAAATCAAACTGTTTGGAGAGCATTTCTCACCTATGATCCAGTCGTAATGGGCTCAGATGGGTTCAATCTTCATGTGATTGGTCTCATTTTGTCCGTAATAATCCACAGAATAACTATATGAAATTGTATTTTCTCAAAAGTAAACCAGTTTGGAGAAAAACTCCAGAAAACGTGATTTTTTTTTCTGCGAGAAATTGTAGCAGTCGCGTTCCAATCTCCATAGTAACAGCCAAGCTGTGTTTTTAAGTTCATCCTGGGTATGTTTCTTTTCTTCACGAAGTTATCTACAAAATGAGACTGTTCGCAAAATGTTCCGATCATCGGCTTGTTTGTTAGAAGACCTTGAATGAAGCAAGTGCTCCTCCTTTAGCTAACAGCACTGCTAGCATGTTAGCTTCTAGCGGGCTAACGACGTCACTTACAAATATACGATTAGCCTATAAAGAAAGCTGATACTTCCACCTTCAAAACGAGGGGATTGGTCCAAAACCGGACCAATCGGATCGCTTGTTATTCAGCTGCGTAACGGAAATTTACAATGTAAACACTCCGCCATCTTTGTGCGTCATGACGCGCATGAGGGGGAGACAGGCTGGGTAAGTGAGATGATCAAAGATTGAAAGATTTTTTATCCGAAAAAATTTTATTGTGCATGATTTTTATGAAAAAAAAAAAATTATAATTACAGCCAAAATTATCTAAATAAAAAAATGAAAAAAAAAAAAAAAGATCTGGGAGATTTTTAAAGTCACAGAAACACTAATATGCATTTTTTTATGACTAAAAAAGTGATAGAATGGCAAAAATTCAATTTGTTGCTTGTTCAGATTAGACATTTTTATACTAAAAGGTCAATAAATCAAACACTTTTGTACCTAGAGATCTGAAACTTTACACAGTTGTTGTCAATAAGATTATTATCATACACATGGAAGGAATTATGCCTACTAAGAAGTATGTCTTGGCTAGGGACATTCAAAAAATGAACAACATTAGACGATTTTGTTTACAATTCTTTATATGTTTGAACTACTGTAGGATAGGCTCTGAAATTCTGACACTCTCCATGTACATATCTACAGAAACTAGAAGGTCTAAGCTTTATTTTGATGTATAGTACAAGCATGTAACTTGAAAGATGTTGCTGTAATAAGCAATGGCATTTGGGTATGTCCAACTATTGTGCACAGCCCGAAAATAGGTGGGAGTTAAGAGGTTAATGTTTATTTTAATAATAAAATGAATTTTTTTTTTTTTGTAATTAGCAAACAGTATCGAGCCATTATCAAACTTTTCACTTGAATGTTGTCAATATTTAAACAAATAGTTTTGGATCACATTTTTCCGCCATTCCCCATGTTTCATTGTTGTAAATTTCCTTTTGTTATATTTGGATAGTTTCCAGCTCCCCTTTTTTTTTTATCGTAATCTCCCACTATGTTTTATTTGCTTTCACTGTGTTTCTGCTGAAATCCACATTCTTGTGCGTTGTAATCTGATCCGACTTTTCATCCCGTCTACAGCCTCTCCGAGAGTTTTGCTAGGAATGTGTCAGAGCTACAGTAAATACACAATGCCCAAGAAAATCCGCGTGTGCGTCGGAACCTGGAATGTCAACGGAGGAAAACAGTTTCGTAGCATTGCTTTTCGCAACCAAACACTCAACGATTGGCTTTTAGATGCTCCAAAAAAGGCCGGCCACCCCGAGTTTCAGGGTATGTGACATTAATTTGTTGTCATACTGATTTATCTTTTATTGAGTCGTTTGGTCATTTCTTGTTTAGTCTTTATTCAAATTCTGCTAATTGGCTGAAAAACTTAAAATAATGTTTTCTAAGACTTTTAAAATAAAGTACCGAATTTTCACGACCATAAGGTGCACATGCTGTTAAAAGTCTCAAATTTTCTTCAAAGTGAGCGGTGCGCCCTATTGTGCAGTCCGCTCTATGTGGTTTGTAATTTGCGGACGTATTAGAGAACCAAGAGGTGGACGCGGTTGAGAACATGAGAACGTTAACTGGGGAAGTGTGGGCGTGGCTTGTGCATAAAAGTACAGGTATGTGCTTTATGCAGCAACACTGAAAATGGAAAAGAGACACGTTTATGAAGCTCAGTTTAAACTGATGGCGATCAGCTACGCGGAGGAACACGCCACCGCAAGAAAATTTAAAATGAACGAGTCGATGGTTCGTAAGTGGAGGAAGCTGGAAAACGAGCTGCGAAAGGTGAAGAAGACGCAGCTGAGTTTCCGCGGAAATAAGACGAGGTGGCCATAATTTGGAGGAAAGACTCCAGCAGTGGATCATCGACGAAGGGTGGAAGGCAGCGCCGGGCGAGTTACGCCACAGTTTGCCAGTGGATTGTAGATGCTTAGGCTAACGTGTATGCTGGCACTGTTGTCCGAGCTTTCGCAAAAGCAGGCATCATTTCCGAGGAGCCGCACGGTACAGAAAGTGACTCTGACAGCGTGGAAAGTGAACCTGCTATGTTGGATTTAGAGCAGCTGTTAGATTCAGAAACAGAGGATGAGGACTTTGATGGATTTGATAAATGACTTTATGACAACTGCAACTAATATTTAAATAAAGCCAACCAAACTCAGTTTTAATCCCGATCTATATTTAAATACACACACGTGTGTGTGTTTGTGTGTGTATGTTGTTGTAAGGCGGACGGTGTAGAGGATATGTACTGTATAAAAAACCCGCGCCCTATCATCGCGTACGCTTTGTGTGTGTTAAATACAGACCTCGCAAAATTTGGACAGCGCCTTTTAATAAAGTGCGCCTTTTGGTCGTGAAAATACGATAACTTCGTCCTTTCAGTTGATTTTTGGAAAAAATAAACTAAAATAAATTATTTTCTGAAAACATTAGATCATTCTCAACAATTATTGAGTTAAAGGTAAACGTTTTAAAATCCAAATAAAATATGATTCTAAAGTATTTTATTTTTAATTTTTGTCGTAAAAAAAAAAGCTTATTTGTTTTTTTTTAATAAAAGTTGTTTGTGTTTTGCTTTTTAATACAAATAAAAATGTTTTGATAAAGTTGTTTTAATTAATAGAGGAGTTTATAAATGATTATGTAAAATAATTAAACAGAATGTTGTTAGGATTAGAATTAGTTTATTATGTTTTATTCTCGTTTATTTGATGACTAATTTATTTTATTTGAAGTTTGTTTTTTTTGTATTTTTAATTTTGTATTTTTAATCGTTTATTTTACCAATTTTACAAATTCTTCTCTAATGACTTGTACTACTTTTTTTTTATTTAGACAGCAAAGCTAATCCCATCGACATCTTTGCTATTGGTTTTGAAGAAATGGTTGAACTGAACGCCGGTAACATCGTCAGCGCCAGGTAACGAATCGCAATTTTCACCCAAGACGACAAAATAACTGAGATTAAAATAATTTTTCAGCACAACTAACCAGAAACTTTGGGCGGCTGAGCTGCAAAAAAATATTTCAAGGGACCACAAATACGTGCTGCTAGCTTCGGAGCAGCTGGTGGGCGTGTGCTTGTTTGTTTTTATTCGCCCGCAGCACGCACCTTTCATCAGGTATCGTTTTGATTTGACGCAATAATTCGGAAAAAGACTTTTGAGGCTGGAAAGAAAATATATATATAATTTTTTTTGTGTTTTAGGGACGTCGCTGTCGATACAGTGAAAACCGGCATGGGTGGAGCCACAGGCAATAAAGGAGGCGTGGCCATCCGTCTGCTTTTCCACACCACCAGCATCTGCTTCGTTTGCTCGCACTTCGCTGCTGGCCAATCGCAAGTAAAGGAGCGGAACGATGATTACAACGAGATCACACGTAGACTCACCTTCCCCATGGTAACCACAGGGATAAGTTCACTTTACCACATCAGGTATGACACCCCAATGAGTTTTATCTACGTCACATCTGTGTTTTTGTGCCACAGGGTCGTCTGCTTTACTCACACGATTACGTCTTCTGGTGCGGAGATTTTAACTACCGCATAAACCTGCCCAACGAGGAAGTAAAGGAGCTTATCAAACAGCAAAACTGGGACGCTCTGACTGCTGGAGACCAGCTGGTTGACCAGAAGAACGCTGGAATGGTATGGAAAATATGGAAATGGAGTATAGAGTGCGCCTGAGTATAAGTCGCACCAACTACATTTTTAGATAGAAGCACATTATGTAAATACATAACCCGCAGGAGCCTGCGTTTTAACATATTTACAAAGAAAGATGGGACTCAGAAATAGTTTTAATAACGTACCTTAAACTTTCTTTCCAAATAGAGTCTGTAACGCTGCAGTGCTGCTGCTAAACGTCTTGCGTTCCAAACGTCTCACGATTAAAACAAAGTTTACATGAACCAGCTCCATTACATTTACCGTATTTTCACGACCAAAAGACGCACCGTATTAAAAGGCGCAGTCTCACTTTTGTGTGATCTGTATTTAACACACACATAAAGCGCACCTAATGATAGGGCGCGGGTTTTATATACATATCCTCTACTACGTACGTCCGCCTTACAACAACACACACAAGCAGACAAGTGTGTGTATTTAAACACAGATCGGGAGTAAAAGTTTGGTTGGTTTTATTTGAATATTAGTTACAGTCGTCATAAAGTCATTTATCAAATCCATCAAAGTCCTCATCCTCTGTTTCTGAATCTAACAGCTGCGCTAAATCCAACCTCGCAGGTTCACTTTCCTCGCTGTCAGAGTCACTTTCTGTACCGTGTGGCTCCTCGGAAATGATGCCTGCTTTTGCGAAAGCTCGGACAACAGTGCCAGCAGACACGTTAGCCCAAGCATCTACAATCTACTGGCAAACTGTGGCGTAACTCGCCCGGTGCTGACTTGCCACCCTTCGTGAAGCAGGGCTCCCACGCCGCTCACAGCCTTACTTTGAATGGACGATTTGCGACAATTACCAGTGGTTGGAGTTTCTTTGTCAAACCTCCCGGAATCACAGCAAGCGTAGTGTTCATCTGCTTCATTTGTTTTTTCACAACACACATAGGGCGCACTGCACGATAGGGCGCACCGCTTATTTTGAAGAAAATCTAAGACTTTTATATGTGCCTTATGGTTGTGAAAATACGGTAAATTAAAAGCCGCATGATATACATTTCTTCTAGAATTTTCCATGATGAGGTTATGTTTATGTTTTCATCTACGTGACACAAAATTACACAAAAGACTTGTGTAAAGGAGAAAATGATGAGTTGTTTTTTGGCACTTTCATTGTGACAGGTTTGAGTTGTATTTCCAGTTATTTTATTATGATAAGTGTTGAACAGGAAGTGGTGGATGGTAGTGGTGTTTCAAAGATGATGGAAAAAAAATATAATCACACGAAGGGGATTGTGTCTTCTTGTTCTTCGTGCTTCCATCCATTGTTACAAATAGAAACACCTAGCTACACTACCGTCTCACTCTACTCGAGCGCCCCCTGGTGAACATTAGAAACATTGCATAAGCTAGAGAGTTGAAAGCGTATAGCGGGGGAAAAAAAAGTTGCCGCTTCTTTGTAATTATGTGAAACATTAATTTCTTTAGGAAAAAACTTGTAAAAGATAAATACTCAATTTCAAGCATTGTGGATTTTTTTTTTCTTATTTCCTCTACAGATCTTCCGAAATTTTATCGAAGGAGATTTGGATTTCGCTCCCACGTATAAATACGACCTATTCTCAGAAGATTACGACACCAGTGAGAAGTGTCGCACACCGGCCTGGACTGATCGTATACTTTGGAAAAGAAGAAAGTGGAACTTCACTAGTACAGGTGAAAAAAGCAAAGCTAAAAAAAAACACGCAATCTTCCTAAATGGTTCAAATCTAAGAGGCAGAAAACGCAGTTTTTTTTTACTTAAACTATTGTTATTCATTTAATTTAAAACACGTTGTGTTGCTTTTGATATCAAATCACCAAAACATTTTGATTCATTTTTACATCTTAGAATGAGAATTTTATTATATTTGGGAAAAACAATGTACGACGTCGGAAAAACGTCCTCTTTATTTGTTTGTTTCCACCTCTGTTTTTTTTTTGTTTGCATATGTAAAACAAAAACTCCGTCGCTCCTTGTTGACATGTTTGTGTTTTTTTTTTTTTTAGCAGCTGATGACATCACAGTTGTTGGTGCAGCCTCTACATCTGCAGCCAATGAGGACGATCCAGAGCGAACTTGGAACCCTGGTACTTTAAAATATTACGGTAGAGCTGAACTGAAGACTTCCGATCACAGGTAACGAAGAGTTGTACGATCAGATCACGTGAATAGAGAAATGACCTTCATCACCCTGTCTTGATCCAGGCCTGTGGTGGCTATAATAGACGTGGACATCCTGGAGGTTGACCCCGAAGCCCGGCACCAGGTCTACAAAGACGTCATCGCCCTGCAGGGGCCTCCAGATGGGACCATACTGGTATCGCTTTGCTCTTCCGGACCTGATGATTATTTCAGTGACGAACTTATCGATGAGTTGCTGGATAAGTTTGCCATTTTCGGCGAGGTCATCCTCATCAGGTCAGCGTTGCAAAGATGAACACACCCCATCTTCTAACGGTTTGCAGTGTTGACGGAGTTTTATGTGTTTTGATTCAGGTTCGATGAGGAGAAGATGTGGGTGACATTCTTGGAAGGTTATTCTGCTCTGGCTGCTCTGTCTCTCAGCGCTTCAACGGTAAATTCTAAACTTGAAGTTAAAGAAAGAAACTTTTCTGAAAAAAAAAAAACCACCAGATCAAACCATAAAAGTCCAAACCATCTCAGTCTTGCCTCTCTGACTTTATCTCCAAAACCTCTAACATGTGCTGTTCCTCTGATCCTGTCCATCCTGGTCACTCCCATAGAGATCCTCAGCATCTTCATCTCTGCTACCTCCATCTCTGCTTCCTGTCTTTTCCTCAGTGCTACTGTCTCTAGACCAATCAGCATGGCCGGTCTCACCACGGTTTTGTACACTTTCCCTTTCATTCAAGCTGAAACTCTTCTGTCACACATCACACCTGATACTTTCCTCCACCCGTTCCAGCCTGCCTGAACACGCTTCTTCACCTCTTTTCCACACTCTCCATTGCTTCGCCTGCAGACCGGAAATTAACCAGAAGTTCGCGGGTTCGCATCCCATTGAGTTCCCATCTAGGGTCCTTGGAGAAGACACTTAACCCCCCGTTTCTCCCACCATTGGCGCCGTCATAGGTGGCAGCCTACTGCGGTATAATAGTGCAGCACACAAATTGCCCAGTCAGGGATTAATAAAGTATATTAAAAAACAAACAAACAAAAAACGGGAGACTCATATTTTACTTGTCAGACAAGGTCAGACCCTCCAGCAGACTTTACCAAAGTGTCTCCAGGTGTGGAAATAAGAGGTGTGTTCTAACAGAGTAGTGGGGGTAAAGAAGGGTAAAACAAAAAGGTCTGTTTTTCCATAGTAATGGAGGTAAAGGTAATACTGTTATGTGTTTTACATAGTAGTGGGGAACAAATACCCCGTGTGATGCAATCGTGAGTTGTGGACTTGTTGTGGAATTTTCTTAATAAGATGTCACACAAATGAGAAGAAAAAAAAAGAATTTAATAAAAAAAATTAAATGCTGCAGCGTTAGAAATTTATGCAAACCAAAGTTTGATCAGTAGAAGTTCAACGATTTTCCCGTATACACGATCCTTGTTGTCAGGGTGGGCTTATTCGTTGCTAGGCTGAATGTCTCATTCTGATTGGCTATTCAAATTTGGTTTGGCTGAACTTTATGTTTGATAGGCTGATAATTTATTAACAGGGTTTCCTCTCAAAGATGATCATATCCCGGCATGTGGCAGGCCAAAGCTCGTCCTCGGTCCCCGTGTTGGTTAAGGCTGACCCAGGGCTGTGGGATAATCCACAGGAGTGATCAATTCACTCCTGTTGAATTGATCACTCAGTCACCGGTCAGAGTGATCGGTACTCGGACCGGTCACATCGCGGGGTCCTATCCGTGATGTCAAATTGTTGAGGAATTTTCACCAAAGTGTCTCCAGGGGAAACTGCACCTGTCTACTTTATTTATACAGATGTGGAAACAAGAGGTGTGTTCTAACAGAGTAGTGGGGGTAAAAATGGGAGAAATGAAAAGGTCTGTTTATTTGGAGATAAAGGTAATATTTTTATGTGTTTCACATAGTAGTGGGGAACAAATACCTCGTGTGATGCAATTGTGAGTTGTGGACTTGTTGTGGAATTTTCTTAATAAGATAGCACACAAATGAGAAGAAAAAAATAATAATAAAGAAAAAAGATTAAATGTTGCAGCGTTGGAAGTTCATGCAAACCAAAGTTTGATCGGCTGAAGTTCAACGATTTTCCCTTACACACATTTTAAGGATACGCGTTGTCAGGGTGGGCTTTTTCGTTGCTAGGCTGAATGTCTCGTTCTGATAGGCTATTCAAATTAGGTTTGGCTGAACATTGTGTTTGATAGGCTGATAATTTATTAATATTTATTACTGGGATGATAAGTCTGTGTAGTCCCTCATTTGTCCAGGAGTGATCCATAGTAGAAAAAGTTTTAAAAAAGTCTTCTGGACAGTTTAATTCTTGATCGAGACGTTTCGACTTCCATCTAGAAATCATTTTCAATCTGAATGAAATGAACTGAAAACTGTATCTAATTATTCTAACCTGAGTAAAAGGTAAAAAAAAAAAAAAAAAATAGTAAGGATGGGCTCGACCAATGAGCCTGTGTTACCTATGATGGCCATGAATGGCTCCTATTGTAGCCACAGACCAGTAAACAAACCCTATTATAAAAATGCAAAAAGCCTAGTGAATAGAAATTCCTGCTAACGAGGTTAGATACATCCTGCCCGGTATTTACAGCAGCCTTTTGAAGCCATGGACTAAAGATGACACCTCGTGACCCAGTTTCACGACTCTTGTTAGCAGGAATTTCTATTCACTAGGCTTTTAGCATTCTTATAATAGGGTTCGTTTACTGGTCTGTGGCTACAATAGGAGCCATATACGGCCATCATAGGTAACACAGGCTCATTGGTCGAGCCCTTCCTTACTATTTTTTACCTTTTACTCAGGTTAGTATAAATAGATTCAGTTTTCAGTCCATTTCATTCAGATTGAAAATGATTTCCGGATGGAAGTCGAAACGTCTCGTTGAAGAATTAAACTGTCCAGAAGACTTTTTTGAAACTTTTTCTACTATTACTGGGATGAGCAAACTAGACATGTCCTGATCTGCACCGGCATTCTTGCTGGTGCTAAATATTATTATTATTATTATAAAAACAATTGTCATCGGCTTCACATCTTAGGTTCTTAACAAAGTGATCGACATCCGCCTGAAGAGTCCGGGTTGGATCAAAAGTCTGGAGGAGGAGATGAGTGTGGAGAGGATCTGTGGAAGCATCCCCACATCGGCCAGTTCCACCCTCCTCGCTGAGGACGCGGACATGGGCGATGACGACTACGATATGGAAGGTGAGTCATTGTTAAGTTACAAAGTTCCGTTCCATCATCTTCCGCTTGTTCCGGGGTCGGGTCGCAGGGGCAACAGCCTCAAACGGGCAGCCCAGGCCTCTCTCACCCCGGCTACATCCTCTAGCTCACCTGGAAGGATCCCAAGTCGTTCCCCGGCCAGCTGTGAGACATAGTCTCTCCAGTGGGTCCAGGGTCGCCCCTTGGTCTCCTCCCGGTGGGACGTGCCCGAAACACCTCGCTCACGAGGCGCTCGGGGGGGCATCCTGACCAGATGCCCGAACCACCCCATCTGGCTCCTCTCGACCTGGAGGAGGAGCGGCTCAACACCGAGCTCCTCCCGGATGGCAGAGCTCCTCACTCGATCTCTGAGTGAGAGCCCAGCCACCCTGCGGGGGAAGCTCATTTCGGCCGCCTATTCTTTCGGTCACCACCCACAGCTGGTGACCATAGGTGAGGGTTGGAACGTAGATCGACTTGTAAATCGAGAGCTTTGCTTTTCGGCTCAGCTCTGTCTTTACCACGACGGACCGATGCAGCATCCTAGTTATTGCTGACGCCGCACCGATCCGCCTGTCGATCTCCTACTCCATCCTTCCTCCACTCGTGAACAAGACCCCGAGATACTTGAACTCCTCCACTTGAGGCAGGACCCTGCTCCTGACCTATCGGGGGCATTCCACCCTTTTCCGGGCGAGGACCATGGTCTCGGATTTGGAGGCGCTAATTCCCATCCCGGCCGCTTCACACTCGGCAGCAAATTGATCCAGTGAGAGCTGGAGATCACGGTCCGATGAAGCCAACAGGACCACATCATCCGCAAAAAGCTGAGATCCGATCCTGAGGTCACCAAACCGGATCCCTCCAACGCCTCGGCTGCGCCTCGATATTCTTTCCATAAAAGTGATGAACAGAATCGGTGTCAAAGTTACAAAGTTCTCCAATTTTTTTTTTTTTTTCGTCGTTATTTTGTCCATTTTTAGAATAAATTCTAATCTATTTTTCTTTAACAGGTGACGTAGATGATGAGGTGGAGGAGATCCTCCCACAGCACCTGCAGCCTGGCGCAGGAGCCGCTCAAGGGGCGTCTCCTGTTCCCTCTCCCCGTAGTAGTCCATCTGCTTCCCCCACACATGGAGAACCCGCAGTCCCCTGCAGGCCTAGCCGTGGACAGCCCACCCGACCAACACAAGGTAAACACAAACCGACCAATCAGCAAACAGATTCTCATATCGGAGTTACGTCGACCGCTCAGGTTTTATAAACTATCATTTTGTTTTGTTTGTGGAAGCGGAAATAAGTCCGTCGTCAGCGAGGAGAGAGATTCCAGGTAACGTCGGAGTAGTGGTGTGCGTTGTGTTTTTTAGGAAGAGTTCAACCTTCTAATTAACCCTAATTAATTAACCCTTTCACTTTTCCATTCCTTGATTTGACGTGTGGAGTGTTAATCTAACCCTCGATAAAAAAATGTTTGTTGGTCTCAAAATAGAACAAATAAATAAACCTGATAATTGTTTTCTGGAGACGTCATCGTAAACATTTTAAAACTCGTGCTAATATTTTAACGCGTTGATTTGATTAATTAATTACGCCGCATTTTAATGCATTAAAAAAATTAATGCAATTAATTATGACGTATTAACGGTGGCGAGCCAATGCTGGCGCATTTGAAATTTGGCCCATTGAAGGACCCGTAGTCTAGACAGTCAGGTACCTGAAAGACAAGTTTTGATACAAAAATATTAAAGACGGGACAATAAATATAAACGTTGTCTTATCACTGTTTATATGAAAGTTTAAAGGAAACAGACGGGAAATAGTAGTAATTTGTAGTTTTTTCAAAAAGGAGGTCTTCTACCGCCGGAGCAACTCCAGCCTGACATACCATCTAAACATAAAACATGTTCAGGCAAGTTCCTCTGTTGAAAGTGTGGCTACCGTGAGCTCGCTCCACCAAACCAAGCTAGCTGAATTTGGCAAGTGAATGAACAAATCTACAACAGAGAAATTGGCAAATATTATCGGAAAGTGGGTTGCAGCTGATTGCAGTCAAATTTCTATCGTTGAAGATAAGTCCAACCCTAACAAACTCCAAACCCTGTTTTACTTTTGTAATGATGCACTTGGCCTCATGAGGCACCGTACACCAATAATAAATTGGATTTAAAATCTTCTCTTCTTACTGGATTCAATCAGTGGTGGATGAAGTACTCACTTTTTGTACTTAAGTAAAAGTACAGATAATTAGGCAAAAAAAATACAAAAGTAAAAGTACCAATAAAAAAATCTACTTAAGTAAAAGTACAAAAATAGTTGGTGTAAATTGTACTTTTTAAGTAAAAAGTAAAAGTATTCGACCATAATTCAAATGTTATTTTTTGTGCTATAGGGTGTCACCATGGTAACCAGGATAAATACTCTGCAGGGGTGTGACCCCCCTCTCCGGCCTCTTTTGATCCACAAAAAAAGTAAATAAACAAAATAAAAGGAAAGGGGACAAGTCAAGCTATCCTCTAGAAGGGCCAGTGAATGGGCTCCAAAATGGAGGAAAATGACACTTATTTTTTAAAATCAAAGCCCCGCCCCCCTTTGGAAAATCCTAGATCCGCCCCTGCTCTGTGTAATGATGGCTCAACTTTTTATTTAGAAGTAAACACAACAAACAACGATCTTCTGACTCTTTTTAATTTGTACTAAAATGTTTCTCGATTCATTACTTCTTCTCCCGATCAACTGCTTCTTTTGATTTTGGCGATGCGGCTTCAAGATGCGCTAAAAAAACCTGTGTATTTTTCAAATTCCTGAACGAAAATGTGACGAAAAATGTAAAACACACTTTTAAAAAATAGCGAAGTAAAAGTACAGATATTTGCTCTAAAAATGTAGTGAAGTAAAAGTAAAAGTACCGGTCTTAAATTTTACTGACGTAAAGTACAGATACACAATTTTTCTACCTAAGTACAGTAACAAAGTACATTTACTTTGTTACGTTCCACCACTGGATTCAATTGATTAGTCATACAGTACATCTTTAGCAGATATGACGTTAAAATGCGATTAATTCCATTAATCAATTACAAAATCCTGTAATCCGATTATTTTTTTTAATCAACAGGCACCACTGTTTAAAACATAAGTTTTATTTTATCAAGAACTTTCTGCAGTGTCAGGATTTCAATTTAAAAATTCTCATAAAAAAACTGCAATGTTTTTAGGCTAAATGTTATTCTTTAATCAGGTAACATTAACGTAAACTAACTTTTACTACAGTAAGTAACGTCCGCAATAATTAGGACCCTGTATCAGTCTGACATGATGAAGAAAGAGCTGTGCCGATAAGTAAAGTTCTTGATTTACAAGTCGATCTACGTTCCTACCCTCACCTATGGTCACCAGCAGTGGGTGGTGACGAAAGAATGAGATCGCAGAAACAAGCGGCCGAAAAAAGCTTCCTCAGCAGGGTGGCTGGGCTCTCACTCAGAGATCGGGTGAGGAGTTCTACCATCCGGGAGGAGCTCGGTGTCGAGCCGCCTCCAAGTTGAGAGAGGCCAGATGGGGTGGTTTGGGCATCTGGTTAGGATGCTTCCCGAATGCCTCGTTGGTGAGGTGTTTCAGGCACGTCCCACCGGGAGGAGGAGACTCCGGACCTACTAGAGAGACTATGTCTCACAGCTGGTTGGGGAACGATTCGGGATCCTTCCGGGTGAGCTAAAGGATGCAGCTGGGCTGAAGAAGCCTGGGCTTCCCGTTTGAGGCTGTTGCCCTCACTGTTCCGTCGTCTTCCGCTTATTCGAGGCCGGGTCGCAGGGGGAACATCCTCAGATGTGATACCCAGGCTTCTCTCACCCCAGCTGTGAGACATAGTTACTCCAGCAGGTCCGGGGTCTGCCTTTTGGTCTCCTCCGTATGGGACATGCCCTAAACACCACACAAAACAAGGTGTTCAGGAGGAATCCTAACCAGAAGCCCGAACCATCCCATTTGGCTTCTCTCGAACCGGAGGAGCAACAGCTCTACTCTAAGCTCCTCCCAGATGGCAAAGCTCCTCCTTCTTTCTGTGAGAGAGCCCAGCCACCCTGCAGAGGAATATAGAAAATAGTGTATTATTTAAAACAAAACATATGAAAAAAAAAGTTCCTCATTTGTAGACGAAAATTTAAAAAAATGTAAATGTAAAAAATACCATTTTAAAAATATAAAATAATAAAAATTACACTAATATTTTTTTTCATCTTCTAGGACCTCCTACCGATTACCAACCAGGCGCTCCCACATCTGGCCTGGAACCCAAACGCCCGCCTCCTCCTCGCCCCAACGCCCCTCCAGCTAGACCTGCTCCACCACAGCGCCCCCCACCACCTTCAGGTAAAACACCAGTTGAAGTTTCCTTGTTTTGGAGAACGGCCGTCAGAGTCCAGTGTTTTTTTTAGGCAGCTCGTAACATTTTCTTCTTTATTCTCCTGCTTCATCAAATCCTTGAAGGAGGCATGAGCCCCCTACCATCTAGAAAGGATTCAGGAGGTATGATGTGTGTGTTTATACGTTTCTCTTTCTGTAAAGAGAAACTCTGATAGACGAGAGTCACTGTGGGTTTGTCGTTTTAGAAAAAAAAGGCCATCGTAGATAAAAAAAAAAAAAAATACGTTGAATTCAGTCGCGAATAAGAAGAAATTAAGAAATTTTTAGACGTCGCTTTGTGTTGGCGGAATGTTCCAATCAGAAGTGGGTAGAGTAGCCAAAAAATGTACTCAAGTTAAAGTACAGGTACTCCAAAATATTTTTACTCAAGTAAAAGTAATAAGTAGACTTAAAAAAATTGACTTAAGAGTAAAAAGTGTGCGTTAAAAAAACTACTCAAGTACTGAGTAACTTTAAAAGTAACGTTTTTTTTTGTTTGTAGACATAAGAATAAAGAATATGACAAAATGTGCAAAATTTGTATTTTCAAAATAAAGCTAAAAGATCAGTAAACTGTTAATGTGGTTATTTGACCAACAACCCTGGACGCAGCTCAGATGAAAAAGACGTTTTCACCTGCTTTAGAAGTAACTTGTTTCCAAAATAACTTTTTTGGGCTAAGTTTTGTTTTCTTGCGGAATGGTTCGTCTGATAGGTCAGATGGGACCATGTGATTGTGCTCAGTACATTTGATTGGATGAACGTTGTCTACAGTCATCACAGCAGGAAGTGTTCTTTAGAGAATACTTAAAGGTCCCATCTCATGCAAAATAATCTTTCCACATTGTATCCTCTGCACATACACACGCAAAACGTGGGGTTTGCAACATGCATTACACGATATTTATGAAAATATATTGATTTGGTGGAGCGCAGTCACAGACCTGGAACTAAGAAAGGCCCCGGGGTATTGTTCATCCCCCCGCCCGTCCTGAGAAAGAACAAGCTCCGCCCTGTGCTCTCACTGAGACGCTATTCCTCCGCCCATCTCTGAGCGGGAGGGGGAAGGCAGGCGTAAACCCGTGCGTAGCGGTTTGGTAGCGTCTGAAATAAGATTTTATCATGTCGATTCCTCAAAAAAGCGTGTTTCAAGCAAAAAAAAAAAAAAGACGCAGAGCAGTGAACCAGCCTGTATATCGGGCGTTGAAAGCGAGTTTGTGAGGGCGTAAGGCCGGAGTGGAGGCGGGCGGGTGGTGAGGAGACAGGGTTTGCTGCGGAGGGGGGCGTGTGCGAAGTCCGTCCTGCCTACGTCAAATACGTCATACTTTAGACATCTGCTCATTGGTTGTTTTGTCTGAGCGTACCAGAAATCCACAGCAATTTGTGAAAAACGGGCTAAATCAATCTAGAAACCCCTTTGGTGACATATACAAGGCCCGGACATCACACACACACACACACACACACACACACATATACAAGGCCCGGACATCACTCTTACAAGGTAGAAAACTCTGGAAAGTCCATTTTGCATGAGATGGGTCCTTTAAATTAAGCCAGAAAAGTAACTGGTCAACTTTTGCCCAATGTAACGAAGTAAGAGTAGAATTATTTACTTATAAATTATACTCAAGTAAAAGTACATACTATTAAAAAATACTCATAGAAGTACATTTTATTGAAAAAGTTACTCAAGTAAATGTAACGCGTTACTTACCCACTTTTGGCTATACGCGACACCAAACTCGCTTGAGTTTTGTCAGGGACCGAGATGATTATCAGCCGTACACATTAGCACAAAACAAACAAAGAAAACTGCCTTTTTTAAAACCAAAAAATGCTGTTTTATCACTAAAAACTCACAAAACAGAGTTTTACAGTGGTGGATGAAGTACTCACTTTTTGTACTTAAGTAAAAGTACAGATAATTAGGCAAAAAAATTACTTAAGTAAAAATAAAAGTACCAATAAAAAAAATCTACTTAAGTAAAAGTACAAAAATAGTTGGTGTAAATTGTACTTTTTAAGTAAAAAGTAAAAGTATTCGACCATATTTCAAATGTTATTTTTTGTGCTATAGGGTGTCACCATGGTAACCAGGATAAATACTCTGCAGGGGTGTGACCCCCCTCTCCCGCCTCTTTTGGTCCACAAAAAAAAAAAAAAAAAAATAAATAAAAGGAAAGAGGACAAGTCAAGCTATCCCCTGAAGGGCCAGTGAATGGGCACCAAAATGGAGGAAAATTACACTTATTTTTTAAAATGTTTTGGGGGGGAGGCCCCCAGTCACTATATATTGGCTTTGTCAAAGCCCCGCCCCCCTTTGGAAAATCCTAGAACCGCCCCTGCTCTGTGTAATGATGGCTCAACTTTTTATTTAGAAGTAAACACAACGAACAACGATCTTCTGACTCTTTTTAATTTGTACTAGATTTGATGTTCGGTTTTTGGCGCTGAATGAATGCGGAAAATGTTTCTCGATTCATTACTTCTTCTCCCGATCAACTGCTTCTTTTGATTTTGGCGATGCGGCTTCAAGATGCACTAAAAAAAAAACCTGTGTATTTTACAAATTCCTGAACGAAAATGTAACGAAAAATGTAAAACACACTTTTAAAAAATAGCGAAGTAAAAGTACAGATATTTACTCTAAAAATGTAGTGAAGTAAAAGTAAAAGTACCGGTCTTAAATTTGACTTAAGTAAAGTACTGATACACAATTTTTTTACTTAAGTACAGTAACGAAGTATATTTACTTCGTTACGTTCCACCACTGGAGTTTTAGCAACCATGTGTAAAAACCAGCGTTTTCCTGTGACGTGTTCTATGATTGTGGATAAAAATAGTTACTGTCACTTTAAGATGCTGTTAAATTCTGGAATGAGCTGATCGGTCCACATAAGACCCAAACAAACTAGAGTTTTGTTGACGGCTATCTTCAGCTCTCATATGAACTTGTTCCGTTTTATTTTTGTGCCACTAAAAGTAGCCGTGACAATCTTCATCACTGACGATGATGAGAGGAACTTATTCAGCATTTTGATTGTCGGTGTGAAGTCGTGAAAAACTAAGAACTTTCTTTCCTGAAAATAATACCTTGAGGCCAGGGTTCTTTTGACCACTGTTCCGTGGCACTTTAGTACCACGTGGTACCGTGAGAGATCGTCAGGTGTGCCGTAGAAAATGATCTAATTTCACCTTATATGTCGATTATTTTAGTCAATTTTCACTTTATCTTATTATTACGCTCGATTTTATGATGAATGTATTTCTGCTCTTAAATATGTGTTTTTGTGGTTATAATTTAGCCCAGGGGTGCTCAACCAGGACTGGTCCCAAGTCGACCGCCATGTGTGGAGAAAAAAATTATTTATTTATTTATTTCGGTCACAGTGTAATTTCACATTAATGAAAGAAAGAAGAATAATTATATTTTAGCAAAGGACCGAAAAGGTATCGGCTGAAGCAAACGCTTATTTCGCCGACCCTTTTTTTTTTAAAATCATCATAAAAGCAAAAAAACATATAAGTAAATACTTAGAAATCCATCATAAAACATATAAGTAAATATTCAGAAATCAATCATAATACATAAAATGAAAATTAGAACATCAAATGAAAAAGTAATACAAAATGAAAAGCAGCAAATTAGTGTTGTCACCTTCGCAACTTTGACGGTATTTTTAACGGAACATTCAGACCCTCTAGCGACTATCTAGCAGCTATTTCTTGTGTTATTGGAGATTTTTGGAGTCTGTGACGTGAAAGCACGTTGTTAAGCCTGTTCTCAATGAACAGCGTCTGTAGCTGCTACCAATGCGCTGCGAGCGTGAGGAAAATGACTAGGGTTTGTGATTTTAACACCGGACTGGTAAATCTCACGAGGTTTGATACTTGAAAAGTCATCTTGGAACAAAAATAGTTGGGCACCCCTAATTTAGCCTTTGTTAGTGGTACTGTGGTGATCAGCTTGAACTTTGTTCAAGTCTTAATAATAATTAATAATAAAAAAAAAACCTCAAGAATAAAAAAAAAACAACTTTTGTTTTCCTTTAAGACTGGGGCAAATGCCCGAGCCCACTGCTCGGCAGGAGAAGCAGCGAAGGTAACACACTAGCTGAGTTTCCTGGTGATTGTACATTAGCGTTGTTGATGTAGATTTGGGGTAGTTTTTCTTTTTTTTTGTAGATATTTTATTTCTATACATTAACTCTGTCTCTGAGTTTGTAGATGGAAATAAACTTACTTGCTGAAAGATGAATGTATTGAAGCTGGAGGGTAAAAAACGGACTGGTATCAGATTGATGTTTTTTAATGGAACTAAAATAAACATTTGAACCAGCTTTAGAATATGTTTCTTTAACAACGTTACATTGAACAAATGTACATATTCAGGGGCGGATCCAGGGGTAGGCCTGGGAGGGCGCATGTCCCCGCCCTCTTTTGGTCCACAAAAAAAAAAAATAAAGAAGAAGAAAGGAAATGGGACTAGTCAAGCTATCCCCTTGCAGGGCCAACGAATGGACCACCAAAATGCAGGGAAATTACTATTATTTTTCAAATTGTTCTGGGGGGAATGCCTCCAGGCCCCCATACTGTCTTTGTCAATGACCTCCCCCCGCCCCCTTTAGAAAACCATGGATCCGCCCCTGATATTTAGGAGTCACTAACCTTATCATCGACACTCTCCTAATTCTAGGGAAACATTGGGGTTTAAGCAGGATTTTTTGTTTTTCCATTAGATCTTGCCAGATTTACCCCTGGTAGTTAGTTGGAAGGTAGATACAGTATCCGCTCCACTTTTACTGCTTCCCTACATAGTTTCACCCACAATGCTTCCCAGGAAACTGTTGTCATGGGCAACACTCGCATCTTGTTCCCGGTTTGTAACTTTTGAGTGTAACAGTGATGTGGTTTGGTTTTATTTCTGCTGCGAAGGATCAAAAAGTCCTGCTCTAAGCCGTCCAGATACTCCTGCAGGTAAGCTTCACTCTGCATGGACATCCCGTAGAGCAGTGGTCACCAACCTTTTTTTTTTTTTTTTCCTGGAGACCTCCTAGGCCTTCAGTTTCTATCTCAAAAGCAGTCTTTTTTTTTTTTTCCATCATTTTATCATATGGACATAAACAACCATAATTTGGGTTTTGGAACATCCATCGTGCAATAGTTATAACATTATATTGGTTTTATTAAGATTTATCAATTCAATAATATTTGTATAGACAAAAATTTCAAAACCATTGTCTCAACGTGCTTCACATCAAAACAAAAAAGAAAAAAAAAATGTAAGTACACAAATACACAGCTCAAGATCCTCCATAACGGTGAGAAAAAAAAATGAAGAAACCACATGGGGATCCAAATGAAGGCAAGATCCCCGCAGGAACATGCAGCCAATGTGTTTAAGACTGTTAATTAAACACTAGTTTATTCTACTCTTTAGCTTTATATCTGAAGAAATAAAGTTGCCAAGAAGTGTAAAAGTCTGGTACATTGTTGTTTTTGGCAGCCATCTAAGTTTTCGCTTTAGTCTTCGTCTTTGGAACGAAAATTAATTTAAGTTTTAGTCGCATTTTCGTCAACAAAAACCCAAGAGTTTTTGTCTAGTTTTCGTCAGGGAAGACTTAAAACGTTTTTAGTCTAGTTTAAGTGTTAAAAAAAAAAAAAATCTTACTTTAACAATCGTGTCTTTATTACTGAGAATAATGCAGGTTATTTGTTTAAAAAAAAAAGACAACCCTGCCGAGCTTTAACTTGCGCGAAACAGCAAACATTGTGAAACAACGTAAAATAAATATAATTTTTTTCAGTGAGTGAGGAATGTTGTAACTTATACATACTTAAAAATGACACCTTTTAAAGACGCCTGTAAACAAAGTAAACATCGCATTGTGTCTTCAAATCAGTCGTTAGCTCAACCAAGCTAACTAAAGAAGTTAGCAGCGTCGACAAGCAAGCATTAGCTTGAAGTTAGCATGCTGTTTGCGAAAAATATTTGGAAAACTTTAATTTTCTGACCACCAAGCCTCTTTGTTACTGTTTTCACCATGGTGTGTGACTTCCTCATGGCTGGAGGTGTGTTGTGTAGACGGTGTGAACGTGCAGCATTGTGGGGGGCGTGTCGCCGTGAGAGACAAATGCAGCCGCTGTGTTTTTTCTTTTCACAGTCAGAAATATGAAAGTCTGACGCCTATTTCGTTACATTTTCGTCTCGTCAACAGAAACTTGCAAACGTCTCGTCACATTTTCGTCACCAAAATGTCGCATTTATGTTGTTATTGTTACGTCATCGTCATGAAAAAATGCTTTGTCAACAAAATCATTTTGTTGTCGTCATCGTTGACAAAAACAACACTGGTCTGGCTATTGCTTATCCGCATGCAGGGTCAGCACAGGGTCTGTCGATAAAATTTGACATGGGTCATGAGTGAACCGTTCATCTTCCACCCAACTTATAGCAAACGCGGCGGTCCTAGTCTTAAGTAAGGTTGTGACATGATAAAATGTGTGAAAAGTGAGACGTTGTGAATACTTTAGAAACAGAAAAACCCTGTGAAATATTTCAAATGTTTCACCATTTCATTTACGTTAAGTTTTAGTTGGCCGCAATTACTGTTCCGATTGTCATCACTGGATCTGATTACGGTTTGTTTGACTTTAATCTCGAGCAAAGAAAATAGTTCTTTGGTTCATAAAAAAAAAAAAAAATGTTAATATTAACTTGTTGACCACTAGGGGTCTGTGTACACTCATTTGGGAAATGCGACCGTAGAAAACACGTGATTTTTTGGTGATTGTTCAGGTTTTTGTAGTGATGTACAACCACCCTGACACCAAATCTGCCTGTCCTCCGGTGGTGTTGGGAAGGGTTTGGCTGCACCTGAGCCATTGTTTGGTGTCTGTGGTTCCATTTTTTTCACAGGGCTTTGCAGGGTTAGCTTTCATTTGGTGACTGTACACGGAACAATAATGCAGAAAAAGGACATCTAAGTGGTGTGGGAAAATATTTGCTGGCTCCGAGTGGGGCTCAGCAGGAGACCTGTGGAGAAAAGAAGTGTGTTTGCTTTGTGGTAAACAGTGGGTTCACTGAACAAGGCGGGGCCATTCTCCAGACCTCCTGGAAGTCAGGAAGGGTTTTGTTCTATTTATTTACGATTCTTGTATAGGTCAATCTGCGTCATCCAGCCCCTCATTTTGCTGAAAAATGCGAGAAAACTCTTAAAAATGGTGTCAATCGTTTGTGCTGTTATGTGCTTAAAAATTTTCATTTGTGCTGTTTTAGTTTTGTTTTTTTTGTTTTTTTAATTTTAAGAAAAACTATTTGGACGATGACGTCATCCAGACTAGGGCTGAAACAGTTAATCGATTTAATCGATTTAATCGATTATAATCGATTATCAAAATAGTTGTCGACTAATTTGGTCATCGATTAATCGTCCAAAAAGTTATTACTGTCAACTGCACTTAAATTGGTCTCCATGTGGGGCAGTAGAGACCAATTGACGGTGCGCGCTACCAAAATAGGAGGAGAAGAAGATAGCAGCCAATCATTGGCCTTCATTTCACCCCGCCTCACGTGATCAGGTAGATTCAACAAGATGGCGGAAAGAAAAACTCATACAAAATCATCCAAAGTTTGGATCATTTTCCGCTGAATTTGAAAAACGACTCGCGTTAATATGCAAAGTTTGCGAAACGGACACGTTTTGGCACGGAAGCATAACGACGCTGCACGAACATCTGAAAAAAAACCCATGTTGGACTCGAAGCGAGAGACGGCAAACTGGAGCGATACACGATGTTATTTTAATAAAAACAATTTTACAGGTCGCTAAATACACTTTTTATTGTCTTCAAAATGTTCATTTTGGAAATGAACATGTCTGATATGAGGCCACTGTCAGTAGGAAGATGAAGATCGCTAAATTCAAACCAGGATACAAGACCCCCTCCTCTACACCACAAAGCACATTTTATCCCCACAAAAAAATGAGTTGCCACTAACTAAAAGGCACCCCTTTACCGATTAGTAGATTTGTGTTTGTAATATTTTAAGTAATAAATATGGTCATTTTATTTATTAAAGTTACTATTTTTACAGTAGAGATGGTGTTTGTTTTTTTTTGGTTTTTTTTGCACCAGTACCTCACAACTTAAATGTTTTTGTATATTTTTTTTTCTCATGTTAATCTGGGGCCGTTTTTTTGTACAATACTTCTGAACAACGTTAAATTTGTGAATCCAGAAGTGTTAAAGGTTTTTTGTTTTCAAATGTGATCCAACAGTTTACATTTAATGTTTTATCAGCCAGTACCACTAAAGCACATTTTATGGGTGCTTATGATTTACTTTTACTGTATAAAGTAAGTAGATTTATTAATTTCTAGAAATGAAAATAATCTACCTCTTTATTTGACAGAAAGATTAACATTTGCTCTTACTGGAATAAACCCAACGTGTTGTTTATGTGGTTGTGAGTTGTGTTTTACACAATTACATTCTATTATGTGCCGAAAAAGTCATATTTATTAAATTGCCATTTTTATCCGATTAATCGAGTAATCGACTCAATAATCGACAGATTAATCGATTACCAAAATAATTGTTAGTTGTAGCCCTAATCCAGACCTTCATTTTTTTTGTCTTGGGCGTCACCATCTTTGATGACGTCATCGCCCAAATTGTTTTTCTTAAAATTAAATAAACTAAAATAGCCCAAATGAAAATTTTTACAGCACAAACGTAGCACAAACCATTTACACCATTTTTATAAGTTTTCTTGTATTTTTTTTTGTGGAATGAGGGGCTGGATGACGTCATCGTCCAAAACAATTTTTTACTTGAGACAAATCACTCCAGATGAGAGCTGAAATGAGACCTAGAATTTTTTTTTCTCTTTACATTATTTATCTAAAGTACTAAAAACGTTTTTTTTTTTTTTCATGTTCCCAGGTCGAGGTCAGACCCTAGCTGGAGCCCCAGGACCAGGAGGTGCTGCCAGACCTGTGAGTTCCAATCTGACATTTACTGGAAACGATACGTTAGAAAGCAACATGTTCACATTTTTTTTTTTTTTGTTCCTCATTTTTCAGAACCTTCCTGCTCGAGCTGGAGTTATCAGTGTGCCTCCTCAGTCTCGTCCGCCACCTCCCTCTCACCCTGGAGCACCCAGGCCCATTCCAGAGGTTCATCCTGGTTCTCCCAGGGCTATCCCAGACAGCCACCCTGGAGCTCCACGGTCTGTGGCTGGTGCCCAAGCTAAACCACCAGACCTGCCTCTGGGTAAATAAATTTAGAATAAGAAGGACCGTGGAAAATAATAGTTGAAGAAAATTCTTGTCTGTTTTTATTTCACCCAGGTCCTCCACCCTCAGGACCACCTCCTCCTGTACCCTTTGCAGCAAAGCCTCAGTCTCCCATGCAGCCCCCCATGCAACCTCAGCCAGCCCCCTCCTCTGCTCCGTCCCAGCTCCCAGCACCAATGCAGCCCACACTTCCTGCTCCTCTGCAGCCACAGCAAGCTGCCGCTGCTCCTGCTGCAGCTGCTGCGCCTCCACAGAGCCTCCCCTCCCCTAAACCACCGCCTCGCTCCCGCTCCTCTCATGCCCTGCCACCTGATGCTGCCAAGCCTGAGACAGCCCCAGCAGAGCAGGTTGGTGACGACGCTACCCGGGGGGAAATTAACTAACCAAATAATAAAGCTAGCATAAGAAAAAAAAAAGTTATATTTTCAGTGACGGAAATAAGTATTTGAACCCCAGATGATTTTGTAAGTTTGCCCACAAACAGAGAAATGATCGGTTCATCATTTTTATGGTAGGTTTTTTTGAACAGCGAGCGACAACAACGACAACAAAAAAATCCACATCTACACTAAATCTACACACAAAAATGCGTTTAAAAAAAAGTTATAAATTAATTTGCATTTCCATGAAGAAAATAAGTATTTGATTCCTTTGAAAAACGTGCTTTGGTACTTGGTGGCAAACCTTTGTTGGTGATTACAGAGGTCAACCATTTCTTGTAGTTGGCCACAAGGTTTGCACACATCTCAGGGGGCATTTCGGCCCACTACTCTTTGCAGAGCCTCTCCAAGTCATTAATGTTTCGTGGCTGATGTTACCTCCAGCTCCCTCCACAGATTTTCTATGGGATTAAGGTCTGGAGACTGACTCGGCCACTTCATGACCTCAATATGCTTCTTTTTGAGCCAAATTCTTTGTTATCAGAGGTGAGATCGGGCCTAAAAATCCAGCCCGACCCGAGCCCGCGGATATTAAAACCCGACCCCGACCAATCAACTTGATTTGCGGGCCCGAGCCCGAAACAAGCCCGAAATGTCATATTTTATTTGTGAGGACTCGGGAGCGGAAGGGTTATTTATAAATAGGAACATTTTCAAGAACATGTTTCTTAATGAAATAAAAAATCCCACTATAGGACCCCTAACGCGCTTATCTTGCTTAGCGCGAAGAGGAGGGACGCTCTTTGACACAAATGATAAAATAGATCTTTGACGATCATCACTTTTACCAGTCCAGCTGTTTAAATGCCCGCTCAGCGTCGAGGTGCCAGTCTTTTTGGTGTCGTATGAAAGCAAAGCGCCACGTTGACTACATCCAGCGAAGCCAACGCAAGTTTCTGGAGTATTTTGAACAATAAATTAGAATCTTTTCCACACCTCACTCTTACCGGTGCGGGTTTGTCTTTTCAGTTCTCCTGCCTTTAGTTTATCCTTAACTTCTTACTCCTTCATATCGGGGATACCAGTTCAAAATAAATAAAATAAAGACGTGCGCAGGGGAGGATTACAAAATTAAGAGGCGTTCACGTGCGCAGAGGACGAGCTGGTTCTGCGGATCCTGTTTAGTAGTTAAACATTACTTCTCTGTTTTATCCAAATTAAATAATTTTATAACAGGTATTCCTTAGTTTAGTATCCACACCTCGATTTAGTTTACATTTTATAAACATATATTTATTTGGAAAAAAAAAAGTCAGCGAGAGAGAAGCCCGACCCGAAGTAATGATTGACATTTTGAGGCCCGACGGTCAGGCTCGGGCTTAAGATCTTACCTCTGCCTTGCCCATGTGTTTGATCACTGTCATGTAGGAATACCGGTTCTAGGACATTTCAGCCACGGATATTTCAGGCACGGACATTTGAGCCAAAAAACTGCAACCTAGGATATTTGAGCCATGTGCGCCCCCGAATTTAGGACATTTCAGCCACGGAGCCACGGACATTTGGGCCAAAAACCTATTTTATGTAGAAAATTGTGATATTCTGATATTTTATGTAAAAATTTTATCGTAAATAAACAGTTGCACTACAAAAAAATTGCTTTTAGTCTTAAAAATTTTTATTGTGCAAAAATTTTTATCGTGCTTTTAGTCATTTAAAATTTTTTTTATCATAAATAAACAGTTGCGCCCAGGTTGCAGTTCTTCAAATGTCCGTGGCTGAAAAGACCGAGTCACTGTGGCTCAAATATCCTAAGTTGCAGGTTTTTGGCTCAAATATCCGTGGCTGAAATGTCCGTTCACCAGGAATACCCAACCACGACCCATTTTCAATGCTCTGACTGAGGGAAGGAGGTTCTCACCTAAGATTTGACGGTACATGGCCCCATCCATCCTCTCTTTGATGCGGTGGTATTGTCCTGTCTCCTTGGCAGAAAAACACCCCCAAACCATACTGTTTCCATCTCCATTTTTGACAGTAAGGATGGTGTTTTTGGGGTCATGAGCAGCATTCCTCCTCCAAACACGGCGAGTTTAGTTGATACCAAAGAGCTTGATTTGGGTCTTATCTGACCGTCTCATTTGACCACAACACTTTTACCCAGTCTTCCTCTAAATCAGTGGCAAACTTCAAATGGGCCTGTGGAGCAGGGGTACCTCGCGAGCACAGCAGGATTTCAGTTTTTCACAGCGTAGTGTGTTACCATCTGTTTTTTTGGTGACTATGATCCCAGCTGCCTTGAGATCCTTGACAAGTTCCTCCCGAGTAGTTCTGGGCTGATTCCTCACCGTTATCATTATCATTGGAACCCCACGAGGTGAGATCTTCCATGGAGCTCCAGACAGAGGGACGTTGGCAGTTAATATCTGTTTCTTCCATGTACCAATCATTGCACCAATTCTTACCCAGATGCTTGGCGATGGTCTTGTAGCCCATTCCAGCCTTGCATAGGTCCACAATCTTGTCCCTGACATCCTTGGAAAGCTCTTAGGTCTTGGCCATGGTGAAGCGTTTGGAATCTGGATTAACACTAGAAGACCTAAACCCACGCAATTTTGCGTCTAGCAGACCCCTCAGCATGGAGCCCCCCGCGAGCCATTAGCGGCTCATCAACATGTATTTTAATGTGAATTCTTTTCTAAGCACCCCTCCCCCATTCAGATGGACTTCTACTGCAGCAGGAAACTTTTTAACCAGATTTACTAAGAGGATGAAGTAAAGGATTTTTTTTTTAATCTAAAAAACACTGTTTTAATTCATTTCCACGATTCTTCATTTTAAACAGCATAATACGATTCAACAGGTCTCGCTCTCACAGCGACTGCGCGCACACTGTGTTGCAGAAATGAAAAAAAGAAAAAAGACAGTAAAAGTCAGATAAACTTCTATCAGATCTACTGTAGAGAAGTTTTATACTAATAATAAAAAGTCTTAATTGATTGCTTCTGTGGCCAGAACTTTTTTATACAGGTAACGAGCTGAGAGGGCTGCCAATGCCAGCTCTTTCCCTGTATAAGATCCGGTTCTAGGACATTTCAGCCACGGATATTTCAGCCACGGACATTTGAGCCAAAAAAACTGCAACCTAGGATATTTGAGCCATGTGCGCCCCCGAATTTAGGACATTTCAGCCTCGGACATTTCAGCCTCGGACATTTGAGCCAAAAACCTATTTTATGTAGAAAATTGTGATATTTTATGTAAAACATAGTGATATTTTGTAAATAGCCTAGGTTGCAGTTTCTTGGCCCAAATGTCTGTAGCTGACATGACCGTTCACCCAGTAGGACAGTTATGTAACCCTTTGTGTTACATGTAAAAATTCTGATATTTTATTAAAAAATGTTATCGTAAATAAACAGTTGCACTACAGAAAATAATTGGTTTTAGTCATTTTTATCCCATAGCTCAAATAAAAAATTCTGATATTTTAAAAAAAAATTGATATTTTATGTAAAAAAATTGACATTTTATGTAAAAAAAATTATATTTTATGTAAAAAAATTGATATTTTATGTAAAAAATTTTATCGTAAATAAACACTAAAACTTTTATCGTAAATAAACAGTTGCACTACAGAAAATAATTGCTTTTAGTCTTAAAAATTTTTATCGTGCAAAAATTTTTATTGTGCTTTTAGTCATTTAAATTTTTTTTATCATAAATAAACAGTTGCGCCCAGGTTGCAGTTCTTCAAATGTCCGTGGCTGAAATCTCTGAATCACCGTGGCTCAAATATCCTAGCTTGCAGTTTTTTGGCTCAAATGTCCGTGGCTGAAATATCCGTGGCTGAAAAGACCGTTCACCATAAGATCCACATGGGAGATAGAGATCTCGCTAACGGGTAGGGGATCAAATACTTCTTTCCTTCATGGAAATACAAATTAATTTATAACTTTTTTAAACGCATTTTCCTGGATTTTTTTTGTCATCTTTGTTTCTCGCTGTTCAAATTAACCTACCATAGAAATGATGGACTGATCATTTCTTTGTTAGTGGGCAAACTTACAAAATAAGCTGGGGTTCAAATACTTTTTTCCCTCACCGTCTATGACACATTTGTTGATTCTTTAATCTGATAGAATTTGAAAACTTCTTTCTTTTGTCGGTTGTCTGTGTCATTCTTCCTGCTTTTTGTCCCTCTGATACATTTGTCTCTTTCTCACAAGCTGGAGAAGCCATCAGGGTGAAAGGTACTTAATATTTAACCACCTTTTCCTGTCATCCTCCATTACACAACCTCTCGTACGTTCTCTTCCGTATTTTCCCATCCTTTTGTGTTCCGTCTGGTTTTATTTACACGTTTACATCAAATAGGTTTTAGTCTTGAAGTTGTTTAGACAAAATGATTTGTATATTTTTTTATTCTAAATTTATAAAACAGAGCTCTAAATCAGTGGTTCTTAACCTTGTTGGAGGCACCGAACCCCACCAGTTTCATATGCTCATTCATCGAATCCTTCTTTAGTAGCGTCATTAAAGCTAACCCAACGTCACTGACGCACACCGCTGGTCAGACGGAGGGTTATCAAAGAAGGTGTTGTTAAACCCGACTGAGAAGGAGGTCTCACTCTGCTGCTTATCTTGCGACCTCAAAGCGGACCGGTAGGAAGTCTCACTCAGACACATTTACAGCCCTCTCTAAGAGGTCTGATAGGGAGGAGGGAGGTCTCACTCTGCTGCTTATCCAGCCCTCTCTAAGAGGTCAGATAGGGAGGTCTCACTCTGCTGTTTATCCAGCCCTCTCTAAGCGGTCTGATAGGGAGTTCTCACTCTGCTGCTTATCCAGCCCTCTCTTAGCGGTCTGATAGGGAGGTCTCACTCTGCTGCTTATCCAGCCCTCTCTTAGCGGTCTGATAGGGAGGTCTCACTCTGCTGCTTATCCAGCCCTCTCTAAGCGGTCTGATAGGGAGGTCTCACTCTGCTGCTTATCCAGCCCTCTCTAAGCGGTCTGATAGGGAGGTCTCACTCTGCTGCTTATCCAGCCCTCTCTTAGCGGTCTGATAGGGAGGTCTCACTCTGCTGCATAAACCAGCGACCTCAAAGCGGACCGGTATGAAATCCCAGAGCAGGAAGCTTTCAATGATTGTGCCCACTAACGGTAGACTAGACTGAGGGGCGGACCTCCGTGGTGGAGTCTCCATTGAACCCCTGACACTGACTCACCGAACCCCTAGGGTTCGATCAAACCCATGTTAAGAACCACTGCTCTAAATGTTATCGTTTTGGTTTTGTCAGTCAACATTGCAAACTATAAATGACCCGAAGTCCATTTATTTGTGTTTGATATAGTTGAATGTTGACTGTGACACATTTGTATTCGGTGTGGTTAACTTGAGCCCTATTTTCATGGGATTAGTTTTAACTGAGGTATTCTGGTTCATTTTTATAAATTTTAATCCCTCTACAGATTTTTATTCTTTATGAATCTGTCTTTTAAAAAAAAAAACCCAAACATTTCTCTAAAATTATCTGCCATAATTTGGCCGGTATTGATCTCCTCAATAATTCTAATCCCGTGTGAATCCACATCTGTGATTTGCTTTTTTTTTTATATTTGTTTGCTTTTTATTTTGATCTGCTTATCGATGGTCAAAAAAGTCAGTCGTCTTTTCAACCGCTTATCCAACTCTGTGTGACAGGTGTGTCGTAGGCTACTTGTGTGTGAGAGGCGGGGCACGTCCTAAATAAGTCGCCAGTCTATTGCCATGCTAGAAGTATTCACGGTTAACCACTCATACACCCATAAGTGGATAATCTTAGAGCATAACTCAGATTCAATTCAATTTTATTTGTACAGCCCAAAATCACAGAATTTCTGTCTCAATGGGCTTCACAAGAAAGATTCAGAAAGAAAAACAAGAAAAAAGAGGAATGTACAAACACAAATACACAGCAAGAAAACTAACTAACAAATGCTTGTTAAACAATACATTCCTGCCCTTAGACTCTCCTTTACTGTGAAGAAAAACTCCTAAAAAAAAACATCAGTAGGGAAAAAAATGAGAAACCTTGTGGGGATCCACACGAAAGAGAGATCCCTCCCTTCCTATTGTCGTCATAGGAATATTAAATCTATGTTGTAGTTAAGTTAAGTTTGGGTTAATACCACCCAGGTCGTCGTTGTAAATGAGAAATTGTTATCAGTCGACCTACATGGTTAAATAAAGGTTACATAAAATAATCATAATCATCGGGAATGAATGTGTGTGTGAATGGTTGAACGAGAGCTTCACTGTAAAACGCTTTGGGTACCACCGCAGGTACATAAGAGCACTATATAAGTGTAGAGTCCATTTACCAATCACCGTAAACAGTGAATGGTAAATGGACTTTCCTAAGACGCCGGATGGTGGACCAGAATTTCTTCGAAGCCATCTGAAAGTTGTTCTATATGGTCTTGACGAACTCCTTGCAAGCCTGGGCCTTTGCCTCAGCGACTACCTCCGTAGCCCGGGCCTTTGCCTCAGCGACTACCGAAGCTGCGTTCTGCTTTCCCCACCGATACTTGTCAGGTGCCTCAGGAGTTCCACAGGCCAAGAAGGCCCGATTAGACTCCTTCAGTTTGACGGCATCCCTTCCCGCCAGTGTCCACCAGCGGGATTGGGCTTTGCCACCAGCTTTGCCTTGACAGTAGAGGTGCGGAACAGAGTCCACTCTGACTTGTTGTATCCCACCTCATCCGGTACAGAAGCTCTTCCGGAGGTATGACTTGAAACCCATGACCTGCGTCCGGGCAAGGGATAGTTTGCCATGATGTTACTCTTCATTCGGGGTTTTTGCAGCTGCGCTTTGTCTGGCCCTTCACCAAGGAGCAGTTTGCCTTGGGCGACCCTACCAAGGGCATTAAAGTCCCTAACAACATAGCCCCTAGAATTATTGGGGCACGCAAACCCCTCCACCACGGTAAGGTGGCAACTCAAGGAGGGGTTGCTTGAACTTTTTCTACAAATATCAATTCTTGCCTGTAACTTTGTTCCAATTTGGAATTTTTGCCCTTGCTCAATCTCGTCCTGTATTCTGGAAAGATGCGTACATTCTTTGCGTATTTTCCGTGCTTTTTTAAATTGTTTTAATGCAAAATAAAACTGAAAATCTTCACATTAACGATGCAAATACCAAGCTTCAATAAATTTACGGAAACAACGTTCAACTAAAATCAATGGAAGTTTTGATGTTTAAAAAAAACCCTACTACTCGGGGAGTCTGAAAAATGAGACTGAACACCAATGACCACACAACAATCTGGGCTCAAGCTAAAAAACGTGTGAATCAATGATAACACATCTTTGAACACGTTCACGAGGGACGAGTAGCTCCAACGTAAGGTTAAAAGCTCTGAAAAGTTTATCTTGCATGAGTTGGGTCCTTGAATTTGACTATAACTCTATGTTTGAACAGTTACCGAAAGAAAGTTTGACTTCGTTGCGTTAGCTTGATACGTTATTTAAGACCGCGCAATGGATTCGCTCCTAACCGGTGTTTTCTTTGTGTTCTTCCTTCACAGATGAACGGTTTAAATGGATTCCAAAGAGAAGCACAATGGAAGCTCGATCCCTTTGACACGCTAACATCTGACTTCCTGTCCTCTTCATCCCCCTGGCACACCACACAGTCTCTGAGTAGAGGTTCATCTCTGCGCGCTCCATCCTCCGTTTCACCTGCCAATTCCTCTGCCACTCTGCCCTCTTCCTTCTCAAATCAGATCACTACTTTGTCAAACCTTCAGGGTCTACATTCATCCTCCTCTTCCTCCCTCTCTACACCATCCCCTTATGCCTCAGGCCTGCTCCCACCCCCTCCGGTTCGATCGCGCAGTCGCTCCCAGGAGATGCTTCATGCCTCTTCCAGCCCGTTAATGGCTGACACCCTCCCTGCCCGTCCCAGCAGCACCAATCCGTTCACAGGCCCTCTGATTCATCAGAACCAGCAGCGGCGTTCCCGCACACCAGATTTTACCGTGGGCACACATCAAGCCCCAGCAGCAAATTTACAGAAAACCATGTCTAGTCTCACGCAGCCACTTATCCCAACCCCGGCATCTATCCCTGCTCCCAAGGCCAGATCCACATCTCAATTCAATCAGAATATGTCTCTGTTTGGACCCCCGTTTGGTTCGTTCGATGATTTTCTGCTACCCCAACCCGCTGGCACATCTCCAGTCCCCACCTTGCCCTTGGCAACGCCCACCTTCCTCCAACCTACCCTAGCATGCCGCCAACACCCGCCTCCGCAGGGAGGGAAACAGCCAAGGCAATGGGTCACGTTCGACGATGATTCGCAGATTCCACTCAAAACCCAAACGCCACCAAACCCCGTTTTCACGTCCCGTTCCGTTTCGGCCCAAACGCAGTCGCAGTCTTCTCCATCTTTGTTTGACTCAGAACCAGAGTGGTTATTCTCTTCACAAGCAGCGCTCCCAAACATCCCTCCTCTCATCCCATCGAGAATGGCGCCCACTAATCCGAACGGTCCTGAGGCCTCCAGCAGCCCCTCCTTCTTCCACTGGGAGTCCACGGGAAGATAATACTCCCATACTCTTGTATAGAAAGGGCATATCCAGATATGTATAGATCTAAACTATATGTGTACATGTGTCCGTGTGTGTATTAAAGAAGCAGTATTTAAAAAGTTGGAATTATTCCTGAAAGAAGTAAAAGTGGAGTCGCAACATGAGAAACGAGCCCAGCTGTGTTCCAACAGGAGGGGTTACAGATTACAACACTTTTTTAAAAATATTAACCAATCTGTCTCATTTATTTATGGCAGTAAATACGTGCCTATGTCTAGACAGCGTTGTTCTATTAAATATATCAAAATGCCCGCTACTATGTTTAGTGCCGTGTGCAATATCAAACAGTGTGTGTGGCCGCGCCCGCTTGAAAAGTCTTTTGAAGCTTTGCAAGTGCTTCATCCGACACAGATTGGTGTTACATCATCTGCTCTCCTTTGGATGAAATGTGGGAATTGAATTGCCACACATTGCCACACGTTTTTTTTTTTCTTAATCGAAGATCGCAGATACAAGCGACTGAATTGAGCTTCCTCCGCAGGGTGGCTGGGCTCCCGCTCAGAGATAGATTGAGGAGCTTTGCCATCTGGGAAGAACTCTTGAGTAGTGGAGCTGTTGCTCCTCCAGGTTGAGAGAAGCAGACGCCTGCTTTGGGCATCTGGTTGGGATGCCTCCCGAGCACCTCACTGGTGAGGTGTTTTGGGGACGTCCCACCGGGAGGAAGACCCCAGACCAACTGAAGAGGCTATGTCTCACATCCAGGGAACGCCTCGGGATCCTCCCGGGTGAACTTGAGTATGGCCGGGCTTCCTGTCCGAGGCTGTTGCCCCCGTGATCCGGCCTTGGATTAGCGGTAGACAACAAAACAGGGGTTTTTGTGCGATTTTTTTTTTTTTTTTTTTTTTTAACTTCTCCATATATCATACTGGGCCCGATTACGCTGCGTTCTGCAGTGGTCAGGTTTTACTTTTCTCCATGAATGTATTTTAATTTGCACTGGGTTTTTGCTTCCATGTTTACACCCCAGCAGGAGTGATTTCCTTCATCTCAGACCATTGGCTTCTCTTTTGGTCAGCATTCCTTGTAATCTCTCTAAAAATGTTTTATAACTCTATATCAAATTATACATAAAGATTTATTTACAAATGTGTGTTCATAATGGGGAAAATGTGTGTGTGTATGTGTGTGTGATGTCAGTGGTTAGCACAAAAGTTGATATGCACTGAAATCCCGTGTGAGCTCCCCTGTTTGGGACAGGTTGAACAGATGAGCGCTTGTTCGCCTCCTTCCTGTTCCCGTAAAGTTGGGCTGCTTAATTTTTTTTTCCTCCGAAACATTCACAAGCACTAGTTTTTAATTGTTAGCATGTGATGCTAATTTTGGGTTTAGGAAGGGGTTCAGTGGGCATCACGCTTAACAGTTTCTCAAATTAGTCTAAGTGTTACCGTAGTGAGAAGTTAGTGCTGTGTTTGCGGTACGTGTCGTCTGTTGTGTTTGTGTTTGGATGTGTGTGTGTACAGACTTTACAGTGGGATGTCTCCTTTTTTTTTTTTTTTTTTTAAGTATACGGAGTACATCTCCTTCCAGAAGACACAGCCTTTGTTTCATTTGCACACCGTCGCTGAAACTGTTAGCTCAGTGGTTAGCGCGTTCGCCGCGGACCGGAAGTCAACCAGAAGTTTGCGGGTTCGCATCTCACCGAGTTCACATCTAGGGTTCTTGGGGAAGACACCTAACCCCCTGTTTCTTCCACCAATTGCGCCATTATGGTGTAGTAGCGCAGCACACAAATTTCCCCGTTGAGGGATTAATAGATTGAGTTAAAAAAAAAAATTCAAAAGCAATCTCACCCCAAAAAAAGTTTTTTTTTCTTGGAAAAATAAAAAGAGAAATTGCATCCATGTTTTCTCATCATAAAAGGTTCCATCCATTTTTTGATTTGGTCCTGGACGCATCACCAGGTTGACACAAAATAACATTCCACGAAGTAGTCTTTTTTTTTTTTTCCTTGCCGGGTGTCAAACTTCTGTGTTTACAGATCCACCTGTGATATTCGACCCGAGCCGTTTCTGTCATTAGAGAGAGTATTTGTTGTCGAGCTTCACTGATGTCATTCTTTTTTGAGGTGTGTGTGTGCTGTTGTCAGAGGTGATTTTTTCACGTAACGTGTCCTGTGTTTATAGTACATACGATGACAAGCAATAGGTGTGCAAATGGATCAATTTATCCACCCATAACACAACACACACCAGCTGTATTAGAACAAACACATGCTATTTCTCCGCCATTTTGATTTGTGTAGTCGGTTAATGTTGGAAGGTAAAATATTCATCTTCCGATAAAAGGGGTATAAACGCTGAGGAAACATATTCATTTCTGCCACATAAGCACTAGCTATCGATTTAAGCAAATGGATTTCGCTCCATTTGCTTGTATGTTAACCAATAATGCAGTAGATACTGGATCAGCGGTAGGTGGCGCTCCAGCTGTTCCTTTTGTGAGATCAGTGTCCCTTTTTATGGCTATATTCCATAGTAAATAAGAGTCTGTGTAGTGAAACATTTTCTGTATGTATTAAAGTAACGAGTACATGCAACTGTAATTCATGTTAATATCTAATGTTCCATATTTTACGTGCACACCAGTTGGCACATTATCGTATGAAGCAGTTGTGTTGGATGTATGCAAAAATAAATGTACATTAACATAACTGGGAGTTTGGTTGTTTATTTTGTTTGTTTTTTCACACCTGTGTCCAGTAGCACTCGAAGCAGTTCAAAAGAGAGCTCCGAATAGCTCAGGTGGTGCCAAATTGAGTGGAGTGGAGCTGGAACAGCCGCTTGGTGGAACGGCTGCTCGGCAGAACGCACAACGTTTGGGGGAATCAAGAAATGTTTATTGCCATTGTCAATAAAAATTCACAAACTAGGAACTTGCTTCAGCATAGTGAAGGGGTGTCCAAATCCGGTCCTCAAGGGCCGGTGTCCTGATGGTTTTCCACACGTTTCTGGTTCAATACAACTGATGCAGGGAAAGTGAAATCAACAGCCAATAGAATTTGGCACAATGACTCAATTAACTGGATCAGGTGTGTCGGTGCACCCCTAGCATAGTGTGTAACAGTAAACCTAAAACCTGTCAAAACCTGTCGAGTCCAGATTTTTGAGCGGAATGTTAGGTAGTGTCCATCAGTCTGATGGGAAAAACAGAAAGTTACTGTTGCAACAGTGTTTGAAAAGCTGCACAAAAATGTAGCTCTGCTGCCATCACGAGTAGCTCATTTTTCCAAAGAGGGAAAAAAAACCAACTACCTGTAAATTTAATAGAAAATGCACCGGTGGAACGTAACGAAGTAAATGTACTTTATTACTGTACTTAAGTAAAAAAATTGTGTATCTGTATTTTATAAGTAAAATTTAAGACCGGTACTTTTACTTCACTACATTTTTAGAGCAAATATCTGTACTTTTACTTCGCTACTTTTTAAAAGTGTGTTTTACATTTTTCGTTACATTTTCGTTCAAGAATTTGAAAAATACACAGGTATTTTAAAATACACATCTTGAAGCCGCATCGCCAAAATAAAAAGAAGCTGTTGATCGGGAGAAGAAGTAATGAATCAAGAAACATTTTCCATTCATTCAGCGCCAAAAACCTAACATCAAATATTGTACAAATTAAAAAGAGTCAGAAGATCGTTGTTTGTTGTGTTTACTTCTAAATAAAAAGTTGAGCCATCATTACACAGAGCAGGGGCGGATCTAGAATTTTCTAAAGGGGGGTGGGGCTTTGACAAAGGCAATATATAGTGACTGGGGGCCTCACCTCCAAAACATTTTAAAAAATAAGTGTCATTTTCCTCCATTTTGGTGCCCATTCACTGGCCCTTCTAGAGGATAGCTTGACTTCTCCCCTTTCCTTTCCTTTTATTTGTTTTTTTTTTGTGGACCAAAAGAGGCGGGAGACGGGGGTCACACCCCTGCAGAGTATTTATCCTGGTTACCATGGTGACACCCTATAGCACAAAAAATAACACTTGAATTATGATCGAATACTTTTACTTTTTACTTAAAAAGTACAATTTACACCAACTACTTTTGTACTTTTACTTAAGTAGATTTTTTTATTGGTACTTTTACTTAAGTAAATTTTTTGCCTAATTATCTGTACTTTTACTTAAGTACAAAAAGTGAGTACTTCATCCACCACTGTTAAAATGTAAGACAGTGGTGAGGTGTGCTGTGGGTGAGACAGAGGAGTTCAGTGTGGGGGTGGGACTGCATCAGGGATCTGCTCTGAGCCCTTTGCTGTTTGCTATGTTTATGGACAGGCTGACAGACGAGGTCAGACAGGAATCTCCATGGACAATGATGTTTGCAGGTGACATTGTGATCTGTAGTGAGAGGAGGGAAGAGGTGGAGGAAAAGCTGGAGAGGTGGAGGTTTGCGCTAGAAAGAAGAGGAATGAAGATTAATCATAGTAAGACAGAGTACATGTGTGTGAATGAGAGGGATCCAAATGGAAAAGTGAGGTTACAGGGAGAAGAGATAAACAAGGTGGAAGATTTTAAGTACTTAGGATCAACAGTCCAGAGCAATGGAGAGTGTGGAAAAGAGGTGAAGAAGCGTGTGCAAGCAGGCTGGAAGGGGTGGAGAAAAGTATCAGGTGTGATGTGTGACAGAAGAGTTTCAGCTAAAATGAAAGAAAAAGTGTACAAAACCGTGGTGAGACCCGCCATGCTGTTTGGTCTAGAGCAGGGGTGTCCAAATCCAGTCCTGGAGGGCCGGTGTCCTGTGAGTTTTATACAAGTCCCTGGTCCAATACAGCTGATGCAAATAAAGTGAAATCAAGAGCCAAATTTGGCACAATGACTAAATAACCTGGATCAGGTGTGAAGATGTAAGAACCCATGGAAAATCTTCAGGACAACGGCCCTCCAGGAACTGAGTTTGACACCCCTGATCTAGAGACGCTAACCCTGTGGAAAAGACAGGAAATAGAGATGGAGGTAGCAGAGATGAAGATGCTGAGGATGTTTCTGGGAGTGACCAGGATGGACAGGATCAGAGGATCAGAAGAACAGCACATGTTAGAGGTTTTGGAGATAAAGTCAGAGAGGCCAGACTGAGATGGTTTGGACATGTGCAGATGAGAGAGAGAGAGTACATCAGAATAAGGATGCTGGATTTGGAACCACCAGGAAAGAGGGATAGAGGAAGACCAAAGAGGAGGTTCATGGATACAGTGAAGGAAGAAATGAAGATAGTTGGTGTGACCGAAGAAGATGCAGCAGATAGGATTAGATGGAAGAAACTGACTTGCTGTGGCCCCCCCCGAAGGGAAATGTCGAAAGGAGAGGCTCTCGTTTTTCCCCTTCATTGATTTACTCTAAAGGAATAAAAATATGTCCCGCTAGAGTAAAATTTTTACTAAGAATTAAGCTGCACTTAAAACTTAATTGAGAAGATGAATTACATTTTGACTCACAGTAAGAGGATTGAGGTTCGAGTCCCTGGTGGGAGGAGGATTGAGACACTGTCCTTTCTGTGTGGAGTTTGCATGTTCTCCCCGTGTATATGTGGGTTTCCTCCAGGTATTCTGGTTCCCCCACGCTCCAAAAACACGAGTCGGGTTAATTGGTCACAATGAAATTGCCGCTAGGAATGAGTGTGTGTATGGATAGTTGTCTGTATGTGTGACCCCCATAACAGACTTGCAACCTGTTAGGGATGTACCCTTGCCATCCGTTCCGTCGTCTTCCGCTCATCCGGGGCTGGGTCGTGGGGGCAACAGCCTCAGATGGGAAGCCCTGGCTTCTTTCACCCCAGCTGCATCCTCCAGCTCACCCGGAAAGATCCTGAGTTGTTCCCCTGCCAGCTGTGAGACATAGTCTCTCCAGCGGGTCCGGGTCTACCTCTTGGTCTCCTTCCGGTAGGATGTGTCCAAAATACCTCACCAATGAGGCGTTCGGGCGGCATCCTGACCAGATGCCCGAACCACCCCATCTGACTCCTCTCAACCTGGAGGAGGAGTGGCTCGACACCGAGCTCCTCCCGGATGGCAGAGCTCCTCACCCGATCTCTGAGTGAGAGCCCAGCCATCCTGCGGTGGAAGCTCATTTCAGCCGCTTGTGTCTGCAATCTCATTCTTTCGGTCACCACCCACAGCTGGTGACCATAGGTGAGGGTAGGAACGTAGATCGACTTGTAAATTGAGAGCTTTGTTTTTCGGTTCAGCTCTTTCTTTACCGCGACAGACTGATGCAGCGTCCTAGTTATTGCTGACGCCGCACCGATCCGCCTGTCGATCTCCCTCTCCATCTTTCCCCCACTCGTGAACAAGACCCCGAAATACTTAAACTCCTCCATTCTTATGGTTTGGATTCCTATTCTTGTAAATCGAGAGCTTTGTTTTTTGGCTCAGCTCTCTCTTTACCACGACGGACCGATGCAGCTTCCAAGTTATTGCTGACGCTGCACCAATATGCACGGTACCCTTGCCTCTTGCCCTAAATCAGCCAGGATTGGCTCCTCAAGACCAGTTACAAATAATTTTTTAAGATGAAACGAAATATTTTATTAATAATAAAAAAAGATGAAATTTTTGCTAAAAAAAAGTAAAAGTTTGACTTGTTTTTACCATTTTACATAAAAAGGTGTCATTCCGTCTTCCTGCCGCTAGGAGGTAGTAATACCAATACAACTACTGAGAAAAAAAAGACCCGGTTTAAAAACTCCCGGATGTAAATAAACATCCGGGACACACATCCACACAAAGGGCGGCAAAATAGAAGAAAAAAATAATTAATTATTTTATTTAAAAATAAAAGAATTTAATTAAATTGGTGAGTATTTTCATGTTTTTTCACAAATAATTAATAATTAAAAAAAAAAAAACATAGAATAGAACGTAAACAGGAAGCTGACGTTTGTGTGACGTATGACGTTTCACTGTTGCTATGGTTACTAGTCAACGCTTAAAACTGCTTTCTTTACAGAACGATCGCGCTGTTTTCAGAGCATTTATTAATTGTTTTCCAGGTGATATAAATCGTAAAAATGGTGCTCCTTCATCTAAAACTAGGAGACGAGAGTCAGTTTCTTTTTGAAACTACCGTGGATGAGAAGCTGGAGCTGGTCATCCAGAAGGTAGCAACTATCTACAACAAGAGACTGAAGGTGGACAGGATCTGTCTGGGTAAATCAAACTCATCGATTAGTTTATTCTCTTATTGCTGACGTCATCATACGGGGGGGTTTCTTTTTAAGTTGTTGACTTTAAAGATGTGATCTGTAGTAAGAGGAGGGAGGAGGTGAAGGGTCGTACACCTCCACCTCTTCCCTGGGTGGAGGTGGAGGTGTACAAGTTACCTCTAGTAACTTGTACACCTCCAATACTAATAATACTAATAACTACTAGTTACTTTTAGAAGTAATAACTAGAAGTAGTAACTACTTCTAGGTAGTACCTAGAAGTAGTTACTACTTCTAGTTACTACTTCTAGTAACTAGAAGTAGTAGTAACTACTTCTAGTAACTAGCAGTAGTAGAACTAGTTACTACTTCTAGAAGTAACTAGAAGTAGTAGTAACTACTTCTAGTTACTACTTCTAGTAACTAGAAGTAGTAGTAATTACTTCTAGTTACTAGAAGTAGTAGAACTACTTCTAGCCCCTTGGTCTCCTCCCAGTGAGACGTGCCCAATGCAAGTAGTAGTTACTAGAAGTAACTACTACTTCTAGGTAGTAGTAGTTACTACTACTACCTAGAAGTAGTTACTACTTCTAGTAACTACTTCTAGAAGTAACTAGAAGTAGTAACTAGAAGTAGTAGTGACTACTTCTGGTTACTACTTCTAGTAACTAGCAGTAGTAGAACTAGTTACTACTTCTAGAAGTAACTAGAAGTAGTTACTACTTCTAGAAGTAACTAAATGTAGTAACTAGAAGTAGTTACTTCTACTTCTAGCCCCTTGGTCTCCTCCTGGTGGGACGTGCCCGAAACACCTCGCCCGCTCGGGGGGCATCTTGACCAGATGCCCGAACCACCCCATCTGGCTCCTCTCGACCTGGAGGAGGAGCGGCTCGACCCCGAGCTCCTCCCGGATGGCAGAGCTCCTCACCCGATCTCTGAGCATCCACAGCTGGTGACCATAGGTGAGGGTAGGAACGTAGATCGACTTGTAAATCGAGAGCTTTGCTTTCGGTTCAGCTCTCTCTTTACCACGACGGACCAATGCAGCGTCCTAATTATTGCTGATGCCGCACCGATCCGCCTGTCGATCTCCCGTTCCATCCTTCCCCCACTCGTGAACAAGACCCTGAGATACTTAAACTCCTCCATTCTTATGGTCTGGATTTCAATTCTTGTCTAATTTTTTTTTTTTGGTTGAAAAGTGTTTTATAAATAAAGTTAGATTTAAAAACGAGGACAGTTTTCTAACGAAGCCTCTGATCATCGTTCTGCTTTAACACTGACTATTTTATTTGTTTTGATTCTCGGCCTCCAGAGATCCCGGAACTCGCCAATCACGGGATCAGTCTTCCCCCCTACATGCAGGGTCTGACTGACGATCAGATCGCCGCTCTGCAAATGAAGGATAACTGGGAGGACAAGTGCGTCCCATGTGGGGGAGCCGTGAACAAAAAGGACGAGATCGGACGCAGGAATGGGCATGGTAAGAATTTCGGGAATATTTTGCTCAGATGCGTTTTTTAACTTGTTCCTCTTTTTTTTTTTTTCAGCTCCTAACGATGAGATGAAAAATTTGCTAATGAAAGCCGTGGAGGAGGCGAAGGACGCCATCTCCAAGGTGAGCGATCGAGGGGAACGCTCTTCCTTCGAACCTCAACAAAACACACACATCTTGAACTGCTAGAACACTGCTTGAACACGCTTCTTCACCTCTTTTCCACACTCTCCATTGCTCTGGACTGTTGATCCTTAGTACTTGTTTTGTTCCTGCAGAAACAAGTGGAAGCTAACGTTTGCATGACCGTGGAGATGGTGGACAATGTCCTGGACCAGTTAAAGGGAGCCGTTAACATCGTGTACCCCATGGGACTGCCCCCTCATGACCCCATAAAAATGGAGTTCGAGGGTCAGGAGGATCTCTCAAAGTCACAGGTCAAACCCGTAAAAAATGGAATTATTCTTTGTTCACTTTTATATGAATTTTAACTAATTTGTAGTATTTTTAAGCTGTTTTTAGGCCGAGTTAACGAAAAATATGTCAAGATCTCTGAATGCTTCAACGCAGTAATTAGACCCCCCCCCACACACACACCCCTCTTTAACGATCAACGATCATTAGGATGCTTGGTTTCAAATTCTAAAGCTTTTAGATCCCCATTAGATCCCTAATGGAGTCGCAGGAGCCTATCCTGGTTGAGGTTGTCTACAGGCAATAGGGAGGATACACCCTTGACAGGTCACCAGTCTGTTGCAGGGCCACACACACATCCACTCATTCCTAGGGGCAGTTTCTCAGCGGCCAATTGACCTAGCGTGCACGTTTTTGGACGGTGGGAGGAAATAAATAAAAAAATAAAAATAAATTACTCTATTCATCCCTCACCGGGGAAATTTGTGTGCTGCACTCCTTACACCGCAGCAGGCTGCCCTTACACCGCAGCAGGCTACCCTTACACCGCAGCAGGCTGCCCTTACACCGCAGCAGGCTGCCCTTACACCGCAGCAGGCTGCCCTTCGACGGCGCCAATGGTGGGAGAAGCAGGGGTTAGGTGTTAGGTGACCCTAGGCGTGCTCGAAACCGGTGCACCTTGAAAAAACCCACACATACACCGGCAGAACACACAAACTCCACACAGAAAAGCCTGTATTTCAAGCTTCGCCCCCACTCTGGGACTCAAACCCATGACCTTCTTACAGTGAGACCACTTTTTTAACCCCTGCACCACCGTGCCGCCCATCGTTAGGATACTTAGGGTTTCATTTGAAAAGTTCTCAGTCTTTTGTGTAACTGCAGTTTTTGTTTCTCCTGACCGTCGTCTTCAGGCTTCTCTGAGGGTGATCCCTGAGGACGAATTTGAGCTCTGGTGGGTGTCCAACAAACTCCAGGGGGATTTCAACCTGAGGCACTATGTCGGCAAAAACGAAAAAACAAAGCTCATCGTGAAAATCCAAAAGGTGAGAGCAGTTTGGTTTGAAGATGGAAGAAGAATTCTTTTTTTTCTGAATCATTTTTGTTGCGTTCAGAAGGGAGAGGGGCAGCCGGGGCGAGAGCCTCGTGTGAGCGACGAGCAGGGGAAGCAGATGATGCTGCGCTTACACAAAAGACAGGAAGAACTGAAGGTGAGAAGAAATGAAACTGAATGAGAAACAGTTTGTTTCTGATGTTTGTTATTTCATAATCGTTTTGCAGAAACTGGAGGAAGCAGATGATGACTGTTACCTGAATTCTGATTGGTCAGATGGTCAAGCCCTCAAACGCAAGTTGCAGGGCCTTGACAATATCAAATGGGGGCCGAAATAAAGCTGGCAGCTGCTTAGAAGAAATCGCTGCGATGATATTCCAGTGATCAGCTTCAACGAGTCATTTCCGCGCTGCCTTATCGGATATTTCATTGAAAAATTTTCCCCTCGAGGTTTTTCAAAATAAAAGTTTTAGTTGCATGATGAAAAATGACGTATGAATGTTTTAAGTCTGACAGTAAATTTGTTTCATGTTCTGAACTGCTTATTCCTAACGGGGCTCTTCGGGGTGCCATAGCCTATCAAGGCAGGGTACATCCTGAACAGGTTGCCGGTCTTTTGCAAGACCACACGCAGACTCACTCCTAGGGTCAATTTTGCAACCCAATTACCCTAATGCACATGTTTTTGCGGGTCACGGACCGGGTCCTGCCCCAAGTGGAGGAGTTTAAGTATCTCGGGGTCTTGTTCACGAGTGGGGGAAAGATGGAGCGGGAGATCGACAGGCGGATCGGTGCGGCATCAGCAATAACTAGGACGCTGCATCGGTCCGTCGTGGTAAAAAGAGAGCTGAGCCGAAAAGCAAAGCTCTCGATTTACAAGTCGATCTACGTTCCTACTCTCACCATGGTCACCAGCTGTATGTGGTGACCGAAAAAATGAGATCGCGGATACAAGCGGCCAAAATGTGCTTCCTCTGCAGGGTGGCAGAGCTCTCACTCAGAGATAGAGTGAGAGCTCTGCCATCCGGGAGGAGCTCAGTGTCAAGCCGCTCCTCCTCCAGGTCGAGAGGAGCCAGATGGGGTGGTTCGGGCATCTGGTCAGGATGCCCCCCGAGCGCCTCGCGGGCGAGGTGTTTTGGGCACGGTTCACCGGGAGGAGACCCAGAGGCAGACCCCGGACCCGCTGGAGAGACTATCTCTCCAGCTGGCCGGGGAACGACTTGGGATCCTTCCAGGTGAGCTGGAGGACGCAGCCGGGGAGAGAGAGGCCTGGGCTTCCCGTTTGAGGCTGTTGCCCCCGCGACCCGACCCCGGAACAAGCGGAAGATGACGGAACGGAACATGTTTTTGGAGGGTGGGAGGAAACCGGAGTATCTAGAGAATATGCAAACTCCACACAGAAAAGCCAGTGTTTCAAACCCCACCCCCACTGAAGGACTGGAACCCCAACCCTCTTGCTGTGAGACCACCATGCAGCCTGAATGTGAATTTTTACTTGAATTGTTTGAATTGTTTTGTATTTCTATTTGCTTTTTTAAATAAAAAAATCAAATAAATCTACGTGTGTGTGTGTGTGTGTGTGTTTGCAATCTAACTTGTACTTTAACGCCTTTTCTTAACAAAGCCTCACCTTCCTCAGAGAACAGAGAAAAGGATACAACACCTTTCCTCTCTTTGTGTCACAGGAACACACCTCTTATAAAACCGGTACAGGAACCTTGGACAGGAACTGGAGGATCTGGCACTTCTTACTTACCAGTTTAATCATTATGTCCTAATTTTTTTTTTTTAAAGATCTGCGGTATTATTTACAGTGGGGCAAAAAAGTATTTAGTCAGTCACCAATTGTGCAAGTTGTCCCACTTAAAAAGATAAGAGAGACCTGTAATTTTCATCATAGGTTTACCTCAACTATGAGAGTTTTCAAAAATTGAGGAAAAAAAATCCAGAAAATCACATTGTCTGGTTTTTAAAGAATTTATTTGCAAATTATGGTGAAAAATAAGTATTTGGTCACAAACAAGCAAGATTTCTGGCTCTCACAGACCCGTAAGTTCTTCTGTAAGAGGCTCCTAAGTCCTTCACTCGTTAGCTTTATTAATGGGACCTGTTTGAACTCTTAATCTATATAAAAGACACATGTCCACAACCTCAGACAGTCACACTCCAAACTCCACCATGGCAAAAGAGACCAAAGAGCTGTCAAAGGATACCAGAAACGAAATTGTAGACCTGCACCATGCTGGGAAGACTGAATCTGCAATAAGTAAGAAACTTGGGGAGAAGAACTCAACTGTGGGAGCAACTATTAGGAAATGGAAGACATACAAGACCACTGATAATCTCCCTCGATCTGGGGCTTCCCACAAGATCTCGCCCCGTGGGGTCAAAATGATCACAAGAATGGTGAGCAAAAATCCCAGAACAACACGGGAGAACCTATTCAATGACCTGCAGAGAGCTGGGACCAAAGTAACAAAGGCTACCATCAGTAACTCACTACGCTGCCAGGGACTCAAATCCTGCAGTACCAGATGTGTCCCACTTCTAAAGGCAGAAGTTTGCTAGAGAGCATTTGTGTGATCCAGAAGAGGACTGGGAGAATGTCATATGGTCAGATGAAACCAAAATAGAACTTTTTGGTGACAACATGGTGTTACGTTGTGTTTGGAGGAGAAAGAATGCTGAGTTACATCCAAAGAACACCATACCTACTGTAAAGCATGGGGGTGGAAACATCATGCTTTGGGGCTGTTTTTCAGCAAACGGACCAGGACGGCTGATCCGTGTAAAGAAAAGAATGAATGGGGCCATGTTTCGTTCGATCTTAAGCAAAAACCTCCTTCCATCAGCAAGGGCATTGGAGATGAAACGTGGCTGGGTCTTTCAGCATGACAATGATCCCAAACACACTGCCTGAGTAACGAAGGTGTGGCTTCCTAAGAAGCATTTCAAGGTTCTGGAGGGGCCTAGCCAGTCTCCAGATCTCAACCCTATAGAAAATCTTTGAAGGGAGTTGAAAGTCCGTGTTGCCCAGCGACAGGCCCAAAACATCACGGCTGTAGAGGAGAGCTGCATGGACGAATGGGCCAAAATTGCAGCAACAGTTTGTGAAAACCTTGTGAAGACTTACAGAAAACGTTTGACCTCTGTCCTTGCCCACAAAGGGTACATAACAAAGTATTGAGACGAACTTTTGTTTTTGACCAAATACTTATTTTCCACCATAATTTACAAATAAATTCTTTAAAAATCAGACATTGTGATTTTCTGGATTTTTTTTTTCTCATTTTGTATCTCATAGTTGAGATGTATGTACAGTGGTGGTCAAAAGTTTACATACACTTGTAAAGAACATAATGTCATGGCTGTCTTGAGTTTCCAGTTATTTCAACAACTCTGATTTTTCTCTGATATAGTGATTGGAACAGATCCTTCTTTGTCACAAAAAACATTCATGAAGTTTGATTCTTTTATGACTTTATTATGGGTAAACTGAAAATGTGACGAAATCAGCTGGGTCAAAAATATACATACAGCAACATGAATGAGCAATTTTGGAGACTTAGAAAGTTGTGTCAATGACATGAGCTTCATAGCATGACCTCTTAACTTCTTGTGAGTGATTATGAGTGACTACAGCTGGTGACTTCTCTGAGGCCATTTAAAAAGGGCTCATTGGATAAAAACACCCACAAACGCTACAATGGGAAAGTCAAAGGAGCTCAGCACAGATTTGAAAAAGAGAATCATTGACTTGAACAAGTCAGGAAAGTCACTTGGAGCCATTTCAAAGCAGCTGCAGGTTCCAAGAGCAACAGTGCAAACAATTGTTTGTAAGTATAAAGTGCATGGCACTGTTTTGTCACTGCCACGATCAGGAAGAAAACGCAAGCTGTCACCTGCTGCTGAGAGAAAACTGGTCAGGAGGGTGAAGAGTCAACCCAGGAGCACCAAAAAGCAGATCTGCCAAGAATTAGAAGCTGCTGGAACACAGGTGTCAGTGTCCACAGTCAAGCGTGTTTTGCATCGCCATGGACTGAGAGGTTGCCGTGCAAGAAGGAAGCCCTTGCTCCAAAAGCGGCACCTTAAGGCTCAACTAAAGTTTGCTGCTGATCACATGGACAAAGTTCTGTGGTCAGATGAAACAAAAATTGAGCTATTTGGCCACAATGCCCAGCAATATGTTTGGAGGAGAAAAGGTGAGGCCTTTAACCCCAAGAACTCCATGCCTACCATCAAGCACTGTGGTGGTAGTATTATGCTGTGGGCCTGTTTTGCTGCCAATGGAACTGGTGCTTTACAGAGAGTCAATGGGACAATGAAGAAGGAGGATTACCTTCAAATTCTTCAAGAAAACCTGAAGTCATCAGCCCGAAGGTTGGGTCTTGGGCGCAGTTGGGTGTTCCAACAGGACAATGACCCCAAACACACATCAAAAGTGGTAATGGAATGGCTAAATCAGGCTAGAATTAAGGTTTTAGAATGGCCTTCCCAAAGTCCTGACTTAAATCCCATTGAGAACACGTGGATAATGCTGAAGAAACAAGTCCATGTCAGAAAGCCAACAAATTTAACTGAACTGCACCAATTCTGTCAAGAGGAGTGGTCAAAGATTCAACCAGAAACTTGCCAGAAGCTTGTGGATGGCTACCAAAAGCGCCTAATTGAAGTAAAAATGGCCAAAGGACATGTAACCAAATATTAGCATTGCTGTATGTATATTTTTGACCCAGCTGATTTCGTCACATTTTCAGTTTACCCATAATAAAGTCATTAAAGAATCAAACTTCATGAATGTTTTTTGTGACAAAGAAGGATCTGTTCCAATCACTATATTAGAGAAAAATCAGAGTTGTTGAAATAACTGGAAACTCAAGACAGCCATGACATTATGTTCTTTACAAGTGTATGTAAACTTTTGACCACCACTGTACCTATGATGAAAATTACAGGTCTCTCTCATCTTTTTAAGTGGGAGTGCAAAATGAGCTTCCTCCGCAGGGTGGCTGGGCTCTCACTCAGAGATCAGGTGAGGAGCTCTGCCATCCGGGAGGAGCTCGGTGTCGAACCGCTCCTCCTCCAGGTCGAGAGGAGCCAGATGGGGTGGTTCGGGCATCTGGTCAGGATGCCCCCCGAGCGCCTTGCGGGAGAGGTGTTTTGGGCACGTCCCACCGGGAGGAGACCAAGGGGCAGACCCCGGACCCGCTGGAGAGACTATGTCTCACAGCAAGCCAGGGAACGACTTGGGATCCTTCCAGGTGAGTTAGAGGATGCAGCCGGGGAGAGAGAGGCCTGGGCTGCCCGTTTGAGGCTGTTGCCCCCGTGACCCGACCCCAGAACAAGCGGAAGATGACGGAATGGAAAGAACTTACACATTGGTGGCTGACTAAATACTTTTTTGACCCACTGTAAATTTGGCTTCCAGGGGTTGAATTTATGCTTGTAAATATTGTAAAGAACTTAAACTACAGACTCTGTAGGACATTAAAAACCTTAGCCAATTATTTTTCAATGGTAAACAAAAACCATTGGTTCAGACCGTGTCAATCCCTCCAACTTCCCGGTTCTGCAACAACTATGTAATTCTATTGGTTGGAAACTCACAGGAAGTAAAAAAAAACCAAAACATAACAATGCAGGTCTAAACCAGGCATGGGCAAACTACGGCCCGTGGGCCACATGCGGCCCATTATACATTTTAATCCAGCCCGACAAAATTAAATAAATAAACAGTGTTAATGTTTTATTTTCCCTGCAATTCTAATGTTTTCTCATAGATGGAGCACTTTGAGAAAACAACAACACTGCTCCTATTAAAATGTGTGTGTCTCCATGAGGCGCATGCCAATACACGCAAGTAAGCTTTAGATTTCCAACCTATATTTTAAACCTAGCGCGCATAAGATGCACGTTTTTTTAAAAGTGCTAGCGCACTTGATTTAAAATTTAGCGCTAGATTACGTGCATGTAGCGGCCCTGATGGCTTTCCATATGTAGCGTACTTGTTTACCAAAGCATTCCATCCATCTGCTCCCGTTCCGGCCCCCATTTGACATTGGTCAAATGTTAAAACCCAATGTGGTCCACAAATTGAAAAGTTTGCCCACCGCTGGTCTAAACGCTTGTCTGGGATTTACAAAGAGTTCCTACAGACCATAATAGCTTATTAAATCAACCTTTTTTTTTGAAGGTCCCATTTTACCCAAAATCAACTTTATATTTTTCATGTGTTTAAAGAATCACTACAAACGTCTCTTGAAAAAAATAGCAAAACATGTGCTTTATGACGTGAAAAGATAAAAAATAGCATATCTTTTGGTGTAAAAGCTGTGGCAACAATCTGTAGAAATACATCCTGAATACGTGTCTTCAGCACGAGCTGCCATTCAGGTACGAGTTCATCCAAATCTCCTGAATGATCATGTCTCTGCGCTCAATCCGCTCAGCCCGCTCGGCAGCTTCCTCCCAGCTGCTCATGGCCCTCCTGTCCGCTGCTGAAAGCAACGAGCTTTCTGTTCCATCCAGATCATCGTCTTCATCTGTATCGTCCTCATCTTCATCCTCCTCGTGGCCTTCAGACTGCACATTGAGTTTGTTGTCTCTGATATGGCGCCCTCTGCAGGTAACACGGATGGACAGAGCCAGCAGTGTGAAGAGGAGGCCGACACACACGCTGGAGGTGAACAGTAACGCTGCCATTTCAGGATGTTCTGCCGTCGGTAGAAAAAGAGGAGTTTAGGAAGAGATTGCGTAAAAAAAAAAAAAAAAAAAGAGGAGGAGACTAAAGAAAATCCACCTTTGACGTAAGCGTAGGTCAGGAGGGAGTTACTCATCATCGTTCCTGAGTTTTCTGGCCTTTTTGAATCTTCAGACGAAGGTTTTTCAGGATAAACGGGAGGAGCTGAGGATAACAAACAACATGTGAGGAAGAAAAGATAATAGCGACAGAGCAAATCAAAAAGAGGCGTACCTTGTTTTGTCGTGTAGAACGACGTGGGGCTCAGTCCACTAGGGTCTGCTTCCTTCAGTAAAGTTTCTGGTACTGTCAAAACGAAGACAGGAGACACCACCGTGGATCTGAAGTTAAACCCCACCACCGCCACACCCCTCCCAATGGAATCTCTGTCATGTATTAATATCCATGCTACCAAGTTAGCACACATTATTGGGCTGAAAATAGAGCCAACATTGTTTGGAGGAAAACTCCTTTCAGCGCCGCCGCTCTAAACTCTGATACATGTGAACTTTGTTGCTGGATGACCTCACTGGTATTTGTGCCAGTAGCCGGAAATTCACCAAAAAAAATCCAAGCGCACAGTTTATTATTTCTGGCTGATGTGTTTTTGGGTGTGATGGAATAACAGCAGCTGAATCAGGAGATAAGACGTCCTGATCAAACCTAAACATAAACAACATTCAAAGCAAAGACGCAAAAGATCTGAGCTTGTTTTTTTTTTTTTTTTTTTTTAAGCCCCTTTTAGATTATCTCTCAGCTTGTGTGTTTTGAGAATAAGGAAACAGAAAACAGTCCTACCACAAGAATAGAGCACTGTGAGGTACTTCCTGGTTCCTGGAAGGCAGGGGTCCTTAAAAGTCTGGTTGCCGACGACAACGGTGCATTTCTGTTTGCTGTAGCAGGACTTGGACACGAAACGTACAGCCTCGTGGTTCAGACACTCTGAAATTTAGGTACTTTTATCAGGTTCTGGGAACTTTTTAGATAGATTTTCTGAACTAAAGTATAAGACCCTGTCCACACGTAGACGGGTATTTTTGAAAACGCATATATTTTTATCCGTTTTGGCCTTTTTTCACTCAAAACCGGCGTTTTTGAAAACTCCGGCTAAAGTGGAGATTTTGGAAAACTCCGTTTTTGCGTTTGCGTGTGGATGTGCGAAAACGGAGATTTGCGTTTTTATGCGCGACTACCTGCGACAAGTAATGCACATACATCATTCATGTGCGTCCTTGTTTACAAAAGCAGACAGTGGGCAGCATGGATCCCCGGACCCTGTTGCAGACCCTCTTTTCTTGCCTTTTTGTCCACTCTCAACTGCTCTTGTTTCTTGTTGGGGAGCAAAGGAGGAGAAATGCGTTGCAATTGGCGGTTATTAATCACATCAACGTCCCTCCTCCTTTTTGCGGAAATGACGAGAGAGGTGCGCTGATTGGATAGCTCAGAATTTACGTTTACATCAATACTGCCATCTACTGGTCTGGCATGCTTATAATCGCACTCAGAGGCGTATTAATACGGCTTTGTGTGGATGTGGATGTTTTGAAAACGGTTACGTGTGGACGTGAGCGTTTTTCTAAAAAAGAGGACAGCAGATATCCGTTTTCAAAAAATACCCGGCTACGTGTGGACGGAGTCTAAATGCAACACTTTTGGTGTCGCTCCTATTTTCTATGAGGTTAATTCAACGATTTAAAACCCTTTTTTAAATATACAAAGTAACATTTTCCTTCAAATGTCATTCATAAATCTGTCTAAACCTGTGAGATCGAGTGCTTTCCTTTTGCTGAGATAATTCATCTAATCTCATTTGTAACTTTTCTAAAAACCTCTCCATAGATTAAGTCTTTGGCAATTTTTGTTTTGTCTTCTGAACCGCCCATCCCTAAAAGGATTGTGGAAGGTGCTGGAGCCTAGCCTGGCTGATTTCAGGCAAGAGGCAGGGTACATTCCGAACAGGTCACCAGTCTGTTGCACATTCACACACACACACACACACACACACACACACACACACACACACACACACACACACACACACACACACACACACACACACATACACACTGATTCTAAGGGTAATTTTGTTGCAGCCAATCAACCCAACATGCATGTTTTTGGAGAGTGGTAAGAAAATTGGAGTACCTGGAGAAAATCTACACATACAGTGGGGTAAACATGTAAACTCCACACAGAAAGGACTCTGATTCAAGCCTGTCCCCAACCCCGGTACTCAAACCCCAACCTTCTTGCTGTGAGCCCACTGTGCTGTCCCTTAACTGCATTTAGCAGTAGCTTCACTAGTAAGGAATTAGTTATTAAATTCCTTTAACGGATTTTACTTTTTTACTACATCAAGTTACTGTAGTGTGTTAATCCCACAAAGTGAAGTAGTTCAACTATTTTTAGGTAAAAACAGTTGAACTACATCTTCCAGGCAGAAGGACTACATTTCCCAACAGCAAGATAGGAACAACAATATCTCATCAACTATTAAACAACAGCAACAGATTTCTATTTTTATTGTCTGCTGGACTTTTCGGCAACAACTTTAATGAGATATTTGATGCGTATTGTGCAAAAAAATGGGATGAAATGTTACAACACTGTATTCGTACATATATTTATACACATTTACATAGTGCTGCTCATAAATATTAATTTTCCTGGCAAATTTTTGAAGGCAAGGCATTTTAATGACTGGAAGTGACAGAGGGTTCTTTTTGTCAAAATTCCCTCGCCCGCCACTGGAGGGAGCCCTCCCTGCTTCCTCCCTTCCTCCCTCACCTGGATTCCAATCTTATCCTGAACACCTGGGTGATTAGCCTGGTAACAATCAGCTATGCATCGTGACAGATGGTTCTTTCTGTCATAGTTCCCTCGCCCGCCATAGGAGGGAGCCCTCCCTGGACTTTCCTCCCTCTCCTGGATTCCAACCTTATCCTGAACACCTGGGTGATTAGCCTGGTAACAATCAGCTATGCATCGTGACAGAGGGTTCTTTCTGTCAAAATTCCCTCACCCGCCACTGGAGGGAGCCTTCCCTGGACCTTCCTCCCTCACCTGGATTCCAACCTTATCCTGAACACCTGGGTGATTAGCCTGGTAACAATTAGCTATGCATCGTTAGCCTGCTGTCTATTTAAGGGCAATCACCCCAGACTTTCTCGTCGGGTCATGACCACCCCTTCCAGCCAGGTATCCCTGGTTGCCTGACCATGAAACATAAATAACCTCTTGCCGTGCTACTAAAACTTTGTTTTTCTTTCACAGCAATACTGGACTACCATACTTAAATAAACCATGTTTTCTGTCCTGCAATTGGGTCCTCCTCTTTCCACCTGCACACCGATTTATGACACTTTCAAAAGACAACGAGACATTGCAAAATGAGACATTTTGTTAAAAACAACAAAAAAAAAAATCAACAATGAGGTACATTGTAAAGTGCTTTGGGCTACTCTACAGGTACTAAGTATGTACGGTCTTATACACCGTATTTTCCGCACTATAAGGCGCACCTTCAATAAATGACGTTTTTTAAAACTTTTTCCATATATAAGGCGCACCACATTATAAGGCGCTACAGTAAAGGCTGGGGTTACGTTATGCATTCACTAAACGGTGCTGCGCTAAAGGGAATGTAAAAAAAAAAAATAGTCAGATACATCAGTCAAACTTTATTAACAATTACAAAACAGCTTTCTGTTTTTACTCCCAAAATAAATAAACAGCTGTTTTATTATTTTCTCCGAGATAAAGTATCAGTATTTTCGTGACACAGTTTATCTTCCATTGGAGATAAACTCTGTTTAGTCTTGTTTACTTGGCGCAGCGCATCCTCTTGCTTCCTCCACTTCCTCACCATTGATTCATTGATGTTAAACTTTCTCGCTGCGGCTCTATTCCCGTGTACTACTGCGTGACCAATCGCCTTGAGTTTAAACTCTACGGTGTAACAGTGTCTCTTGGTAGGAGCCATTTCAGGGTCTTTACACAAACACACAAATGGAAATCGGCGCAGATCGGTGCCGATCAGAACTGCGTCCGCCTGTGTCATCTCGAACACACCTAATGAGAAGACCTTTCATATATCCCAGCATGCACCGCGCAATACTTCTTCTACGGGGGAAATGGAGTCGGCGGCTGCTTACCGCAGTTGCGACACCTGTTGTAGCTCAATATTAATCCATATATAAGGCGCTCCGGGTTAAAAGGCGCATCGTGGACTTTAGAGAAAATTTAAGGTTTTTAGGTGCGCCTTATAGTGCGGAAAATACGGTAAGTAAGACAAAACCACTCATTAGTTTGACTGGCAGTTGCTTTAAAATTGACTCACCGAACGGGGGTGGTCTTGTGAGGTGTGAGGGGCAGGTGTCCATCTGACCCAGACTTCGACCGTAGACAGCTGCGTAGATGTTCAGCACTCGGGGGGGCTTGCAGCGCAGGATCATTGTCTCTCCTTCACACACCACATGTTTTTTGTGTTCAGCTAAATTAACAAAAAGAGAGACAAAGCGATGTTAGCGTTAGCAAGACGTACAGAGTGGTTCTTCCAAACTATGCTGAGTTCCAAATTATTTCGATTTTTCCGTAGAGGTTTTTGCGGAACTTCAAGTCTCTGGAGAATCCTACACTCCTCCCATTTTCTATCCCAGATTGCAGGAACTATTGATCTGCTTATTGATGTGGAACAGCTGTCCACAACAGCTTTCCCCAATGAACCAACGGTTTATTATAACAATTTTGGCAATCAAATCCCCCACCCCTCCAAAAAACCCTAACGCAATCCAGTGAACTAAATCAATCATCGCAATGATGCTTAATTTTCATTTGCGTAATAATTTGGGACGCACTGTAGTCACTATTCAAATCAAATTTTATTCATACATAAGGGTACTTTACACTGTAGGGGAAGGTTCAAACTTCCTATCAGTGGCGGCTGGTGACGTGTGGCGCGGGGCGCCGCCCCCCCGACCTGATCACCAAAAAACATACAGTGGTGGTCAAAAGTTTACATACACTTGTAAAGAACATAATGTCATGGCTGTCTTGAGTTTCCAGTTATTTCAACAACTCTGATTTTTCTCTGATATAGTGATTGGAACAGATCCTTCTTTGTCACAAAAAACATTCATGAAGTTTGATTCTTTTATGACTTTATTATGGGTAAACTGAAAATGTGACAAAATCAGCTGGGTCAAAAATATACATACAGCAACATGAATGAGCAATTTTGGAGACTTAGAAAGTTGTGTCAATGACATGAGCTTCATAGCATGACCTCTTAACTTCTTGTGAATGATTATGAGTGACTACAGCTGGTGACTTCTCTGAGGCCATTTAAAAAGGGCTCATTGGATAAAAACACCCACAAACGCTACAATGGGAAAGTCAAAGGAGCTCAGCACAGATTTGAAAAAGAGAATCATTGACTTGAACAAGTCAGGAAAGTCACTTGGAGCCATTTCAAAGCAGCTGCAGGTTCCAAGAGCAATAGTGCAAACAATTGTTTGTAAGTATAAAGTGCATGGCACTGTTTTGTCACTGCCACGATCAGGAAGAAAACGCAAGCTGTCACCTGCTGCTGAGAGAAAACTGGTCAGGAGGGTGAAGAGTCAACCCAGGAGCACCAAAAAGCAGATCTGCCAAGAATTAGAAGCTGCTGGAACACAGGTGTCAGTGTCCACAGTCAAGCGTGTTTTGCATCGCCATGGACTGAGAGGTTGCCGTGCAAGAAGGAAGCCCTTGCTCCAAAAGCAGCACCTTAAGGCTCGACTAAAGTTTGCTGCTGATCACATGGACAAAGATAAGACCTTCTGGAGGAAAGTTCTGTGGTCAGATGAAACAAAAATTGAGCTGTTTGTTTGGAGGAGAAAAGGTGAGGCCTTTAACCCCAAGAACACCATGCCTACCATCAAACACGGTGAAGGTAGTATTATGCTGTGGGCCTGTTTTGCTGCCAATGGAACTGGTGCTTTACAGAGAGTCAATGGGACAATGAAGAAGGAGGATTACCTTCAAATTCTTCAAGAAAACCTGAAGTCATCAGCCCGAAGGTTGGGTCTTGGGCGCAGTTGGGTGTTCCAACAGGACAATGACCCCAAACACACATCAAAAGTGGTAATGGAATGGCTAAATCAGGCTAGAATTAAGGTTTTAGAATGGCCTTCCCAAAGTCCTGACTTAAATCCCATTGAGAACATGTGGATAATGCTGAAGAAACAAGTCCATGTCAGAAAGCCAACAAATTTAACTGAACTGCACCAATTCTGTCAAGAGGAGTGGTCAAAGATTCAACCAGAAACTTGCCAGAAGCTTGTGGATGGCTACCAAAAGCGCCTAATTGAAGTAAAAATGGCCAAAGGACATGTAACCAAATATTAGCATTGCTGTATGTATATTTTTGACCCAGCTGATTTCGTCACATTTTCAGTTAACCCATAATAAAGTCATAAAAGAATCAAACTTCATGAATGTTTTTTGTGACAAAGAAGGATCTGTTCCAATCACTATATCAGAGAAAAATCAGAGTTGTTGAAATAACTGGAAACTCAAGACAGCCATGACATTATGTTCTTTACAAGTGTATGTAAACTTTTGACCACCACTGTATATGCATATATATCTATAGATATACATATATAAACATGTATGTGTTTATCAGTATGCAAAACTGTCGAGTGTGAAGATTACATGCATTTTAATAATGTTTTACACCGTTTTATTTTATTTTCTTACTTCCTGTGCAAACCGGAACGAGGGCGAGGGGTATGCACGCCCCACCAGGAAAACGTATTGGTGTGTATGTGGCTTACGGTTTTCATGGAAAAAACGTGACGTCAGCGCTAAATTTTTTCCCATTCATGTGTATTGCAAACCATAACCACGCCCGTGGGGCGCAGATATTTTCCACCCATCGGGTGTGTGATAGGTTATCCTCTCTGTCAGTCTGTTACATGAACCAATCAATTAGCTATAAGCTGACCTATAAATCCCACCCACGCCACGCCCTTTCTTTTCACTGCGGAATTCTGGGAGTCTTCATCATGGCGTCGGAAGCTAGTTCAGTTGCTAACAATATTAGGGTTTTTTTTAAAGAGAATTCAGTGTCCTCCCTTCTACAGAATTTGTTTTCTAAGCGTTCTAAAGAAGAAAAAAGGAGAGTGAAGGAGCTTGGACCGGACATCCCAGATTTGACTGTGCAACAAAACAGTAGAGATCGCGGCCGCTTTTATGTGAGAGGATAATGAAGGTCTATGAAAAGTGGTGGTGGCTAACTTGATGAGAAACACTTTTTTTGTTTCCCCTGCTTATTGTTTAGTTCAGCAGCAACTGAAAAGGTGTGGATATCAACAGGGGTGAGTGACTTGAAGCATTTGTCTGAAAAGTGCAAATGTCATGAAACTTGCCGCACCCATTTTGATAGTAGCTATGAGCTAGGTGTTTTTGGCAGTAGTAACATCCTGGCACAATCAAATGAAGGCTACCGAACTGGCATAAGGAAACATAATGAAGAAGTCACAAAAAACAGACACATATTATCACGAATAATTTTATATATATTTTATATATATATTTATATATACTTTTATATAATATATCTAAAAAAAATTTTTGTGTGTGTTTGAAAAATGTGCGCCCCCCCAGTTTTTTTTACCACCAGCCGCCACTGCTTCCTGTGTTCAAATTTGAACACGTTTGAGTAATTTGCAAGCTCTCCTGTCCAGTTGTCAAAAAACTAGAATACTTTAGAACTTGATACCGGGGTGCCCAACCAGTTGATCGCGGTCGACTGGTAGGTGCGGACTGATTCCAAGTCGACCACCTGGAGTTGGGTGGGAATTAAAATGAAGTCATTGTTGTCAACTCAACGACTTTGACGCTGTATTTAGCGAATATTTAGACTCTCTAACTGCTAGTTTCGCAAAAATTTTGCGACTTCTTTTTATTTAAAAAAAAAACGTCAATCTAGTGGCTTTTCCCAAGCAGTGCCTGGTGCTGCGGCGGCCCCTCCGCCTCTCAAACCGCTGCATGCGTGCAGAAAATGTGCGTGTGTTAGAGAGAAAAAGAGAGCAACCGAGAGAGAGGAATATGTCAGAGTGAATTATAGAGAGGATTTTGTCTGTGTGTGTCTATGTGTGTTTGACAGAAAGAGGAATTTGTCTGTGTGTGTGAGATGTCTAATGTTTGTGTAATGACAACAAAACGTGTCGTGAGGGTAGAGGCTATAGTAGGCATGGGCAAACTACGGCTCGCGGGCCACATGCGGCCTGTTAAACGTTTTTATCCGGCCCACGGAACTTGAAAAAATTAAATAAATAAAACTTCTTAATGTTTTGTTTGCTCTTCAATTATGATGTTTCCTCACTAGATGGCACACTCTAGGTATATTGGCTTTGTTGACAAAACAACAGTGGTGGATGAAGTACTCACTTTTTGTACTTAAGTAAAAGTACAAATAATTGGGCAAAAAATTTACTTAAGTAAAAGTAAAAGTACCACTAAAAAAATCTACTTAAGTAAAAGTACAAAAGTAGTTGGTGTAAATTGTACTTTTTAAGTAAAAAAGTAAAAGTATTCGACCATAATTCAAATGTTATTTGTTGTGCTTATAGGGGTCCCCATGGTAACCAGGATAAATACTCTGCAGGGGTGTGACCCCCCTCTCCCTGCTCTTTTGGTCCACAAAAAAAAATAAATACATAAAATAAAAGGAAAGGGGACAAGTCAAGCCTTCCCCTAGAAGGGCCAGTGAATGGGCCCCAAAATGGAGGAAAATGACACTTATTTTTTTAAATGTTTTGGGGGGGAGGCCCCCAGTCACTACATATTGGCTTTGTCAAAGCCCCACCCCCCTTTGGAAAATTCTAGAACCGCCCCTGCTCTGTATAATGATGGCTCAACTTTTTATTTTGAAGTAAACACAACGAACAACAATCTTCTGACTCTTTTTAATTTGTACTATATTTGATGTTAGGTTTTTGGCGCTGAATGAATGCGGAAAATGTTTCTCGATTCATTACTTCTTCTCCCGATCAACTGCTTCTTTTGATTTTGGCGATGCGGCTTCAAGATGCGCTAAAAAAACCTGTGTGTTTTTCAAATTCCTGAACAAAAATGTAACAAAAAATATAAAACACACTTTTAAAAAGTAGCGAAGTAAAAGTACAGATATTTGCTCTAAAAATGTAGTGAAGTAAAAGTAAAAGTACCGGTCTTAAATTTTACTTAAGTAAAGTACAGATACACAATTTTTTTACTTAAGTACTTTAACAAAGTACATTTACTTCGTTACGTTCCACCACTGCAAAACAACTATTCTCCCATTGAAATGTGTGTGTTTTTGTGATGCGCACGCCATCAAAATAAACAGCGTGCACAGATATAGAAAGCCATCGGGCCCAATCCACCCACGTAAACAAGCGTGTTAGATGTTGAAACAAGCAAAATGTTACATCAAGTGCTTAGATTTCAAACCTAGCGCCGCTAAATGCACATTTTTAAGCGCTATCGTACCAGAATTTAGACCTAGCGCCGCTAGATTTGAAATTTAACGCTCTTGATGTAACATTTAGCGCTTGTTTAAAATCTAGCGCCCCATTCTATCGGTCTAATCTAGCGGTTACCAAAGCATGCCATCCTCTGTCCTGTTCCGGCCCCTTTGTCAAATGTTAGAACTCAATGTGGCCCGGGAATCAGGTTCCTATTGCCCAGAGGTGGGCAAACTTTTTGATTCGTGGGGTACATTGAGTTCTAACTTGGTTTTTATTTTTCGTTTTTTGATCAGACAGAACAACGTCACATGTTGTTCTTCGGTGTGTATAGACACTCCGAAGTGTAAAAATCAAAATAAAACTACGGCTTTCATGACAAAACCAAATGGATATTATGAAACCATGTCGTGTATTTCTTGCTAGAAACATTATCAAAACAAATATTTAGTAAGAATCTGACCAGTTATGAGGCATTTTTTCTTGTGCGAATAAGTTTGCTAACTTGATGCACGTTTTACGGAATTTTCGGCCTCAATTGAGATTTACACTGTGTTGTGCACGCATTAAGGGAGCAAGACGAAGTGGGGGAACGAGGAGAATGGGGAATGGAAAATTAACATCTTCCCCTCATTTGTTATGTTGATCACAGACTACCGTACCTAGTACTGTTACCTTCCCATTCATACTTCCAGTACACACAGCTCCAGAACTCACTGGGTTTACACTTGTAATCCACATGGAGATATTTGTTGGTTCCTGGGCATGGGTCCTTCCCAAACAGCAGGTGATTGACAGGCAGCTGGCAGTCTCTGTGGCTCTGACACTCTGACAGCAACTTCTGCAAAACAAACCAGCAGGTTTCCACACTCCAACTGACTATCCAAACTATGGGGGAATCCAAGCACATGCAGAAAATGAACTTCTTCTTCTTTCAGCATTTCCCTTCAGGGGGCGCCACAGCAAGTCAGTTTCTTCCATCTAACCCTATCTGCTGCATCCTCTTTGGTCACACCAACTATCTTCATGTCTTCCTTCACTGTATCCATGAACCTCCTCTTTGGTCTATCTCTAGGTCTCTTTCCTGGTGGTTCCAAATCCAGCATCCTTCTTCTGATGTACTCTCTCTCTCTCCTCTGCACATGTCCAAACCATCTCAGTCTGGCCTCTCTGACTTTTTCTCCAAAACCTCTAACATGTGCTGTTCCTCTGATCCTGTCCATCCTGGTCACTCCCAGAGAGGTCCTCAGCATCTTCATCTCTGCTAACTCCATCTCTGCTTCCTGTCTTTTCTTCAGTGCTACTGTCTCTAGACCAAACAGCATGGCGGGTCTCACCACGGTTTTGTACACTTTTGCTTTCATTTTATCTGAAACTCTTCTATCACACATCAGACCTGATACTTTTCTCCACCCGTTTTAGCCTGCTTGAACACGCTTCTTCACCTCTTTACCACACTCTCCATTGCTCCGGACTGTTGATCCTGGATACTTAAAATCTTCCACCTAACAGCATATTTTTGGAAGGAACATGCAAACTCCACACAGATAAACCAGCATTACAAACCTTGCCCCATCCAGAGTTCAAACCCCCAACCTTCTTGCTGTGAAGCAACTGTGCAAACTACCATGCCACCATGCTGGCCCTCTATTTATCTCAAATAAAAAGCTCATTTAAACCCACTGTACCTCTAGGTACACCCAAAAAGGTCACCAGTCTGCAGGGACCTGATACTTTTCTTCACCCGTTCCAGCCTGCCTGAGCACACTTCTTCACCTCTTTTCCACACTCTCCATTGCTCTGGATTATTGATCCTAGATACTTAAAATCTTCCACCTTCTTTATCTCTTCTCCCTGTAACCTTACTTTTCCATTTGGATCCCTCTCATTCACACACATGTACTCTGTCTTACTCTGACTAATCTTCATTCCTCTTCTTTCTAGTGCAAACCTCCACCTCTCCAGCTTTTCCTCCACCTCTTCCCTCCTCTCACTACAGATCACAATGTCATCTGCAAACATGAACAATGAGGAAAAAGCTTCATAACACAAAAAAACCCCAAAGTATGTGTTGACTAGCGGACTCTAGCATCTTGGGAGAGATGGAAATGAACCTGTAGGGCAGTATACGCTGAACAGCTGTGGTTGTGGGGTGTAAGCAGAGGGTCCGCTCTGCACAGGACGACCCCACCACTCCCGTAGAAAGCAGACTGGATAGAGATGGTAGAATGTCGAGGACAGTGGAGTCGCAGAGGCATCCCATCACAGGCGTGAGCGGAGTGGCTAGTGATGATCCGGGACAGGTAGTCTGGTAAACAAAAACAACATTAAACACAAAATTTTTTTGTTGTGACAGTAAATCATGGCGGAAGCAGCTGAAAACTGATGTGCTTAATAATGTGGAACAACTGGGCTCGAGTGATTATTACAAAAATCTGATTTCAGAAAATCAAACACGTTAAAGAGACAATGGAGCCACGATGAACCATAGCAAAGAGGTTTTTTTGCCACTGAAATTCTATTTGCGAAATATTTTGGGACCCAAGACCTACTCTAAGAAGGTCATGGGTTCGAGTCACAGGTTTTAGAAGGCTTGGAACACTGGACTTTCTGTGTGGAGTTTGCATATTCCCACCCTCCAAAAACATGCATGTTAGTTTGATTGGTCGCTATGAAATCGTCCCATGAATACGTGTGTGTGCGGGGGTCGTGACAGGGGCAAGAAGGTCGTGGGTTCGAGTCCCGGGTGGGGATGAGCCTTGGAACACTGTCCTTTCTGTGTGGAGTTTGCATGTTCTCCCCGTGTATGCGTGAGTTTCCTCTGGGTACTCCGGTTTCCTCCCACCCTCCAAAGACACGCATGCTAGGTTGATTGGCCGGTGCCAAATTGCCCCTAGGAATGGGGGTGTGTGTATGGATGGTTGTATATGTGCGGCCCCGCGACAGACTGGCAACCTGTTCGGGGTGCACCCTGCCTCTCGCCTTAAATCAGCCGAGATAGGCTCCGGCACGGGCGGTACTAAGGATGAAATGAAATTTGGAACACACTGTCAGTCTGTTAACTTTTTTATCCATCTATCCCTTTCGGGATTGCCGGGGGTGCCGGAGCCCATCCCGGCTGGTTCAAGGCGAGGGGCGGGTACACCCCGAAAAGGTTGCCAGTCTGTCGCAGAGACGCACACATACAAGGATCCACACACACTCATTCCTAGGGACAATTTGACACCGGCCAATCAACCTAGCATGGGTGTCTTTGGGGGGTGGGAGGTAGAAAACTGACGTATACACAGGGAGAACATGCAAACTCCACACAGAAAGGACAGTGTTCCAAGCCTTGTCCCCACCCGGGACTTGAACCCACGACCTTCTTGCTGTGAGGCCACTGTGCCACCCACTGTGCCACCGTGCCGCCACGGAAATTTGGTGACAAATTAGGGAATTAAATTCAATCCAACGTGTTCAAAATTTTCTTCTTATCTTACTTGAGAAGTCAGCGAGTCCATGTGTGTGTCTGCTCCACAAGAGGAAAGTCAAATAGAAGAATCGGTGGCTCATGTCGCGCATCCCCTGAAGTTTTAAACATATTAAAGAAGCGCGATGAAGAAACTTTTAACATTTAAAAACTCCAAACAAAAAACTCCATAAAATCCTTGATAGTAACTTAATCCAGAAACAACTGGCTGCCATTTAGAAGTCAATCTGTTTACTGCGCGGTGCCACGATGGAGCAGGAGTTTACAAATAACTGCTGCGCAACAAGTTTCGAGTGCGGTGACAGCAGCGTGTGGCGCAGATTACTCCTGCGCCTGCGCTAACAGCGCACATTTCTGAACGGATCCACGCAGAAACTGAAAACGACTTCCAGAAACAGCTGAGAGGGGACCGTGGAGTGGGCGTTCCACTTTAAAGGGAACAGAGACGCAACAGTGTTCTTATTTGTTATCTGAAAAATCAGAAAGTTACGATGTTTTAAGTTTGATTTAAAAGATCAAAATAAATCCAGAAAATTATGAAACTTCACTTTGAGGGATTTCTTTAAGCTTCCAATTTTCCTCTGAGACCCTTCAGGGGACATTCCATTCCATTCCGTGCCGTCGGCTTCCACTCATCCGGGGCCGGGTCACGGGGGCAACAGCCTCAGACGTGAAGCCCAGGCTTCTCTCACCCCAGGTGCATCCTCTAGCTCACCCGGAAGGATCCCGAGTCGTTCCCGAGCCAGCTGTGAGACATAGTCTCTCCAGCAAGTCCAGGCTCTGCCTCTTGATCTCCTCCCAGTGGGACGTGCCCGAAACACCTCAGGCGCTCGGAGAGCATCCTGACCAGATGCCCGTGTCACCCCATCTGGCTCCTCTCAACCTGAAGGAAGAGAGGCTCGACACCGAGCTCCTCCCGGATGGCAGAGTTCCTCACCCAATCTCTGAGTGAGAGCCCAGCCACCCTGCAGAGGAAGCTCATTTCGGCCGCTTGTATCTGTGATCTCATTCTTTTGGTCACCATACACAGCTGGTGACCATAGGTGAGGGTTGGAACGTAGATCGACTTGTAAATCGAGAGCTTTGCTTTTCGGCTCAGCTCTCTCTTTACCACGACGGACCAATGCAGGGTCGTAGTTATTGCTGATGCCGCACCGATCCACCTGTCGATCTCCCGCTCTATCCTTCCCTCACTCATGAACAAGACCCCGAGGTACTTAAACTCCTCCACTTGGGGCAGGACCTTGTCCCTGACCCACAGGGGGCATTCCATCCTTTTCCGGGCGAGGACCATGGTCTCAGATTTGGAGGCGCTAATTCCCATTCCGACCGCTTCACACTTGATCCAGTGAGAGCTGGAGATCACAGTCCGATGAAGCCAACAGGACCACATCATCCGCAAAAAGCAGCGGTCCGATCCTGAGGGGACACCAGGTGGAACATGAAATATCATTTTAACCAGATACAAAAAAACAGGACAGTTTTTATTCTCATGTGCAGCGTTGTGTATGTGAACTAAAAAAAAAGTGCTTAATTACTTTACAAATGAAGAAACTTAAGTTACTCAGTTACAGTGTTGTAATTACACTAATTACACTAATTACAAAGTAACTAACTAGTACAGTTTACTAAAAGTATGGTACAGTTTACTAAAGTAACTGTACTTCTGAAACATAAAACAATAAAATGTAAGCGATTCGAAAAGATATTTTTGTATGTTTCAATCATGCAAATGAATGTAAATATAAAAAAAATAAAAATAAATGTTTAAAAATTATTCAAGCACAAGTCAAAACTGACTAAATCAGGTTTTTTGGTCATAAAAAATTAAACATATCGCATTTTTACATTCCAGCATTACATAAAACAAGAAATGTCATTTAATGACGCTTTTTGTTACGTAAAACAGTTCTTTTTGTGCCTAACTTTTTCACACCGTTTTATTCAGCTCTTTGATGTTAATGCCCTGTCCACACGTAGCCGGGTATTTTTGAAAACGCATATATTTTTATCCGTTTTGCCGTCCACACGAAAAGTGAGGTTTTTTTTCACTCAAAACCGGCGTTTTTGAAAACTCCGGCCAAAGTAGAGATTTTGGAAAACTCTGTTTTTGCGTTTGCGTGTGGACGTGCGAAAACGGAGATTTGTGTTTTTATGTGTCACTACCTGCGACACGTAATGCACATACTGTACGTCATTTGTGTGCGTCCTTGTTTATATAAGCAGACAGTGGGCAGCATGGATCCACGGAAATAGGCAGTACTTTTTAAACTGTTTCAGACCCTCTTTTCTTGCCTTTTTGTCCACTCTCAACTGCTCTTGCTTCTTGTTGAGGAGCTTCTTGTTGTTTACATCAATACTGCCGACTACTGGTCTGGCATGTTCATAATTGCACTCAGAGGTGTAAACAGAGGATAGCAGACATGCCTTTTCAAAAGTACCCGGCTACGTGTGGACATGGCCTAAAACAGAGGGTAAAAACTTTCTAAAATGCTAATGTGCCCATTTCAGAGCAACATTTGACACTTTGAAATTTAATTGTGTTGCTATTCCTTTTTAATTTCATTTACAGTGATGTAAATTTAAAAACGAATGCATAAAAACGTAAACGTGAGCGCTGCAAAGATGAGGTTACAAACGCGTTTCTACCCACAAAAACATGGCAGAAAAAAGGAAGAAAACTTATCATTTTCACACTGAATGGGAGGAAGAGTTCTTTTTTACTGACGTGAAAGAAAACTGAGTGTGTCTCATCTGTCTTTATTTGTCCCACAATCAGGAAGAAAAAAAAAGGTCACGACAAGTATGCGCAAACAAAACAAAAACAAAGCAAAAAAAGGCAAAATAGACAAAGGACAAAAACATGCATTCAAAGTGAGTGAGCTACCGCACAGTTCTGTTGAGAAATAGCAAAAAGAGCACATGGTTAAAATTGCTCATTGTGGAGTCTCATAACAGAAGGAAGGAAAGACCTCCTGAATCTCTCCGTCACACAGGTGGGGATGGAGCAGCCTGCCACTGAAGCTGCTTTCTAGTGCAGACAGAGTGCTGCTAAACTGCTGTTGATAAATCTGTTGCATGGGAGATCAACTCTACCACTCCTCTCCTGAACCATCAGTGTCGCATTTTTGTGACCCACTCTTTCTCCATGCACAACATCCGCAGCAAAAAAAGAAGTGCTTTATTTAAATCGTAGTAATGCCCCACTTAAATTCTTGTTAACGGTAATTGTTGTCACTATCGGTAAAATGACATGGTTAATAAAAAAAGGTACCAATAAAAAGGTTACTCCGTTTCTAAAAAGTAACTTTGTCAATAATTCTGTTATACTTAAACCGCGTTTTTCACAACACTGCTTATGTGACAAAAAAAAAAGAGGCAAATGCTACTTTTCATCCTTTCGTTTAATGAACTATTGATACCCTAACCACATGGGGCCTTGAAATGAAGCAGGGAGGCCCACAGGGAAAATTGCTCCCTGGCTCGCATCTGTGACCTGCTCCATGGCAACCACTCTGTCTCCATGTCAGACCTACAAGAGTGGGATTGACAGGGAGCAGGAGGTCTCCACACTTGGAGAGATGGAGATGTGCAGAAGTGAGGGTATGTGAGAGGGATGGTTTGCATACAGACGGGACAAGCTGATTCCTTTCACTCTGTTTTGGCTTCAGAAAAACTCTGGGAGTGGCTCCAAAACCTAATGCATGTGCTCTTATTACCCCAAAGCCTGAGGAATTCCTCTGTTAAACTCAAAGGGCTTCCTGTACTTTGTTTTTAAGAGGTATTAGAAACGTGGAATGGACTGAGAAGTAATTGCATTGGAGTAAATGTAATTATGGGTAACAATGAGGTTAGCTTAGTTATTGGATAAACAAATTATACAAGTTCCTATTTACGGATTAAAGGAACAAAAAAGTAAAAAGTTCTGTTCATTTAAAAGTGGCACAATTTGTAATGTGAACATTTAGATTAATGTAGACAGACTGTACCTGTGCTTTATCGGGGATGCATTGTTCTAAATACATTTTTTGTCTCTTGGATACCTTTTGGTTGTTCGTAAAATCTGAATTTAATCCTTAAGGTAACAGCAAAGATATTTTTCTATGATCTTTGGTACTTTTCTGTTCCTGCTCAAACACCTCATTTTGGTTCAGTTCGATCTGTTACTTTTTTCCACATGTTAAGTCGGGTGTAGGGCAAAATGCCACAGGACATAATGCAACGCAGACAAAATGCCACATGCTTATCAGAGATGTGGACCAAACGCCCTGGGTCACTTTTCACAACGATTTTTAATCATTGAGTAAATTACTTTTTAAAAATTTGAGCTTGGTTTTTTGTGAGCTAACATTAGCTCATTCGCTAAATTAATAATAATAATAATGCATTGTATTTATATTGCGCTTTTCAGGACTCTCAAAGAAGCTTCACATATGCATTATCCATTCACTCCATACCAGGTAATGGTAAGCTACTGATGTAGCCACAGCTGCCCTGGGGCAAACTGACAGAAGCAAGGCTGCCATTTTGCGCCATCGGCCCTTCTGACCAGAGGTGTCAAGTAGCGAAGTAGAACTACTCCATTACTTTACTCAAGTAGATTATCTCATTATCTTTACTTTAACAAAGTAATTATTTTTTTGTCTACTTTTTACTTTAACTCACTACTTTTTTATGCAATTATCTGTACTTTTACTTCGTTAATTTTATAAAAAGTAGTCGCTACTTTCGCCATTTTTGGCACCGTTAAAAATAAAGAAAAAAGTCATTAAAAACCTATCCGGATCAATCGCGCCATTTGATTTGAATGTGGTTGGATGAGGCGAGCTCATCCAACCACATTCTCTTGTTTCATCACTTCAACACGTGACACACAGCACGCGTGCATGCATGCACACACATACATGCCCCTCCCCGCACCCCTTGCTGTGTTCCAGGTGTCACGCAGACTGTATGTGGCACTCCCAACCTTAGCAACTTGTGAAAGACTATTCAGTATTGCCTCAAAGAGCTTTGAAAACTACCTGCCTTAAAAAAACCTTTTGGTTATTTTTTTTATTTTATTTTTTTACATTGAGTGTGTTTGTGTCTGCTGAAGTTGGTTAAATTAGGTGATGCAGAGTGAAGCTTGGTAGCTGAAAGGACGTTACATAATGCCGTGCTTATGTTAATACATTTGATTGTGTTCATTATTCGATTTCCAATAAAGGTTATTAAGAAATAAATGTTTCTGATTCATAAAGTTTCACACCACAACACTTTCATTTAGTTATATTTTCTGCTCCTTGAAGCATGTGATAATGGTTAAAAATATGTTCATATGCTTTTGTTAATAATATTCCTTTTTTCTGACAATTACTAGTACTTTTTTACTTTATTTGTTTTCAAAATAGGTTACTTTTTACTTTTACTTGAGTAAAAACTTCTACTTTTACTAAAGTAGTTTTTTATCTCGGTGTCTATACTTCTACTTGAGTAGAAAATGTTGGTACTTTTGACACCTCTGCTTCTGACCATCACCAACCAATCGTGCACACACCATTCAGAATAGGCAATGTGGGTGAAGTGTCTTGCCCAGGGATACGACTATTTTAATCTTAACGGCCGTCCCACCGTGGCACCTGGGGTTCCGGCGGTTTCCCATCCAAGTACAGCCCAGGCCCAGCCTGCTTAGCTTCTGACATTGACAGGCTGGTATGGTCACTTAAGCTTGTGAGGTAACTTTATTAACTTTTGAACAGGCTGCTTTTTACATATATTGTATATGATATAGATATTGTATATATTAATTTATATATATATAATTAATTATGTATATTATAAAATGTAACTTACTAACTTTGAAATGAAATTGATAGAATATCAAACTCCAAATGTACAGCTTGATAAATAAAGGACAGTTGTTACTTCCCATTATATTTTTATGTCTTAACTTGACATGAGTTGAATGTTATTAGGGTCTAAATACACCTAAATACTGTAGAACTTTTTGAGATACAAGATGAAGCAGAACCACACGTGCAAAGATGGAGCGGTCAACTTCTAGTTTTACGAGTATAAAAATTAGATACATTTTACTATTTGTTTTTGCTTCCCCCTTGTGTGTCTATCCAGTATTACAAAATGAATAAAGAATAGGCAGAACAGCCTGCCAAATATTCATTCCCATTTGCGTAATGTTTTGCCACGTTTTAGTTACGCGCATGCGCAAAACTTTGAGAAAAAAAGTTTGTAGATGGCAAGATTAGTAAAAGTTTAATTCTATCTCTTACAACCCTAAACATCCACTGTATGGAGTTTAAATCATTAAACTTCAATGAGCCTAAAGATGCATAAGCAAATGAAAAATATGTGCTAACATTTAAAACAGTTGATGATCCTTTTTTTTACCAGGCTGGTGCAGCGTTCTTTTGAAATGTAGTGATGACTTCCTTTATTCCTGCATGGCTACAGCTGTTATGACACAAGAGAAAATAAACCCCCATGATGCCAACCTGAGCCGAGAATGTGTCCACTTTGAGCACTGACACGTCTCTGGCTATCAAATCGACTGTCACTATCATGCCACCGAAAGCAAACATCTGCAAATTGGAGACATTATCTTTTTCTTCTCCTTTCGGGATTTCCCTTTAGGGGTCGCCACGGCAAGTCAGTTTCTTCCATCTAACCCTATCTGCTGTATCCTCTTTGGTCACACCAACTATCTTCATGTCTTCCTTCACTGTATCCATGAACCTCCTCTTTGGTCTTCCTCTAGTCCTCTTTCCTGGTGGTTCCAAATCCAGCATCCTTCTGCCGATATACTCTCTCCTCTGCACATGTCAAAACCATCTCAGTCTGGTCTCTCTGACTTTATCACCAAAACCTCTAACATGTGCTGTTCCTCTGATCCTGTCCATCCTGGTCACTCCCAGAGAGATTCTCAGCATCTTCATCTCTGCTACCTCCATCTCTGTTTCCTGTCTTTTTTTCAGTGCCACTGTCTCTAGACCAGGGGTCGGCAACTCAAAATGTTCAAAGAGCCGCGACGAAACAAACAAAAAACCTAACACGAGGCACACATATGAAAAGCCTTAGAATGAAGGCTACACATGCCGTATATATTAGTAAAATTAAACTACTATAAAAATTACTCCAAACACATGACGATCTTTCATGATTAAACGTTTATTTTTCCTGAAGTTCATCCTGTAGAAGAGTGTACCCAATCTTTTCTGCACCACAGACTGGTTTAGTGTCTGACAATATTTTCACAGACCGGTCTAAAAGTGATGCAAAAAAAAAACTGAATAAGACCAACATTAAAAATGGTTAATTTATCAGTAATAATAATAAACATAAATCCACTTTGTCTTAATGAGGAACTTTACTAACAACGTCTTTATAACATGGCGCTAATAGAACATGAGTAACGTTCTCTCTGCCCAAAAGCACTGTGGTTGCTATGGTAACGTTAAAACATATTCTAAAAACAAAACATCACAAAAAAGTGCATAAAAATACTAGTTACTAACAGTAAGAGTAAATCAGTGGGAGTCCGGAGCTGGTTTTGCTGTAACCAGACAGTTTCATCTTGGTGTGAAACCTGCAAGGTCTTAACTTTGTAACTCTATGACTCCCCTTAGCAAAGAAACTTTTCAAAGAGTTTTGGGTTTTGCTAATTAGCTAGTTTGGGGGTTTAAATTGAGTGGGTTTTTTTTTTTATTTTCAATTAGAATTTATTGACAATCAATGTAAATGATTCGGTTGAAGAAAATGGTGAATCCTCTGTTTCTCAGTTGTTTTACACTTTTTTCTTTTGGGATTGATGGCTTTTCACACAGCCTCCGGTTTGTTTCCAACAGCCTGACATCCCATCCTGATCATGAAAACCTGTGTCGCAGGCTGTGACGCAAATCTTTGTTGACAGAAATGTTGAAATTTTATATTTATTCTACACGTTTATACAGCATTGACGTTGATAAAACATTAAGATTTAAAAAAAACAACAAAACAAAACCGTTATGTTTGCATCAACTTTGTCCTCCTTCAGAAATTATATTAAAACAAAATTTTAAAAAATCCCTCCTCCATCTTTTTCTATTTTCAACCATTTTTAAAAAGCTCCAGGGGGCCACAGACCTAAAGAGCCGCATGCGGCTCCGGAGCCGCGGGTTGCTGACCCTGGCTCTAGACCAAACAGCATGCCCGGTCTCACCATAGTTTTGTACACCTTTCTTTTCATTGCAGTTGAAACTCTTCTGTCACATAACACACCTGACACACCTGATATTTTTCTCCACCCGTTTCACCCTGCTTGAACACACTTCTTCACCTCAGCATCCTCATCTCTGCTACCTCCATCTCTGTTTCCTGTCTTTTCCTCAGTGCCACTGTCTCTAGACCAAACAACATGGCCGCTCTCACCACAGTTTTGTACACTTTCTCTTTCATTTTAGCTGAAACTCTTCTGTCACACATCACACCTGATACTTTCCTCCACCCGTTCCAGCCTGCTTGAACACGCTTCTTCACCTCTTTTCCACACTCTCCATTGCTCTGAACTGTTGATCCTGGATACTTAAAATCTTCCACCTAACAACATATTTTTGGAAGGAACATGCAAACTCCACACAGATAAGCCAGCATTACAAACCTTGCCCCATCCAGAGTTCAAACCCCCAACCTTCTTGCTGTGAAGCAACTGTGCAAACTACTATGCCACCATGCTGGCCCTCTATTTATCTCAAATAAAAAGCTCATTTAAACCCACTGTACCTCTAAGTACACCCAAAAAGGTCACCAGTCTGCAGGGACCTGATACTTTTCTTCACACGTTCCAGCCTGCCTGAACACACTTTGTCTGAACACTAAGTACTTAAAATCTTGCACCTTCTTTATCTGTTCTCTCTGTAACCTCACTTTTCCATTTGGATCCCTCTCATTCACACACATGTACTCTGTTTTACTCTGACTAATCTTCATTCCTCTTCTTTCTAGTGCAAACCTCCACCTCTACAGCTATTCCTTCACCTTTTCCCTCCTCTCACTACTGATCACAATGTCATCTGGAGACATAATGGAGACTCTAAACGTTATGGCGAACAAAATGAAAACTATTTCCAGCCAACAGGAAACTATCAAGGAATTGATGAAAGAAGTAAAGCAACTTAAGCTGCAAAATGAAGACAAAGAGAGGAAAATTGCAGCCCTCGAAGTCAGAATTGCTGATCTGGGACTGTTCTCAAGGATAAATGATGTTGTGATCACAGGACTTGACATCAAACCTCGGTTGTATGCATGGGCAGCTGCGCCTGAGGGGGAGCCAACTCAGCCGGATTTGGACTCGGCTGAGCAACAGGTGATCAACTTCCTCACCAGTAAGGGAATAACTCTGGACAGCAGTGATATAGAGGATTGCCACACCAGGCCACGGAAAGGTACACACTCAAACCTCCTGTAATTTTACGCATAGCCGTTCCAAGACAATATGGGGGCCCTAGGCAAGAGGGATAAATGAGGCCCCATACATGTACAATTAAAGAAGGACAGTTAGTGTTTACAAAAAATAGAGTTACATCTGTGGCAATTATAAATGCAGCAGAATAAATCTCCAAAGCACTTAAGGACAAAAAATATGCAATAGGAATTTTCATAGATCTCAAAAAAGCTTTTGTTACCATTAATAAAGAAATATTTTCCAAATGTGAAAAGTATGGTATAATGTGTGTTGCAGGGTATTTGGATTAAAAGTTATTTTAGTGACAGAGTACAGTTTGTGCAAAACATGATGGCATGATAAGCAGAGAAGCAGTACTTAAAAGCAGCCTTAATGCTGCCAAGTTAATTGTTCACATCTGACCGATAATCAGATTTTACCAAAGAAAAATTGAAATCTTGCACATATTAACATAAACACCTTGAGAAATAAACTGAGTGAAATTGAACATTTATTGTCAGAAAATAATGAAACACATTTAGATGATACTTATCAAGGGAGGTTTTCATATTGGGCCATAATTTTTACAGAAAAGATCGTAATAAATATGGTGGAGGAGTACCATTTTACGTAGGAGACTTCTTGCCTGTCAAAATTAGAACTGACTTAATGAACTCAAGTATACAGTAGATTCAGTATGGTTACAAATACAAATGCCTTACTCAAAGCCTCTGTTTTTGTCACCTCTTGCTATCGACAACCAAGTCCCGACAATGTTTATATTGAAAAACTATTTGATATGGTTGAAAAAAACTAGTTGTTCTGGTTATGAAGTTTACTTTATGGGGAATATGAACATAAAGTCTAATGCTTCGACTGGTTGTCCGTGAATTGTCCTCTTAAAACAAACTTTATGATGTAGCAAAGATGTGTGGTCTTACTCAAGTCATGAATAAGCCTACTCGTTCATGTTTAAAAGCAGATGGTAAAAGATCCTCCAGTTGTAAAGATCATGTATTTACTAATGTTCCTATGCTATGCTTGGCAATACTAGGTATGCCAGTTAGATATCCTGTTCTGTTCTGTCGTCTTCCACTTATCCGGCACCGCGTCACGGGGGCAACAGCCTGAGATGGGAAGCCCAGGCTTCTCTCACCCCAGCTGCATCCTCCAGTTCACCTGGAAGGATCCCGAGTCATTCCCCGGCCAGCTGTGAGACATAGTCTCTCCAGTGGCTCCGTGGTCTGCCTCGGTCTTCTACCAGTGGGACGTGCCTGAAAAACCTCACCAGATCCTGACGAGATTTCCGAACCAACCCATCTGGCTTCTCTCGACCTAAAGGAGGTGTTGTGGTTCCCTCGAGCCACCACCAGAGGGAGCCAGGGACCATCTCACCTTTCCCCCAATTCTGGCTAATTAAACAATCAGCACCTGTGGGCTCACCTGGATCCAATCTTCTGGCTGCCTATTTGAAGGCAGTCTCACCTGCCTTCTTTGTCAGGTCTTACTACCACCTTTCCCAGCCAGGTCACCCTGGTTGCCTGACCATGTTTGTTATTTTGGATTTAGTTGGACTTTTGAAAACCTTAAGTTAATCAGTTTTTCTTTACAGACTTTCCTGCAATAACTAAATAAACCATGTTCCAAGTCCTGCATTTGGGTCCTCCTCTTTCCACCACCCTTCTGAACCACAACAGGAGGAGTGGCTTGGTATCGAGCTCTTCCCGGTTGTGGGATATCCAGTTGGATATGGTGACCATAAATTGATTATGATAAATAGAAAACTAAAAATGATCAAAATTGGTCCCAAACTAATTTACAAAAGGTCTTCTACATTTCTGAAGAAAGTAAATTATATAATGGAAGTAAAGAATTGCAGTTGGGCAAATGTATTTTCTAAAAATGATCCAGATGAAGCGTTACATAAATTTTATAAAACAATTATAAAAATAGTTGATAAGCATGTGCCTTTGAAGATGTTTGTTGTCAGATCAACTAATACGCCATGGTTGGATCAAGAAATCAAAGACCGTATGAAAGATGGAGATAATGCCAATAGAACTGCAGTTATTACGAACAATCAATTAGACTGAAAATTATATAGACAACTTAGGAATTATGAGACAAAGGTAAACAGAAAAAAAGAAAGTTATATTACGAAAAATATATTGAGAAAATAAATAACAGTAAAACACTATGGAAGACAAGAAACAACCTACTTGTCGTGGTTCCCTCGAGCCACCACCAGAGGGAGCCAGGGATCCCCTCACCTTTCCCCCAAATCTGGCAATTGGCATTTTGAACACCTGTGGGCTCAGCTGGAGCCAATCTCCGGGCTGCCTACTTAAGGGCAGCCTCGCCAGCCTTTAGTTGTCAGGTCTTACAATCATCTGTCCCAGCCAGGTTACCCTGGTTGCCTGACCATGTTTGTTATTTTTATTTTTGTTGGACTCTGGAAGCCTTTAGTTAATCATGTTTTGTTTTTCCTTTACAGACTTTCCGGTTTTATGTTAATAAACTCTGTTAAAGTCCTGCATTTGGGTCCTCCTCTTTCCACCATACCTTCCCCCACCACAACACTACTAGGTAATGACAGAAAGACTACACCTTTTTTAGATGTGGGAGATCCTTTTTTAACCAAAGTAAAGGATATTGTAAATTATGTCCAAGAATATTTTGTAAATTAAGTTGAAAATACAAGAAAAAAAAATCTGTAGTGTGATCAACTAAATGCACCATGCTTGATAATAAAGATACAATTTTGAAAAGAAAGAATTGTACTTCTAAGTTTAAGAAATGAAACGGGAGTGATGTAAACCATATCTCAAATACAGTGTAAGATAAACTACCAGGTGTGGCTGGTCTGGACTGCAAACATCTAAAGATGGTCTCTGACGACATAGCACCTGTTCTTTGTCACATTTTCAATGCAAGTTTGTCTTGCTGCAAGTCCCCAAATGAATGGGGAGAAAAGCCAAATTATCAATTCCTAATAATAAATACTCATCTTTTTCTTGTTCAAACAGTTGTCCTATCAGTTTTTTAGTAAAATTATAGAGAATTTTGTCTCTGATCAAATAAAAAAATATTTAGTCACAAATGGACAGATTTTCAGCATGCTTATAGATGGGATCACTCTACTGCCACAGCACTGACACAGATGACTGATGATTGTTACAGGCAGTTAGATCAAAGAAATATTGTTCTTTGGACACTGGATCCAACATCCAGTGATGTTGGATTTTTCTGCTGCATTCAATATCAAAAATCACCAATTTTTTTTGGATAAATTAAAATATTATTGCTTTTAAATGCCAGCTTAATTCTTTTCTATACTAAAAAGCACAAGAACGGATCACCCAGGCTTTACTGTTGTTCAATTTAGATTATTGTCCTACAGTTTGGACCAATTAATCAATAATAACTTTATTTATTCGTGAGGAACTACATTTGCAGACAGAGCGCCGGGACAAATGCAGACAAATGCATAAAAACCACATTCACTAAACACATCATAAAACCATAAAATATTAATAAATAAAAATAGAATAAAACAATAAAATCAATAAATAAGAGCGTTTACTGACATGGCCACCCGTCACAAGGCCGCTCAGCCATTCAGCCGTCAGATTGAGGTGGGTATGAAGCTGGATGTGGCTCTCTTGGTTCTTAAGTGCAAGGGATCTGAACCTACGACCGGATGGTAACTGGGTGTAGTGAGAGGGATCTGAACCTACGACCGGATGGTAACAGGGTGTAGTGAGAGGGATCTGAACCTACGACCGGATGGTAACAGGGTGTAGTGAGAGGGATCTGAACCTACGACCGGATGGTAACAGGGTGTAGTGAGAGGGATCTGAACCTACGACCGGATGGTAACAGGGTGTAGTGAGAGGGATCTGAACCTACGACCGGATGGTAACAGGGTGTAGTGAGAGGGATCTGAACCTACAACCGGATGGTAACAGGGTGTAGTGAGAGTGCAGAATGTGTGAACTGTCAGTGGAGATCTGAGTGCCTTTCCTCAGGAGTTGGTTATTGTAGATGGAAGTGAGTGATTCTTGTTGATGTCAAATGATTTTACTGCTGATTTTAATGATCTTATTGAGAGTGTTACGATGTGAGACACTGAGTGAACCAAACCAGGCTGTGATATTGAATGTGAGGATGGACTGGATGAAGCATTTGTAGAAGACTGCGAGAATGGATGGATGAACCTGAAGTTTACAAAGTTTACGGAGGAAAAAGAGGCGTTGTTGACATTTGGAAAAAATATTTTCTGTGTTCAGTTGAAAAGTGAGTTTGTGATCAATTATGGTGCCAAGATATTTGTATGAGTGAACCTTTTCTAATGCTTCGTTATTAACTGTCAGTGTGGGGAAGGTGGTGAGTCCATGGTGGAATGAGAAAACCATTTCTTTGGTTTTTAATACGTTTAAGTCCAAACAGTTGTTCTTACACCACAGGGAAAAGGTGTCCAGTTCAGCCTGCAGCAGTCCATTTGTGTTGATAGTGTCCATGATAACAGTGTCGTCTGAATACTTGATGTATGTTATTCCTGGGGTGGTGCTCCTGCAGTCATTTGTGTACAGAGTGAAGAGAAGTGGAGATATTACTGAACCTTGGAGGAACCAGTGGATAATGTTCTTACATTGCTGAGATGTCCATTTATTCTGACCCTCTGGTCCCTCACCGTGAGGAAGGAAAGGATCCAGAGAATGAGATGGGGTTAACATCCATCTGGAGCAGCTTACGTACCATGAGATGTGGTTGCTAGGTGTTAAATGCACTTGAGAAGTCCATGAAGACAAGACTGACATGGGATTTGGGCTTTTCCATGTGAGAGATTACTCCATGTAGCAGAGTCAGCACAGCATCGTCCACACCCCTGTGTGGCCGGTATGCAAATTGAGTGCACGCTGACCTCGGCCTGCAGCTGGGCCATGACGAGCCTCTCAAAGCTCTTCATGACCAATGATGTCAGAGCTACTGGTCGATAGTCGTTGTTGGTATTGGGGTTGTTCTTCTTTGCTACAGGGCAGATGATGGAGGATTTCCAGATGGAGGGGATGGAATGTTCAGCCAGGGAGCGATTGAACAGTGAGCAGAGGACACCAGCCAGCTGACTGCTGCAGACCTTCAGCAAGCGTCCACAGATCTGATCCGGTCCAGGGGCCTTGCCGAGCTTTGTCCGTCTCAGAGTGAGCTCCACTTCCTCGATCTGTAGCTGCAGGTTTTCAGTGGTCTGGATGATGGAGGAACGCTCTGCTGAGAGCTTCTCCCTCTCCTGAGTGTAGTCACATTGATCAAACCTGCAATAAAAGTTGTTGAGGTTTTCTGCCATGCAAATGGACACCTCTGCAGGTAGTCCAGATGATGAGGAGGAATGTGAATACCGATCTGATAAACAAGCTACAAAAGATCCATAACAGAGCAGCATGCATCATATTAAAGAGAAGTTATAGAACAAATGTGAATCAAATGCTTGAATATAGAACCTGGTTATTAGTGAAGGAGCGACTAATTTATTCTCTGCTCACTTTTATCAAAAATATTAAAGAAAAACAAACTCCCTTTGTGTTGTACAAACATCTGAAGATTAGTCATGACAAACATCTGTACAACACCAGACATGTATTAGGTGAAACCTTTACTTTACTCTGGGTAAATTCAACATTTCTGAAATGTTCTGTAATTTACAGAGGCATGTTTGAGTTTAATAAAAAAAAAAAATCTCACAAATTAAAAATAAAATGTAAAACTGCATTAAAATAGTATTTACGTAGAACGAGATAACTAAAAAATACAAATACATGTATCTCTTTTAGGGTGGTCCACGAAGCATGGTAAAAAATGAAGTTTTAGATAGTCTCGATTAGAACCCTGCATTAGGTTTTACCATCCAAAAGATGATAGAGGAAGAAGTTTAGAAGAAAAAGGCGACGTTTTAGAGTTGTTTTAGGTTACTCAAGCTGCATTAAGTTTGTTAAAAACTGATTAATTTTTCATTTTCAGCATATGCCAAGCTGACCTACTGACAGAAGCAGTAACATACAATCAAGGTCAAAGATTTGTGCTTCATCTTTCAAGAAATGTATTAATGAGGCAAATAGCAAATTATGTTGCAAGCTGATTTATATTACTTTTAACAGGTTTACACAGATGGCCTCCAGTAGCAGTCAAGCAAACGAGAAACCGAAAACCAGATCCAAATCTCACATTTGGCTGGTTGGACCTGTGAGTTCAACTTTCCCACACCAAGGGAAGCTTGTAAAATTTAAAAACTGATGAAAGAAAATAAATAACATTAGAAAAACAGATTGTAGCAGATGACATTGCTCATCAAGATGCTGACAAACTGACAGAGCTACCAGAAGATCCAAATTTTCTCAACAACCAAAGACCATGAAGCACCATCACCAGTGAAAGCTCCTGCAAATGATTTGGTATACCCAGTGGTGGAACGTAACGAAGTAAATGTACTTCGTTACTGTACTTAAGTAAAAAAATTGTGTATCTGTACTTTACTTAAGTAAAATTTAAGACCGGTACTTTTACTTTTACTTCACTACATTTTTAGAACAAATATCTGTACTTTTACTTCGCTACTTTTAAAAAGTGTGTTTTACATTTTTTGTTACATTTTCGTTCAGGAATTTGAAAAATACACAGTTTTTTTTTTTTAGCGCATCTTGAAGCCGCATCGCAAAAATCAAAAGAAGCAGTTGATCGGGAGAAGAAGTAATGAATCGAGAAACATTTTCCGCATTCATTCAGCGCCAAAAACCTAACATCAAATATAGTACAAATTAAAACGAGTCAGAAGATCGTTGTTCGTTGTGTTTACTTCTAAATAAAAAGTTGAGCCATCATGACACAGAGCAGGGGCGGATCTAGAATTTTCCAAAGGGGGGTGGAGCTTTGACAAAGGCAATATATGGTGACTGGGGGCCTCCCCCCCAAAACATTTAAAAAAATAAGTGTCATTTTTCTGCATTTTGATGCCCATTTTCTGGCCCTTCAAAGGGACAGCTTGACCTGTCCCCTTTCCTTTTATTTTATTTATTTATTTGAGTTTATTTTTTCAGTGTTTTTACATGTTTAACAAACAACAAAAAAACAAACAAACAGAGACTGAAAAAGGGGTTTAGGCAGAAGTAAAAAGAAACTTATTTTAAGCCTAACCCCATTTTACAAAACAATTAAAGACCTAAAAAACAAGCATTTGGCTGGAATTAAATTATAATAAAGACAAAAACAGTACGTCCTGAACATAATAATAACAATCACACATGAACACATATACAGTACAAAAAAATGTAGAAAGAATAAAGTTTTCTGGACCTGATCTTTACCAACCAAGTTTCCTGTTGAGCCGCATTTTGTAATAACGGTGCATTTTGTAATAAATGTCCAAAATGTAATAACTTTTTCATTTCATTTTGTAATAAAGCCGCATTTTGTTATAAACTGCCGCATTTTGTAATAAACTGCCCCAACCCATAATCCTTGAGTTTTAATGCCACACCACCAAAGCGCCCTGCTGCTTTGTACAACCTTTGTACACTAATTGTGTGCTTTCCAACGACGTCCAACCCAAGGCTTCGGCTTAATGTTTCCCTTAGATAGATTGATGGATGGAATCGATCTGCAATGTCTTTAAAATGTTGAGACACTCTGTTAAATGTCCCAAGCATTGACATGTCATCCTCAAGGGTCATTTTGATAATAGACTGAAAGATTTCAGTTGGTAGGACAGGCTGAACAGGGGGTGTAGTCAGAACAGGGTCCTCAGGCTCATCAGGCTGGATAGGTGGGTCAGACTCATCTGGTGAGGCAGGCTGGATAGGTGGGTCAGTCTCATCTGGTGAGGCAGGCTGGATAGGTGGGTCAGTCTCATCTGGTGAGGCAGGCTGGATAGGTGGGTCAGACTCATCTGGTGAGGCAGGCTGGATAGGTGGGTCAGTCTCATCTGGTGAGGCAGGCTGGATAGGTGGGTCAGACTCATCTGGTGAGGCAGGCTGGATAGGTGGGTCAGTCTCATCTGGTGAGGCAGGCTGCAGTGGTGAAAGTGTGTTGTTGTCATATAACTGTCCTGCTTGAGCATCCAAAACATGCTCTATAAATGGTGTGACTGGTCCCTCCAAACTCAGATAATGTACGTTTATTACAAAATGCACCGTTATTATGGTGAAAGTGTGTTGTTGTCATATAACTGTCCTGCTTGAGCATCCAAAACATGCTCTATAAATGGTGTGACTGGTCCCTCCAAACTCAGATAATGTACGTTTATTACAAAATGCACCGTTATTACAAAATGCGGCTCAACATTCCTCTGTGTTTTATTTTTTCTTACTAATTAAATTGATATTTCTAGTGTTTTATAATCATTTATTATTTTACTTTTATACTTTATTTTAAATGTTTTTAAGGAGGTTGAGTTTTTTAGAGATTCCTCTAGACTGTTCCATAGAGTTACACCTCTGATTGATACACATCTACTTTTTCTATTGGTTCTGATCAGATTTTGTTGATACAGATTTTTTCCTCTTAGGTCATATTGTGTTTCTTTAACTTTAAACCTGTTTTGAATACATTCTGGAAGTTGGTTATTATGGACTTTATACATTGCTATTGCTGTTGTGAAGTCGACTAGATCCGGTAATTTGATTATATTTAGTTTTATGAACAAAGGGTTTGAAGGAGCATAATAATTTGCATTGTTAATAATTCTGATTGCCTTTTTTTGTAACTGAAAAATGGGTTGTAGAGTTGTTTTATAATTGTTTCCCCAAATTTCTAGACAGTAACACAAATAAGGAAATATAAGAGAGTTATATAGTAAGTGTAAAGAGTTTTGATCCAAGATGTCTTTAAATTTACACAGTATTCCTACAGTTTTAGATATTTTAGTTTTGAGATAAGCTACATGTTCCTTCCAATTTAATTTCTCCTCAATATTGATGCCCAAAAATTTTATATATATGTGACTCTCTCTATTTCAGTATTATCAATTTGTATTGTAGTTTTTTCATCTATTTTTCTGTTTCCAAACACTATATATTTTGTTTTGACCCAGTTTATTGATAATTTGTTGTAATCACACCATTTTTTTAGTATTTCAAGATCTTTTTGGGCAGTGTCTAAGAGCAGGTTGAGATCAGGTCCAGAGAAGTACAGACTGGTGTCATCGGCAAATAAAAGGCAGTGCATATTTTTAAGTTGCTTTGAAATGTCATTTATATACATTATAAATAACTTAGGTCCCAGAATGGAACCTTGCGGAACACCATGAGTAATAGTTAGTTTTTTGGATTCAAAGTTTTGCATTTGCACATATTGGTCTCTTTCACTGAGATAGCTTTTCAGCCAGTCGTGAGCAAGACCTCTGACACCATATCCGTTCATTTTCTGTAACAGCAATTTGTGGTCAATGGTGTCAAAGGCCTTGCTCAGATCTATAAATATTCCAACTGTGTATCCACTTTTATCTACTGCAGTAGATATGTCCTCCACTAACTCCATGACTGCCATTGAGGTTGACCGATTTGACCTGAAACCAAACTGAAAGTCACTGATAAGATTGAACTTATCCAGGTAGTTATCAAGACGTTTTGCATAGAGTTTTTCTAAAATTTTTGAAAATCGTGTTAATAATGAGATGGGCCTATAGTTTGTAAATTTATGTTGATCTCCGCTTTTAAAGATGGGTATCACCTTTGCAGTTTTCATTTTTGATGGAAAAATACCAGTGTTAAAAGATTGATTACATATGTAAGTGAAAGGCTGAACAACACAAAAAATAATTTCTTTCAACAACTTCATATCCAGTCCCAAACAATCAGTTGATGTCTTATTCTTGAATTTGTTTACAATGTCCAAGATTTCATTACTTTCAACATTTCTTAGAAAGAAAGAGTTTACATGTGGGTTGGAGATTTTTGAGTCAATTTTGTTCGTTAGAGTGGAAACAGTCATTTCATTGGCCAAAGTAGGACCAACATTAACATAAAAAATGGTTGAAAGCATTTGTAATGTCCTCCACTTTGTTTATAATTTCACCATTTTCACCAATAAAGTAATCAGGGTATGGAGATCTTTTAGTTTTGTCATTTTTGATGATACTATTTAAGACTTTCCAGGTACCCTGAGTAGAATTTTTATGCCGTTCTAATAAGTTGTGATAATAGTTTTTTTTCTAATTCTTATTATGTTTGTTAACATATTTTTGTAAGTTTTATATTTGATCTCAGACTCTTTGGTTCTGTATTTTATGAACTGGTTGTACAAATGTCTCTTCTTTTTGCAGGATTTCGTTAGACTTTTGGTCATTCAAGGTTTATTTCTTTTAATTTGATTTGTAATTTTTTGTTTCCTTATTGGACAGTGTTTGTCATATAGACTGATGAGTTTGTTTAGGAATGAATCGTATGCTTTATTTGGGTCAGTAGAGGCATAAACTTCATTTATTTTTTTTGTGGACCAAAAGAGGCCGGAGAGGGGGGTTACACCCCTGCAGAGTATTTATCCTGGTTACCATGGTGACACCCTATAGCACAAAAAATAACATTTGAATTATGATCAAATACTTTTACTTTTTACTTAAAAAGTACAATTTACACCAACTACTTTTGTACTTTTACTTAAGTAGATTTTTTTATTGGTACTTTTACTTTAGTAAATTTTTTGCCTAATTATCTGTACTTTTACTTAAGTACAAAAAGTGAGTACTTCATCCACCACTGGGTATACCTTAAGAAGTTGTCACAGTATGAAAATTCAATTGTGAAAAAAGCAGCTTTAACACGTTTCAGCCGACATCTGTGGTACTTAAGTGAAGAAATGGTTGGCCTGGAATTCTTCGACTCCAGTGTTACAAAAGAAACTGATGGTTTGCAATATATGGAAAAGGAAGGTTCAGAGGTTCCACCAAAGTGATGCTCCTAACCAAGCAGAAGAGAAGCAGATCATTGATTTTGTCAACACCATCACAATGCAGTTTTTTGAAGCTCTTGATCTGCCAAAAGCATTTTTAACAATTCCCCACATCAGACTGGGGAGATGACTCAGACTATCAGAAGGTGGCTAAAATTGTGCTTTCCTGGAAAGTTGTTGATAATGTTGCTGAAATGGGGGTGAAGCTAATTCAAGATTTTAATAGTAGCCTAACAAAGAATGAAGATCAGAAACAATATCTACTCCAAGTTGTCAATAAGCACAGCCGCAGTGGTTGCTGGACTTTCTAAGCAACTGCTTTTATGGACTTTCCAAGTTTTTTTTTAATACAACTTACATAGTATATATATAGTATATACTGTACATATATGTTACAGGTGGAACCAAATGCAGGACATACACAGAATTTATTTAACAAAGGTCCGGCAAGGTTGTAGAGCAAAAGGATTAACACAGAGGAAGATTATAAAGTTAAAAAATATAACAGAATTCAGTCATTATAAACTTGGTCAGGCAGCCAGGAAGACCCAATCTATGGTGTAATCTAATTTGGTTGCTCGTTTCATAAAATGAGCAGCAAGTTTTCGATGGAACAGTGCCATTGCCAGTGGCGGTCCGTGCATTTCACACCTAGGCCTTCGGTGATGTGCTACTTTGTCCGACTTGAATAAATACCCCTCAAATACCATCATTAATGACACCACGGCTGGAAAAATCATATACAGAAGCAGACGTAGGCACTACTGGGCGTTGCATCACCTTAATTGTGTACAACAGGGATCCTCAACCATTTCTGCGCCACAGACCGGTTTAGTGTCTGACAATATTTTCACGGACTGGTCTTAAGATAATGAGACTAGCCTGAAAAAAACTGGCTTTTCAAAATCAATCAAAAATTTATTAGCAGCTTCTTTATAACGTGAAAACATTCTCGCTGCTAGAACGCACTCTTATTGCCATGGTGACGGTAAACATGTACCTTCAAAAGAAAATACATCACAAAAACAAAGTGAATAAAAACAACAGTTCTGTGCGGCCCGGTACTACATGACCCGCGGCCCTGTACCAGTCCGCGGCCCAGTGGTTGGGGACCACTGGTGTACAACACAGGCTATTTTCAAGAGCATTTAAACATCAATAAACCCGCGTATAAAACATATAAAAATAAATAAAATGCTTACACTCACCAAAACGGCTGCGAAAATTTTCTCCAGTATGTCTAAAAGTGCTGAGAGTCGAGAAGGTAGAGAAACAGTCATTTTTTTGTGGACTTGAAATCGATTCTGCCATTCTGAAACCCTTCTGCCATTGTTGGTGAAAAAAAACGAGTAGATATTTCAGATTTTTCTGTTAAAGGTTCTGGGTCTAGCTCAGGTGTAGTTTTGCTGACATGCTGAGGGTTGCTTCCGTTTAAGTCAAGTGAGTATCCAATCACAAGACGCATACATGTCACGCCCACATGTCACATTCAGGACCTTCGTGAAGGTGTAAACATCAACACCTCATGATCTGATTGGCTGTCAGAAACTACAGGTGTCCGTTGACTATGAAGTAAGCAGGGCCCGCACTGCTTGATCTGAAGGCCTAGAGGCAGATTTCATCCAGCCTAGCGACACCAGCGAGCTGAATTCTGATTGGATAAAAGCTTTAACCTAACGTTACAACACTGAAAGCTGTATAACCAACTGGATATAATATGACATGAAGAAAACAGAATATGGAGAATAATTATATATTTATTTAGGAAAAATACGTTTAAAATGAAATTGACTTTTATTATAATTATGATAATGATGTCTGGTTAAGTTAGGCATGCTGAGAAGGCTCTGACCGACCGCCACTGGCCATAGCCCTCCCAGCCGTCTGGGAAGGATGGTGATGACCTGACAAAGAAGTCAGGGGGAATTGCCTTTAAATAGGCAGCAGGTAGAAGCATCCACAGGTGTGTGGCATCAGAAGGAGAGAGAGGGAGATCCAGGACCCTCTCTGGTGGCAAGTTAGGGGGTCACGACAGAGATAAAGTTATGGAGGAGTGGAAAGCAAGAATGGGATATAAAAAGATGGGCAAACTACGGCCCGCGGGCCACATGCGGCCCATTAAACATTTTAATCCGGCTGGCCGAACTAGAAAAAATAAAAAAATAAACCATGTTATTGTGGCAGGTGGGACCTCTTTGACTTGTCTGGTGGGCGCCATGTTTGACATGTGCTCACCTCCACACAACAGGCTTGAGTGAGTGGACTCACGGGGTGGATGAGATGATCCAAACCTCGTCCTGATCTACAGGACTACTCAAGGCCTGCTGGGTTCTCCAGCTCCCTGCCCCTCACCCAATCTAGAGCGCGCACGTCAGGCGCGCTGTGTTATGATCGGAGTTCGTACCGGTAGGTTCGGTACCGGTGGGTTCGGTACCGGTGGGTTCGGTACCGGTGGGTTCGGTACCGGTGGGTTCGGTACCGGTGGTTTCTCTTTGTGTTTAGTGGGTTACAACGGCTGATTAAATATTATTTCAGGCTATTGAAAGCTCCGGTGGTTGCCTGCAGCCCCTTCCTCGTTTTGCTGCACTATTAACAATCCCGTTACCAGCAGGTAAGCCATGTTAAACAGTGTTAGCTTTTTCTTTATGCTTCCTCTCATTATCATGTTTCATTTCTAGGTGTGTGGCTGCTCATGGACGTCACCATTCAGCAGGAAGCCGTTGTTTTGTCCATATTATTGTAACTCATCAGTTTGATGAGTACTTTGCTCGTCAGACAAGGAACTATGTACGAATCAATGTGTGCATAATCCTACTCTTTTGTTTCATTTAGATTTGATTCAACTGATTACCAGAATCTTTGTCTGCTTGTAGCTTTCCTTTGTAGATCCATTTTATTTTGAACATCATTGTATTGTGTAATTAAAGTAATTTTGATTTGTTGTATTTTGTGCACCCGACTTGTGTCCAGACCTAGCGCGGTCCTGGTGTTTGCAGCAACCAGGCCTTGATTGTCCCAGGGCTAAGCTTCCTGGGTGGCGTTGTCGTTGCAGTCTGTTAGACCCTCCCGTCACATTTGTTTGATTTTTGTTGATTTTTTTTAAGGTTCATCACTAGATAACGCCAAAAATACAACAACACTGCTCCCATTAAAATGTGTGTGTCTCCGTGATGCGCACACTTTCAAAATAGAAGGGGGGGCGAAAACCAGAACCTATGGTGCTCGCCAGTATAAAAGGGTGTGGGGGCATCCCCCCCCCGAATCTTTTTGAAAAATAAGAATTTTTTCTGCATTTTGGTGCATATTTTAACCAAAGTTTACAATAATGAAAGTAGTAAGAACAATTTCTTTTTGTCGACGCTTGTGGATAATATCCTTTAAGTAAAAGAACCACAGATCTCTTTTCCAGTTATTCTATCTGTCTTTTATGACACAGGTGTGTGGCATCAGGATAATGACCACAGGTGTTTGAGATCTGGGAGAAAGAGGAAGGTCCAGGACTCTCTCTGGTGGCAAGTTACGGGGTCATGACAGAGATAAAGTTATGGAGAAGTGGAAAGAAAGCAAGAATGGGATATAAAAATATTTCACCAGCTGTAAAGCTAGGACTGCCGCAGCGGTCAATTTCACCACACATCACTTTAATATCCTAATTAGAATAAATAAAACACAACGTAGGAGGATGACGTTTTATGACTTTCAATATAAACATGTTTTTTATTTTATCATGTAGTTTTTGTTTTCTAAAAATGAACATTTCAAAACTTACAAGCATTTTATCGCCTCTAACCAGGTAGCAGCAGGAGGGAGGAAACGCACATCGTAAGTTGTTACTATGGCAGCAAACGCATTGCTATGGCCACAAATAAGTGTATGTGTTTGTATTTGTGGAGCGAGACAAGGAGGACTCTGACGCCATTATAGAAACATTTTAGAAAGGTTGAGTGAGATAATATTGTAGAGATACCATGAAGAGAGTAAGAAAATTGTTGTCTGAATAAAGTATGCCATGTTTCCTAGAAAAGTCTTGAAAGTTCAGGTCAACAAATTAGAATATAGCCTATAGCCAATTCATAAGAAGGACATTTTTGAGCGGACATGTTTTTCACATTCTCATTTAAATCTTTTGCTGGATAATAAATAATTCAGGTCTAATTATTTGAGCTGACAATAGCCACTTTCTCACTTTGTTTGAACACTTTCAACCTCTAAAATAGTTTATGTTTCCCACTGGTTTTAATATCATGCTATAACACAAGCAGACTCCAGATTGGGTCAGTTGACCATCCTACCTGAAAGCTTCTTCCAGACCCCAGCCTTGTGCTTTGATATTAAAACAAGGCACCTAAGAGTTGTTTGGAAGGTACTTCACACAAGCAAGTTCTGGCTGAGTCAAACCAGTTTGACAAGATGTAGAGCTTCAGCCAGGAGCTTACATATGCAGCCTTCTTCACTGGGTGTGTTTTCTCAAAAGAATTCAGGATAGATCTCACTTCTGCTATCTCAATGTTTAGACCAATAAACTGAAAAGCAGATTTCATCTATCAAACCACAGTCTATGTGCAATTTACTAGAGCCTTTAGGCCTTGAGACGCCTCGGATTTGTTAACTTTGTGCCCCAATATATCTGAAGCTGGTTGGGCTATCTAATAGTATGTCCTATGCCTATACTGAGATGTTTTCAAGATGGTAAATATTCCAAAAATATGATTCCTAACGCCACCAAGAGTTGATAACATTTTTAGATTTCATGCTATTTCATGCTGTGTTTTTCTAAACATTTTTGGTGATACACTCTCACGGAGTCAACTGACTGTGAACTCTTTCACACAGACACACACACACGTCAGACTACATGTTAAGTTTTTTGTTTTTTAATTATTATTTTCTTATTTCTTTGCCTTATTTATGTATACCTTGATACGGATTCTATTCCATGTTTTATGTTGAAGTATGACAACACAATGCTTGTTTTTTGCTTCTGCTTTTTCCTCCAACGTCCCGATTGTGGTTAATTGGAAAACAAAGGTCTGTAGTGGGGGATGGTAGAGCAATGCATTTTCCTCTTGTGCCAAGTGGACTTATAAAGCTCAGATACAGCTAGATTTTTCAAACACAACCCAAAAGATGCAGAGAGGTAGGAGAATTACGACAGAGGAGGCTCTGGAGCAGATTCTGTCCAGAGTGGACATGTGTGAGTCAGGGGACGATGAGGTGAATCTTGAGGCAGATTCAACGGAGGAGGAGGAGCAGTCTTCAGGTGAGATTTTATTTCAGTTTATAATTTATTTGTTTGTCTATTTATCTGTCCAGTCATAACTTTGCAAAAGTTTGCAATATCGTTTGAATGCTCATTATCTAAATATGTTCACACTGCAGATGAGGAGACTGGTCCCCCAACAAAAAAAGCCAAAGATGGAACAGTGTGGCTCGAGACGGAACCACTTGGCTCATTATCTAAATGTGTTCACACTGCAGATGTGGAGACTTGTCCCCCAACAAAAAAAGCCAAAGATGGAACGGTGTGGCTCGAAGCAGAGGTTGGGGCTCGGCTCAATTTCACGCATGTTGAACCATACCCCTCACAGGGAGAGCCCACAGATTCCACCAGGAGACGTGTTACGAGCCATCTTCAGAGTTTTCTGACCTTTATCACTCAGGACATGTTCCGTACCATTCAAGAGTGGACAAATCAGCACGGACAGCGAAGGAAGGCTGAGTGGTTTCTCCCCCAGTCTGAGCTGATGGCATTTGTTTCAATGATCATCTTCCGCGGAATCATCAGGCTGCCAGCACTACGTGACTGTTGGTCAGCGAGGTTCAGAAACCCACAGATCACCCGAACAATGACCAAACTGTCTTTATTCTTTAACTTTTATAGCGCTGTGTGTGCTGTGACAATAATGCTGTGTCTTATTTATCAGGTGCTTTCAACCACTGGAGCCACTATAACCGTCTACACCGCAAAGCGCAAAAAGAAGAAAGATAATGAGACACAAACAATATTGAGACACAAACAATATCTTCTTCATAAACAGCAAATGGAGAAGAAGGATAAAGAAACAATCGACAACTTTTGACAATAAAATGCAGCCATTGTCAAATTGAAGACAAGAACAAAAAAAATGCCCATTAATTTCTTTTCACATTTTCAAACATAGTCCTGTGCTGAGGCATTAAATTAGGAAATGCCTGTCAACACACTAAAGCACAGGAAGTGGAAACTGAGAAAGAAAATAAATAAAAAATTACCACTACACTGAAGCCAACAAAATGGCACACATTTACCAGGAAGCCAAAGAGTTTCTGCATTTGTTTTTTAATAAGATTGTTCTAGATTGAGCGCTTCTTTAGGTTCTTTAGTATCTTAGAGAACCTCTATGGTAGTATATATATCCACTGCCTTCTTTAAAAAACAAAATTACCACTCTACTGAAGCCAACAAAATGGCACACAGTTACCAGGAAGCCAAAGAGCTTCTGCAAACGTGTTTTATAAGATCGTTCTAGGTTGAGCGCTTCTATAGATCTATGAGCCACAAAATTCTCAGTTTGTTCGTAATACTCTGTATCTGAGCATTTAACCACAGGAACTGGAAGTCAAAAAAGGATAGAAGCAATGTGTCAGTAATAAACATTTTACAGACAAACAAAAGACTCCCATCACTTTATGCCAGCAATCTAGACATGATGAAAAGGAATCAAAGGGAAGATGATGTTTCAGAAACCATAAATGAAAATTGCTCTCGTAACGAGACGCCTATGTACTTTGAAGTGGAGATGGGTCACTCGGAGCGTGATGAAGACAAATTTAAGAGATTCACTATGACAAAGATAATGGTCTGATTGGCGACCCGTCATCATCCTGTGTTTGTGTATATTGCCCCTGGTCGAGGCATTAGGAACTGTTGAACAAACAACACGGTAAAGCACAGGAACTGGACGTACAAAAGTAACATGAACAAGATGTCCTTCAACAGATCCGATATATCAGTTTTTCCTTGGAGACAAATGTTTATAGCATTTTTATAAGACTTGGGATGCATCTCATATCTCCACCAAGATGTGTCTGGCCTGTCTGACAAAAACGTGGAGGAAATGCCTGTCATCAAACCAGCCAGAAAAAAACAAAAGCAACAAGCAGCAACAGTCCTTGAGTAATTCTTTACAATAGCTCACTTGTTTTAAGGTAGAAAAGGATGAATGGGGAGAAAAAGACACCATATAAGAGCTCACATGTTTCTGACAAGAACCTCCAGTATATATTTATTTTGGATGCTATGCAAAGCTATCCAATATCCAATAGCTATTCAACTTAAGTTTATGAGTTATAAACAATGACATTCTCCAGCCAATGACCATTCAAGATGCATGTAAAATAAATGTTTCACCCACTTAAAATCCTTACAATGATTCCCATCACTTTAATAGCGCAAACCAGAGATGTTTTAAGTGAATCTTGAACTAAAGCAAAGGAACTGGAAACTGAGAAAGAGAAAAAGAAATTGTCTTCCTCTACAGTCTTGAAAATTTTGCTCATTGTGGACCTAGCATAATTAGGTCCACACCATATTTGCTGTTTTACAAGAAGATGTCAGAGCACTGAATTTGTCCAAATTGTGTACTCAGACTAAAAATTTCTCTGGAGGACCAATATGTTTAAAATTATGCAAAACTTTTGCTTTTTTTTGACCCTTCAGAAAATGGGTAGAAAAAGTATGAATGGCATTCCCATAAAGTTGGAAACAGACATGATTTTATGAATATAAAGAAGAAAAAGATTTCATATTGTGACATCAACCCAAAGTGTTGATCCAATTTTAGAAATGCCATGGTTTGGAATCTTACAAGAAGAGAGCCAGCAAAGAAGAGAGAAGCTGAATAAGCTCAGAGTCCTTCTACTGGCTGTTACATATTTTACTCAGTGTCTCTGACTGACTCGTAATGTTTTCGTATTCCAGCAATAATAGGAAATAGAAAACTATGGCAGATGTGACCCACTTCACTTGCCTCTGCATGTTTTACCTCAAGTAGTACCACAGAATGGCCCTCATGGAGGAACACACCTGGGTCAAAATCTGCCGACTCTTCACAGATAATAAGGTGCTGCTTTAGGTGTGTTACGGATGCTCTGCAAACAATCCAAGCCAATGTGACATTCAGCCAATGACAGTTCAAAATGCACAACAAGGAAATGTTTTGCCCACATAAAATACTCACAAACAAACAATACCCATCATTTAAATAGAGCAAACTTGAGGGGTTTAAAGTGAATTTTGGTTTGATGTATTGTACAAACAACACACTAAAGCACAGTAAGTGGAAACTGAGAAAGAAGCAACTGGAAACAGAGACAGAGAAAAAGGCTTTCTCTTCTTGATAATTATGGTCTTTGTGGACCTAACTGTTCTGGTTTTGCAGGAGCTCTGCAAAGCAGAGGAGGCAGGCAATACAGATGCTCCACCTCCCAGGGGCAACCTTCGAACAATCGACAACTTTTGACAATAAAATGCAGCCATTGTCAAATTGAAGACAAGAACAAAAAAAATGCCCATTAATTTCTTTTCACATTTTCAAACATAGTCCTGTGCTGAGGCATTAAATTAGGAAATGCCTGTCAACACACTAAAGCACAGGAAGTGGAAACTGAGAAAGAAAATAAATAAAAAATTACCACTACACTGAAGCCAACAAAATGGCACACATTTACCAGGAAGCCAAAGAGTTTCTGCATTTGTTTTTTAATAAGATTGTTCTAGATTGAGCGCTTCTTTAGGTTCTTTAGTATCTTAGAGAACCTCTATGGTAGTATATATATCCACTGCCTTCTTTAAAAAACAAAATTACCACTCTACTGAAGCCAACAAAATGGCACACAGTTACCAGGAAGCCAAAGAGCTTCTGCAAACGTGTTTTATAAGATCGTTCTAGGTTGAGCGCTTCTATAGATCTATGAGCCACAAAATTCTCAGTTTGTTCGTAATACTCTGTATCTGAGCATTTAACCACAGGAACTGGAAGTCAAAAAAGGATAGAAGCAATGTGTCAGTAATAAACATTTTACAGACAAACAAATGACTCCCATCACTTTGCTCCAGCAATCTAGACATGATGAAAAGGAATCAAAGGGAAGATGATGTTTCAGAAACCATAAATGAAAATTGCTCTCGTAAGGAGACGCCTATGTACTTTGAAGTGGAGATGGGTCACTCGGAGCGTGATGAAGACAAATTTAAGAGATGCACTATGACAAAGATAATGGTCTGATTGGCGACCCGTCATCATCCTGTGTTTGTGTATATTGCCCCTGGTCGAGGCATTAGGAACTGTTGAACAAACAACACGGTAAAGCACAGGAACTGGACGTACAAAAGTAACATGAACAAGATGTCCTTCAACAGATCCGATATATCAGTTTTTCCTTGGAGACAAATGTTTATAGCATTTTTATAAGACTTGGGATGCATCTCATATCTCCACCAAGATGTGTCTGGCCTGTCTGACAAAAACGTGGAGGAAATGCCTGTCATCAAACCAGCCAGAAAAAAACAAAAGCAACAAGCAGCAACAGTCCTTGAGTAATTCTTTACAATAGCTCACTTGTTTTAAGGTAGAAAAGGATGAATGGGGAGAAAAAGACACCATATAAGAGCTCACATGTTTCTGACAAGAACCTCCAGTATATATTTATTTTGGATGCTATGCAAAGCTATCCAATATCCAATAGCTATTCAACTTAAGTTTATGAGTTATAAACAATGACATTCTCCAGCCAATGACCATTCAAGATGCATGTAAAATAAATGTTTCACCCACTTAAAATCCTTACAATGATTCCCATCACTTTAATAGCGCAAACCAGAGATGTTTTAAGTGAATCTTGAACTAAAGCAAAGGAACTGGAAACTGAGAAAGAGAAAAAGAAATTGTCTTCCTCTACAGTCTTGAAAATTTTGCTCATTGTGGACCTAGCATAATTAGGTCCACACCATATTTGCTGTTTTACAAGAAGATGTCAGAGCACTGAATTTGTCCAAATTGTGTACTCAGACTAAAAATTTCTCTGGAGGACCAATATGTTTAAAATTATGCAAAACTTTTGCTTTTTTTTGACCCTTCAGAAAATGGGTAGAAAAAGTATGAATGGCATTCCCATAAAGTTGGAAACAGACATGATTTTATGAATATAAAGAAGAAAAAGATTTCATATTGTGACATCAACCCAAAGTGTTGATCCAATTTTAGAAATGCCATGGTTTGGAATCTTACAAGAAGAGAGCCAGCAAAGAAGAGAGAAGCTGAATAAGCTCAGAGTCCTTCTACTGGCTGTTACATATTTTACTCAGTGTCTCTGACTGACTCGTAATGTTTTCGTATTCCAGCAATAATAGGAAATAGAAAACTATGGCAGATGTGACCCACTTCACTTGCCTCTGCATGTTTTACCTCAAGTAGTACCACAGAATGGCCCTCATGGAGGAACACACCTGGGTCAAAATCTGCCGACTCTTCACAGATAATAAGGTGCTGCTTTAGGTGTGTTACGGATGCTCTGCAAACAATCCAAGCCAATGTGACATTCAGCCAATGACAGTTCAAAATGCACAACAAGGAAATGTTTTGCCCACATAAAATACTCACAAACAAACAATACCCATCATTTAAATAGAGCAAACTTGAGGGGTTTAAAGTGAATTTTGGTTTGATGTATTGTACAAACAACACACTAAAGCACAGTAAGTGGAAACTGAGAAAGAAGCAACTGGAAACAGAGACAGAGAAAAAGGCTTTCTCTTCTTGATAATTATGGTCTTTGTGGACCTAACTGTTCTGGTTTTGCAGGAGCTCTGCAAAGCAGAGGAGGCAGGCAATACAGATGCTCCACCTCCCAGGGGCAACCTTCGAACAATCGACAACTTTTGACAATAAAATGCAGCCATTGTCAAATTGAAGACAAGAACAAAAAAAATGCCCATTAATTTCTTTTCACATTTTCAAACATAGTCCTGTGCTGAGGCATTAAATTAGGAAATGCCTGTCAACACACTAAAGCACAGGAAGTGGAAACTGAGAAAGAAAATAAATAAAAAATTACCACTACACTGAAGCCAACAAAATGGCACACATTTACCAGGAAGCCAAAGAGTTTCTGCATTTGTTTTTTAATAAGATTGTTCTAGATTGAGCGCTTCTTTAGGTTCTTTAGTATCTTAGAGAACCTCTATGGTAGTATATATATCCACTGCCTTCTTTAAAAAACAAAATTACCACTCTACTGAAGCCAACAAAATGGCACACAGTTACCAGGAAGCCAAAGAGCTTCTGCAAACGTGTTTTATAAGATCGTTCTAGGTTGAGCGCTTCTATAGATCTATGAGCCACAAAATTCTCAGTTTGTTCGTAATACTCTGTATCTGAGCATTTAACCACAGGAACTGGAAGTCAAAAAAGGATAGAAGCAATGTGTCAGTAATAAACATTTTACAGACAAACAAAAGACTCCCATCACTTTATGCCAGCAATCTAGACATGATGAAAAGGAATCAAAGGGAAGATGATGTTTCAGAAACCATAAATGAAAATTGCTCTCGTAACGAGACGCCTATGTACTTTGAAGTGGAGATGGGTCACTCGGAGCGTGATGAAGACAAATTTAAGAGATTCACTATGACAAAGATAATGGTCTGATTGGCGACCCGTCATCATCCTGTGTTTGTGTATATTGCCCCTGGTCGAGGCATTAGGAACTGTTGAACAAACAACACGGTAAAGCACAGGAACTGGACGTACAAAAGTAACATGAACAAGATGTCCTTCAACAGATCCGATATATCAGTTTTTCCTTGGAGACAAATGTTTATAGCATTTTTATAAGACTTGGGATGCATCTCATATCTCCACCAAGATGTGTCTGGCCTGTCTGACAAAAACGTGGAGGAAATGCCTGTCATCAAACCAGCCAGAAAAAAACAAAAGCAACAAGCAGCAACAGTCCTTGAGTAATTCTTTACAATAGCTCACTTGTTTTAAGGTAGAAAAGGATGAATGGGGAGAAAAAGACACCATATAAGAGCTCACATGTTTCTGACAAGAACCTCCAGTACATATTTATTTTGGATGCTATGCAAAGCTATCCAATATCCAATAGCTATTCAACTTAAGTTTATGAGTTATAAACAATGACATTCTCCAGCCAATGACCATTCAAGATGCATGTAAAATAAATGTTTCACCCACTTAAAATCCTTACAATGATTCCCATCACTTTAATAGCGCAAACCAGAGATGTTTTAAGTGAATCTTGAACTAAAGCAAAGGAACTGGAAACTGAGAAAGAGAAAAAGAAATTGTCTTCCTCTACAGTCTTGAAAATTTTGCTCATTGTGGACCTAGCATAATTAGGTCCACACCATATTTGCTGTTTTACAAGAAGATGTCAGAGCACTGAATTTGTCCAAATTGTGTACTCAGACTAAAAATTTCTCTGGAGGACCAATATGTTTAAAATTATGCAAAACTTTTGCTTTTTTTTTTGACCCTTCAGAAAATGGGTAGAAAAAGTATGAATGGCATTCCCATAAAGTTGGAAACAGACATGATTTTATGAATATAAAGAAGAAAAAGATTTCATATTGTGACATCAACCCAAAGTGTTGATCCAATTTTAGAAATGCCATGGTTTGGAATCTTACAAGAAGAGAGCCAGCAAAGAAGAGAGAAGCTGAATAAGCTCAGAGTCCTTCTACTGGCTGTTACATATTTTACTCAGTGTCTCTGACTGACTCGTAATGTTTTCGTATTCCAGCAATAATAGGAAATAGAAAACTATGGCAGATGTGACCCACTTCACTTGCCTCTGCATGTTTTACCTCAAGTAGTACCACAGAATGGCCCTCATGGAGGAACACACCTGGGTCAAAATCTGCCGACTCTTCACAGATAATAAGGTGCTGCTTTAGGTGTGTTACGGATGCTCTGCAAACAATCCAAGCCAATGTGACATTCAGCCAATGACAGTTCAAAATGCACAACAAGGAAATGTTTTGCCCACATAAAATACTCACAAACAAACAATACCCATCATTTAAATAGAGCAAACTTGAGGGGTTTAAAGTGAATTTTGGTTTGATGTATTGTACAAACAACACACTAAAGCACAGCACAGTACAGTAAGTGGAAACTGAGAAAGAAGCAACTGGAAACAGAGACGGAGAAAAAGGCTTTCTCTTCAATCTTGATAGTTATGCTCTTTGTGGACCTAACTGTTCTGGTTTTGCAGGAGCTCTGCAAAGCAGAGGAGGGAGGCAAAGCAGATGCTCCACCTCCCAGGGGCAACCTTCGAACAATCGACAACTTTTGACAATAGTTCAGATGCAGCCATCGTCAAATTGAATGCCATTAAGGGATCTGCTGAGATTGAGACACAAACAATGTACAACAATGTAAAATTTTGTACAATGTAAAATGTACAAAATTTTATCTCTTAGATAAAGTACAATACACGAAACCCTCTTCAACAATACTTACAAACCAAACATTTTTGGCCCAGTTGTTTATTGAATCTTTAACAGTTGACACTGGAGCTTTTAGCTGAAACACACTTTCAAAAAACCAGTGACATAACGAATACAGCGAATAAGGTCTCACTATATGTGGATAAAATCTTTTAAGTAAAAGAACCACAGATCTCTTTACCAATTATTCTATCTGTCTTTTATGAATTTGAAAAGTTTGCCCGATATAAGATTAACGGGGAAAAAACATAATCGATGCCCAAAAAACAGGAATCCCTTGGAATTGCTTTGGTTAAGGCTCAGACTGTGCTTTAGATCTCAGGGTGCGAGCTTATTAACCGTTAGTTCACTCATTGCTTCCACCTGATCTTTCGTTCAAACACAGCAGTTAATACTGCTGAGATTGAGACACAAACAATATCTTCTTCATAAACAGCAAATGGAGAAGAAGGATAAAGAAATTACAGATTTGGAAATTAAAATGATGACGGATCATTTTGAAGCCCTAAACAAACTGTTCATCATAAATTTTCTGTATCGGTCATAACTAGCCCACTTAGACATTGATTTGACCAGAGAGTTGTCTTTTGTAAAACATCAGATTACACAAGACAAAGACAACCAGGGGGCGACGTTGTGTTTAGAAAAAAAAGAAAAGAAGCGATTGAAACGCAAGGCCGAAGCAGAGACAGCTGAAAAGGAAAAACTGCAAACAAGTTCAAATTACACGAGACAAAGGCAACCCGTTTTACAGATACAGAGCTCCCACATCTGAGGAAATCCTCAGTCCGAGAAACAGAACAATGCAGAATCAACTGACTTCTGACAGAGCTTTTCAGTCATATATGGAAAAACTAGACAACGCGCCAGACATAACTCTTCCTCTCAGTCAGCCCAATTCCTCCACTTCCAGAGAGACTCCCATAAACGTTGTGGACCTTGGAAGCCCAATAGGGAATGACTCCTTGAGAAGAATGAGGGAATCTGGTTGGCTTCCCAATGATGGCCATGTAAACTGGAAGAAGAGGAAGATCACTAACAATATTTTTGCATGATTTTTTCCAAGCAGATTAACTAGTTTAATCTTTTAAACTTTCAATGTACCTATTTGGGTGTAGCGTCAGAAGAGACTCCCCATTTCACTCATTGCTGGACTGAACACGTTAAAGATGGTTATCTTCAACAAATTCTTTATGCCATTCAAAATTTTTCGAAGGTTTTGGCTGAAAATTTTCTTCTAAAAGTTAGATATCCAATCCAATGTGACATTCAGCATGTTTCGCCCACATAAAATACTCACAAACAAACAATACCCATCATTTAAATAGAGCAAACTTGAGGGGTTTAAAGTGAATTTTGGTTTGATGTATTGTACAAACAACACACTAAAGCACAGTAAGTGGAAACTGAGAAAGAAGCAACTGGAAACAGAGACAGAGAAAAAGGCTTTCTCTTCTTGATAATTATGGTCTTTGTGGACCTAACTGTTCTGGTTTTGCAGGAGCTCTGCAAAGCAGAGGAGGCAGGCAAAGCAGATGCTCCACCTCCCAGGGGCAACCTTCGAACAATCGACAACTTTTGACAATAAAATGCAGCCATTGTCAAATTGAAGACAAGAACAAAAAAAATGCCCATTAATTTCTTTTCACATTTTCAAACATAGTCCTGTGCTGAGGCATTAAATTAGGAAATGCCTGTCAACACACTAAAGCACAGGAAGTGGAAACTGAGAAAGAAAATAAATAAAAAAATACCACTACACTGAAGCCAACAAAATGGCACACATTTACTAGGAAGCCAAAGAGTTTCTGCATTTGTTTTTTAATAAGATCGTTCTAGATTGAGCGCTTCTTTAGGTTCTTTAGTATCTTAGAGAACCTCTATGGTAGTATATATCCACTGCCTTCTTTAAAAAAAAAACAACAAAATTTACCACTACACTGAAGCCAACAAAATGGCACACAGTTACCAGGAAGCCAAAGAGCTTCTGCAAACGTGTTTTATAAGATCGTTCTAGGTTGAGCGCTTCTATAGATCTATGAGCCACAAAATTCTCAGTTTGTTCGTAATACTCTGTATCTGAGCATTTAACCACAGGAACTGGAAGTCAAAAAAGGATAGAAGCAATGTGTCAGTAATAAACATTTTACAGACAAACAAAAGACTCCCATCACTTTATGCCAGCAATCTAGACATGATGAAAAGGAATCAAAGGGAAGATGATGTTTCAGAAACCATAAATGAAAATTGCTCTCGTAACGAGACGCCTATGTACTTTGAAGTGGAGATGGGTCACTCGGAGCGTGATGAAGACAAAGTTGAAGAGATTCACTATGACAAAGATAATGGTCTGATTGGCGACCCGTCATCATCCTGTGTTTGTGTATATTGCCCCTGGTCGAGGCATTAGGAACTGTTGAACAAACAACACGGTAAAGCACAGGAACTGGACGTACAAAAGTAACATGAACAAGATGTCCTTCAACAGATCCGATATATCAGTTTTTCCTTGCAGACAAATGTTTATAGCATTTTTATAAGACTTGGGATGCATCTCATATCTCCACCAAGATGTGTCTGGCCTGTCTGACAAAAACGTGGAGGAAATGCCTGTCATCAAACCAGCCAGAAAAAAACAAAAGCAACAGGCAGCAACAGTCCTTGAGTAATTCTTTACAATAGCTCACTTGTTTTAAGGTAGAAAAGGATGAATGGGGAGAAAAAGACACCATATAAGAGCTCACATGTTTCTGACAAGAACCTCCAGTACATATTTATTTTGGATGCTATGCAAAGCTATCCAATATCCAATAGCTATTCAACTTAAGTTTATGAGTTATAAACAATGACATTCTCCAGCCAATGACCATTCAAGATGCACGTAAAATAAATGTTTCACCCATTTAAAATCCTTACAAACAGATGATTCCCATCACTTTAGTAGAGCAAACCAGAGATGTTTAAAGTCAATCTTGAACTAAAGCACAGGAACTGGAAACTGAGAAAGAGAAAAAGAAATTGTCTTCCTCTACAATCTTGAAAATTATGCTCATTGTGGACCTAGCATAATTGCTAGGTCCTGCTTTTTTACAGGAAGATGTCGGAGCACTGAATTTGTCCAAATTGTGTACTCAGACTAAAAATTTCTCTGGAGGACCAATATGTTTAAAATTATTCAAAACTTTAGCTTTTTTTTCGACCCTTCAGAAAATGGGTAGAAAAGTAGCTTTCCAGAGCTGCTGGTTTTGCAGGAGCTCTGCAAAGCAGAGGAGGGAGGCAAAGCAGATGCTCCTCCTCCCAGGGGCAACCTTCGAACATTCGACAACTTTTTACAGTGGTTTAAATGCAACCATCATCAAAAAAATGTATTTTCTGTGTTCTTTCGATTTGTTGTCTTTTAAATATTTTTTGACTAATAATTTTTAGAACATCGTTTACATTGTTTCCTGAGTAAAATAATGTAGTGTCATCTGCAAAAAGGTTACATTTTAGTAAGTTGGAAACAGACATGATATTATGAATATAAAGAAGAAAAAGTATTCGTCCAAGGACAAATACTGACGAAAACGTCAGGCAATTCCTCACACTATCTTACAATATTTAGATTTGGTGCTGTTGATTTCTACAAATTGATAACGGTCTGTTAAGTAACTTGCATTCCACTGATGTGCCACACCTCTGATGACATATTTATTTCATTTTTGCAAAAGGATTTTATGATTTAAAGTATCAAAAGCTTTTTGAAGATCTACAAAAATAATAACTAAAAATGTTTTTAATAGCTATCCAACTTAAGTTTATAAGTTATAAACAATGACATTCTCCAGCCAATGACCATTCAAGATGCACGTAAAATAAATGTTTCACCCACTTAAAATCCTCACACACAAATGATTCCCATCACTTTAATAGAGCAAACCAGTGATGTTTAAAGTGAATCTAGAGTTGATGTGTTGTACAAACAACACACTAAAGCACAGGAACTGGAAACTGAGAAAGAGAAAAAGAAATTGTCTTCCTCTACAATCTTGTTAATTATGCTCATTGTGGACCTAGCTGTTCTGGCTTTGCAGGAGGCAGGAGCTCTGCTTTTTATAGAGGAAGGCCAAGCAAAAGGCACCCACAGGCACCCTTCGAACCCTTCATAAACTGTTTTGCAGCAGTTTGAATGTGTGGAGCTAAAGTTATTAGCAACCTGTGTCCATCCTCAAATTAAATGCCATTAAGGGTTTCATCTATGATAAAAATTGGCTGCTCTCCTGATTTGTCCAGTTAAACAGCTCTTACAAAAACAACTTGTAGCATAAAAATTTAGACTTTGTTGTATTTATAGGAGTCAAATTTTCTTTTTTCCTGAAAGAAAAGTATGCTTAGGGATGAGAATTAGCGCCTCCAAATCTGAGACCATGGTCCTCGCCCGGAAAAGGGTGGAATGCCCCCTGCGGGTCAGGGACAGGGTCCTGCCTCAAGTGGAGGAGTTTAAGTATCTCGGGGTCTTGTTCACGAGTGGGGGAAAGATGGAAAGGGGGAAAGATAGGCGGATCGGTGCGGCATCAGCAATAACTAGGACGCTGCATCGGTCTGTCGTGATAAAGAGAGAGCTGAGCCAAAAAGCAAAGCTCTCGATTTACAAGTCGATCTACGTTCCAACCCTCACCTATGGTCACCAGCTGTGGGTGGTGACTGAAAGAATGAGATCGCTGGTACAAGCGGCCGAAATGAGCTTCCTCCGCAGGGTGGCTGGGCTCTCACTCAGAGATTGGGTGAGGAGCTCTGCTATCCGGGAGGAGCTCGGTGTCGAGCCGCTCCTCCTCCAGGTCAAGAGGAGTCAGATGGGGTAGTTCGGGCATCTGGTCAGGATGCCCCCGAGCGCCTCGCAGGCGGGGTGTTACGGGCATGTCCCACTGGGAGGAGACCAAGGGGCAGACCCCGGACCCGCTGGAGAGACTATGTCTCGCAGCTGGCCGGGGAACGACTTGGGATCCTCCGGGTGAGCTGGAGGATGCAGCCGGGGTGAGAGAGGCCTCGGCTGCCCGTTTCAGGCTGTTTCCCCCGCGACCTGACCCCGGAACAAGCGAAAGATGACGGAACGGAACAGTATGCAGGATTCTTAGAGAACCTCTGTGTTAGTATGTTTATCTGGTTCTGTTTTATACGTTCTATCAAAAAGGAGTGTTTTTACTTGGCAATTATTTGGTATATGCTTGTTTTATATAATAAGAGGTCGATAAGGACCAAAGACATTGAGGTTGTCGATGTGGTCAATGCCCAAACAAGAACGAGAACGAAGCGAAACACATTCAGAAACCTTCCAATGCCTTCTTTAAAAAAAAAAAAAAAAACAATAAAAAATTACCCCTTTACTGAAGCCAAGAAAATGGCATGGACTTACCAAGAAGCCAAAGAGTTTCTGCAAACGTTTTTATAAGACCGTGCTAGGTTGAGCACTTCTTTAGATCTATGAGCCACAAAATTCTCAGTTTGTTCGTAATACTCTGTATCTGAGCATTTAACCACAGGAACTGGAAGTCAAAAAAGGATAGAAGCAATGTGTCAGTAATAAACATTTTACAGACTCATAAGCCTTACAAACAAATGACTCCCATCACTTTACGCCAGCAATCTAGACATGGAGTATCAGGAACCTTAAATGAAAATAGCTCTCGCACGGAGGCGCCCATGTACTTTGAAGTGGAGGTAGATCACTCGGAGCGTGATGAAGACGAAGAAGATGACGAGATTCACTATGACAAAGATGATGGTCTGATTGGCGACCCGTCATCATCCTGTGGTCGTGTATATTGCGTCTGTTCCTGGCATTAGGAACTGTTGAACAAACAACTCAGTAAAGCACAGGAACCGGACGTATAAAAAGGACATGAACAACATGTCCTTCAACGGATCCAATATATCAGTTTTTCCTTGCTAACAAATGTTTATATCATTTTTATAAGAAGATCGTATCGAAAGGCTAAGCGGGGAGAAAAAGAAAACAATACAGGAGCTCACTTGTTTCTGACAAGAACCTCCAGTACAGATCTGTTACGGATGCTCTGCAAAGCTATCCAATGTTTCAGTGACATTCTACAGTCAATAACCATTCAGAAAGCACATTAAAATAAGGAGGAAAATGTTGGAATCTGCTAGAAAAATACTGCTAAGGACAGGCTTTGTTTGGAGTGGTCATTAGCAGTGGTTTCCTAGCAGCTATTCTCCCATGAAGGCCTGATTCAGACAGTTTCCTCTTGGCAGTTGTTCTAGAGATGATTGAATTACTCTATTCATCCCTCACCGGGGAAATTTGTGTGCTGCACTCCTTACATCGCAGCAGGCTGCCCTTCGACGGCGCCAATGGTGGGAGAAGCGGGGGTTAGGTATCTTCTCCAAGGACCCTAGACGTGCTCTCTGTGGGCCGCAAACCCGCGACCTTCCGGTCCGCACTAACCACTGTGCTGCTGTCTCCCCCTTTTGAGACTGTTGCTCGAACGCTGTGTAGCATTGCCCGTTTCTCCAACCTGGGCTCTTGTTAACCTGCTATTTCTGAGGCTGGTGACTCGCATGAACTCATTCTCTATAGCAAAGGTGACTCTTGGTCTTCCTTTCCTGGAGCGGTCCTGATGAGAGCCACTTTCTTTGTACCGGTTGATGGTTTTTGGGACACAATTGGGGAAAATTTCAAAGTTTACTTGATCTTTTGGGGGGTTGACTGATCCTTATTTCTTAAAGTAATGATGACCACTCATTTTTCTTTACTTCTTTACTGCTTCGTTCTTGCCATAAAAACAAATTCTAAGAGTCTATCAGTAGGACTATCGGCTGTGTAACCACCTGACTTCTTCACAACACAAGTGACACATTTATAAGGCTAGAAATCCCAGGTGTTAAACCTGGCAGAGTACACCTCTGAAGTGAAAAGAATTTTTGGTGACCAGTTCTTGAATCTCATCAAGAGAATGCCAAGAGTGTGTAAAGCTATAATCAAAGCACAAGGTGGCTACTTTGAAGAATCTAGAATATAAGATATTTCTTTTTGGTTAGAATTATAATTCCACATGCGTTAATTAATAGTTTTGATGTCTTCACTGTGAATCAACCATTTTCATTATCATGAAAATAAAACAAAACTCTTTGAATGAGAACGTGTGTTCAAATCTTTGGTCTGTACTGTACATGTTAGGTTGATCAGTCGCTATGAAAAAATTGCCCCTAGGTACGAGTGTGTGTGGATGTGTATGCGTGTGTGGTCCCGCAACAGACTGGCACCCTGTTCGCAGTGTACCATGCCTCCCACCTGAAACATTGTTGTTTTTGGCAGCCATCTAAGTTTTTGTCTTCGTTTTTGGAACGAAAATGAATTTAAGTTTTAATCACATTTTCATCATCTCTTTATATTTTAGTCATGTTTTAGTCAACAAAAACCCAGAAAAGTTTTCGTCTAGTTTTAGTGTAAAAAAACCAACAACAACAACTTACTTTAACAATCGTGGCTTTATTTCTGAGAATGATGTACGTTATTTGTTTTTAAAAAAAAAAAACAAAAAAAAAACCCCAACTCTGCCGATCTTTAACTTGCGCAAAACAGCAAACATTGTAAAACAACGTAAAATAAATACAAATTCTTCAGTGAGTGGAGAACGTTGTAACTTATGCATACTTAAAAATGACACCACTTAATAACCTCTGTAAACAAAGTAAACATTGTATTGTGTCTTTGAATCAGTCGTTAGCGCAACCAAGCTAACTGAGGAAGTTAGCAGCGGCGACAAGCTAGCATTAGCTTGAAGTTAGCATGCTGTTTGCGCAAAATATGTGGAAAACTTTAAGTTTCTGACCACCAAGCCTCTTTGTTGCTGTTGCCGTCATGGTGTGTGACTTCCTTGTGGCTGCAGGTGTGTTGTGTAGACGGTGTGAACGTGCAGCATTGTGGGGGGCGTACCGCCGTGAAAGCCGTGAATGCAGCCGCTGTGCTTTTTCTTTTCACAGACAGAAATATGAAAGTCTGATGCCTATTTTGTTAGATTTTCATCTTGTCAACGGAAACTTGCAAACATCTCGTCACATTTTCGTCACCAAAATGTAGCACTTAATTTGTTATCATTAAGTCATCGTCATGAAAAAAATGCTTCGTCAACAAAATCATTTCGTTGTCGTCATAGTTGACAAAAACAACACTGACCTGAAAACCGCCAGATCCCTCCTGACGTTGTTATTTATAAGGGGTTCAGATGCCAAAACATCTTATCTCAATTACTTACTGAAAAAATGAAAATGTCCGAATTTGAAAGATTTTCTGACATTTCAACATGACTGTTAGCATGAGCCGAAAAATCTTTTACTTGCCAGTACATAATTGGACTAAAGAACCCCATTTTTTCAAAAATCTTTCATTTTATTTTTGCCTGAACAATGCAAAACGAGTGAAAACAAGGCATCAATTTGATAAAAGACAGAACTTTTTAAAACAAAAAACAACAAAAGTCTGACCAACGTTGTCTTTTTCTTGAATTCCAAACAGAAGAAGAGTTGGGCATCAGGTACTGCCTGTAGGAGAAAAGAAATCAGCAAAAATATTACAACTAATCCATCCCATCTTATTTAACTTTGAAACCAGGACACTCACCAAGTCTCCTTTGGCTTTTTCAAAAAGTCCAGTGTTGTCAGCAAAGGGAACTGAAAAGATCAGAAAGAACAACAGTTTCCTTAAAAAGAATTGAAATTACCAAAGGTGACAAACTTCATTCATAAACTGAATTATTCTCCAAAAATCAGACAAATAAATGGAAGAAGGCAGCACGATGGGCAGCACAGTGGCCTCACAGCAAGAAGGTCATGGGTTCCAATTCCAGATGGGGACGATGCATGGAACACTGGCTTTTCTGTGTGGAGTTTGCATGTTCTCCCTTTGTATATGTGGGTTTTCTCCAGGTACTCCGGTTTCCTCCCACCCTCCAAAAACATGCATGCTAGGTTGATTGGCTGCTACATTATTGCCCCTAGGAATGTGTGTATGGTTGTATGTGTATTGTCCGGCGACAGACTGGCAACCTGTTTGAGGTGTACCCAGTCCCTCGCCTCGAATTAACCGGGACGGGCTCCGGCAACCCCATAAAGGATAGACGGTTAAGAAGGTGACTGACTGACTAAATGGAAGAAGCATTTGAGACTGAAAGAGTTAAAAAAAAATAAAAAATTCAGACATACCGCGCTCAGGTCCATGTAAGGCCACAATTTATTTTTCAGGGTAGCAGTTCAGGTTCTTTTTTCACTGTCTCAACATCCTGCGAAGAAAAAAACAGAAACATGTTTTGAATCGTAAAAGCCGACAGGGTCATGAGAGATGATGGGGGTTAAATCAAAATGCTGAAATACCTCAGAGAGCTCCACAATGGCCTTGTGGGTAATTGACTTGTCCATGTTCCGCGATGCAAGCAGCACCTGAAGAATGTGCAAAGGATCAGTTTACTTTGACAGGCAATTAGTGGTGACAGTCGATTAAAAAAAATATTCAAATTAATTACAGGATTTTGTAATTCATTAATTGAATCAATCACATTTTAACTTCTGGAAAAAGATGGAATGCCCCCTGCGGGTCAGGGACAGGGTCCTGCCCCAAGTGGAGGAGTTTAAGTATCTCGGGATCTTGTTCACGAGTGGGGGAGGGATGGAGCGGGAGATTGACAGGCGGATCGGTGCGGCATCAGCAATAACTAGGACGCTGCATCGGTCCGTCATGGTAAAGTGAGAGCTGAGCCGAAAAGCAAAACTCTCAATTTACAAGTCGATCTATGTTCCCACCCTCACCTATGGTCACCAGCTGTGGGTGGTGACTGAAAGAATGAGATCCTGGATACAAGCGGCCGAAATGAGCTTCCTCCGAAAGGTGGCTGGGCTCTCACTCAGAGATCGGGTGAGGAGCTCTGCAATCCGCGGAAGAAGATGACGAGATTCACTATGACAAAGATCATGGTCTGATTGCAGACCCGTCATCATCCTGTGGTCGTGTATATTGCCTCTGTTCCAGGCATGCCCGCGGAAGTCCACCACCATCTCCTTGGTTTTCCCTGCGTTGATAAGGAGGTGGTTTCGCAGCCACAAGTCCACAAAGTTCTGCGTCAGTCCTCTGTACTCCGCGTCATTGTCGTTGCTGATGAGACCAAGAATCGCGGTGTCGTCGGAGAACTTCTGCAGCACGCATCATTCAGTGTTGTGTCTGAAGTCTGCTATGTAGAGGATGAAGAGGAAGGGGGACAGGACAGTCCCCTGAGGGGCACCAGTGCTGCTGGTGACCAGGTCTGACACGCAGTACCGGGCTCTCACAAACCGTGGTCAGGTTGAGGGGTAATCTAGGATCCAGACAGCCGGTGGTCTACCGGTCTGTCTTTTCCAGTTTGTCCTTCAGGATTGCCGGTTTGATGGTGTTGAAAGCACTGGAAAAATCAAAGAACATGATTCTCACAGTGCTGCCGGGCTTCTCCAGGTGAGACAGAGCATGGTGTAACAGGAAGATGGCCGCATCCTCCACTCCAACATTGGGCCGGTAAGCAAACTGCAGGGGGTCCATTGATGGGCCAACATGTGGAGCGGAGATGTATCAGGACATGGTCTCTCTCCAGCATCATCATCAGGTGTGATGTTAAAGCAACCGGTCTGTAGCTGCTCAAGTCTTTGGGGGTGCGATGTTTTGGGTACTGGTACCACACAGGAGGTCTTTGGTATCAGGCCAGGTGCATCATTAAAAAAAGTAAAACAGGGGTTAGGGTTCGTTTTTATCTTCAAGGATACAAATTGGCAGCAACCCACTTTGCGATAGTATTTGTTAATTTCTCTGTTGTGGATTGGCTCATTCGCTTGCCAAATTGGCTTGGTTTGGTGGAGCGAGTTCCCGGTAGCCACACTCGCAACAGAGGAACTTTCCTGAACATTTTGAAAAATAAGTCATTTTTCTGCATTTTGGTGCATATTTTGCCCAAAATTTATAATAAGTAAAGTACCGTAATTTCACGACCATTAGGCGCACCGTACGAAAAGGCGCAGTCTCAGTTATGTGCGACATTGCTGTATTTAACACAAACATAAGGCGCACCATACAAAAGGCGCAGTCTCAGTCACACACCGCCTTATAACAACACACACGCAAGCATGCAAATGTGCGTATTAAAAAATAGATCGGGAGCAAAACTGAGTTTGGTTGTGCTTTATTTAAGTAGTAAAGATACTAAACAAGCACATTACCGGTAAATGTCTTTATTCAAATCCGTCAAAGTCCTCATCATCTGTTTCGGAATCGAACAGCTGCGCAAAATCCAACAGAGCAGGTCCACTTCGCTCCTCGCTGTCAAAGTCACTGTCTGTATTGTGCGGCTCCTCAGAAAGGATACCAGCTTTTGCGAAAGCTCGGATAACAGTACCAGCAGACACATTAGTCCAAGCATCTACAATCCATTGACTCGTTAATGCTGAAATTTCTCGCGGCGGCTCGATTCCGATGTTCCTCCGCGTAGCTGATTGTTTTCAGCTTAAACTGAGCATCATAAGCGTGTCTCTTTGCCATTTTCAGGGTTAAAACAGCAATGCTGTGCATACAGCACATACCTTTTTTATACACAATCCACGCCCACACTTCACTCTTTAATGTTCTCATGCCTTTTCTTTCAAGTCCGGCTCGCCTCACGGGCAATGCTTTTTTTTTTTTTGTGCGCCTTTTCTCACACACAAGGCGCACCGCACGAAAGGGCTCACCACTCATTTTGAAGAAAATCTAGGACGTTTATATGCGCCTTATAGCCGTGAAATTACGGTAGTAAGAACACTTTTTTTTGTGGACCAAAAGCGGTTCAGGGACATGCACCTGAGTCTTGTCCATATCTGTTGTGTTTGACCACTGCTGCCTTGTTAATTTGCCAGCGCTGGCAATGTAGGACAGCCAAGAAAACGACGGATCCTTCAATAGGCCAAAATTCAAATGCGGAAGCATTGGCTCGCCACCGTTATGACGTCATAATTAATTGCATTAATTTTTTTAACGCTTTAAAATATGGCATAATTAATTAATTGAATTAACGCATTAAAATGACAGAACTACAAGCAATAAGTAGAAAAATACCCAAAGTTATGTTTGTTCTTTAAAGCAGAGACGTTTAGATGAGTTTTGGGAAAAAATGTTCTTCTTACTGTTGTTTAATTTAAACCGAAGAAAAATATAACTTGAAATATTTACAACTAACTGTGATTTGAAGAAGTAGTATACTGTATTCATCCCTCAACGGGGAAATATCTGTGTCCCAATCAGAGGTGTCAAGTAGCGAAGTAAGACTACTTCATTACCTTACTCAAGCAGAAAATCTCGTTATCTTTACTTTAACAAAGTAATTATGTTTTTGTCTACTTTTTACTTTTACTCACTACTTTTTTATGCAATTATCTGTACTTTTACTTTGTTAAATTTATAAAAAGTAGTCGCTACTTTCTCCATTTTGTCACTGTTAAAAAGCCGCGACTGTTTGTCGGAATTTTTTTTTTTTTTTATGAACCCTGAATGCATCAAACAAAGGAACAGATGAATGACTGGCTGAAAGGTCCAGTCAATCATTACTTTGGGGCGAGTAGCACCGCCCCCAAACTTTTAAAGAGCAGGAACGTCTATTTCCGTGTTTGAGACTTGTTGCGGGCTCGGAAATCAAAGTGTTTCTGATGCTGCAACACTGAACTTTGATTGAATTATCAGTTTTTTTAAAAAAAACAACAGCAAAGAAATGTTTTATTATTATTATTTTCAGTCTGCGGTTATTGTAAACGTCTTTGCTGAAAATGTTGTAGATGGTATTTTTATAAAAATAACTTTGATCTGTGACTTTGATTTGTTTCTTTATCTTTAGAAACAAAGCTAATTGAACTGATTAATCCATAAATAGTAGTGGATGAAGTATTTGTGCTTAAAAGCATCCAAAATGTTATTGATTAGTTTATAAAGACTGACTGAGCAGATTAAAACTACACATCGCTTAGATTTTGTATCATGTAGATGTTTGGGTTAACATTAAAAAAACCTTATATGTACACATATATATGTGGATATGTATATATATAAATTTATATATACCTAAGTCCCGCCCCTACTGGTTTCTTTCTGGGTTTCTTATTTCCCTGGTTATCTTTTCATTTTTACAGTTCTTAAAATTTTAGAAAAAGAATCCAAGGATTTTGCCTCCTGTGTGTTTCCTTCACTCCCACTGCCTTACGAGTGCATGTAAAGGGTATTATTTTGTCAATGGGCGTGGTTTTACTGGGTGTACGATATTTTTGTAAAATACAATAATTTTACGTCATTAGTATGATAATCCAGCACCTCCCACCTGGCAACGCTGGTTCCAGGTGTCACGCAGGCTGTATGTGGCACTCCCAACCTTATCAACTTGTTAAAGACTATTCAGTATTGCCTCAAAGAACTTTGAAAACTAGCTGCCTTCAATTCAATTCAATTTTATTTGTATAGCCCAAAATCACAGAATTTCCGTCTCAATGGGCTTCACAAGAAAAAGAGAAATGTATTAACACAGATACACAGCAAGAAAAACAACTAACAAATGCTAACTAAATGAGACTAGCACATTTATGCACTTAAGACTCTCCTTCTCATTGAGGAAAAACTCCTAAAAAACCCATCAGTGGGGAAAAAATAAGAAACCTCGTGGGGATCCACGTGAAAGAGAGATCCCTCCCCTGGGACGAGGAAACAATGTGTCAAAGATTATTGTTTAAATATTAGCTTATTCTAATCTACAGCTAAGTCAATAGATGTTCTTCATACTGATGGAAACACAGGGACTCCTCAGCCCGGAGATGTCCAGGACGGGTATGAGTAGATGTCCCCGTACTGGGGGACATCTACCCCCATTACGGGGGGGGGTACTGCGGGTACCCCCCCAGGCTTGAAAAAGCCTTTTGGTCATTTTTTTTCATTTATTTTTTTTAACATTGTGTGTGTTTGTGTCTGCTGAAGTTGGTTAAATTAGGTGATGCAGAGTGAAGCTTGGTAGCTGAAGGGACGTTACATAATGGCCTGCTTATGATAATACATTTGATTGTGTTCATTAATCGATTTCTAATAAAGGTTATTAAGAAATAAATGTTTCCTATTCATAAAGTTTCACACCAAAACACTTTCATTTATTATCATATTTTCTGCTCCTTAAAGCATGGGATAATAGTTAAAAAATATGTTCATACGCTTATGTTAACAATATTCTTTTTTTTCTGAAAATTACTTTTACTTTTTTTACTTTAAGTAGTTTTAAAATAGGTTACTTTTTACTTTTACTTAGGTAGAAAGCTTGAGTTGATACTTCTACTTTTACTAAAGTAGTTTTTTAACTCAGTATTTATACTTCTACTTGAGTAGAAAATGTTGGTACTTTTGACACCTCTGGTCCCAATACACCACAGCAGGCTGCCACCTATGACGGTACCAATGGTGGGAGAAACGGGGGGTTCTTCTCCAAGGACCCTAGATGTGAACTCAGTGGTATGCGAACACGCAAACTTCTGGTTAACTTCCGGTCCCCGAGCAAATGCTCTAACCACTGTGCCAACGTCTCCCCATATCTTCCCGAATATTTCTACCAATCTGGGAAAGAAAATTGATCTCAGCTCATTGGAAGCAGAAAATGAATAAAAACATTCTATTTTTCACAGAAACATTATAGACACTTATGTCTGATTCAGATTCCACACTGTGCCGTGCAGATAAAGACAAGATAAGGAAGGATTCTGACAAATTTAATCCTGCTGCTAAAAAAGCAGCCAACAGGAAGTGTAGTGGATCCTCAAGAAATACAGAAAAATATAATTTGCACAATAATTTGGAAGTCAGTGGATTTTTTTTCTATAGGTGTTCATTTGTTATTTTTTTTTTTGTTATTTTGAATTACTCTATTCATCCCTCACCGGGGAAATTTGTTTGCTGCACTCCTTACACCGCAGCAGGCTGCCCTTCAACGGCGCCAATGGTGGGAGAAGTGGGGGTTAGGTGTCTTCTCCAAGGACCCTAGACGTGCTCTCCGTGGGACGCAAACCCGCGACCTTCCGGTCCGCGGGCGAACGCGCTAACCACGCGGCCACCGTCTCCATCAAAACTGAGAAAAAAAACAGTGACAAAATGTACTAAAATCATTCTTGTACTTTTCTGATACTCTTCATTACATAACAACGGAATATCTCATCAGTAAGGATGGGATACCAAAACTGATACCATTTGGTACGACTACCAGTTAGCATTTTTTACCAAACTGAAAACTTACAGCCTTCTCGGTATTCTTAACAGTATTAGCGGTAACGGGGTGCAAGAGACCAAACACGGCGTGCGCTACTTTTTTTGTTTGCCTCTAACTAGCCGATTCTAAATCCTGCGTGAGCACCGCGCTTAGCCAAATAGAAAAACAAGTGCATGGAATTGTAATAAAAATGAATATGGATACCAGCATGTAAAAACAATCAATAGGCTGAAAGGTTTTATTGTCTCGTTATTTCTGATAAATTAGTTTCAAGATAAAACCTTTGGTTGCATCTGCATAGTTTGTCTTCCTTCACTTGTTTTTAGGCTAAAAAAGTAACAGTAAGAGTATCGATAAAATACCAGATAGACCAGTGCTATCGATGAGAGTACTGATATCGATAAGAATATCAGTATTGATAAGATGGTATTGATAAGAGTACTAGTATCGATAAGATGGTATCGATAAGAGTACTGGAATCGATAAGATGGCATTGATAACAGTACTAGTATCGTTAAGAGTACTAGTAACGATAAGATGGTGTTGATAAGAATTCTAGTATAGATAAGAGTACTAGTATCGATAAGATGGTATCAATAAGAATACTAGTATCGATAAGATGGTATCGATAAAGGTGCTAGTATCGATAAGATGGTATTGATAAGAATACTAGTATCGATAAGAGTACTAATATTGATGAGATGGTATCGATAGGAGTACTAGTGTCAATAAGAGGGTATCGATAAGAACACTACTCTTGATAAGATGGTATCGATAAGAGTACTAGTATTGATAGAGTACTAGTATCGATAAGATGGTATCGATAAGAGTACTAGTATTGATAGAGTACTAGTATCGATAAGATGGTATCGATAAGAGTACTGGAATCGATAAGATGGTATTGATAACAGTACTAGTATCGTTAAGAGTACTTGTATCGATAAGATGGTATCGATAAGAGTACTGGAATCGATAAGATGGTATTGATAAGAATTCTAGTATAGATAAGAGTACTAGTATCGATAAGATGGTATTGATAAGATAGTATCAATAAGAGTACTAGCAGGGGTCTCCAACCTTTTTTCCCTAGAGAGCTACTTTAACGAAATTAAAAAGGCTGGGAGCTACTTTCTCAAAGATCATTTTGTTTGGGCTAAAATGATCTTTGTTTTAGCCACGAGCCACATGCGGCCCGTTAAAGGTTTTAATCCAGCCTGCCGAACTAGAAAAAAATTAAAAAAAAAAAAAAACATGTCAGTTTGATTTTTCTTGATTTTTTTTTTATGTTCGACATGAGATGGCGCCAAAAACACAACAACACTGCTCCCATTAAAATGTGTGTGTCTCCGTGATGTGCACACCTTCAGAATAAACAGTGTGCACAGATATGGAAAGCCATCGGGCCCAATACACGCACATAAACAAGCGTGTTAGATGTTAAAAGAAACAAAATGTTACATCAAGTGCTTAGATTTCAAACCTAGCGCCGCTAAATGCACGTTTTTAAGCGCTATCGCACTAGATTTCAGACCTAGCGCCGCTAGATTTGAAATTTAACGCTCTTGATGTAACATTTAACGCACTTGTTTAAAATTTTGCGCGCCATTCTATCGGCCTAATCTAGAGGTTACCAAAGCATGCCATCCATCTGCTCCTGTTCCCATGGGCGAATACAGAATTTTTCAAAGGAGGTAGGGGGCACAACACAACCTTTTTGAAAAATAAGTAATTTTTCTGCATTTTGGTGCATATTTTAACCAAAGTTTACAATAATTAAAGTAGTAAGAACAATTTTTTTTTTGTCGACCTGAAGGGGGCACATCCCTACTCCTCACCCCCCTGGGTTTGGCCCGCTTGTCAAATTTTAGAACTCAATGTGGCCCGTGAGTCAAAAGGTTTGCCCACCCCAGGTCCAGAGACAGTGTAACTGAGAAAAAAGACAGGAAACAGAGATGGAGGTAGCAGAGATTAAGATGCTGATGATCTCTCTGGGAGTGATCAGGATGAACAGGATCAGAGGAACTGCACATGTTAGAGGTTTTGGAGATAAAGTCAGAGAGGCAAGACTGAGATGGTTTGGACATGTGCAGAGGAGAGAGAGAGTACATCGGAAGAAGGATGCTGGTTTTTGAACCACCAGGAAAGAGGACTGGAGGAAGACCAAAGAGGAGGTTCATGGATACAGTGAAGGAAGACATGAAGATAGTTGGTGTGACAGAAGAAGATGCAGCAGATAGGGTTAGATGGAAGAAACTGACTTGCCCTGGTGACCACTGTAAGGAAATGCCGAAAGAAGAAAAAGAAGAGAAATTATCCTTAATTTTGCCAAAATGATCCTTTTAAATTTAATCTGCATGCAGCCTTACAGGATTTAGATGTTTCATGGTTCTATAGAACACAAGCGGACTAGAACTTAAATACAAGTCTTTGCTTTCTGACACATCGACAGACATTTAAGACAGTTTCTACCAGGTTTCCACCAACTTCTGATAGTTTACGTCGGCAGAAACTGTCACAAACTGTCATAAACCTAGTTTCTGACAGATTACACCACCGTCTCGTCAGAAACAGGTTTCCGCAGGCAGAAATTCAAACCTAGTAAATATATATGGATTTATAGATACCGATAAAAAAAAAAAAAAAAACTAGTGTAGAAGGTTTAATACTTCTATTTATTACTCAGTGGTCACATTAAATCAAGAAACCTTTTCATCAATTTTTTAACACAACCAGAATTAAACGTGTCGTTTCTAAATCAGACCAAAAAAAACTTCTTTATGCCTTTACCTCCAGTAGTGTTAGAATGTTAGATACCATTAAAATTAAAGCATACTTAGCTATAAATAACCAAAATAATCATGTCTTCCCTTTGTTTTGGGGTAAAGGAACACAAGGGCATTGTGAAACTTGAAATTTAACTAGAAATTTATTGAAACATTTTACAAAATTGCACAAACTTTAAGTAACTAGTGTTAAAAATGATAGTAATGCACTTTATGATTACATAAGACTTACAAAAAAAGACTAATATTACATTAAACATTTTTTAAAATCACTACAGTAAGGACTCATTTTCACAGAGCTGTAATTCGTTGACCTCATCTGTTCTCAGTTGTCCTTATAAGCCGTCATATTTTGCACTGTGGTGAGTCTCGTAGTGGCACCGAATAGTATTTTCCTTAAATACAGAAACTTGTTGCAAACACACCAAGCACAGAGGTTTACCATGTGTTTCTGTAAAATAATATGACGTGGTCCATTTTACTTGGAAAATTCTACACTCTATCCACTTTTTTTTTTTGATAACGACAATTTTGCCAATGAGGGTCCGGGCAGGTACAGAATCAGATTTAACCTCCTAGGACCTGGCGTCCACAATTGTGGACAACACATTTTGTGTTCTCTAGACCACAAAACACACTATTTCTCTACAAGGTCCTGCTGTCCACGTAAGAGGTCATTATACTGCCACTTAGTGGTGATAGAAGTGTATGACACATTATTATTGTGTCATAATCAGATTTAACCTCCTAGGACCTGGCGTCCACAATTGTGGACAACACATTTTGTGTTATCTCGACCACAAAACACACTATTTCTCTACAAGGTCCTGCTGTCCACATAAGAGGTCATTATACTGCCACTTAGTGGTGATAGAAGTGTATGACACATTATTATTTAGATTCAAGATGGCTGCCTTGTGCTCAACTACATAATAATTACAACTACAACAACTACATAATGTAGAAAAAATATTTATGATTTTAGACTCATCAGGTCCCAATCATCCCAAATAACAAAAAGAAATTATTAAAGGATACCATGCAGGAGTTCGGGTCTTAGGAGGATAGGAGGATAAACAAGTCATAAGAAGCAGATGTTGTTCATGAATTGCATTTAATTTAAAAAAAATCTGTTTTTTATGCATTTTCTCAACTTTCAATTTATCTTGTGGACCTGATCGATCCTCCTTGTGGGCCAGTTCCGTCCCGCAGGCCGTATGTTTGACACCCCTGCCCTATGGTTCAGATCCAAAAGTCCATCTTTGACAAGCTGGTCCGTAATGCGGGGACTCTACAACGACTCCACAACGACTCACTTAGCAGATAGGAAGTTGTTGCCGTGACACACAAATTTCCCCTGTGTGGATCAATAAAGTATATTCTGATTTTGATTCTGAGAACTTACGAGGTGCCCAGAGACAGGACTAACCTGAGCAACCCGAAAGCTGGTCAAACAGCGGACTGGTTCTGCAGCGCCTACGGTCTACTTTTAAGCTTTGAGAGTTTGATCGCATTTAGCCTTGCAAGCTATCATACCTGGTAATGTGACGGGGATCGTAGTGTCGCCACAGATTGTAATCTTTGAATACCGCCACCATCTCTTGACAGATGAAACACACAACCCTTCCTTTGCATCGAACAAAAAAAGAATCTTTTATCCACTCCAGGTTAAATGTTCTGCATTCTGAGTTAATTTTTCTCTTTCCTATTTTTTCACCATTATTTCATTCTTTCTCTGAGAGGGACGGGTTTAAGATTATTTTCTGGAGGTTGTCAGATAGGGTCACAAACCAAAAAGGTGGAAAAGAGGTCACGTGATATATGTACTTGAAATTGCTACTAATTATTGGTTCATAAATAAAATAATTCATTACAAAGGAACATTTGTCAATGTGGACCGGCAGTTATTCACAGAAGACACATAGATGACAACACATGAGTACAGCTCATGGAAATGGTTCATTTTGAAGATTTCTCGAGTTTTGATGTTAACGATTTGGTTACCTCTGTTCAGTCTTGTATTCTGAATGTTCTGGATGTCAAGCCACAGCTCAAATGACAGTCTTACCACTATCTAGATCTGGCATGGGCAAATTATGGCTCGTTAAACATTTTAATTCGGCCCGCTGAACTTGAAAAAATGAAATAAATAAACCATGTTAGTTTTATTTTCTTTGCAATTGTGACGTTTCCTCACTAGATGGCGAACTCTACATAGCCACTCCACAGATCCCTCGCTATAACGCGATTTACTTTTCATGGTTTCGCTACTTCACAGCTTTGCATCGTGCATTGTGTTCTACTTTCTGATTGGCTAAAAAGTCACTCCGCTTCTTCTCTACCCGTGCATCAGTAACGTCGTAGTTTAATATGTACACATACTGTACGTAAAACAGCTTGCCAAATTTATAACGCGTACGTGCAAATTCTCTCGCAGTTTCTAGTTTCAAAAGACTTGAAAAGAAGAAAACACTGCAGAGCGGGGTCAGGATGCAGCGGTTCAGTCTGAGGAGCAGTTAAATACACCTGAGTCACTGTTTGCCTGACTGTACTTTTGTGGGGGTTTTTTTTATGAAATGGTGGACACTGGTGTTGTACACCATTTTCCAGGTGGACGACATAACGCTTTCACCGCTACATTGCTGATTCTACAATGACTACAATGACTGATGAGCCTGATCTTTACTCTACAAAGGGAAGTTCCAATATGTTTCTTTCTGTCTGCAGCATAGCTGACACTAGCATTTGCTGTCTTGTTTAAGTTTTCGTCATTAGTAATTCTCCCTTCCAAGTGTTTACGTCTCGCCGCTCTTAAATCGAATACCGATCGTCTGATTATTGACATGCTTGCTGACATTGTGTAAAGGAAAGTGCTTATTTCCTCCCGGATCATGAGATCTGTTGATTACTTCTAAAGTATTTGGAGATTGGGCAATAATTAAGGTTTTTTTTGCCTACAGCTCAGGGCACTTGTTTCATAGGAGATGCTCCACCAGTCTCCGGCAAATCCCAATCTAGATTTCGGATCAGGTCAACAGGGTAGCATCCACTGCATTCAAATGAGTGAAAAGCCTTCTGAACGGAAACATGCTTTTATTGTGCAAGTATTTTCAGTTTTACTAGTACTTAATTTGGACTTTGTATGTGGACTAACCATCAAAGAGCAGGCCTCATACCTAGCCAGCCACCAACCCATACACAGAAAATTAACAATGGCAAACAAAAAGCTGGCTGAAGATGTATAGGACATAAAAAACTCTTTGGATTTTATGTAGGAGATGGCCAAAATGGCCAAACAACAAACAATCTTGAAGGAGTTAACAGAGGAATTAAATAATTGAAGACACTACGACAAGAAAAGGACAACAAAATTAATCACTTGGAATGACGAATTGAGGATTTGGAACAGTATTCTAGAATTGATGATGTTCTGATTTCAGGTCTAGAAATACAACGTACCTATGCCCAGGCTGCAGCAGGGGACAAAGGAGAAGGTAACCTGTTGCCTTCTTCTTAGAGCGTAACTACCGCAAAAATCAAGGGTATTAAAATGTATGTGTCTCTGTGATGAGAAACGTTGTCAAAATTAACAGTGCATGCAGAAATGGAAAGCCATCGGGGTCATTACACGTGCATAATCTAGCGCTAAATATTAAATCTAGTGCGCTAGAGGCACGTGTTTTAAGTGCTAGCATGCTAGATTTTAAATTTAACATGCTTGATCTTTTTGAGAAAAAAAAAAGAAAGAGGTTACCAAAGCACACCATCCATCTGCTCCTGTTCCGGCCCGTTTGTTAAATGATACAACTCAATGTGGCCCACGAATCAAAAAGTTTGCCCACTCTGATCTAGATTGTTAAAGCTTTGTGTTCCAATCTAACTTTTTTTTTTTTTTTTGTGTTAGAAAGAGTTGGTACTAAAAGCTACAACCTGCTGCCCTCACACATACTGTTTAAAAAGTGATAGTACAACGCGAAGCTAGATGGTTTCCGGTCAGCCCACAGTACAGAAACGGCCCTTGTTCGAGTGATGAATGACTTACTTGTAACTGCGGACCAGAGCTCTCCATCTGTGTTCCTCGTTCTGGACCTGTCAGCAGCGTTTGACATTGTGGATCACATCATATTTCTTCTCAGTCTTCAGGATAGATAGATAAAAACTTTATTAAACAAGCTGTACATACAAAATAAATAAAAACAACATACATACAGTACATAATAAAATAGGACTCAGTTCCTTCCAGAAACATCTGATTGATTAAATTGCCTGAAGTCCTGCAGCGCAGTGAGAGGAACTTGTTATTTCTACTACTACTAAATGTACTTTAGTAAACAACTCCTTTGATGTTTTAGACATCATCACAGCACAGAGACAGCTCTTATCAAGGATGATAACATGATCAGAGGTGGGAAGTAACCAGTTACATTTACTCTGTTACATTTACCTGAGTAACTTTTTGAAGAAAATGTACTTCTATGAGTGTTTTTAATAGTTTGTACTTCTACATGTTTTCCAGTACAGTAAGTATTTTCTAAAGGGAGCTTCCTGCTGTGATGACTGTAGACAACAATCCTCCAATCAAGTGTAGTGAGCCCCAAATCAAAAAGTTTGCCCACCTCAATCTAGATTGTTAAAGCTTTGATTGTGTTCCGATCCAACTTTTCATTATGTTAGAAAGAGTTGGTACCAAAAGCTACAACCCGCTGCCCTTACACATACTGTATACAAATTGATAGTACAACAAGTCCTCACTGCATCATTCAGCAAAGCTCAGCATTTCTGGAAACTCTACTGCTACCTCATTGGACAGCATGGGGATCTACAGACATCTCCGTTTGCCACAATACGCCTACAAACCAGATTATTTAAGAAATATCTGGATTTACCCTGGCAGCGTTCCTCCCGCAACCAAACCAAACTTCTACTACCGGTTACGTCGTCAGAGCACACAAACCAGCTGGACAAATACCAATCTGAGTCATAACGGGAGAAATCAAAAATGTGGAGTGGATTTTCGGGTGCTCCGCTCTTTACCAAAACATAAAGCCACCCCCAAAATAAACATTGAACTGTTCAATGCTCAGTCACTTTCAAACAAAACCTCCTTTATATTTGAACACATCATTGACAAAAATATGGACATAATGTGCCACACTGAAACCTGGCATAAATCATATCTGGCACTAAATTTAGCCTGCCCCCCAGGATAGATAGATAGATAGATTTACTTTATTGATCCCATACTTGGGATACTTGGATACACCTACCACAAAAAAGCTAGAAACACTGATCAAGGAGGAGGCCTAGCTGGGATACAACACAGAAAGCTGCAACAGAAAGCTCCTTCTCTTCAAATGTAAAACAGAAAAGACAACAAGTACTCATCTCAAGTACTTCACATCTCCCTCTCCTGACTCCACTTGCAGGTGGATCACTGACTTCCTGACAGACCGGAGGCAGTGCGTGCGGCTGGGGAATAATGTCTCCACCTCTCGGACTATCAGCACAGGATCTCCACAGGGCTGTGTTCTCTCTCCCCTGCTCTTCTCCCTGTACACCAACTGCTCCACCGTCAGCCATGACTCTGTAAAACTGATCACATTTGCGGATGACACCACCCTCATCGGGCTCATCTCTGATGGTGATGAGTCGGCCTACAGGATGGAGGTAGACCGGCTGGTGTCCTGGTGCAGCAACAACAACCTGGAACTCAACGCTCAGAAGACAGTGGAGATGATCGTGGACTTCAGGAAAGTCACAGCCCCCATATTCTCCTTTGTACTGACACACTCCCCCATCACCACTGTAGACTCTTTCCACTTTCTCGGCACTACCATCACACAGGGCCTAAAATGGGGGGCGTCCATCAGCTCCCTGATCAAAAAGGCCCAGCAGATGATGTACTTTCTGCGGCAGGTGAAGAAAACCAAGCTGCTTGCCCAGATGTTGGTGCAGTTTTATACAGCCATCATCGCAGATCATCGCAGAGAAGGTGATCGGCTTGCTTCTGAGTTTCTGGAATTGCTTGACTCTTTGCAACTTACACAACATGTAAATGTTCCCACACACTCCAAAAGACACACCCTCGACCCGGTAATCACTGATACAGCCTCTATCACCAACATAGATGTCTACAATTTGGGCATATCTGACAACATGGCTGTTTCTTTTGAATTCACTTTAAATCACCATCATCAAGACGCTAAACGGTAAATACTATATTTCAGAAACCTTAAAAACACTGATCATGCTGCCTTCAAAAAAGACAAAATATTCCTCTGCCAAGACCCTCCACCTACGAACTTCACTCAGTCTACAAACCAGTCCATACAGACAGCTTCAAACAGTCTTTTTGAATTTACACCCACAACACAGAAAGAGGCCATTTTAAGAAAGATAAGATCCTCAACTTGCTCACTTGACTCCCTTCTAACACCCCTAAGAAACCTAACATCAAACCTAACATCACAAGCATCAGTCCAGTTATCGCAGCAATAATCAACCGCTCACTGCAAACTGACCACGTCCGCCCGGCTCTCAAAACTGCCATTATTAGACCTCACCTAAAGAAACCATCACTGGATCCAAATAATCTGATAAATTTCAGACCCATCTCCTACCTACCGTTTCTTTCTAAGGTTCTTGAAAAAGTTGTGGGCTCTCCATCCTTGCTCCTCCTTCTGGACCTGTCGGCTGCTTTTGACACTGTGGATCATACCATTCTCCTTCACCGTCTTCAGGCTAGATAGATAGATAAAAACTTTATTAAACAAGCTGTACATACAAAATAAATAAAAACAACATACATACATTATGAAATAGGACTCAGTTCCTTCCAGAAACATATAATCGATTAAATTGTCTGAGGGCTGAAGGGATGAACGACCTCCTAAAGCGCTCGGTCCCGCAGTGCAGTGAGAGGACCCTGTTACTTCAGGTCTTTTTCTGGGTCATGATCACATCATGTAGAGGGTGACGGGGGTTATTCAGGATACCCTGCATGTCCTGATCCTCCCCTCCAAAACAGCTCCCGCAGAGTCTACATTTCTCCCCACCACAGATGCACACTTCCTTACTGGACTGGACTACTACTGGACTCTCAGGAAACATTTTCAACTGGTTTCATTCATACATCACACACAGGACAGAATATTTAGTTCTGGAGACCACTAAATCACCAGTGGTGAAACATTATGAAGTAAATGTACTTCGTTACTGTACTTAAGTAAAAAAATTGTGTATCTGTACTTTACTTAAGTAAAATTTGAGACCTGTACTTTTACTTTTACTTTACTACATTTTTTGAGGAAATATCTGTACTTTTATTGATTTTTAATAAAAGTACAGATATTACTTTTATTAAGTAATATCTGCTTACTTAATAAAAGTAAGCAGTACCCCGCTACTTTTTAAAAGAGTGTCATGCATTTTTCGTTTCATTTTCGGTCAGAAATGTGAAAAATATATGTTTTTTAGTGCATCTTGAAGCCGCATCGCCAGTATCAAAGGGAGCAGTTGACTGCCTGCGGTCTCCAAGAGGAAGCAGAAGTAATGAATCGAGGACCAATCAGAATTGAGAGTAAACATTTTCTGTAGTCATTCACCGCCAAAAAACTAACATCAAATCTTCTTCATCAAGTCAGAATATCGTTGTGTTTACTTGAAATGAAAAGTTGAGCCATCATTACACCGAGCAGGGGCGGATCCAGGATTTTCTGATGAGGGGTGAGTGCGTTCCGCCCCTGAAGAATATTTATCTGTGACCCTACAGCACAAAAAAACCCTTTGAATTATAGTCTAATACTTTTAACTTAAAAAGTTAAATTTACACCAATTACTTTTGTACTTTTACGTAAGTATTTTTTGGCCTAATAATCTGTACTTTTATTTAAGTACAAAAATTGAGTACTTCATCCACTACTGTAAATCACAATCACAATCACAACCACTGCGGAGTGCCTCAAGGCGCTGTCCTTGGCCTCACACTTTTCACCATATACATATCTCCACTTGGACAAATAATCCAGAAGCACAGCATTTCATTTCACTGCTACGCTCTTTCTGCCCGACAGGCCTGTCTGGAGGAGATAGGGACATGTATGACCAACAACTTTCTCGAGCTCAACATCAGCAAGACAGAAGCCATATTACTAGGTACACCTCACCAGATCAAAACATCCTCCATTTCAAGCATTCTGGTTTCTGGTTTCCTCGTTTGTAACAGACCTTGGTGTAAAAATTGACTGCAATCTCACATTTGACCACCATGTATGTTGTCTTTGCAAAGTTTCTTTCTTACATCTCAGAAACATTGTCAGGCTCCGCCCCTCACTCACTGGATGGAAAACTAACCCATGCCTGTATCTTCTCCAGACTCAATTACTGTAATGCCCTCCTCGTTGGTACCCCTGGCAGGAGTCTTGAGAAGCTTCAGCACATCCAAAACTGCGTTGCCAGGGTCCTGATGAGGAGGCAAAAATTTGACCACATCAATTTACTGGCTTCCCGTTCGTTCCAGAATTCATTACAAAATCTGCCTCTTCACCTACCAATGTGTTCATAGGATTGTCCCAACTTACCTCACTGAGCTCCTCTCCCCACTTATCAACACAAGACACCTTCGCTCTAATTCCACCCACTGCCTCCACCAGCCCAGGACCAGGCTGACCACAATAGGGGACAGAGCCTTCCAGGACGTTGCCCCAAGACTGTGGAATTGGCTTCAGAACTCCCCAGGGCCACAAAGTGTGGATATATTATTCCTTTTTATTTTATTATTTACTATTTCATTAGTTTATATATAATTTTTGTATAAATATCATCTATTTCTTTCTTTTGTTGTGCTGCTGGAACAAATTTCCCACGTGTGGGATCAATAAAGTAATTCTTATAAATGACTTCACCCCAGTAACAAAAACAACTGTTAAAGACATTCCCATTAGTCTGAGTTCATCTACTTGCTCTCTTGATGTATTACCCACCAGATTTTTAAAATCTGTGTTAACCAATATGTTGGCACCAATCACTCAAATAGTCAATGTGTCACTTCAAACCGTTCCGTCGTCTTCCACTAAACCGGGGACGGGTCATGGGGGCAACAGCCTCAGACTGGAAGCCCCAGGCTTCTCTCACCCCAGCTGCATCCTCCAGTAGCTCGCCGGCCAGCATTGAGTTTTTAATGTTCTAATGTTTTTGAATGTTGTTTACGTTTTTATTCATTCTGTTCAGCACTATGTGTGACTTTGTGTTGGAAACGTGCTTTATAAATAAAATTTGATTTGATAAACCTAGTTTGACAGATTACGCAACCATCTCGTCAGAAACAGGTTAGCGCGGGTGGAAATGCAACCCTGGAAAATATATACTGATTTATAGACACTGATAAAAAACTAGTGTAGAAGGTTTAATACTTCTATATATTATTCAATGGTCACATTCATTCGAGAAACCTTTTTATCAATTTATTAACACGACCAGATTTGAAGGTGTCGTTTTTAAATCAGACCAAAAAAGACTTCTTCATGCCTTTACGTCCAGTAGGTTAGAATGTTAGATATCTGCACTACATTCAGAACCATCAGGACATAACTTCTATTTCCAGCTCTCTGAACTAGTTTTCTGTTGCTCAGAGACTTTCAAACAGCTGTGACTGTATACAAGTCTCCCTATGACAGAGGTGTCAAACTCATTTCACATCACAGGCCCCACATATGACCTCTAGATAGATTGATAGACCTTCAGGTGGGCTGGACGATTAAAATTAAAGCATATTTAGCTATAAATAACCTACATATTGTGTCTTCCCTTTGTTTTGGGGCAAAGGAGCACAAGGGCATTGTGAAACTTGAAATTTAACTAGAAATTTATTGAAAACATTTCACAAAATTGCACAAACTTTAAGTAACTAGTGTTAAAAATGATAGTAATGAACTTTATGATTACATGAGACTTACAAAGAAAGACTAATATTACATTAAACATTTTTTAAAATCACTACAGTAAGGACTCATTTTCACAGAGCTGTAATTCATTGACCTCATCTGTTCTCAGTTCTCCCTATAAGCAGTCATATTTTGCGCTGTGGTGAGTCTCAGTGGCGTCGAATAGTATTTTTCTTAAATACAGAAACTTGTTGCAAACACACCAAGCACAGAGGTTTACCGTGTGTTTCTGTAAAATAATATGACGTGGTACATTTTTCTTGGAAAATTCTACACTCTTTATCCATTTTTTTTTTTTTTTTGATAACGCCTTTTTTGTTAATGAGGGTCCGGGCAGGTATAGAACCAGAGTCATAAGAAGCAGATGTTGCAAAACAGTGCGTCCTAGTGGATAATTCATGAATTACATTTAATAAAAAAAAAAAAATCTGTGTGTTTTATGCATTTTTTCAACTTTCAATTTATCTTGTGGACCTAATCGATCCTCCTTGTGGGCCAGTTCCAGCCCGTGGGCCGTATGTTTGACACCCCTGCCCTATGGTTCAGATCTAAAAGTCCATCTTGACAAGCTAGTCCCAAATGCGGAGAGTCTGAGAACTTACGAGGTGTTTTGCTCATGAGGAGTGGGTCAAAATACCTGTTGACAGCTGCAGAACGCTCATTACCAAATACAGAAATCATTTAATTGCAGTGATTGCCTCAAAAGGTTGTGCAACAAAATATTGAGTTATGGGAACCATCATTTTTGTTCTACCCTGTTTCATTAGTTTTTTTTTTTTTTTTAATAATTATGTTAATCAACAATTCAAAAGTAATGGCTGATTTTGATTGTTTAATTTTCAATAAATTTTTATTTCTTGTTACTTTTGTGAGTTTCAAGTGATTTCAGTAAGAATTGTGGGTTTTTACTTCTTTAACTGAGGGATACCAACAATTTTGTCCACGTGTGCATGTGTCTCTGTGATGTGAAACGTTGTCAAAATAAACAGTGCGTGCAGATATGGAAAGCCATCAGGGTCACTACACGTGAGTAATTTAAAGCTAAATATTAAATCTAGTGTGCTAGGAGCACGTATTTAAAAAGCTAGCACGCTAGATTTTGAAATTAATGTGCTTGATCTTTTTGAAAAAAATAAAAATAAATAAATAAACAGCCACAGCTGGTGACCATCGGTGAGGGTTGGAATGAATATCAACTTGTAAATCTAGAGCTTTGCTTTTCGGCTCAACTCTGTCTTTACCACGACAGACCTATGCAGCGTCCTAGTTATTGCAGACGCTAGTTATTACAGACCGATCCGTCTGTCAATCTCCCGCTCCATCCTTCCCCCACATGTGAACAAGACCCAGACATACTTAAACTCCTCCACTTGGGGCGAGACCCTGTCCCTGACCTGCAGGGGGCATTCCACCCTTTTCCGGGCGAGGACTATAGTCTCAGATTTTGGAGGGGCTGATTCCCATCCTAGCCGCTTCACTCTCAGCAGCAAATCGACATCACGGTCCGATGAAGCCAACAGGACCACATCATCCGCAATTCGGAACTTTCCTAATTGCCTTGAAAACTGCGGCCATTAAGTCTCTTCTAAAGAAAAGTAGTCTTGATGCCACAGTACTTAAAAACTATCGGCCTAATTCAAATTTCTTGGATTTGGAAGACTGGCACTGGCTCCTACCTTCATTCATCCAGATCTCTACGGACATGTCAAAACACGTTCTGCAACAAAAGCCTTGCCTTGATCATTATCATCTGCCCTTTTGTTGTTTGGTGACATCCTTCAATGCCCCGGACCAGCTGTTAGCTCTACAAACCAGAAACCTTTCACCACACCAGTAAACAACAAGAGCACTTCTGGAAACTTTCAGGTACAGTCACTACACACTTTCTGAAAAAAAAAAAAACATTTATGCACCCGAACCTTTCCATCTCCCCAATGAGCGCTGTGATGACATTGGTGACTTCAGAAGCTGGATGGATGAAACCATCAATCCCTCAACACACCGGGAACACACCGTGGCTGTTCTCACTGCATCAACCAGCAAAGCTCAGCATTTCTGGAAACGCTACCTCATTAGAGAGCATGGGGATCTACCGACATCTCAGTATGCCACAATACCCCTACAAACCGGATTATTAAAAATCTGGATTTACAGCTATAGACTGGTTGCTTTGACGTTACACCTGATGAAGATGCTGGAGATACTGGTCTTTAGACACCTCTGCTCCACAGTTGGCCCATCAATGGACCCCCTGGAGTTTGCTTACCGGCCCAATGTTGGAGTGGAGGATGTGCTTATCTTCATGCTACACCAAACTCTGTCTCACCTGGAGAAGCCCGGCAGCACTGTGAGAATCATGTTCTTTGATTTTTCCAGTGCTTTCAACACCATCAAACCGGCAATCCTGAAGGACAAACTGGAAAAGACACGGGTAGACCACTGGCTGTCTGGATGGATCCTAGATTACCTCTCAAACTGACCACAGTCTGTGAGAGCCCAACTGCATGTCAGACCTGGTCACCAGCAGCACTGGTGCCCCTCAGGGGACTGTCCTGTCCTGTCCCCCTTTCTCTTCACCCTCTACACAGCAGACTTCAGACACAACACTGAAGAATGCGTGCTGCAGAAGTTCTCCGACGACACCGCGATTCTTGGTCTCATCAGCGACGACAAAGACGCAGAGTACAGAGGAATGACGCAGAACTTTGTGGACTTGTGTCAGCTAAACCACCTCCTGATCAACGCAGGGAAAACCAAGGAGATCAGAATCAGAGAATCAGAATATACTTTAATGATCCCACAATTGGGAAATTTGTGTGTCACAGCAATAACTTCCTATCTGCTAAGTGGGTCATTGTAGAGCCCAATCACATACGGGAAGAAAGACCTCTGGTAACAAAATGTTCTCGAGCGGAGCTGTCTGAGCCTCTTGGAGAAGGAGCTCCGCTTTTCATTTATGAGTGGGTAGAGAGGATAGTCATGATTGTCCATAATGGACAAAAGTTTGTTCAGTGACCTCCTGTCCACCACTGCCTCAAGTGAGTCCTGTTTGCTGCCAATGACAGAGCCAGCCAGTCTGATTATTTTATTCAGTCTGTTGGCGTCACTGGCAGCGATGATGCTCCCCCAGCAGATGACAGAGAAGAACAAGGAGCTGGCCACCACAGACTGGTAGAAGGTCTCCAGGAACTTGCTGCACACATTGAAGGACCTCAGCTTCCTTAGAAAGTAAAGTCGGCTGCAAGTCTTCTTGTACACAGCAGTACTGTTGCTCCACCAGCTCAGTCTGCTGTCGATGGTCACTCCCAGGTATTTGTACTCCTCCACCACCTCCACATCCCTACCCAGAATGCATAGTGACTGCAAAGCAGTCCTCATCTTCCAGAAGTCAATCACCATCTCCCTGGTCTTGTCTACATTGAGTAGCAGGTGATTCTCTCCCGCCCACACCACAAATCCATCCGCCACCCTACTGTACTCCTCCTCCTGTCCACCACTTAAACACCCTACAACTGCAGAGTCATTAGAGAATTTCTGTAGGTGGCATGGCTCGGAGTTGTGCTGGAAGTCTGAGGTGTACAATGTGAAGAGGAATGGAGAGAGCACCGTGCCCTGTGGGGCTCCCACAACACTCAGAACCATATCAGACAGGACTTTGCCCAGCCGGACGAACTGTGGCCTGTCCGTCAGGTAATCAGTAATCCAGGAGATGATGAATGTACCTTCACCCATCAGCCGCAGCTTCTCACTCAGTAATGAAGGCTGGGTGGTGTTAAAGGCACTAGAGAAATCAAAGATGGGGATTCTCACCATGCCTCCACTACCATCCAGATGTGAGTGAGCTCGCTGCAGCAAATGGATGACAGCGTCATCAACACCCAGTTGTGGCCGGTAGGCAAACTGAAGGGGGTCGAGAGAGGAATTCGCCAGCGGTCTCATGGTGGTGAGATGGTGGTGGACTTCCGCAGGCATCACTCTACCATTCCCTCACCAGTGAACATCAAGGGAATAAACATTGAGCAGGTGGACTCTTACAAATATCTGGGTGTTCATCTCAACAACAAACTGGTCTGGACTCATAACACTGACGCACTGTACAGGAAGGGTCAGAGCAGGCTCTACCTCCTGAGGAGACTGTGGTACTTTGGAGTGAATGGGGCACTCCTGAAGACCTTCTACGACACTGTGGTGGCATCAGTCATCCTGTACGGTATGATCTGCTGGAACAATCGCATCACAGAAAGGGAGAGGAAGAAGCTGGACAGAATCATCAAGAAGTCCAGCTCTGTCCTGGGCTGCTCCCTGGACTCAGTGAGGGAGGTGGGTGACAGAAGGGTCCTGAAGAGACTGACATCCATGCTGGACAACAAGTCCCACCCACTACAGGACACACTGTCTGCACTAAAAAGCAGCTTCAGTGGCAGGCTGCTCCACCCTCGCTTTGTGAAGGAGAGATTTAGGAGGTCTTTCCTTCCTTCTGTTATGAGACTCCACAATGAGCAATTTTAACCATGTGCTGTTTTTGCTGTTTCTCACCAGAACTGTGCAGTAGCTCACTCACTTTGAATGCAGGTTTTTGTCCTTTGTCCATTTTGCCTTTTTTGTTTTTGTTTTGTTTGTGCATACTTGTCGTGACCCTTTTTTCTTCCTGTGCCTATTCTGTCGCATACTGCAATTTCCCCATTGTTGGACAAATAGAGGTTTTCTTGATTCTCGATAACCCTGGCGGTGTTCCTCCCGCCACCAAACCAAACTTCTACTACCAGTTACGTCATCAGAGCCACAAACCAGCTGGACAAATAACAATCACGGGAGAAATAAAAAAAACATGGAGGGGATTTTCGGGTGCAACGCTTTTTACAAAAACACAAAGCCACTGCCAAAATAATAATTGAACTCAGCAAAGCTCAGTCACTTTCAAACCAAACCTCTTTTTTATTTGAACACATCATTGACAAAAATATGGACATAATGTGCCTCAATGAAACCTGTCATAAATCATACCTGCCCTAAATGAAGCCCGCCCCCCAAAATACACCTACCTCAAAATAGCTAGAAACACCGGTCATGGAGGCTGGGATACATCACAGAAACCTGCAACTGATACCAATCTCATAACCTATAATGTAAAACAGAAAAGACGACAACAACAATGATTCTAATTTAGCGGTTACCTAAAGCACACCCTAACTTCCTCACTGAACCCCAAGATCTGCTGACTACATTATGTGAAACCTCACCTAGTACACTCATACTGGGTGACTCAACCTGCACGTTGACACTCCCACAAACCGCTCTGCTTCCGAGTTTCTGGAATTGCTTGATATTTGGCGACTTATACAACATGTATATGTTCCCACGCACTCCGAAGGACACACCCTCGACCTGGTAATTACTGATACAGCCCCTATCACCAACATAGATGTCTACAATTTGGGCATATCCGATCACATGGCTGTTTCTTTTGAATTCACTTTAAATCACCAACATCAACACGCAAAACCGGAAATATATTTCAGGAACCTTAAAAACATTGATCACGGTGCCTTGGGCGATAGAGCGCTCGCCCGCGGACCCGAAGGTCTGATTCCCGCTGACACCACCGTCTAGGGTCCTTGGAGAAGACACCTAACCCCCGGGATGAATAGAGTAATTCATTTATCTTTATTTAATTTCAGGTCTAGAAAAACAACGTACCTATGCCCAGGCTGAAGCAGGGGACAAAGGAGAAGGTAACCTGTTGCCTTCTTTTTAGAACGTAACTACCACAAAAATCAAGGGTATTAAAATGTATGTGTCTCTGTGATGAGAAACGTTGTCAAAAGAAACAGTGCATACAGAAATGGAAAGCCATCGGGGTCATTACACGTGCATAATCTAGCGCTAAATATTAAATCTAGTGCGCTAGAGGCACATGTTTTAAGTGCTAGCATGCTAGATTTTAAATTTAACATGCTTGATCTTTTTGAGAAAAAAAAAAGAAAGAGGTTACCAAAGCACACCATCCATCTGCTCCTGTTCCGGCCCGTTTGTTAAATGATACAACTCAATGTGGCCCACGAATCAAAAAGTTTGCCCACTCTGATCTAGATTGTTAAAGCTTTGTGTTCCAATCTAACTTTTTTTTTTTTTTTGTGTTAGAAAGAGTTGGTACTAAAAGCTACAACCTGCTGCCCTCACACATACTGTTTACAAAGTGATTATACAACGCGAAGCTAGATGGTTTCCGGTCAGCCCACAGTACAGAAACGGCCCTTGTTCGAGTGATGAATGACTTACTTGTAACTGCGGACCAGAGCTCTCCATCTGTGTTCCTCGTTCTGGACCTGTCAGCAGCGTTTGACATTGTGGATCACATCATATTTCTTCTCAGTCTTCAGGATAGATAGATAAAAACTTTATTAAACAAGCTGTACATACAAAATAAATAAAAACAACATACATACAGTACATAATAAAATAGGACTCAGTTCCTTCCAGAAACATCTGATTGATTAAATTGCCTGAGGGCTGAAGGGATGAACCACCTCCTAAAGCGCTCAGTCCTGCAGCGCAGTGAGAGGAACTTGTTATTTCTACTACTACTAAATGTACTTTAGTAAACAACTCCTTTGATGTTTTAGACATCATCACAGCACAGAGACAGCTCTTATCAGGGATGATAACATGATCAGAGGTGGGAAGTAACCAGTTACATTTACTCTGTTACATTTACTTGAGTAACTTTTTGAAGAAAATGTACTTCTATGAGGGTTTTTAATAGTTTGTACTTCTACATGTTTTCCAGTACTGTAAGTATTTTCTAAAGGGAGCTTCCTGCTGTGATGACTGTAGACAACAATCCTCCAATCAAGTGTAGTGAGCCCCAAATCAAAAAGTTTGCCCACCTCAATCTAGATTGTTAAAGCTTTGACTGTGTTCCAATCCAACTTTTCATTATGTTAGAAAGAGTTGGTACCAAAAGCTACAACCCGCTGCCCTTACACATACTGTATACAAATTGATAGTACAACAAGTCCTCACTGCATCATTCAGCAAAGCTCAGCATTTCTGGAAACTCTACTGCTACCTCATTGGACAGCATGGGGATCTACAGACATCTCCGTTTGCCACAATACGCCTACAAACCAGATTATTTAAGAAATATCTGGATTTACCCTGGCAGCGTTCCTCCCGCAACCAAACCAAACTTCTACTACCGGTTACGTCGTCAGAGCACACAAACCAGCTGGACAAATACCAATCTGAGTCATAACGGGAGAAATCAAAAATGTGGAGTGGATTTTCGGGTGCTCCGCTCTTTACCAAAACATAAAGCCACCCCCAAAATAAACATTGAACTGTTCAATGCTCAGTCACTTTCAAACAAAACCTCCTTTATATTTGAACACATCATTGACAAAAATATGGACATAATGTGCCACACTGAAACCTGGCATAAATCATATCTGGCACTAAATTTAGCCTGCCCCCCAGGATAGATAGATAGATTGATAGATAGATAGATTTACTTTATTGATCCCATACTTGGGATACTTGGATACACCTACCACGAAAAAGCTAGAAACACTGATCGATGAGGAGGCCTAGCTGGGATACAACACAGAAAGCTGCAACAGAAAGCTCCTTCTCTTCAAATGTAAAACAGAAAAGACAACAAGTACTCATCTCAAGTACTTCACATCTCCCTCTCCTGACTCCACTTGCAGGTGGATCACTGACTTCCTGACAGACCGGAGGCAGTGCGTGCGGCTGGGGAATAATGTCTCCACCTCTCGGACTATCAGCACAGGATCTCCACAGGGCTGTGTTCTCTCTCCCCTGCTCTTCTCCCTGTACACCAACTGCTCCACCTTCAGCCATGACTCTGTAAAACTGATCACATTTGCGGATGACACCACCCTCATCGGGCTCATCTCTGATGGTGATGAGTCGGCCTACAGGATGGAGGTAGACCGGCTGGTGTCCTGGTGCAGCAACAACAACCTGGAACTCAACGCTCAGAAGACAGTGGAGATGATCGTGGACTTCAGGAAAGTCACAGCCCCCATATTCTCCTTTGTACTGACACACTCCCCCATCACCACTGTAGACTCTTTCCACTTTCTCGGCACTACCATCACACAGGGCCTAAAATGGGGGGGGCGTCCATCAGCTCCCTGATCAAAAAGGCCCAGCAGATGATGTACTTTCTGCGGCAGGTGAAGAAAACCAAGCTGCTTGCCCAGATGTTGGTGCAGTTTTACACAGCCATCATCGCAGATCATCGCAGAGAAGGTGATCGGCTTGCTTCTGAGTTTCTGGAATTGCTTGACACTTTGCAACTTACACAACATGTAAATGTTCCCACACACTCCAAAAGACACACCCTCGACCTGGTAATCACTGATACAGCCTCTATCACCAACATAGATGTCTACAATTTGGGCATATCTGACCACATGGCTGTTTCTTTTGAATTCACTTTAAATCACCATCATCAAGACGCTAAACGGTAAATACTATATTTCAGAAACCTTAGAAACACTGATCATGCTGCCTTCAAAAAAGACAAAATATTCCTCTGCCAAGACCCTCCACCTACGAACTTCACTCAGTCTACAAACCAGTCCATGCAGACAGCTTCAAACAGTCTTTTTGAATTTACACCCACAACACAGAAAGAGGCCATTTTAAGAAACATGAGATCCTCAACCTGCTCACTTGACTCCCTTCTAACACCCCTAAGAAACCTAACATCAAACCTAACATCACAAGCATCAGTCCAGTTATCGCAGCAATAATCAACCGCTCACTGCAAACTGACCACGTTCGCCCGGCTCTCAAAACTGCCATTATTAGACCTCACCTAAAGAAACCATCACTGGATCCAAATAATCTGATACATTTCAGACCCATCTCCTACCTACCGTTTCTTTCAAAAGTTCTTGAAAATGTTGTGGGCTCTCCATCCTTGCTCCTCCTTTTGGACCTGTCGGCCGCCTTTGACACTGTGGATCATACCATTCTCCTTCACCGTCTTCAGACTAGATAGATAGATAAAAACATTATTAAACAAGCTGTACATACAAAATAAATAAAAACAACATACATACATAATAAAATAGGACTCAGTTCCTTCCAGAAACATATAATCGATTAAATTGTCTGAGGGCTGAAGGGATGAACGACCTCCTAAAGCGCTCGGTCCCGCAGTGCAGTGAGAGGACCCTGTTACTTCAGGTCTTTTTCTGGGTCATGATCACATCATGTAGAGGGTGACGGGGGTTATTCAGGATACCGTGCATTAAAGTCCTGATCCTCCCCTCCAAAACAGCTCCCACAGAGTCTACATTTCTCCCCACCACAGATGCACACTTCATTACTGGACTGGACTACTACTGGACTCTCAGGAAACATTTTCAACTGGTTTCATTCATACATCACACACAGGACAGAATATTTAGTTCTGGAGACCACTAAATCACCAGTGGTGAAACATTATGAAGTAAATGTACTTCGTTACTGTACTTAAGTAAAAAAATTGTGTATCTGTACTTTACTTAAGTAAAATTTGAGACCTGTACTTTTACTTTTACTTCATTACATTTTTTGAGGAAATATCTGTACTTTTACCCCGCTACTTTTTAAAAAAGTGTCATGCATTTTTCGTTTCATTTTCGGTCAGAAATGTGAAAAAATATATGTTTTTTAGTGCATCTTGACGCCGCATCGCCAGTATCAAAGGGAGCAGTTGACTGCCTGCGGTCTCCAAGAGGAAGCAGAAGTAATAAATCGAGGACCAATCAGAATTGAGAGTAAACATTTTCTGTAGTCATTCACCGCCAAAAAACTAACATCAAATCTTCTTTATCAAGTCAGAATATCGTTGTGTTTACTTGAAATGAAAAGTTGAGCCATCATTACACCGAGCAGGGGCGGATCCAGGATTTTCTAATGAGGGGTGAGTGCGTTCCGCCCCTGAGGAATATTTATCTGTGACCCTACAGCACAAAAAAAGCCTTTGAATTATAGTCTAATACTTTTAACTTAAAAAGTTAAATTTACACCAATTACTTTTGTACTTTTACTTAAGAATTTTTTGGCCTAATAATCTGTACTTTTATTTGATGCAGGACTTGTACTTTTATTTTCGTTGGTGCAGGAAACAGAGATGATGAGGAGGTGATGGGCAGGTTTGGTATCCAGAACAGGAATGCAGAAGGTCAGATGGTGATCGACTTTGCGAAAAGAATGGAATTGGCTGTAGTGAATACTTTCTTCAAGAAAAGGCTGGAACACAGGGTGACTTACAAGAGTGGAGGAAGGAGTACACAGGTAGATTACATTTTGTGTAGGCGGTGTAATCTGAAAGAGATCAGTGACTGCAAAGTTGTAGCAGGAGACAGTGTAGCCAAACAGCACAGGATGGTCGTGTGTAAGATGACCATAGCAGTGAGGAAGTCTAAGAAGATGAAGGGAGTGCAGAAGACTAAATGGTGGAAACTGAAAAAGGAAGAGTGCTGCTTGAACTTTATAAAGGAGTTGAGACAGGCTCTTGGTGGGCAGGAGAAGCTTCCAGATGACTGGACAACTACAGCTAATGTGATCAGGGAGACAGGCAAGAGAGTACTTGGTGTGTCATCTGGAAGGAAGATAGATAAAGAAACTTGGTGGTGGAATGAGGAGGTGCAGGATTGTATCAAAAGAAAGAGGCTGGCTAAGAAGAAGTGGGACACTGAGAGGACTGAGGAGAGTAGGCAAGAGTACAGGGAGATACAGCATAAGGTTAAAGTAGAGGTGGCAAAGGCAAAACAAGCAGCCTTCGACGACTTGTATGCTAAGCTGAACAGCAAGGAGGGAGAGATGGACCTATACAGGTTGGCAAGACAGAGAGACAAAGATGGGAAGGATGTGCAGCAAGTTAGGGTGATTAAAGACCGGAATGGGTGTCTCTTGACAGATGCCAGTAATGTGATGGGAAGATGGAAAGAGTACTTTGAAGAGTTGATGAATGAAGAAAACGAAAGAGAACAAAGAGTAGAAGACGTTACCATAGTGGACTGGAAAGTGGCTAGGATCGGTAGGAATAAAGAGGGCACTGAAGAGGATGAAGAGTGGAAAGGCTCTCGGCCCTGACGGAATCCCTATAGAAGTATGGAAGTGTTTAGGTGAGGTGGCAGTAGAGTTTCGGACTGGGCTGTTTAACAGGATATTAGAAGGTGAGAAGATGCCTGATGAATGGAGAAGAAGTGTGCTAGTTCCTGTTTTTAAGAACAAGGGAGATGTGCAGAGTTGTGGTAACTACAGAGGAATTAAACTGATCAGTCATACGATGAAGTTATGGGAAAAAGTTGTCGAAGCTAGGCTAAGGTCTAAAGTAAGAATCTGTGAGCAGCAGTATGGTTTTATGCCTAAAAAGAGCACTACAGATGCAGTATTTGCCTTGAGGATGCTGATAGAGAAGTACAGGGAAGGTCAGAGGGAGCTGCACTGTGTCTTTGTAGATCTTGAGAAAGCGTATGACAGGGTACCTAGAGAAGAACTATGGTATTGTATGAGGAAGTCTGGTGTGACGGAGAAGTATGTTAGAGCGGTGCAGGACATGTATGAGGGCTGTACGACAGTGGTGAGGTGTGCTGTAGGTGAGACAGAGGAGTTCAGTGTGGGGGTGGGACTGCACCAAGGATCTGCTCTGAGTCCTTTGCTGTTTGCTATGATGATGGACAGGCTGACAGACGAGGTCAGACAGGAATCTCCATGGACAATGATGTTTGCAGATGACATTGTGATCTGCAGTGAGAGGAGGGAAAAGGTGGAGGAAAAGCTGGAGTGGTGGAGGTTTGCACTAGAAAGAAGAGGAATGAAGATTAGTCAGAGTAAGACAGAGTACGTGTGTGAATGAGAGAGATCCAAATGGAAAAGTGAGGTTACAAACCCTGAAGCGAAGATACTAGTTTTTTTTCATTTGTACAGAACGTGCTGTAATCAACTTATTTTCAGATTTAACCTGAAGTGATAATTTGAGGCATTTGAGATGTTGCTGAGAAATTCCTGGCAACACTAATGGTTTTGGAAGGAAGGGAAACTTTCTAAAGATGGAAGGTTTTTTGTAAAAAAATTTCCCCAGATGTTGGTCTGCTTAGAAAAATGTGTTTTTCCTTTGATTTTTGAAAGAGTCATGATTCTTGTTAATATTTAAATGAATTCTGACTTAAATACTTGTTTAAAAAAGGGATTACGTCTTGGAGAACTTGTTTCTGATTACCGTGACAATCAGCTGATTTTGCCAACGCTGCCTTTTCAGACGTGTAAACAAGGAACCATGTTGTTTTTTTAATCTGCTGCATCAGTTTATGAAGCAGGCTGATCATTTCTGTCACACTGCTTGCTCAGAAAGGACTAATGAAGATTTGACGTGCACTCTATGCCTTCTTTAACATGGACTTATCACTGCCGCACTTTATACTAAATGAAACATTTGGAGAAAATTTAAAAAGCAGGGATATGTTTTTTGCATCGCTTGTAACAAGAGATAAAATAAACAAAATAATATGTGTAAATGTTTTGTGGGGAAGGATGGCTCGGTGGGTAGGGCGACCGCTCCGTAACCGGAAGGTCGCAGGTTCGATCCCCCGCCCAGAGTCCATGCCGAGGTGTCCTTGAGCAAGACACCGAACCCCCAGTTGCTTCTGATGATAGTGGTCTGCGCCTTGCATGGTAGCTCCCATCATCAGGAATGAATGTTGTGTGTGTGAATGATTGTATGGAGTGAATGAATAATGCATATATATATATGTAAAGCGTCTTTGAGTGTCTAGAAAAGCGCTATATTAGTTCAATGCATTATTATTATTATCATTATTATGTTACAGGGAGAAGAGATAAACAAGGTGGAAGATTTTAAGTACTTGGGATCAACAGTCCAGAGCAATGGAGAGTGTGGAAAAGAGGTGAAGAAGCGTGTTCAAGCAGGCTGGAACGGGTGGAGAAAAGTATCAGGTGTGATGTGTGACAGAAGAGTTTCAGCTAAAATGAAAGGAAAAGTGTACAAAACCGTGGTGAGACCCGCCATGCTGTTTGGTCTAGAGACAGTGCCACTGAGGAAAAGACAGGAAGCAGAGATGGAGGTAGCAGAGATGAAGATGCTGAGGATCTCTCTGGGAGTGACCAGGATGGACAGGATCAGAAATGAGTATATCAGAGGAACAGCACATGTTAGATGTTTTGGAGATAAAGTCCGGGAGGCCAGACTGAGATGGTTTGGACATGTACAGAGGAGAGAGACCGAGTACATCGGCAGAAGGATGCTGGATTTGGAACCACCAGGAAAGAGGGCTAGAGAAAGACCAAAGAGGAGGTTCATGGATACAGTGAAGGAAGACATGAAGATAGTTGGCGTGACTGAAGAGGATGCAGCAGATAGGGTTAGATGGAAGAAACTGACTTGCTGTGGCGACCCCTGAAGGGAAATGCCGAAAGGAGAAGAAGAAGAATCTGTACTTTTATTTAAGTACAAAAATTGAGTACTTCATCCACCACTGTAAATCACAATCACAATCACAACCACTGCGGAGTGCCTCAAGGCTCTGTCCTTAGCCTCACACTTTTCACCATATACATACATATCTCCACTTAGACAAATAATCCAGAAGCACAGCATTTCATTTCACTGCTACGCTCTTTCTGCCCGACAGGCCTGTCTGGAGGAGATAGGGACATGTATGACCAACAACTTTCTCGAGCTCAACATCAGCAAGACAGAAGCCGTATTACTAGGTACACCTCACCAGATCAAAACATCCTCCATTTCAAGCATTCTGGTTTCTGGTTTCCTCGTTTGTAACAGACCTTGGTGTAAAAATTGACTGCAATCTCACATTTGACCACCATGTACATTGCCTCTGCAAAGTTTCTTTCTTACATCTCAGAAACATTGTCAGGCTCCGCCCCTCACTCACTGGATGGAAAACTAACCCATGCCTGTATCTCCTCCAGACTCAATTACTGTAATGCCCTCCTCGTTGGTACCCCTGGCAGGAGCCTTGAGAAGCTTCAGCACATCCAAAACTGCGTTGCCAGGGTCCTGATGAGGAGGCAAAAATTTGACCACATCAATTTACTGGCTTCCCGTTCGTTCCAGAATTCATTACAAAATCTGCCTCTTCACCTACCAATGTGTTCATAGGATTGTCCCAACTTACCTCACTGAGCTCCTCTCCCCACTTATCAACACAAGACACCTTCGCTCTAATTCCACCCACTGCCTCCACCAGCCCAGGACCAGGCTGACCACAATAGGGGACAGAGCCTTCCAGGACGTTGCCCCAAGACTGTGGAATTGGCTTCAGAACTCCCCGGGGCCACAAAGTGTGGATATATTATTCCTTTTTATTTTATTATTTACTATTTTATTAGTTTATATATATTTTTTTGTATAAATATCGCCTATTTCTTTCTTTTGTTGTGCTGCTGGAACAAATTTCCCACGTGTGGGATCAATAAAGTAATTCTTATAAATGACTTCACCCCAGTAACAAAAACAACTGTTAAAGACATTCCCATTAGTCTGAGTTCATCTACTTGCTCTCTTGATGTATTACCCACCAGATTTTTAAAATCTGTGTTAACCAATATGTTGGCACCAATCACTCAAATAGTCAATGTGTCACTTCAAACCGTTCCGTCATCTTCCACTAAACCGGGGACGGGTCATGGGGGCAACAGCCTCAGACTGGAAGCCCCAGGCTTCTCTCACCCCAGCTGCATCCTCCAGTAGCTCGCCGGTCAGCATTGAGTTTTTAATGTTCTAATGTTTTTGAATGTTGTTTACGTTTTTATTCATTCTGTTCAGCACTATGTGTGACTTTGTGTTGGAAACGTGCTTTATAAATAAAATTTGATTTGATAAACCTAGTTTGACAGATTACGCAACCATCTCGTCAGAAACAGGTTAGCGCGGGTGGAAATGCAACCCTGGAAAATATTTACTGATTTATAGACACTGATAAAAAACTAGTGTAGAAGGTTTAATACTTCTATATATTATTCAATGGTCACATTAATTCAAGAAACTTTTTTATCAATTTATTAACACGGCCAGATTTGAAGGTGTCGTTTTTAAATCAGACCAAAAAAGACTTGTTCATGCCTTTACGTCCAGTAGGTTAGAATGTTAGATATCTGTACTACATTCAGAACCATCAGGACATAACTTCTATTTCCAGCTCTCTGAACTAGTTTTCTGTTGCTCAGAGACTTTAAAACAGCTGTGACTGTATACAAGTCTCCCTATGACAGAGGTGTCAAACTCATTTCACATCGCAGGCCCCACATATGACCTCTAGGTAGATTGATAGACCTTCAGGTGGGCTGGACGATTAAAATTAAAGCATATATAGCTATAAATAACCTAAATATCGTGTCTTCCCTTTGTTTTGGGGCAAAGGAGCACAAGGGCATTGTGAAACTTGAAATTTAATTAGAAATTTATTGAAAACATCTCCCAAATTGCACAAACTTTAAGTAACTAGTGTTAAAAATGATAGTAATGAACTTTATGATTACATGAGACTTACAAAGAAAGACTAATATTACATTAAACATTTTTTAAAATCACTACAGTAAGGACTCATTTTCATAGAGCTGTAATTCATTTACCTCATCTGTTCTCAGTTCTCCCTATAAGCAGTCATATTTTGCGCTGTGGTGAGTCTCATAGTGGCGTCGAATAGTATTTTCCTTAAATACAGAAACTTGTTGCAAACACACCAAGCACAGAGGTTTACCGTGTGTTTCTGTAAAATAATATGACGTGGTCCATTTTTCTTGGAAAATTCTACACTCTTTATCCATTTTTTTTTTTTTTTTGATAACGCCTTTTTTGTTAATGAGGGTCCGGGCAGGTATAGAACCAGATATAAACAAGTCATAAGAAGCAGATGTTGCAAAACAGTGCGTCCTAGTGGATAATTCATGAATTACATTTAATTAAAAAAAAAAAATCTGTGTGTTTTATGCATTTTTTCAACTTTCAATTTATCTTGTGGACCTAATCGATCCTCCTTGTGGGCCAGTTCCAGCCCGTGGGCCGTATGTTTGACACCCCTGCCCTATGGTTCAGATCTAAAAGTCCATCTTGACAAGCTAGTCCCAAATGCGGAGAGTCTGAGAACTTACGAGGTGTTTTGCTCATGAGGAGTGGGTCAAAATACCTGTTGACAGCTGCAGAACGCTCATTACCAAATACAGAAATCATTTAATTGCAGTGATTGCCTCAAAAGGTTGTGCAACAAAATATTGAGTTATGGGAACCATCATTTTTGTTCTACCCTGTTTCATTAGTTTTTTTTTTTTTTAAATAATTATGTTAATCAACAATTCAAAAGTAATGGCTGATTTTGATTGTTTAATTTTCAATAAATTTTTATTTCTTGTTACTTTTGTGAGTTTCAAGTAATTTCAGTAAGAATTGTGGGTTTTTACTTCTTTAACTGAGGGATACCAACAATTTAGTCCACGTGTGCATGTGTCTCTGTGATGTGAAACGTTGTCAAAATAAACAGTGCGTGCAGATATGGAAGGCCATCAGGGTCACTACGCGTGTGTAATTTAAAGGTAAATATTAAATCTAGTGTGCTAGGAGCACGTATTTAAAAAGCTAGCACGCTAGATTTTGAAATTAATGTGCTTGATCTTTTTGAAAAAAATAAAAATAAATAAATAAACAGCCACAGCTGGTGACCATCGGTGAGGGCTGGAATGAATATCAACTTGTAAATCTAGAGCTTTGCTTTTCGGCTCAACTCTGTCTTTACCACGACAGACCTATGCAGCGTCCTAGTTATTGCAGACGCTGCACCGATCCGTCTGTCAATCTCCCGCTCCATCCTTCCCCCACATGTGAACAAGACCCAGACATACTTAAACTCCTCCACTTGGGGCGAGACCCTGTCCCTGACCTGCAGGGGGCATTCCACCCTTTTCCGGGCGAAGACTATTGTCTCAGATTTGGAGGGGCTGATTCCCATCCTAGCCGCTTCACTCTCAGCAGCAAATCGACATCACGGTCCGATGAAGCCAACAGGACCACATCATCCGCAATTCGGAACTTTCCTAATTGCCTTGAAAACTGCGGCCATTAAGTCTCTTCTAAAGAAAAGTAGTCTTGATGCCACAGTACTTAAAAACTATCGGCCTAATTCAAATTTCTTGGATTTGGAAGACTGGCACTGGCTCCTACCTTCATTCATCCAGATCTCTACGGACATGTTAAAACACGTTCCGCAACAAAAGCCTTGCCTTGATCATTATCATCTGCCCTTTTGCTGTTTGGTGACATCCTTCAATGCCCCGGACCAGCTGTCAGCTCTACAAACCAGAAACCTTTCACCGCACCAGTAAACAACGAGAGCACTTCTGGAAACTTTCAGGTACAGTCACTACACACTTTCTGAAAAAAAAAAAAAACCAAAAAAACCCCATTTACGCACCCGAACGTTTCCATCTCTCCAAGGAGCGCTGTGATGACATCGGTGACTTCAGAAGCTGGATGGATGAAACCATCAATCCCTCAACACACCGGGAACACACCGTGGCTGTTCTCACTGCATCAACCAGCAAAGCTCAGCATTTCTGGAAACGCTTCCTCATCAGAGAGCATGGGGATCTACCGACATCTCAGTATGCCACAATACCCCTACAAACCGGATTATTAAAAATCTGGATTTACAGCTATAGACTGGTTGCTTTGACATTACACCTGATGAAGATGCTGGAGATACTGGTCTTTAGACACCTCTGCTCCACAGTTGGCCCATCAATGGACCCCCTGGAGTTTGCTTACCGGCCCAATGTTGGAGTGGAGGATGCGCTTATCTTCATGCTACACCAAACTCTGTCTCACCTGGAGAAGCCCGGCAGCACTGTGAGAATCATGTTCTTTGATTTTTCCAGTGCTTTCAACACCATCAAACCGGCAATCCTGAAGGACAAACTGGAAAAGACACGGGTAGACCACTGGCTGTCTGGATGGATCCTAGATTACCTCTCAAACTGACCACAGTCTGTGAGAGCCCAACTGCATGTCAGACCTGGTCACCAGCAGCACTGGTGCACCTCAGGGGACTGTCCTGTCCTGTCCCCCTTTCTCTTCACCCTCTACACAGCAGACTTCAGACACAACACTGAAGAATGCGTGCTGCAGAAGTTCTCCGACGACACCGCGATTCTTGGTCTCATCAGCGACGACAAAGACGCAGAGTAAAGAGGACTGACGCAGAACTTTGTGGACTTGTGTCAGCTAAACCACCTCCTGATCAACGCAGGGAAAACCAAGGAGATCAGAATCAGAGAATCAGAATATACTTTAATGATCCCACAATTGGGAAATTTGTGTGTCACAGCAATAACTTCCTATCTGCTAAGTGGGTCATTGTAGAGCCCAATCACATACGGGAAGAAAGACCTCTGGTAACAAAATGTTCTCGAGCGGAGCTGTCTGAGCCTCTTGGAGAAGGAGCTCCGCTTTTCAACCATGAGTGGGTAGAGAGAATAGTCATGATTGTCCATAATGGACAAAAGTTTGTTCAGTGACCTCCTGTCCACCACTGCCTCAAGTGAGTCCTGTTTGCTGCCAATGACAGAGCCAGCCAGTCTGATTATTTTATTCAGTCTGTTGGCGTCACTGGCAGCGATGATGCTCCCCCAGCAGATGACAGAGAAGAACAAGGAGCTGGCCACCACAGACTGGTAGAAGGTCTCCAGGAACTTGCTGCACACATTGAAGGACCTCAGCTTCCTTAGAAAGTAAAGTCGGCTGCAAGTCTTCTTGTACACAGCAGTACTGTTGCTCCACCAGCTCAGTCTGCTGTCGATGGTTCACTCCCAGGTATTTGTACTCCTCCACCACCTCCACATCCCTACCCAGAATGCATAGTGACTGCAAAGCAGTCCTCATCTTCCAGAAGTCAATCACCATCTCCCTGGTCTTGTCTACATTGAGTAGCAGGTGATTCTCTCCCGCCCACACCTACAAATCCATCCGCCACCCTACTGTACTCCTCCTCCTGTCCACCACTTAAACACCCTACAACTGCAGAGTCATTAGAGAATTTCTGTAGGTGGCATGGCTCAGGAGTTGTGCTGGAAGTCTGAGGTGTACAATGTGAAGAGGAATGGAGAGAACACCGTGCCCTGTGGGGCTCCCACAACACTCAGAACCATATCAGACAGGACTTTGCCCAGCCGGACGAACTGTGGCCTGTCCGTCAGGTAATCAGTAATCCAGGAGATGATGAATGTACCTGCACCCATCAGCCGCAGCTTCTCACTCAGTAATGAAGGCTGGGCGGTGTTAAAGGCACTAGAGAAATCAAAGATGGGGATTCTCACCATGCCTCCACTACCATCCAGATGTGAGTGAGCTCGCTGCAGCAAATGGATGACAGCGTCATCAACACCCAGTTGTGGCCGGTATGCAAACTGAAGGGGGTCGAGAGAGGAATTCGCCAGCGGTCTCATGGTGGTGAGATGGTGGTGGACTTCCGCAGGCATCACTCTACCATTCCCTCACCAGTGAACATCAAGGGAATAAACATTGAGAAGGTGGACTCTTACAAATATCTGGGTGTTCATCTCAACAACAAACTGGTCTGGACTCATAACACTGACGCACTGTACAGGAAGGGTCAGAGCAGGCTCTACCTCCTGAGGAGACTGTGGTACTTTGGAGTGAATGGGGCACTCCTGAAGACCTTCTACGACACTGGGGTGGCATCAGTCATCCTGTACGGTATGATCTGCTGGAACAATCGCATCACAGAAAGGGAGAGGAAGAAGCTGGACAGAATCATCAAGAAGTCCAGCTCTGTCCTGGGCTGCTCCCTGGACTCAGTGAGGGAGGTGGGTGACAAAAGGGTCCTGAAGAGACTGACATCCATGCTGGACAACAAGTCCCACCCACTGCAGGACACACTGTCTGCTCTAAAAAGCAGCTTCAGTGGCAGGCTGCTCCACCCTCGCTTTGTGAAGGAGAGATTTAGGAGGTCTTTCCTTCCTTCTGTTATGAGACTCCACAATGAGCAATTTTAACCATGTGCTGTTTTTGCTATTTCTCACCAGAACTGTGCAGTAGCTCACTCACTTTGAATGCAGGTTTTTGTCCTTTGTCCATTTTGCCTTTTTTGTTTTTGTTTTGTTTGTGCATACTTGTCGTGACCCTTTTTTCTTCCTGTGCCTATTCTTTTGCATACTGCAATTTCCCCATTGTTGGACAAATAGAGGTTTTCTTGATTCTCGATAACCCTGGCGGTGTTCCTCCCGCCACCAAACCAAACTTCTACTACCAGTTACGTCATCAGAGCCACAAACCAGCTGGACAAATAACAATCACGGGAGAAATAAAAAACATGGAGGGGATTTTCGGGTGCAACGCTTTTTACAAAAACACAAAGCCACTGCCAAAATAATAATTGAACTCAGCAAAGCTCAGTCACTTTCAAACCAAACCTCTTTTTTATTTGAACACATCATTGACAAAAATATGGACATAATGTGCCTCAATGAAACCTGTCATAAATCATACCTGCCCTAAATGAAGCCCGCCCCCCAAAATACACCTACCTCAAAATAGCTAGAAACACCGGTCATGGAGGCTGGGATACATCACAGAAACCTGCAACTGATACCAATCTCATAACCTATAATGTAAAACAGAAAAGACGACAACAACAATGATTCTAATTTAGCGGTTACCTAAAGCACACCCTAACTTCCTCACTGAACCCCAAGATCTGCTGACTACATTATGTGAAACCTCACCTAGTACACTCATACTGGGTGACTCAACCTGCACGTTGACACTCCCACAAACCGCTCTGCTTCCGAGTTTCTGGAATTGCTTGATATTTGGCGACTTATACAACATGTATATGTTCCCACACACTCCGAAGGACACACCCTCGACCTGGTAATTACTGCTACAGCCCCTATCACCAACATAGATGTCTACAATTTGGGCATATCCGATCACATGGCTGTTTCTTTTGAATTCACTTTAAATCACCAACATCAACACGCAAAACCGGAAATATATTTCAGGAACCTTAAAAACATTGATCACGGTGCCTTGGGCGATAGAGCGCTCGCCCGCGGACCCGAAGGTCTGATTCCCGCTGACACCACCGTCTAGGGTCCTTGGAGAAGACACCTAACCCCCGCTTCTCCCACCATTGGCGCCGTTGAAGGGCAGCCTGCTGCGGTGTGAGGAGTGCAGCACACAAATTTCCCCGGTGAGGGATGAATAGAGTAATTCATTTATCTTTATTTAATTTCAGGTCTAGAAAAACAGCGTACCTATGCCCAGGCTGAAGCAGGGGACAAAGGAGAAGGTAACCTGTTGCCTTCTTTTTAGAACGTAACTACCACAAAAATCAAGGGTATTAAAATGTATGTGTCTCTGTGATGAGAAACGTTGTCAAAATAAACAGTGCATACAGAAATGGAAAGCCATCGGGGTCATTACACGTGCATAATCTAGCGCTAAATATTAAATCTAGTGCGCTAGAGGCACATGTTTTAAGTGCTAGCATGCTAGATTTTAAATTTAACATGCTTGATCTTTTTGAGAAAAAAAAAAGAAAGAGGTTACCAAAGCACACCATCCATCTGCTCCTGTTCCGGCCCGTTTGTTAAATGATACAACTCAATGTGGCCCACGAATCAAAAAGTTTGCCCACTCTGATCTAGATTGTTAAAGCTTTGTGTTCCAATCTAACTTTTTTTTTTTTGTGTTAGAAAGAGTTGGTACTAAAAGCTACAACCTGCTGCCCTCACACATACTGTTTACAAAGTGATAGTACAACGCGAAGCTAGATGGTTTCCGGTCAGCCCACAGTACAGAAACGGCCCTTGTTCGAGTGATGAATGACTTACTTGTAACTGCGGACCAGAGCTCTCCATCTGTGTTCCTCGTTCTGGACCTGTCAGCAGCGTTTGACATTGTGGATCACATCATATTTCTTCTCAGTCTTCAGGATAGATAGATAAAAACTTTATTAAACAAGCTGTACATACAAAATAAATAAAAACAACATACATACAGTACATAATAAAATAGGACTCAGTTCCTTCCAGAAACATCTGATTGATTAAATTGCCTGAGGGCTGAAGGGATGAACCACCTCCTAAAGCGCTCAGTCCTGCAGCGCAGTGAGAGGAACTTGTTATTTCTACTACTACTAAATGTACTTTAGTAAACAACTCCTTTGATGTTTTAGACATCATCACAGCACAGAGACAGCTGTTATCAGGGATGATAACATGATCAGAGGTGGGAAGTAACCAGTTACATTTACTTGAGTAACTTTTTGAAGAAAATGTACTTCTATGAGTGTTTTTAATAGTTTGTACTTCTACATGTTTTCCAGTACAGTAAGTATTTTCTAAAGGGAGCTTCCTGCTGTGATGACTGTAGACAACAATCCTCCAATCAAGTGTAGTGAGCCCCAAATCAAAAAGTTTGCCCACCTCAATCTAGATTGTTAAAGCTGTGATTGTGTTCCAATCCAACTTTTCATTATGTTAGAAAGAGTTGGTACCAAAAGCTACAACCCGCTGCCCTTACACATACTGTATACAAAATGATAGTACAACAAGTCCTCACTGCATCATTCAGCAAAGCTCAGCATTTCTGGAAACTCTACTGCTACCTCATTGGACAGCATGGGGATCTACAGACATCTCCGTTTGCCACAATACGCCTACAAACCAGATTATTTAAGAAATATCTGGATTTACCCTGGCAGCGTTCCTCCTGCAACCAAACCAAACTTCTACTACCGGTTACGTCGTCAGAGCACACAAACCAGCTGGACAAATACCAATCTGAGTCATAACGGGAGAAATCAAAAATGTGGAGTGGATTTTCGGGTGCTCCGCTCTTTACCAAAACATAAAGCCACCCCCAAAATAAACATTGAACAGTTCAATGCTCAGTCACTTTCAAACAAAACCTCCTTTATATTTGAACACATCATTGACAAAAATATGGACATAATGTGCCACACTGAAACTTGGCATAAATCATATCTGGCACTAAATTTAGCCTGCCCCCCAGGATAGATAGATAGATAGATAGATAGATAGATTGATAGATAGATAGATTTACTTTATTGATCCCATACTTGGGATACTTGGATACACCTACCACGAAAAAGCTAGAAACACTGATCGAGGAGGAGGCCTAGCTGGGATACAACACAGAAAGCTGCAACAGAAAGCTCCTTCTTTTCAAATGTAAAACAGAAAAGACAACAAGTACTCATCTCAAGTACTTCACATCTCCCTCTCCTGACTCCACTTGCAGGTGGATCACTGACTTCCTGACAGACCGGAGGCAGTGCGTGCGGCTGGGGAATAATGTCTCCACCTCTCGGACTATCAGCACAGGATCTCCACAGGGCTGTGTTCTCTCTCCCCTGCTCTTCTCCCTGTACACCAACTGCTCCACCTTCAGCCATGACTCTGTAAAACTGATCACATTTGCGGATGACACCACCCTCATCGGGCTCATCTCTGATGGTGATGAGTCGGCCTACAGGATGGAGGTAGACCGGCTGGTGTCCTGGTGCAGCAACAACAACCTGGAACTCAACGCTCAGAAGACAGTGGAGATGATCGTGGACTTCAGGAAAGTCACAGCCCCCATATTCTCCTTTGTACTGACACACTTCCCCATCACCACTGTAGACTCTTTCCACTTTCTCGGCACTACCATCACACAGGGCCTAAAATGGGGGCGTCCATCAGCTCCCTGATCAAAAAGGCCCAGCAGATGATGTACTTTCTGCGGCAGGTGAAGAAAACCAAGCTGCTTGCCCAGATGTTGGTGCAGTTTTACACAGCCATCATCGCAGATCATCGCAGAGAAGGTGATCGGCTTGCTTCTGAGTTTCTGGAATTGCTTGACACTTTGCAACTTACACAACATGTAAATGTTCCCACACACTCCAAAAGACACACCCTCGACCTGGTAATCACTGATACAGCCTCTATCACCAACATAGATGTCTACAATTTGGGCATATCTGACCACATGGCTGTTTCTTTTGAATTCACTTTAAATCACCATCATCAAGACGCTAAACGGTAAATACTATATTTCAGAAACCTTAAAAACACTGATCATGCTGCCTTCAAAAAAGACAAAATATTCCTCTGCCAAGACCCTCCACCTACGAACTTCACTCAGTCTACAAACCAGTCCATACAGACAGCTTCAAACAGTCTTTTTGAATTTACACCCACAACACAGAAAGAGGCCATTTTAAGAAACATGAGATCCTCAACCTGCTCACTTGACTCCCTTCTAACACCCCTAAGAAACCTAACATCAAACCTAACATCACAAGCATCAGTCCAGTTATCGCAGCAATAATCAACCGCTCACTGCAAACTGACCACGTCCGCCCGGCTCTCAAAACTGCCATTATTAGACCTCACCTAAAGAAACCATCACTGGATCCAAATAATCTGATACATTTCAGACCCATCTCCTACCTACCGTTTCTTTCAAAAGTTCTTGAAAATGTTGTGGGCTCTACATTCTTGCTCCTCCTTTTGGACCTGTCGGCCGCATTTGACACTGTGGATCATACCATTCTCCTTCACCGTCTTCAGACTAGATAGATAGATAAAAACATTATTAAACAAGCTGTACATACAAAATAAATAAAACCAACATACATACATAATAAAATAGGACTCAGTTCCTTCCAGAAACATATAATCGATTAAATTGTCTGAGGGCTGAAGGGATGAACGACCTCCTAAAGCGCTCTGTCCCGCAGTGCAGTGAGAGGACCCTGTTACTTCAGGTCTTTTCCTGGGTCGTGATCACATCATGTAGAGGGTGACGGGGGTTATTCAGGATACCCTGCATTAAAGTCCTGATCCTCCCCTCCAAAACAGCTTCCACAGAGTCTACATTTCTCCCCACCACAGATGCACACTTCCTTACTGGACTGGACTACTACTGGACTCTCAGGAAACATTTTCAACTGGTTTCATTCATACATCACACACAGGACAGAATATTTAGTTCTGGAGACCACTAAATCACCAGTGGTGAAACATTATGAAGTAAATGTACTTCGTTACTGTACTTAAGTAAAAAAATTGTGTATCTGTACTTTACTTAAGTAAAATTTGAGACCTGTACTTTTACTTTTACTTCACTACATTTTTTGAGGAAATATCTGTACTTTTACCCCGCTACTTTTTAAAAGAGTGTCATGCATTTTTCGTTTCATTTTCGGTCAGAAATGTGAAAAATATATGTTTTTTAGTGCATCTTGAAGCCGCAACCCCAGTATCAAAGGGAGCAGTTGACTGCCTGCAGTCTCCAAGAGGAAGCAGAAGTAATGAATCGAGGACCAATCAGAATTGAGAGTAAACATTTTCTGTAGTCATTCACCGCCAAAAAACTAACATCAAATCTTCTTCATCAAGTCAGAATATCGTTGTGTTTACTTGAAATGAAAAGTTGAGCCATCATTACACCGTGCAGGGGCGGATCCAGGATTTTCTAATGAGGGGTGAGTGCGTTTCGCCCCTGAGGAATATTTATCTGTGACCCTACAGCACAAAAAAACCCTTTGAATTATAGTCTAATACTTTTAACTTAAAAAGTTAAATTTACACCAATTACTTTTGTACTTTTACTTAAGTATTTTTTGGCCTAATAATCTGTACTTTTATTTGATGCAGGACTTGTACTTTTATTTTCGTTGGTGCAGGAAACAGAGATGATGAGGAGGTGATGGGCAGGTTTGGTATCCAGAACAGGAATGCAGAAGGTCAGATGGTGATCGACTTTGCGAAAAGAATGGAATTGGCTGTAGTGAATACTTTCTTCAAGAAATGGCTGGAACACAGGGTGACTTACAAGAGTGGAGGAAGGAGTACACAGGTAGATTACATTTTGTGTAGGCGGTGTAATCTGAAAGAGATCAGTGACTGCAAAGTTGTAGCAGGAGACAGTGTAGCCAAACAGCACAGGATGGTCGTGTGTAAGATGACCATAGCAGTGAGGAAGTCTAAGAAGATGAAGGGAGTGCAGAAGACTAAATGGTGGAAACTGAAAAAGGAAGAGTGCTGCTTGAACTTTATAAAGGAGTTGAGACAGGCTCTTGGTGGGCAGGAGAAGCTTCCAGATGACTGGACAACTAAAGCTAATGTGATCAGGGAGACAGGCAAGAGAGTACTTGGTGTGTCATCTGGAAGGAAGATAGATAAAGAAACTTGGTGGTGGAATGAGGAGGTGCAGGATTGTATCAAAAGAAAGAGGCTGGCTAAGAAGAAGTGGGACACTGAGAGGACTGAGGAGAGTAGGCAAGAGTACAGGGAGATACAGCATAAGGTTAAAGTAGAGGTGGCAAAGGCAAAACAAGCAGCCTTCGACGACTTGTATGCTAAGCTGAACAAACAGCAAGGAGGGAGAGATGGACCTATACAGGTTGGCAAGACAGAGAGACAAAGATGGGAAGGATGTGCAGCAAGTTAGGGTGATTAAAGACCGGAATGGGTGTCTCTTGACAGATGCCAGTAATGTGATGGGAAGATGGAAAGAGTACTTTGAAGAGTTGATGAATGAAGAAAATGAAAGAGAACAAAGAGTAGAAGACGTTACCAAAGTGGACCGGAAAGTGGCTGGGATCAGTAAGGTAGAAAAAAAGAGGGCACTGAAGAGGATGAAGAGTGGAAAGGCTCTCGGCCCTGACGGAATCCCTATAGAAGTATGGAAGTGTTTAGGTGAGGTGGCAGTAGAGTTTCGGACTGGGCTGTTTAACAGGATATTAGAAGGTGAGAAGATGCCTGATGAATGGAGAAGAAGTGTGCTAGTTCCTGTTTTTAAGAACAAGGGAGATGTGCAGAGTTGTGGTAACTACAGAGGAATTAAACTGATCAGTCATACGATGAAGTTATGGGAAAAAGTTGTCGAAGCTAAGCTAAAGTCTAAAGTAAGAATCTGTGAGCAGCAGTATGGTTTTATGCCTAAAAAGAGCACTACAGATGAAGTATTTGCCTTGAGGATGCTGATAGAGAAGTACAGAGAAGTACAGGGGAGCTGCACTGTGTCTTTGTAGATCTTGAGAAAGCGTATGACAGGGTACCTAGAGAAGAACTATGGTATTGTATGAGGAAGTCTGGTGTGACGGAGAAGTATGTTAGAGCGGTGCAGGACATGTATGAGGGCTGTAAGACAGTGGTGAGGTGTGCTGTAGGTGAGACAGAGGAGTTCAGTGTGGGGGTGGGACTGCACCAAGGATCTGCTCTGAGTCCTTTGCTGTTTGCTATGGTGAAGGACAGGCTGACAGACGAGGTCAGACAGGAATCTCCATGGACAATGATGTTTGCAGATGACATTGTGATCTGCAGTGAGAGGAGGGAAGATGTGGAGGAAAAGCTGGAATGGTGGAGGTTTGCATTAGAAAGAAGAGGAATGAAGATTAGTCAGAGTAAGACAGAGTACGTGTGTGAATGAGAGAGATCCAAATGGAAAAGTGAGGTTACAGGGAGAAGAGATAAACAAGGTGGAAGATTTTAAGTACTTGGGATCAACAGTCCAGAGCAATGGAGAGTGTGGAAAAGAGGTGAAGAAGCGTGTTCAAGCAGGCTGGAACGGGTGGAGAAAAGTATCAGGTGTGATGTGTGACAGAAGAGTTTCAGCTAAAATGAAAGGAAAAGTGTACAAAACCGTGGTGAGACCCGCCATGCTGTTTGGTCTAGAGACAGTGCCACTGAGGAAAAGACAGGAAGCAGAGATGGAGGTAGCAGAGATGAAGATGCTGAGGATCTCTCTGGGAGTGACCAGGATGGACAGGATCAGAAATGAGTATATCAGAGGAACAGCACACGTTAGATGTTTTGGAGATAAAGTCCGGGAGGCCAGACTGAGATGGTTTGGACATGTACAGAGGAGAGAGACCGAGTACATCGGCAGAAGGATGCTGGATTTGGAACCACCAGGAAAGAGGGCTAGAGAAAGACCAAAGAGGAGGTTCATGGATACAGTGAAGGAAGACATGAAGATAGTTGGCGTGACTGAAGAGGATACAGCAGATAGGGTTAGATGGAAGAAACTGACCTGCTGTGGCGACCCCTGAAGGGAAATGCCGAAAGGAGAAGAAGAAGAATCTGTACTTTTATTTAAGTACAAAAATTGAGTACTTCATCCACCACTGTAAATCACAATCACAATCACAACCACTGCGGAGTGCCTCAAGGCTCTGTCCTTAGCCTCACACTTTTCACCACATACATACATATCTTCACTTAGACAAATAATCCAGAAGCACAGCATTTCATTTCACTGCTACGCTCTTTCTGCCCGACAGGCCTGTCTGGAGGAGATAGGGACATGTATGACCAACAACTTTCTCGAGCTCAACATCAGCAAGACAGAAGCCGTATTACTAGGTACACCTCACCAGATCAAAACATCATCCATTTCAAGCATTCTGGTTTCTGGTTTACACCAAGGTCTGTTTGTAACAGACCTTGGTGTAAAAATTGACTGCAATCTCACATTTGACCACCATGTACATTGCCTCTGCAAAGTTTCTTTCTTACATCTCAGAAACATTGTCAGGCTCCGCCCCTCACTCACTGGATGGAAAACTAACCCATGCCTGTATCTCCTCCAGACTCAATTACTGTAATGCCCTCCTCGTTGGTACCCCTGGCAGGAGCCTTGAGAAGCTTCAGCACATCCAAAACTGCATTGCCAGGGTCCTGATGAGGAGGCAAAAATTTGACCACATCAATTTACTGGCTTCCCGTTCGTTCCAGAATTCATTACAAAATCTGCCTCTTCACCTACCAATGTGTTCATAGGATTGTCCCAACTTACCTCACTGAGCTCCTCTCCCCACTTATCAACACAAGACACCTTCGCTCTAATTCCACCCACTGCCTCCACCAGCCCAGGACCAGGCTGACCACAATAGGGGACAGAGCCTTCCAGGACGTTGCCCCAAGACTGTGGAATTGGCTTCAGAACTCCCCAGGGCCACAAAGTGTGGATATATTATTCCTTTTTATTTTATTATTTACTATTTTATTAGTTTATATATTTTTTTTTGTATAAATATCACCTATTTCTTTCTTTTGTTGTGCTGCTGGAACAAATTTCCCACGTGTGGGATCAATAAAGTAATTCTTATAAATGACTTCACCCCAGTAACAAAAACAACTGTTAAAGACATTCCCATTAGTCTGAGTTTATCTACTTGCTCTCTTGATGTATTACCCACCAGATTTTTAAAATCTGTGTTAACCAATATGTTGGCACCAATCACTCAAATAGTCAATGTGTCACTTCAAACCGTTCCGTCGTCTTCCACTAAACCGGGGACGGGTCATGGGGGCAACAGCCTCAGACTGGAAGCCCCAGGCTTCTCTCACCCCAGCTGCATCCTCCAGTAGCTCGCCGGCCAGCATTGAGTTTTTAATGTTCTAATGTTTTTGAATGTTGTTTACGTTTTTATTCATTCTGTTCAGCACCATGTGTGACTTTGTGTTGGAAACGTGCTTTATAAATAAAATTTGATTTGATAAACCTAGTTTGACAAATTACGCAACCATCTCGTCAGAAACAGGTTAGCGCGGGTGGAAATGCAACCCTGGAAAATATATACTGATTTATAGACACTGATAAAAAACTAGTGTAGAAGGTTTAATACTTCTATATATTATTCAATGGTCACATTAATTCAAGAAACTTTTTTATCAATTTATTAACACGGCCAGATTTGAAGGTGTCGTTTTTAAATCAGACCAAAAAAGACTTGTTCATGCCTTTACGTCCAGTAGGTTAGAATGTTAGATATCTGCACTACATTCAGAACCATCAGGACATAACTTCTATTTCCAGCTCTCTGAACTAGTTTTCTGTTGCTCAGAGACTTTAAAACAGCTGTGACTGTATACAAGTCTCCCTATGACAGAGGTGTCAAACTCATTTCACATCGCAGGCCCCACATATGACCTCTAGGTAGATTGATAGACCTTCAGGTGGGCTGGACGGTTAAAATTAAAGCATATTTAGCTATAAATAACCTAAATATCGTGTCTTCCCTTTGTTTTGGGGCAAAGGAGCACAAGGGCATTGTGAAACTTGAAATTTAACTAGAAATTTATTGAAAACATTTCACAAAATTGCACAAACTTTAAGTAACTAGTGTTAAAAATGATAGTAATGAACTTTATGATTACATGAGACTTACAAAGAAAGACTAATATTACATTAAACATTTTTTAAAATCACTACAGTAAGGACTCATTTTCACAGAGCTGTAATTCATTTACCTCATCTGTTCTCAGTTCTCCCTATAAGCAGTCATATTTTGCGCTGTGGTGAGTCTCATAGTGGCGTCGAATAGTATTTTCCTTAAATACAGAAACTTGTTGCAAACACACCAAGCACAGAGGTTTACCGTGTGTTTCTGTAAAATAATATGACGTGGTCCATTTTTCTTGGAAAATTCTACACTCTTTATCCATTTTTTTTTTTTTTGATAACGCCTTTTTTGTTAATGAGGGTCCGGGCAGGTAAAGAACCAAATATAAACAAGTCATATGAAGCAGATGTTGCAAAACAGTGCGTCCTAGTGGATAATTCATGAATTACATTTAATTAAAAAAAAAATCTGTGTGTTTTATGCATTTTTTCAACTTTCAATTTATCTTGTGGACCTAATCGATCCTCCTTGTGGGCCAGTTCCAGCCCGTGGGCCGTATGTTTGACACCCCTGCCCTATGGTTCAGATCTAAAAGTCCATCTTGACAAGCTAGTCCCAAATGCGGAGACTCCGAGAACTTACGAGGTGTTTTGCTCATGAGGAGTGGGTCAAAATACCTGTTGACAGCTGCAGAACGCTCATTACCAAATACAGAAATCATTTAATTGCAGTGATTGCCTCAAAAGGTTGTGCAACAAAATATTGAGTTATGGGAACCATCATTTTTGTCCTACCCTGTTTCATTAGTTTTTTTTTTTTTTTAAATAATTATGTTAATCAACAATTCAAAAGTAATGGCTGATTTTGATTGTTTAATTTTCAATAAATTTTTATTTCTTGTTACTTTTGTGAGTTTCAAGTGATTTCAGTAAGATTTGTGGGTTTTTACTTCTTTAACTGAGGGATACCAACAATTTAGTCCACGTGTGCATGTGTCTCTGTGATGTGAAACGTTGTCAAAATAAACAGTGCGTGCAGATATGGAAGGCCATCAGGGTCACTACGCGTGTGTAATTTAAAGCTAAATATTAAATCTAGTGTGCTAGGAGCACGTATTTAAAAAGCTAGCATGCTAGATTTTGAAATTAATGTGCTTGATCTTTTTGAAAAAAATAAAAATAAATAAATAAACAGCCACAGCTGGTGACCATCGGTGAGGGCTGGAATGAATATCAACTTGTAAATCTAGAGCTTTGCTTTTCGGCTCAACTCTGTCTTTACCACGACAGACCTATGCAGCGTCCTAGTTATTGCAGACGCTAGTTATTACAGACCGATCCGTCTGTCAATCTCCCGCTCCATCCTTCCCCCACATGTGAACAAGACCCAGACATACTTAAACTCCTCCACTTGGGGCGAGACCCTGTCCCTGACCTGCAGGGGGCATTCCACCCTTTTCCGGGCGAAGACTATTGTCTCAGATTTGGAGGGGCTGATTCCCATCCTAGCCGCTTCACTCTCAGCAGCAAATCGACATCACGGTCCGATGAAGCCAACAGGACCACATCATCCGCAATTCGGAACTTTCCTAATTGCCTTGAAAACTGCGGCCATTAAGTCTCTTCTAAAGAAAAGTAGTCTTGATGCCACAGTACTTAAAAACTATCGGCCTAATTCAAATTTCTTGGATTTGGAAGACTGGCACTGGCTCCTACCTTCATTCATCCAGATCTCTACGGACATGTTAAAACACGTTCCGCAACAAAAGCCTTGCCTTGATCATTATCATCTGCCCTTTTGCTGTTTGGTGACATCCTTCAATGCCCCGGACCAGCTGTCAGCTCTACAAACCAGAAACCTTTCACCGCACCAGTAAACAACGAGAGCACTTCTGGAAACTTTCAGGTACAGTCACTACACACTTTCTGAAAAAAAAAAAAACCCCAAAAAAAACCCATTTACGCACCCGAACCTTTCCATCTCTCCAATGAGCGCTGTGATGACATCGGTGACTTCAGAAGCTGGATGGATGAAACCATCAATCCCTCAACACACCGGGAACACACCGTGGCTGTTCTCACTGCATCAACCAGCAAAGCTCAGCATTTCTGGAAACGCTACCTCATCAGAGAGCATGGGGATCTACCGACATCTCAGTATGCCACAATACCCCTACAAACCGATTATTAAAAATCTGGATTTACAGCTATAGACTGGTTGCTTTGACATTACACCTGATGAAGATGCTGGAGATACTGGTCTTTAGACACCTCCGCTCCACAGTTGGCCCATCAATGGACCCCCTGGAGTTTGCTTACCGGCCCAATGTTGGAGTGGAGGATGCGCTTATCTTCATGCTACACCAAACTCTGTCTCACCTGGAGAAGCCCGGCAGCACTGTGAGAATCATGTTCTTTGATTTTTCCAGTGCTTTCAACACCATCAAACCGGCAATCCTGAAGGACAAACTGGAAAAGACACGGGTAGACCACTGGCTGTCTGGATGGATCCTAGATTACCTCTCAAACTGACCACAGTCTGTGAGAGCCCAACTGCATGTCAGACCTGGTCACCAGCAGCACTGGTGCCCCTCAGGGGACTGTCCTGTCCTGTCCCCCTTTCTCTTCACCCTCTACACAGCAGACTTCAGACACAACACTGAAGAATGCGTGCTGCAGAAGTTCTCCGACGACACCGCGATTCTTGGTCTCATCAGCGACGACAAAGACGCAGAGTACAGAGGACTGACGCAGAACTTTGTGGACTTGTGTCAGCTAAACCACCTCCTGATCAACGCAGGGAAAACCAAGGAGATCAGAATCAGAGAATCAGAATATACTTTAATGATCCCACAATTGGGAAATTTGTGTGTCACAGCAATAACTTCCTATCTGCTAAGTGGGTCATTGTAGAGCCCAATCACATACGGGAAGAAAGACCTCTGGTAACAAAATGTTCTCGAGCGGAGCTGTCTGAGCCTCTTGGAGAAGGAGCTCCGCTTTTCATCCATGAGTGGGTAGAGAGGATAGTCATGATTGTCCATAATGGACAAAAGTTTGTTCAGTGACCTCCTGTCCACCACTGCCTCAAGTGAGTCCTGTTTGCTGCCAATGACAGAGCCAGCCAGTCTGATTATTTTATTCAGTCTGTTGGCGTCACTGGCAGCGATGATGCTACCCCAGCAGATGACAGAGAAGAACAAGGAGCTGGCCACCACAGACTGGTAGAAGGTCTCCAGGAACTTGCTGCACACATTGAAGGACCTCAGCTTCCTTAGAAAGTAAAGTCGGCTGCAAGTCTTCTTGTACACAGCAGTACTGTTGCTCCACCAGCTCAGTCTGCTGTCGATGGTCACTCCCAGGTATTTGTACTCCTCCACCACCTCCACATCCCTACCCAGAATGCATAGTGACTGCAAAGCAGTCCTCATCTTCCAGAAGTCAATCACCATCTCCCTGGTCTTGTCTACATTGAGTAGCAGGTGATTCTCTCCCGCCCACACCACAAATCCATCCGCCACCCTACTGTACTCCTCCTCCTGTCCACCACTTAAACACCCTACAACTGCAGAGTCATTAGAGAATTTCTGTAGGTGGCATGGCTCGGAGTTGTGCTGGAAGTCTGAGGTGTACAATGTGAAGAGGAATGGAGAGAACACCGTGCCCTGTGGGGCTCCCACAACACTCAGAACCATATCAGACAGGACTTTGCCCAGCCGGACGAACTGTGGCCTGTCCGTCAGGTAATCAGTAATCCAGGAGATGATGAATGTACCTGCACCCATCAGCCGCAGCTTCTCACTCAGTAATGAAGGCTGGGCGGTGTTAAAGGCACTAGAGAAATCAAAGATGGGGATTCTCACCATGCCTCCACTACCATCCAGATGTGAGTGAGCTCGCTGCAGCAAATGGATGACAGCGTCATCAACACCCAGTTGTGGCCGGTATGCAAACTGAAGGGGGTCGAGAGAGGAATTCGCCAGCGGTCTCATGGTGGTGAGATGGTGGTGGACTTCCGCAGGCATCACTCTACCATTCCCTCACCAGTGAACATCAAGGGAATAAACATTGAGAAGGTGGACTCTTACAAATATCTGGGTGTTCATCTCAACAACAAACTGGTCTGGACTCATAACACTGACGCACTGTACAGGAAGGGTCAGAGCAGGCTCTACCTCCTGAGGAGACTGTGGTACTTTGGAGTGAATGGGGCACTCCTGAAGACCTTCTACGACACTGTGGTGGCATCAGTCATCCTGTACGGTATGATCTGCTGGAACAATCGCATCACAGAAAGGGAGAGGAAGAAGCTGGACAGAATCATCAAGAAGTCCAGCTCTGTCCTGGGCTGCTCCCTGGACTCAGTGAGGGAGGTGGGTGACAGAAGGGTCCTGAAGAGACTGACATCCATGCTGGACAACAAGTCCCACCCACTGCAGGACACACTGTCTGCACTAAAAAGCAGCTTCAGTGGCAGGCTGCTCCACCCTCGCTTTGTGAAGGAGAGATTTAGGAGGTCTTTCCTTCCTTCTGTTATGAGACTCCACAATGAGCAATTTTAACCATGTGCTGTTTTTGCTGTTTCTCACCAGAACTGTGCAGTAGCTCACTCACTTTGAATGCAGGTTTTTGTCCTTTGTCCATTTTGCCTTTTTTGTTTTTGTTTTGTTTGTGCATACTTGTCGTGACCCTTTTTTCTTCCTGTGCCTATTCTTTTGCATACTGCAATTTCCCCATTGTTGGACAAATAGAGGTTTTCTTGATTCTCGATAACCCTGGCGGTGTTCCTCCCGCCACCAAACCAAACTTCTACTACCAGTTACGTCATCAGAGCCACAAACCAGCTGGACAAATAACAATCACGGGAGAAATAAAAAACATGGAGGGGATTTTCGGGTGCAACGCTTTTTACAAAAACACAAAGCCACTGCCAAAATAATAATTGAACTCAGCAAAGCTCAGTCACTTTCAAACCAAACCTCTTTTTTATTTGAACACATCATTGACAGAAATATGGACATAATGTGCCTCAATGAAACCTGGCATAAATCACACCTGCCCTAAATGAAGCCCGCCCCCCCAAAATACACCTACCTCAAAATATCTAGAAACACCGGTCATGGAGGCTGGGATACATCACAGAAACCTGCAACTGATACCAATCTCATAACCTATAATGTAAAACAGAAAAGACGACAACAACAATGATTCTAATTTAGCGGTTACCTAAAGCACACCCTAACTTCCTCACTGAACCCCAAGATCTGCTGACTACATTATGTGAAACCTCACCTAGTACACTCATACTGGGTGACTCAACCTGCACGTTGACACTCCCACAAACCGCTCTGCTTCCGGATTTCTGGAATTGCTTGATATTTGGCGACTTATACAACATGTATATGTTCCCACACACTCCGAAGGACACACCCTCGACCTGGGAATTACTGATACAGCCCTATCACCAACATAAATGTCTACAATTTGGGCATATCCGATCACATGGCTGTTTCTTTTTAATTCACTTTAAATCACCAACATCAACACGCAAAACCGGAAATATATTTCAGGAACCTTAAAAACATTGATCACGGTGCCTTGGGCGATAGAGCGCTCGCCCGCGGACCCGAAGGTCTGATTCCTGCTGACACCACCGTCTAGGGTCCTTGGAGAAGACACCTAACCCCCGCTTCTCCCACCATTGGCGCCGTTGAAGGGCAGCCTGCTGCGGTGTAAGGAGTGCAGCACACAAATTTCCCCGGTGAGGGATGAAAAGAGTAATTCATTTATCTTTATTTAAAAAAAAAAAAAAAAAAAAGTTCCTCTGCCAAGACCCCTCACCTCAATTCACGACTCTGTCGACTGCTACAACACTGCCCTTCATGATATTCTTGAATCTCATGCACCCCTGAAATCAAAAACAGTCTCTTTCACTGAATCTGCTCCATGGTACACAAACCAACTCCGTATTCTTAAAAGGGCTGGGCAAGTCTTTGAACGGAAATATGCAAAAATCAACCTCACAATACAAAAAGAAGCCGACCGTGACCACCAAAAACATTACTGCAGAGCCCTTACCATAGCGAGGTACACTCACTACTCTCACAAAATCAATAGCAATGCTGGAAATTTAAAACAGCTTTTTTCAACCATACATTTTCTGCTCAAGCCCTGCACTCCAATCCACTAGGATACCAGTGTCACAAACTGCAACAGGTTCATGGACTTTTTCACCAGCAAAGTATCTGCTCTACAATCAAACTTCCTGCCTAGGAACTTCACTCAGTCTACAAACGAGTCAATACAGACAGCTTCAAGCAATTTTTCTGAATTCATACCCACAACACAGAAAGAGGCCATCTTAAGAAACATAAAATCCTCAACCTGCTCACTTTACCCCCTTCCAAAACTCCTGATCAAAGCCAACTTGAAAAAGTTCTTGAAAAAGTTCTTGAAAAAGTTGTGGCAGCTTAGCTCCATCATCACCTCTCTACAAACAGCTTACATGAAAAATTTCAGTCAGATTTCCGTCAGCCCACAGTACAGAAACGGCCCTGGTTCGAGTGATGAATGACTTACTTGTAACTGCGGACCAGGGCTCTCCATCCTTGCTCCTCCTTCTGGATCTATCGGCTGCATTTGACACTGTGGATCACACCGTGCTCCTTCCCCATCTTCAGACTAGATAGGCTCAGTCCTGCGGCGCAGTGACAGGAACCTGTTACTTCTACTACTACTAAACATACTTCAGTAAACAACTCCTTTGATGTCATTTGATGTTTTAGAGCTCATCCGATGGCCTGCTTCAGGTGACCGATGTGCAGCTTAAGGCGACCCCACGGGCTGCTTCAGGCGACAAATCGACTGCTTCAAGTGAAAAAGAAAAAAGAATGAGTATGTAGACCTACTACAATTATGTACTAAATCGTACAGACCGATGGACTGCTTCAGGTGATCAATGAGCAGCTTCAGACAACCGATGGACTGCTTCAGGTGATCAATGGGCAGCTTCAGACAACCGATGGACTGCTTCAGGTGATCAATGGGCAGCTTCAGACAACCGATGGACTGCTTCAGGCGACCGACATGTTGCTTCAGGCGACTGATGGACAGCTTCAAGTGACCAATCGCTTGTTTCAGGAGAAAAAGACAAAGAATGAGCATGTAAATGCACGAAAACGATTAAAATGTACTAATTCCCACAGACCGATTGACTGCTTCAGGCGACCCAATGGGCTGCTTTAGGCGACCCGACGGGCTGCTCAAAATGGTAAAGTTTTCTTACCCTTATGATCTTTTCAGACATTGTGACATAAATACAAGCAAACCTCTCTGTTTTTGAAATTCTGACACTTCAAACAACAAAACCAACAAGTTCCCATGACAAGACTACAGGAAGTTACGACATTACTTAAAAAAAAAAAAAAAAATTATTTGTTGATTTTACGCAAAAAAAAAAACAATGTTGATAACAAGATAGTTTTTTAAAAACTTTTTAAATTACATTTTAAATGATTTTTTTTTTACTTCTATATGTGTAAAATCTATTTATTGTTATTATTATTGTCAATACTTTTTTTAAAGTGGTGAAGGAAAGACTCGTTTCCGGTCAAACAATAAAAGCGGATATTTCACTCCACCAAAAATGTAAGACTAAATCCATAAGAAACGAATTTAAAACCCTATTAGTCAAATAAATCACAAAATATATCGTAATAAATCTATTTAAAGACGTAGGGAATAAAAAGAGAGTTAAATAAAGCTTAAATTGTATGTAACGATTGTGAAAAAAACGAAGGCGGAAGTAAAGTCTGAACTCATCTTACATTAACTTTCTCTTTTAAACACGCCGCCTAAATTCAACACGCGGGTCAGTCGGTTTGGAGGATAAACGCTTTTTCGATTATAAATGTCTCACCCAATGACCACCCGGTCGGCCACAAAGGCTCAGATTAAAGATGCCGGTCCAACGCAGGAGAATAAACATGGACAGAAAGCCCGCAAGTATGCAAAGGCGAAATACAAGAAAAACAATGTGGATGCTGCCGTGAAAGCTGCCCCCAGATCCGCAGCAATTGAAAACAAATTGGATGTTGCTGAAGCTTGCATCAAATATGCCAAGAAAACATCCACCTCTCAAGATACCTTCATTGTAGAGAACCACGAGGACGTCGGGCGTCATGCCATCCTGGCTTTCAAACGAGCTAGAGATTATGGAAGGGCCTCTATTTTTGCCTGCGAAACGTGCAGGGCGGTGGTCGCAGACTCCCATTCCTGGAGAGGAACCACGGTTTCTGAGCAGCTAATTGTTCTTTCAAGTGAGTATTTCCATGTGCGTAACTGTAAAGCTTAATAAAGTCAAACTAAAAGGAAGATGGTTGGCGCTACACGATGGCCTAGTGGAGAAATACTAATCGCATTAAATCAGAAAGCTAATCCGAACTTTTTTACTTGGATTATATGTAAAACAACTTAACACAATGAATTTGTAAAGATTCGCCACATAATCTAACTTTTTTAAATAGTTTAAAACTACTTTTAACTTTGTCATCCGCCATGCTGGAGGTTGATCATTCGCCATGCTGGAGGCTAACTACCATGCGGTTGCAGCCGCCATTTTGTTACTTTGGAACAAAATGTTCTTTTTATAAAATTTTATTGATTTGTATGGTAAATTGCGTTCTAATTAATGTATATGGCATCTTTTTCTTTTTTTTTCTCCTCAGGAATCACGACAAAAGTTACGGTGAGCGTTGAAACTCGAACAATTGAGGATCATATCCATGGACGCAGGTGAGGATAATTTCAATCAGTCTATGAAGCTGTTTATCATTGGAATTAACACTCTTGATCATCAAATTCATGTAATTTACATTTGATTGTGGTTTTGAAGGAAATTTTTGGGTTTTCCCCCCACTTTTTCTTTTTATCTGCAGCTGGAGTTTTTTTTTTTTTTTTTTTTTTTACTTTTTTTATTTGATTAACATAGAACAAGCTTTTATGTGTAAAAAAAATCAACTTGATCATTTATAAATTCTTTAATCTATTTCAATTCTCCAACAAAATATTTTATTATTATTATTAAACTACCCAATAATTTAAAAAAAAGTCATTTGTTTTTAGCTCAAATTATTAATCTTGAAAGTTTTTTGTTTTGTATTTTTTTAAGAAAAAAAAGTATTTCTTTCACTTGAAGTTATTAATGTCTAAAACGTTTTTTTTTAAATTAAACTACACATTTATCTATTTTTATTATTATGTCGTTTTTTTTTTTCAATCTAAAATATTAATGTTAAAAGGTTTTATTTAATTAAACTACACAATTTCAAATATATATTTTTTTTACATATAAGTCCAGTCTTTTTTTTTTTTTTTACTTTTTTTATTTGATTAACATAGAACAAGCTTTTATGTGTAAAAAAAATCAACTTGATCATTTATAAATTCTTTAATCTATTTCAATTCTCCAACAAAATATTTTATTATTATAAATAAACTACCCAATAATTAAAAAAAAAAGTCATTTGTTTTTAGCTCAAATTATTAATCTTGAAAGTTTTTTGTTTTGTATTTTTTTAAAAAAAAAAGTATTTCTTTCACTTGAAGTTATTAATGTCTAAAACGTTTTTTTTAATTAAACTACACATTTATCTATTTTTATTATTATGTCGTTTTTTTTTTTTCAATCTAAAATATTAATGTCAAAAGGTTCTATTTAATTAAACTACACAATTTCAAATTATTTCAAATTATTTCAAAATATATTTTTTTACATATAAGTCCAGTCTTTTTTTTTTTTTTTTTTTTTTTTTTTCAAATCAAAAATATTTCAAATTATTTCAAAATATATTTTTTTTTACATATAAGTCCAGTCTTTTTCTTTTTTTTTTTTTTTACATTCATTATTTTTTTGATTTGTGTTTGCTGTCTTGCAGCGATGTCTCTGACATCATCTGCAATCTGTGCGAATCCGTTTTGGGTTTCGTTTATGTATCTACCCCGAAGAGCCTCAATTGCATGAAGCGGCTGTTTTTTCTCTGGATTCAGAAACTAGAGAGGTACTTAAAATCATTCATAGAAACTATTTCAGACCTGCAACCTTTTTTTTTCACACTTTTAGGAATAAACTTTTTGAATCTCAATGAGTTTTAATCCTGAATAATTCATAAATAAAAGTTGAAAAACAACTTAAGCATTAACTGGTATGTGATTGTGACTGTGTTACAGTTATGAATTTGCATCCGCCTCACAGGCGTTCAAGACAAGATATGACCCCCGCCATGTGGTCAATGAAGAATACAAGCGATACCTTGACGAGATCACTGATGTAAATATCACTGCTGCTTTTCACCACACAAACACCTAAAGTCAGTCTCAGTTAGATCAACTTTCAAATTCAATTTAAGGGCAAAAACACTTTTGTAACAATTCTTCTCCTTTCGGCATTTCCCTTCAGGGGTCGCCACAGCAAATCAGTTTCTTCCATCTAACCCTATCTGCTGCATCTTCTTCGGTCCCGCCAACTATCTTCATGTCTTCCTTCACTGCATCCATGAACCTCCTCTTTGGTCTTCCTCTAGGCCTCTTTTCTGGTGGTTCCAAATCCAGCATCCTTCTTCCGATGTACTCGGTCTCTCTCCTCTGTACATGTCCAAACCATCTCAGTCTGGTAAATGCATAAAATGTACAGAAAGTGACGCTGACATCGGCTCATTTCCTTCCAGCAAAGCGTTTATGCTGTTGTCGACTCACTCATCCGTCACCTCATCGTTTTTTTTTTTTTTTAAGTATTCAAACTTAGAATTAACTTGTTTTGAAATATTAAATTTTTGTCCCCTCATTTTAAGTTTCAAATGAAGACTTAATAGATTTTACAAAACTGATTAAATTAGCCTCTAGTTTAAGAGAATATCTGCTGTTCCATCAAGCGGCCAGCAGGAGGTGGTGTTGTGTCAGGTTTCTCCTCGTTGTAGCTCAAAGTTGCTGCTGAGGAATTTTTGTGGAAAAGTATTCAAACTTAGAATTAATTTGTTTTAAAAAATTAAATCTGATTTAATGCTAGAATATTGTGGTTTTTATCCCCTCATTTTAAGTTTTAAATGAAGACTTAATAGATTTTACTAAACTGATTAAATTAGCCTCTTGTTTAAGAGAATATCTGCTGTTCCAGCAAACGGCCAGCAGGAGGTGGTGTTGTGTCAGGTTTCTCCTCGTTGTAGCTGAAAGTTGCTGCTGAGAAATTTTTGAGGAAAAGTATTCAAACTTAGAATTAATTTGTTTTAAAAAATTAAATCTGATTTAATGCCAGAATGTTGTGGTTTTTATCCCCTCATTTTAAGTTTTAAATGAAGACTTAGTAGATTTTACTAAACTGATTTTGGGGAATGCTGGAAAAACTCAGATAGATTCACTGGTTAAATTACAAAAAAAGCAATAAGAATAGTAAACAGAGTTGGATTTTATGAACACACAAATCAACTGTTTATTCAGAATAACTGTTTAAAACTACAAGGTATGGTAAATATTAGAATATTTCAGATTATGCACAAAGTTAAAAATAACTTAGTTCCAAAAGGTATACAAAGTTTTTTTAAATTTAGAATTGGTTATCATAATTTACGAGGACGTTATATTTTTGAACGTGTTAAAGTAAGAACTTTGGTAAAATCAAGATGTGTTTCTGTTGTTGGAGTAAAATTATGGATTGAACTCAATGATAAATTTAAAATATGTTCTTTTATAAAATAAATAAATGAATTACTCTATTCATCCCTCACCGGGGAAATTTGTTTGCTGCACTCCTTACACCGCAGCAGGCTGCCCTTCAACGGCGCCAATGGTGGGAGAAGCGGGGGTTAGGTGTCTCCTCCAAGGACCCATTATCCTAAAATTTAAACATCATCTTAAATATAAAAGTATTAGTGATTATAAGTAAGTTAAAATAAACAATGAAAAGATGATAATATAAAGTTTATTGTGGTTTTCTGTTTGATTGGAGATGTGTACTTTGTAAATTTAATTTTTTGTTTGATTGTAGAAATGCTGTTCAGTTAAATGTTTACAGATGTTTAGGGATAGCCACATAGAAGCCATGCTTCAGTCTATTCCTTTTCTTTGGTCTGTTTGTTTCTTTGTTGTGGTCTGTGTTATTGTTGTTATTTTATGTATGACCAAATGAATAAATCTAAATCTGAACTGAACTGGTTAAATTAGCCTTTCGTTTAAGAGAATATCTGCTGTTCCATCAAGCGGCCAGCAGGAGGTGGTGATGTGTCTGGTTTCTCCTCGTTGTTGCTGCTGAGGAATTTTTGAGGAAAAAAAAAACATGTTTTCATTTGGAAGTGTCTTTGTAATTCCAGTTTAGATCGTGACAAGTATTTTTTTTTTCCCCTTGGTTGACTCTAAATCATAAATTGAACTTTTGGCAGAGTTTCATTTCATACTTTGCTGTCAGTGTGATTTATTTTCAGCGACAAAATCAGATAAAGAAAAAACGGGTAATATTTGTGTGGAGACTAAAAAAAAAAATCATTTGAACAGCAAGTAGCTCTTTAATTAAATCAAACAGTGACTTTTATTAAAGAAGTAGACACGATGATTGGTGGGATGGAACGTCTGTCACGAGAACAAAGAGGGTGTGTAATAAAAAATATAGGTTACTACTTATGTAAATCCAACCGAATATGAAGTGCTGATTAATCTAGAACAGGAAGGATTTAGAGATTGTTAAGCTTTTTAAGCATTTCAAGAATTTGCTATTCAAAGCTTTTTTTTTTTTAGAATCAATTTTATTTTTTGGGGAGACTGTGGCTCAGTGGTAGACCTTTCGCCCAGACTGGAAATAAACCATAAGTTCACAGGTTCGCATCCCACTGAGTGCCCGTCTAGAGTCCTGGGAGAAGACACGTAACCCCCGTTTCTCCCACCATTGGCGCCGCCATGGGCAGCCTGCTGCGGTGTAGGAGTGCAGCACACAAATTTTCCTGGTGAGGGATGAATAGAGTGAGCAAAAATTAAAAATTCTGTTCCGTCATCTTCCGTTCATCCAGGGCCGGGTCACGGGGGCAACAGCCTCAGACAGGAAGCACAGGCTTCTCTCACCCCAGCTGCATCCTCCAGCTCACCCGGCAGGATCCTGAGTCGTTCCCCGGCCAGCTGTGAGACATAGTCTCTCCAGCAGGTCCGGGATCTGCCTCTTGGTCTCCTCCCAGTGGGACATGCCCGAAACACCTCACCAGCGAGGCACTCGGGTGGCATCCTGACCAGATGCCCGAACCACCCCATCTGGCTCCTCTTGACCTGGAAGAGTAGCGGCTCGACACCGAGCTCTTCCCGGATGGCAGAGCTCCTCACCCGATCTCTGCGTGAGAGCCCAGCCACCCTGCAGGAGGAAGCTCATTTTTGCCGCTTGCATCCGTGATCTTATTTTTTCTTTCTTTCTTTTTATTTTTCTCTTAAACTAAGTCAGGATTTCAATCAAACATTCTAAAGGTGTGTGTTTGTACTTTTCGGGTTGGAGGCTCATCTGACTTTTTTTTTTTTCCGTTCTTTTTTTTTTCTCTCTCTTGTGTTTTTCTGACTTGTAAACAAGTTTGCTTCATTTTTCATTCTCGTACACGATAACCTCCAGAATTCTAAACTCTAACACCCACCTGCCCACCCACCACTGGCCTTCTCTAAGTTTTTTTAATCTTCCTCATAGAATCACTTTTCAAACTAACTTTACCCTCCTCACTCTCTGATTCTCTCTCTCTCCCTGCTCTGTTTACTTTCCTCTTCTCCCTCATTGGTTGATTACTATCGTCTTCATTATTGACCTTATTTTTAAATCTGCGGTGTGTTCAGTTTTATTTTTCTAATCATCAACTCTAAAACATTCTCCTCTTTCTCCCATTTTGCAGTTAAAACGCGTCATGGTTGGGGTGGAAGCCCGCATCAGGGATCTTGTGGATCACATGAGTTTTTTGCCGGAAGCAAAACGACTGAGAGCGACAGGAGAGGACCCACAGGAGGGGTCGAGTGGGGCTCAAGCCGGAATGAGACCCATGGTGGATCCATCTGAGATCATTGTGTTGGACTGATACTACATGTTTTACATAATACATGTGCACACACACACACACACACACACACACACACACACACACACACACACACACACACACACACAATCATTGTTCCGTGTCCTTGTTCTGACACATAGTCCACAGCTATGACGCTATGTTTTTGAAAAAAAAAAAAAAAACAATTTAAAAAAACCAACTGATGTGTGTTTTATTTTGTCTGATTTATCATCATCATCATCATCAAAGACATTGTTTATTGGTTTACAAGCTGACCCTAGATGTGCATAGCAACACTTTGTAGCCATGCAGCAGCGTGTTTGCCCTCCCTCACCCACCCACCACGTTTCATCAGCCTCACACAACAACAACAGTTGGGAACGGCCAACCAGCACGCTGTATCCAAGGACCGGTTGCGATGGCAACAGGAAGCATGTGCACGCTGCGTGCCTGTTGCCATCTCGTCATCGTGTTCATAGGAACAGCCAGCCAGCTCTCTTGCCGGTATTTCTGTCAATAGACCCCCCCTGAACCCCTCCTTTTCCACAACTCATATACGGATCCATCCATGAGGGAGGAGTCCTGAATGAAAACACACACACACACCCTCTTAACTCTAATCTCTGTGTGATGTTTTTCTCCTACTTTGACTCCACCCATCTCTTTCTCCTCCGTTCCTCCCATCCTCCGCTGGCGGTGGGAAATAAATCAAAACAACAACAAACAAACCGCGTGCTTGTTGTTTACAGTGATGCCTTTTTTTTTTTCATGTCGGCACATGTTGGGGGTCCAGTTCTTCATCCAGCCTGCAGGTGTGAGTGATGTCATCCAGACGACTGGGTACCGGTCCACATGGCAGCTGCTAAACCCAGCAACGCAGCCAGTTTTTAGAATTTATTTTATTTTTAGTTAAATACAATCCCCGACCTGGTGGCTGCGTTGACAAACAGCGTGTTTAGCCGGTTTATATTTAGACAAGCTGTTACTGGATGCGTTGCACTTTGCAGAGCAATTATTGCACAGGTTTCACCTCATTCCCCCTCATGTCTCCACCAATCACTGCCACCCGCAGGACGACTAACATAGAAACACACACATGCATCCGTCAGTACACCTACACACATTGGACGAGCAGTCAGGGACAAAGGATGAATAATGCAGAGGTAGTGTCTGGGAGAAAGTCTCCACCTCTCTTTCCCACCTTCCCTAAGCAATAAGGAAGCAATGTTGCCATGGAGGCAATGAAGCCCTGGCACACTGGCAGCCAATGAGAACCCCATCTGTGTGAAAGCATGGACCAATGGTAGCTCAGAGTGATGCTGCTGCTACCACAGACACTGAGATGCTATTGGCTGAGAGCTGCTCTTTGATTGAATTTCTGATCTTGTTTTTGAGAAGCAAAAATATCTCCAGGTTTGCCACCCGGGTGCCAACTAATCTTTTTTTTTGTGTGTGTGTGATTTACATGATAGGAAACAGTTTGATTATCCTCACAAATACATAAACATTGACTGTGATATGATAAATAAGTTTTTATTAATCACTGATGATCATTAAATACATAGGGATGTTTGAATCCAGATGTTCTGCTTTTTTCAGGGTTCTAATCTGGGTTGCTCCTGTCAAAGCGCCACACCCCACTAGTTCAGGCTTGATTTATGATCACTACCTGCTTTAACTCTTTAGTCCCCACATCACTAGGAGCCACACAAAAGGCTTGGGCTTTGTTTTTTGGAGCAGATTTGGGAGGGGAAAAAAAATCATTTCAATTTTGTAACATCATATCATTTGTATTTAGTTGTTCTATCACGGTGTAGATAGGAAGAGGAATGGTGTAGGAGTTATAGTGAAGGAAGAATTAGTTGGGAATGTTCTGGAGGTAAAAAGAAGGTCAGACAGGGTGATGAGCCTCAAGCTAGAAATTGAAGGGGTAATGTTCAACGTTGTTTGTGGGTATGCGCCACAGGTAGGATGTGAGGTCGAGGAGAAAGAGAAATTTTGGTCAGACCTTGATGAGGCAATCCAGAGCATCCCTAGAAGTGAGAGAGTTGTTATTGGAGCAGACTTCAATGGCCACGTTGGTGCAGGAAACAGAGATGATGAGGAGGTGATGGGCAGGTTTGGTATCCAGAACAGGAATGCAGAAGGTCAGATGGTGATCGACTTTGCGAAAAGAATGGAATTGGCTGTAGTGAATACTTATTTCAAGAAAAGGCTGGAACACAGGGTGACTTACAAGAGTGGAGGAAGGAGTACACAGGTAGATTACATGTTGTGTAGGCGGTGTAATCTGAAAGAGATCAGTGACTGCAAAGTTGTAGCAGGAGACAGTGTAGCCAAACAGCACAGGATGGTCGTGTGTAAGATGACCATAGCAGTGAGGAAGTCTAAGAAGATGAAGGGAGTGCAGAAGACTAAATGGTGGAAACTGAAAAAGGAAGAGTGCTGCTTGAACTTTATAACAGAGTTGAGACAGGCTCTTGGTGGGCAGGAGAAGCTTCCAGATGACTGGACAACTACAGCTAATGTGATCAGGGAGACAGGCAAGAGAGTACTTGGTGTGTCATCTGGAAGGAAGATAGATAAAGAGACTTGGTGGTGGAATGAGGAGGTGCAGGATTGTGTCAAAAGAAAGAGGCTGGCTAAGAAGAAGTGGGACACTGAGAGGACTGAGGAGAGTAGGCAAGGGTACAGGGAGATACAGCATAAGGTTAAAGTAGAGGTGGCAAAGGCAAAACAAGCAGCCTTCGACGACTTGTATGCTAAGCTGAACAGCAAGGAGGGAGAGATGGACCTTTACAGGTTGGCAAGACAGAGAGACAAAGATGGGAAGGATGTGCAGCAAGTTAGGGTGATTAAAGACAGGAATGGATGTCTCTTGACAGATGCCAGTAATGTGATGGGAAGATGGAAAGAGTACTTTGAAGAGTTGATGAATGAAGAGAATGAAAGAGAACAAAGAGTAGAAAACGTTACCAAAGTGGACCGGAAAGTGGCTAGGATCAGTAAGGTAGAAATAAAGAGGGCACTGAAGAGGATGAAGAGTGGAAAGGCTCTCGGCCCTGACGGAATCCCTATAGAAGTATGGAAGTGTTTAGGTGAGGTGGCAGTAGAGTTTCTGACTGGGCTGTTTAACAGAATATTAGAAAGTGAGAAGATGCCTGATGAATGGAGAAGAAGTGTGCTAGTTCCTGTTTTTAAGAACAAGGGAGATGTACAGAGTTGTGGTAACTACAGAGGAATTAAACTGATCAGCCATACGATGAAGTTATGGGAAAAAGTTGTCGAAGCTAGGCTAAGGTCTGAAGTAAGAATTTGTGAGCAGCAGTATGGTTTTATGCCTAAAAAGAGCACTACAGATGCAGTATTTGCCTTGAGGATGCTGATAGAGAAGTACAGGGAAGGTCAGAGGGAGCTGCACTGTGTCTTTGTAGATCTTGAGAAAGCGTATGACAGGGTACCTAGAGAAGAACTATGGTATTGTATGAGGAAGTCTGGTGTGACAGAGAAGTATGTTAGAGCGGTTCAGGACATGTATGAGGGCTGTAAGACAGTGGTGAGGTGTGCTGTAGGTGAGACAGAGGAGTTCAGTGTGGGGGTGGGACTGCACCAAGGATCTGCTCTGAGTCCTTTGCTGTTTGCTATGGTGATGGATAGGCTGACAGACGAGGTCAGACAGGAATCTCCATGGACAATGATGTTTGCAGATGACATTGTGATCTGTAGTGAGAGGAGGGAAGAGGTGGAGGAAAAGCTGGAGAGGTGGAGGTTTGCACTAGAAAGAAGAGGAATGAAGATTAGTCAGAGTAAGACAGAGTACATGTGTGTGAATGAGAGGGATCCAAATGGAAAAGTGAGGTTACAGGGAGAAGAGATAAACAAGGTGGAAGATTTTAAGTACTTGGGATCAACAGTCCAGAGCAACGGAGAGTGTGGAAAAGAGGTGAAGAAGCGTGTTCAAGCAGGCTGGAACGGGTGGAGAAAAGTATCAGGTGTGATGTGTGACAGAAGAGTTTCAGCTAAAATGAAAGGAAAAGTGTACAAAACCGTGGTGAGACCCGCCATGCTGTTTGGTCTAGAGACAGTGCCACTGAGGAAAAGACAGGAAGCAGAGATGGAGGTAGCAGAGATGAAGATGCTGAGGATCTCTCTGGGAGTGACCAGGATGGACAGAATCAGAAATGAGTATATCAGAGGAACAGCACATGTTAGAGGTTTTGGAGATAAAGTCCGGGAGGCCAGACTGAGATGGTTTGGACATGTACAGAGGAGAGAGACCGAGTACATCGGCAGAAGGATGCTGGATTTGGAACCACCAGGAAAGAGGGCTAGAGGAAGACCAAAGAGGAGGTTCATGGATACAGTGAAGGAAGACATGAAGATAGTTGGCGTGACCGAAGAGGATGCAGCAGATAGGGTTAGATGGAAGAAACTGACTTGCTGTGGCGACCCCTGAAGGGAAATGCCGAAAGGAGAAGAAGAAGATATCATTTGTATTTTAAGAAAAAAGGGGAAAAAAACAGAGCAAATTCTTGAGGTTTAATAATTAAAAATGAGTTGATCTATTAAAGAGAAGATTTTAACCAGAGCCTTTGTTTCTGATTAATCCGTTTTAGTCAGTCTACTTAACCGTCTATCCCAAGCACGGGCAAACTACGGCCCGCGGGCCACACGCGGCCCTTTAAACGGCTTGATTCGGCCCTCCAAACTTGAAAAATTTAATAAATAAACCTTGTTAATGTTTTATTTGCCCTACAATTCTGATGTTTCCTCACTAGCTGGCGCACTGTCGGATATGGAAAGCCATCGGGCCTAATACACACACATAAACAAGCGTGTAAGATGTTAAAACAAGCAAAATGTTACATCAAGTGCTTGGATTTTAAACCTAGCGATGCTAAATGCACGTTTTTAAGCGCTATTGCACTAGATTTCAGACCTAGTGCCGCTAGATTTGAAATTTAATGCTCTTGATGTAACATTTTGAGCGCTTGTTTAAAATCTAGCGTCATTCTATTGGTCTAATCTAGCGGTTACCAAAGCATGCCATCCATCTGCTCCTGTTCTGGCCCCTTTGTCAAATGTTAGAACTCAATGTGGCCCAAGAGCCAAAAAGTTTGCCCTGGTTTATCCCTACCTGGACTGCGGGAGTCCATCCTGGCTGATAAGAAGCAAGGGGCAGGGTACACCCCAAATAGTGGCTACCCTGTCTACCCCAGTCTACCCTTGTAGACTGGCTACCTTGTCTAAAAAATGGGTAGCCAGTCTGTCACAGAACCACACACATTGCTAGGGGCAGTCATGCAGTGGCCAGTCAACCTAACATGTATGTTTTTTGGAGGAAACCGGAGTACCCAGGGAACACCTATGCAGACACAGGGAGAACATGCAAACTCCACACAGAAAGGACAGAGTTCCAAACCCCATCCCCATCTGGAACTTGAACCCACGGCCTTCTAAATGTGGGGCCACTGTGCTACCCACTGCGTCACAGTGCCGCCCTGATACCCAAATTGAATCGGAGTAACCTTAAAAACTTGATCTACGATCTTTAGGAACTAGAACAGGCATGGGCAAACTACGGCCCTCGGACCACATGCAACCCGTTAAACGTTTCAATCCGGCCCATCGGAACTTGAAAAAGTTAAATAAATAAACCTTGTTAATGTTTCATTTCCCCTTAAATTCTGATGTTTTGTCACAAGATGGCGCTCTCTAGATGTATTGGCTGTGTTGAGAAAACAACAAGCTGCACGGTGGCCTCACAGCAAGAAGGTCATGGGTTTGAGTCCAGGGTGGGGACTGTCAGGTTTACAGGGACGAGGCTTGGAACAATGTCCTTTCTGTGTGGAGTTTGCTTGTTCTCCCCATGTTTGGGTGGATTTCCTCCGGGTACTCCAGTTTCCTCCCACCCTCCAAAGACATGCAGTTTAGGTTGATTGACCGGTGCCAATATTGCCTCTGGGAATGAATGAGTGTGTGTGTTTGTGTGTGTGTGTGGATGGTTGTATGTGTGTGGCCCCGCGACAGACTGGCAACCTGTTCGGGGTGTACCCTGCCCTTCGACTTAAATCAGCCGGGATGGGCTCTGGCACCCCCCGCAACCCCGTCAGAGATAGTTGGATAAGAAGATGACTGAGTGACTGAGAAAACAACAACACTGCTCCCATTAAAATGTGTGTGTCTCCGTGATGTGAACGCTGTCAAAATAAACAGTGTGCACAGATATGGAAAGCTATCAGGGCCAATACACACACGTAAACAAGTGTGTTAGATATAGCGCCGCTAGATTTTAAATTTAACGCTCTTGATGTAACATTTAGCGCTTGTTTAAAATCTAGCGCGGTGTTCTATCGCCCATATCTAGCGGTTACCAAAGCATGCCATTCATCTGCTCCTGTTCCGACCCTGTTGTCAAATGTTAGAACTCAATGTGGCCCACGAACCAAAAGGTTTGCCCACCCCTGAGCTAGAACCTACTTTTGGTTTGATGTGTAAAGCATTTAAAACTCTAAAATCTGATCAATGTTAATCACCTCTAAACGAGCCCTGAGTGCCAAAAGCTGCTTGTTTATTCAGCCCAACATGTCGGTGTGACCATGCACCAGGTAATTCATCTCACAGTAACTCTCTTTTCCTCCTCCAGCTGACCTAGAATGCTTTGGTTGTCCAGGGCAAGATCGTCCCAGTGGACACGCAGCAGGTTAATCATCTGTTTTTCTCAGACACAAAGGCTTGTCCCATTGCCAATGACACCCTGGTGAGAGTGTGTATGTGTGTGTACGTAATGAGGAGGGGGCTGAAAACAGGATTAGTGTCATCAAGATCTAAGCCTAAACAGATTGACAGAAATTGTCCTGGTGGACAATAAATGGAGTGTTTGGATAGATTAATGTGGATAAAGAAACCAATAGAAGACAAACTGATTTATTAGTAAGTTTCTGGTCCATGTTTGACTTTCTTTTTTTTTTCAGTTCCACATCCTTTCAAATTTATCTGAAGTAATTAGGAGTCATTTTTACCACAGTCACATGACCAGATTTTCTCAGATTAATTAAAAACTAATCTTCAGATGTGAAGCGGCCAGGATGGGAATTAGCTCCTCCGAATCCGAGACCAGGGTCCTGCCCCAAGTGGAGGAGTTTAAATATCTCGGGGTCTCTTGTTCATGAGTGGGGGAGGGATGGAGCGGGAGATCGACAGGCGGATCGGTGCGGCATCAGCAATAACTAGGACGCTGCATCGGTCCGTTGTGGTAAAGAAAAAGCTGAGCCGAAAAGCAAAGCTCTCGATTTAAAAGTCGATCTACGTTCCAACCCTCACCTATGGTCACCAGCTGTGGGTGGTGACCGAAAGAATGAGATCACGGATACAAACGGCCGAAATGAGCTTCCTCCTGCAGGGTGGCTGGGCTCTCATTTAGAAATCGGGTGAGGAGCTCTGCCATCCGGGAGGAGCTCCGTGTCGAGCAGCTCCTCCTTCAGATTGAGAGGAGCCAGATGGGGTGGTTTGGGCATCTGGTCAAGATGCCCCCCGAGCGCCTCACTGGTGAGGTGTTTCGGGCACGTACCACCAGGAGGAGACCGAGAGGCAGATCCCGGACCGGCTGGAAAGACTATGTCTCACAGCTGGCCGGGGAATGACTTGGGATCCTTCCGGGTGAGCTGGAGGATGCAGCTGGTGGCAGAGAAGACTGGGCTTCCCGTCTGAGGCTGTTGCCCACCGCGACCCGACCCCGGATGAGCGAAAGATGACGGAATGGAACTGATCTTCAGATGTTAAATCATTTCGGCTTCATCTCATCAAAGTGGATTTTGTTAAAGTTTTGAATCAAAACTAGTCTCAATCTCACTAAAATTATTAATACCGGTAATTAAAATCAATAACAATGTACATAAATTCATTCATCTTCTCAACCGTTTTTCTCAAATGGGGAGGGGCAAGGGAGTGAGCGGTGTCAGGGCCTATCCCAGCTGATTTAAGGCAAGAAGCAGCGTACACCCTACACAGGTCACTAGTCTGTCACGGGACCACACACACAATCAACCATACACTCATTCCTAGGTACAATTCCATATCAGCCAATCAGTCTAACATGCATATTTATGGAGGAAACCAGAGAAAAGCCACGCCTACACGGGGTGAACATGCAAACTCCACACAGAAAGGCCAGTAAATACACATACTGTACACAAATATGTGAAAAAAAAGAGATAGTATTAATTACAAAGGATTATTGATTATGAAGGTGGTTGAGTGGGTAGCAAAGGGACCGCACAGCAGGAAGCTTGTGGGTTCGAGTCCGGGGTCGGGGCGAGGCTAGCAACTCTGGTCTTTCTGTGTGAAGTTTGCATGTTCTCCCTGTGTCTGCATGGGTTTTGTCTGGTTACTCCGGTTTCCTCCCACCCTCCAAAAACATGAACGTAAGGCTGATTGGCCGGTGCCAAATTGTCCCCAGGACAGTGTGTGTAGCCCCGCGACAAACTGGTGACCTGTTCGGGGTGTACCCTGCCCCTCGCCTTGAATCAGCTGGGATGGGCTCCAGCACCCCCTGCAACCTGGAAAGGGATAGACGTTTAAAAAGGTGATTATAGATTATTAAGAAATGAAAAATTGACATTTTAATACAAAATACAATTCATGCTAAAATGTAAAAGAAGGTTTGAGCTTTTTCATAATCTCTCTTTATCATAATATTTGCCAAGATCCGACACAATGGGGGGCAAAATGCTTTAGAGCAAAGCCAGGGGCCCACATCTGGAACATTAAAATGGTTCATGTGACCCCATTATTGTAGAGAAAAAAACTTTAGGATTTATTTCCATATTCATAAAAGACAGGTTGTCTTACCTCAGACTGTTGGTGGGAGAAAAGTTTGGTAACACCACAAAATTCAGGGAGAAATTCTGAACCACAAATAATCGTAAAGACATTTTATTGTATTTTGCGTTGAGATGGCTTGAGTTGTAAAAATTGAGGATCATTTAACGAGCATAACGAGCATAACCTGAACCTAAATCTCCAATCACTGTCAGTCTGTTTTCTCTTTTTCAGTCAGTCAGTCATCTTCTTAACCGTCCATACCTTAAGGGAGTGCGGGGGTGCCGGAGCCCATCCCGGCTCATTCAAGGCGAGAGGCAGGGTACATCCCGAACAGGTCGCCAGTCTGTCACGGGCCACGCACATACAACCATACACACACAAACACTCATTCCTAGGGGCCAATCAACCTAACATGCATGTCTTTGGAGGGTGGGAGGAAACCGGAGTACCTGGAGAAAATTCATGCATGTACAGGAGGAACATGCAAACTCCACACAGAAAGGACAGTGTTCCAAGCCTCGTCCCCACCCGGGACTCAAACCAACGAGCTTTTTGCTGTGAGGCCACTGTGCTACCCACTGCGCCACCGTGCTGCTTTTCTCTTTTTATTTTTAGGTTAAAAAAACCCAAAAACATACAGTATAAACTTTGAAGAACGCAGTTGTTCAAAGAGATCAAAGGATGATTTTTTTAAGTCTTTAGATCAAGAAATCTTTCCGTTTCGTCATCTTCCGCTTGTTTCGGGGTCGGGTCGCGGGGGCAACAACCTCAAACGGGAAGCCCAGGCCTCTCTCTCCCCGGCTGCATCCTCCAGCTCACCCGGAAGGATACCAAGTCTTTCCCCGGCGAGCTGTGAGACGTAGTCTCTCCAGTGGGTCCGGGGTCTGCCCCTTGGTCTCCTCCCGGTGGGATATACCCGAAACACCTCGCCCGCGAGGCGCTCGGGGGGCATCCTTACCAGATACCCGAACCACCCCATCTGGCTCCTCTCGACCTGGAGGAGGAGCGGCTCGACACCAAGCTCCTCCCGGATGGCAGAGCTCCTCACCCGATCTCTGAGTGAGAGCCCAGCCACCCTGCAGAGGAAGCTCATTTCGGTCGCTTGTATCCGCGATCTCATTCTTTCGGTCACCACCCACAGCTGGTGACCTCAGGTGAGGGTTGAACGTAGATCGGCGTGTTAAGTGAGAGCTTTGCTTTTCGGATCAAGAAATCTGTTGAAATAAAATAAAGATTTTTTTCACCTTGAAGTTGAAAAACAGTTGATAGTTTTGTTTCTGGTCTGATTGAAATAAGATAGATGACAAGTGCCCGGGGCCACATGGTGGCGCAGTGGGTAGCAAAGTGGCCACACAGCGAGCAGGTCGTCGGTCCAAGTCTCAGGGAAGGACGAGGCTTGGAATACTGGCCCATCTGTGTATAGTTTGCCTGTTCTCCCTGTGTCTGTGTGGGTTTTCTTCGGGTACTCCGGTTTCCTCCCACCCTCCAAAAACATGCATGTTAGGTTGATTGGTCGGTGCCAAATTGCCAGGAGGAATGAGTGTGCGTGTGGCTTAGTGACAGGCTTGCGACCTGTTTGGGGTGTACCCTGCCTCTTGCCTTGAATCAGCCGGGATGGGCTCCAGCACCCCACTGCGACCCCGAAAAGGAATAAACGGTTAAGCAGGTGACTGGCTTACATGTGAGTTTAACACCCATAAATGTTTGATAAGTTATCTTTAACCAAGATTTCGTTTTGTTTTATGAACTGCTTATTTCCTAATAGGGACGCGGGGGGTGCCGGAGCCTATCCCGGCTTTTTTCAGGCATAAGGACAAGTGCACCCCAAACAAGTTGCCAGCCTGTCTCGGGGCCACACACACTCATTCCTAGGGGCAATTTTTTCGCAGCCAATCAACCTAGCGTGCATGTTTTTTAGGGTGGGAGGAGACTAGAGAAAAACCCACACAGACACAGGGAGAACATGCAAACTCCACACAGAAAAACCTGTGCATGTGTTTTTCTGGCTCTCCTTTGCCTTCCTCTGGCCCCCTCCCCAAGCTGCATCTCATGTATCAATCAGGGACTGCTCCACTTCTTAGCAGGAGACGTAAATAAAATTAATTAAGACATTAATTAAAACCACAAGACGTTAAAAACACGCAAAATAAAACTATAAAAAAAACAAGCAATAAAATACATGTTCATTAAATATTTATTAGAATTTTAAAACTATTGTTTAAATTGAGTTTGTTGGTGTTTAAGGCTGCTGGGAATCCACTGGTAGATCTTTTGGACCAGAGCTGGCTGCACCAAACAGGTGACTGTCCACTATCTGTTGAGTCGGGGTATTCATGACCACAGACTGTTTCTCTCCACACCCACAGAGGGATTGTGCCTAACAGTCCGCCTGTCTTTAATAAACAAAAGGCTCTGGCTTTAATTCATTTTTGGGCCACTCTTGCCCTTCTGCTTTTATCAGCTTATCCACAGCGGGTTAATCGGGCATCTCTGTTTGTGTCGTCCTCTGCGTGTGTTTGTCTCAGAGCTCTGGTGACACCCCCACCCTATTGGCCCCCACCCGTGTGTCTCGACATGACAGTGTCACCCAAAGATGTTTATGATCTGGACACGTTGAGCAACAGCCGAGTAGATTAGTGTCTACAACATGTGCGTGTGTGTGTGTGTTTCTAACAGTCCTCCAAGAGTCCTTCAGCTGTTACGAGATTTTTTTTTTTTTTCTTTTAAAGCCACCAGAGGTGTCCCGTGGGAAAAGTACACGGCCTGTGAGACAAGTCCTCCTTTGTGTTTGCAAAGTATTACACATTCTTTTCTATCAGACTAACCGATTTCTAATTAGTTTCTCCAGGAGCTGGGAGCTCTAGAAATAAATTGTAGACCTCGGGCTATGTGTAAGTCATAAATGAATTAGCTGGAATCTTAAATTCTGTGCAATCGCTTTCTTAATTTCAACGCATTTGTTTAATATTTTAAACTAATAAGTCACTTTGTGTGCTCAAAATTAATGATGCGTGGTAATAAAGCAAACATCAAGACACCAGGGATTCATTTTAAATATTTTAAAATACTTTATACAGCATAGAAATCTCTTGACAGTTGAACAAAACCATCCATTACAAAATCTTACAAAAGACCCCCCACCCATGAGTCGGTATCAATCTCAATTTCAACCAGAAAAAAGTTACAAAGACATTATTTCAATCATCGACAGTACAGTTTGACTCATGCAACGTTCCAGTTCGGACAAAAAGAGATTTTACGGTATTTTAACAGTGAAAAGCCGTATGTGCCTGTAGAAATCATTTTACTGGCAAACGTTTGGAAACGCGTGTTTAGAAGTCCACACTAGTTACAAGAGCGAAGGCATTGTACTGTTATTTACATAATCAATTTTCACTCTCAGATAGGTCTTGGCAAATACTCATCATTGCATTTAACATTTAAGACTATTGCACAAACTACAAATTTAAGACAAAAAGATTTGATAAGAATGTTTTGTACGACACTAATAGCGGTATTTTCAAACTTCATTCCCTCACGGCGAACCGTTTAATAAGGCTTCAATTGCTCCTATTTTGTTTTTATCTTCCCGTCTTTAAAACTGGCAGTATATGACGTTTGCTACAAAAGATTTGGGCCCTGTCCACATGTAGCTGGGTATTTTTGAAAATGCTTATATATTTATCCGGAGGTTTTCGAACTGAGGTTTTTCACTCAAAAACAGCGTTGTTGGAAATTTCGGTCAAAGTGGAGATTTTGGAAAACTCCGTTTTTGCATTTGGGTGTGGACGTGCGAAAACGGAGATTTGCGTCTTTATGTGTCACTACTTGCGACAAGTAATGCACATGTGCCATTCGTGTGCGTCCTTGTTTGCAGAAGCGGGCAGCATGGATTCATGCTGCGGAAATAACGAGAGAGGTGCTCTGATTGGATAACTCAGAACTTACGTTTACATCAATACTGCCGACTACTGGTCTGGCATGCTCATAATAGCACTCAGAAGCGTATTTATACGGCTCTGTGTGGACGCCAATATTTTGAAAATGGTTACGTGTGGATGCGAGCGTTTTCCTAAAAAAGAGGACAGCAGATATGCGTTTTCAAAAATACCCGGCTACATTTGGACATGGCCTCAATTTAAAGACTTTTACTGAGTAAGTTTCCTGTGGTTCCTAAAAATGATGGAACAATTATATAAAAAGTCAGAAGTGTAAGTTATTGGTGAGTAGATGTGAGTTCGATAAAAGGTGTGTTTACATATCTATTGTCTACGGTTTCATTGTGTTGTCTTACAGCAATATTTGTGCGTTTGCGTGGCACAATCTACATAAGCATACTACGCTTGCCTGAATGAGTGATGTAGTGAGGTATAGAAGGTCAACACCATTGTTAGCATTTGTTTTGGTTTTCAGTAATAGTGCAGCGAACTTCTTTTTTTTTTCCCCCCACTCGGCCAGCCTTCAAGTTACAGAGCCAACCGGCTGGAGGTTAGAGTGCACACATACACAATTTTCACAAAGACAAAACACTTACACATTTAGTTTAGATTAGGGCTCGAGTTAGGATCTGTCGGCTGGTGTGAATCAGTTCACGGCTCAATCTCTGAGCACTTGCAGCAACTTTACATAAGAAAGTACTTCAGAAATGGTATATATTACAGTGTTCTGCATGTATGTGTGTAATTTTGTTGCTTAGGCCCATATTACAGAATATCCCAAATCCACTGAATGTAGGACAAGGTGAGGCTCAGTTGTGGCTCACAGATCCATTTCAAGTCCTATCTTCCGTGTCATCAAATCTTATTAAACAACAGGAGAGGTAACACGATACAAAGTATATAAAATTATCACCAATTATTGTCCCTTTTGAAAAATTATAAAGTGTGTAAAAAAAAAAGTGGCTCAGTTGCGATAAAAAGACAGTTCAAAAGGCCGCTCTGAAAGACCCCTTCAACATTAAAGTGTTAAGAAGAACCAAGAGATCAGTTGGTCTTGCTTTAGTGTCACTTCTTATCTAGAATCCCTCAGCAGAGGGTCTTGAGTGCACCTGAAGCACAAAGGAGAGTCTGCATTGGGTATGGAGGTGGGGATACGACTTCTTCAACAACTTGTTCTGGACGAAAAGAAAATGGCTGCAGCTGAACCTTTTTCTTTAGAATCTGTCCGATTCCCATCGAGGGGAACTTGCTACGATGTGTGGGGCTGTCCGGATCACTGCTCCCGTTGTTGGAAGGGGGGCTAAATGCTGAAGTGGGGTTAAGTGGACTAAAGGCAGACTTAGGAGGGCTGAATGCTGAGCTTCCTGGGGGGCTTCCCACGGTGCTGGGAGGACTTCCACTTGTGTCAGATGAACCACAGTAATCCGATGAGCTACACTTCTTGGGTTGCGGATTGACAATGAGGACTGGTGGACTGGGGATTGTGGCCTTTTTCAAATAGGAGGAGTCAGGCTGGAAGGCAGAGACGTGGCGTGGAGGGGACAGAGTGCCATTGGTTAGCTTGTACCAGGGCGAAGAGGGGATATCTTCGATCTGCTCGGCTTTGGAGAGGGATCCAAAGGAATGCATTCCAATTGGTGAGGGGGCTGGTGGGGCGGGAATGTTGTGCTCTGGGCTTGTGTTGACTTGAGGGAGGGTAGCTAAACGTCTCCGTTGCTGTGGGGTGTTAGGAAAGAGTGGATGGATCTCAAGATACTCCATAGAAGATGACGCAACGGTGCCGGGTGGTGCGAGAGGGGAGTTACGATGGCCACCTGTGATGGCACGCAATAGCCCTGAGAAGGAAGTGATGTGTTTAGTAGGTGACCTTAAAAACACAAAGATTGTTTTTTTCTTCTGACTGGCTACTGACTGAGATGAGCGAAAGGGGTGAGGGTTTCAGGGGTAATGAATGTTTTAGGTAGCGCAGATTGAAGCAATCGTGTTACATGAACAACAATTGTTTCATTATCTGTGGTAGTGGGAACATATGGAGCGAGGTGTTAGGCTGTTGTCCTCAACTTCCTGTCTGTTTTATTTCAAACTAAAATTCTTAGCTTAACACACGCCTCTGTGCAGTCGCAGTGCTGAGTAAACCCTGAAGCAGTGACACTGCGGAAATAACTGACTAAGAACATCAGTCATTTTTTGCTGGTGTAACTTTACGCGTCGAGTTCCAGTCTGACGTGTTAATTACTTTGCAGCGTAAGCACGTGCGTGAAGAACATTCTGGCCTTATTTTGCCCAAGAGTCCCGGCCCATGTAGAGGTACCTGATCAAGAACAGCCCATGGGCTATATCTGTTAGGAAGCAGAAAGTAATAAAACATCTGCTCATGTTTTGCCCCTGAAGCTCCTTCTGAAGGTTATTCTCCCTGAAGCTCCCCTTCAGGGAGTGTGATGTGACACCATGTTCGTCTTGTAAATGAACCGATTTGTTTTACTAGCTAAATATGCTATGCTCCTATTCATTTTGTCTGATGTGAATAGGTAAATCAGATCAATAATCATTGCTTGTTATTTGCTCCACTGACTGAAAGATGTTCAGGATGTTTCTTCTCAGGTGGTTGGATGGATGAATAGAAGGGAGGGGAGGATGGGTAGATGAACGGGTAGATGGAGAAACAGACAAGCAATGGATGAAGGGATGATGGGGGACTACGTGATGTGACAGTTGTCGCCTCTGTTGTAGTCACTGTACTCTGTATGAATAAAATGTAAATGACATGGGTACATAGAATGAGAAAATGAATTTTTAGAACATAAACATGGTCTAATTATGTTTTCGTAAGGGAGTATGCTTATTTGTACAGAACTTTATCAAGTCTCACCTGTTCTGTGTTTTTTCTCCTTGCTTTGGCCCTTGCTAACAGCCAGGTAGACAGGTGTCTGCTTTGGGGGGATTGTGAGTTTATCGACGTGCTTCCTCCAATGAGTCTGGAAGTATTCTTTTTTCTCATTTTCTTCTTTCTTCTTCTCTGGAATCTCCTTTTCCTAAGAGGACATAACGTGACGTTAAAAAAAACAGGCTTTACCTGCTGAGCAGCTGAATTATATAGCCTCGTAATTTAGAGTGGAGGTTCTAAAATAGTTTCTCTTCGAAACACGCTATCGTTTAAAGCAGCCCTCCTCCCCCTCCCCTTTGTACTGTAAAAAGCTAATAACTGGGATGTCTTTGCTCACCTTGAACTCTTTAGAAATTCTCTTCATGTTCTTGTTGAGGAGGAAGTAAACTGTCAGAGCCTGACTGGGACGGTTAGTCAAGACATCACTCAGCACCTCACCGTGCTTAAAGCCCATGTTGTCAACCATATGCTTTAAGACTACCTGGCTTACTTCCTCAATGTGGATCCTAAGCAAGAAAAAAAAAATTCGTTGAACTTTTTGTTGAAGTTAGGTGGTCATTTCTCTTTAGGGTATTTTTTACGTTTGTGTAACTCTACCTGTTAAGAATTGGCACTCCTGTGTTTCTATTGGCCAGCTGCAGCCAGGAGTCAGCCATCACCTGATGGATGTTTGGACGCTTGGAAGGGTCTGGTTCAAGAAGCTTCTTCAGCAGACAGGTGGCAGCTAAAAAAAAACCAATGGAATTAATCTCATTACTGTTACAATTACTGTTCCGTTATCTTCCGCTTGTTCCGCGGTCGGGTCGCGGAGGCAACAGCCTAAAACAGGTAGCCCAGGCCTCTCTCTCCCCGGCTGCATCCTCCAGCTCACCTGGAAGGATCCCAAAACATTCCCCAGCCAGCTGTGAGACATAGTCTCTCCGGTGGGTCCGGGGTCTGCCCCTTGGTCTCCTCCCGGTAGGACATGCCCAAAACACCTTGCCCGCAAGGCGCTCAGGGGGCATCCTGACCAGATGCCCGAACCACCCCATCTGGCTCCTCTCGACCTGGAGGAGGAGCGGCTCGACACCGAGCTCCTCCCAGATGGCAGAGTTCCTCACCTAATCTCTGAGTGAGAGCCTATCCACCCTGCGGAGGAAGCTCATTTCGGCTGCTTGTACCCGCGATCTCGTTCTTTCTGTCACCACCCACAGCTGGTGACCATAGGTGAGGGTTGGAACGTAAATCGACTTGTAAATCGAGAGCTTTGCTTTTCGGCTCAGCTCTCTCTTTACCACGACGGACCGATGCAGCGTCCTAGTTACAATTACCTTTAATTCAAATTAAACTGAAAGCAATTCTGCTTTTGTTTAAGTTTCACTATCATAGCACCGAATCCTGGGCCTATCAAAATCTGTAGTTTTTTTACAGTCATCATTCATACGAGTGCATGTACAAACAAACCCTTCCATTTCATTTTTAAAATCACCTTTATTTTGCTGAATACCGCGAATAGAATCTTTGATTCATGCGGGTGATGATTAGTTACATAACTTTGCCAGTCCACCTTTTAATTTGCATGTTAGCAAGTTAAAATGTTGTGACATGAAGGCAGGGAGGAATGAGCTTCCTGACATGGCTTGGAATCAAGCAATTTAAACACCTGTTATTCCAGTATTACCGATGCCCTCTTTCTACAATCACACACTGTTATGTAACAATCCGGCCGACCAAAAACAACTTCTCTGGCAGGTGTTTGGCGTTATTCTTCTCGTTAATAAAACAATGTCAGTTTTACTTCAACTCCATTGATTTGCTTTCTTAAGAAGACGTTTTTTCTTCTTCTGTTTTCTTAGTGCATACATCTCTCATTTGTCGTTAAGCGTATAGTCATGCATCGCCACACTCGGGTGACACAATACAGTTACTCCACTTTTTTTCTTCCTTTACTTTTTTCTACATCTATGCAACACATTTTTCCATCAAATCAGCGTTACATAAAATCTAATTGTTTCCAAATTTTTGGTCTCATTCCAAACGTATCAAAAGCAAATTGAATGCTCAAACCAAGGCGTGTTTGGTTCCAATTTTAACTTCAAAATGCCATACCTGTGGAGAGTGAAGGAGGCAGCGGGTTCATGTCCTTTTCCACCATCTTTTGGTGAAGGGCTCGAAGGTTGAAAGGCTCCACAGTGAAAGGAAGATGTCCAGTCAGCATTGCGTACATATTCACACCACTAGAAGATCAGAGAATACGATTAAGCTCTGAGTAGAAATGAAAGTACGTGTACACGTGTAAGACATTCGGTAGACTTACATGGACCAGATATCCACTTTTGGTCCGTATTTTTTTCTTGAGAGCAACTCAGGAGCTGCATAAGCTGGACTGCCACACTGAGTGCTAAAGGGGTCCGCGTATCCCAGGATGCTGGCACAGTTACTGAGGCCAAAGTCTTAGGAGAAGAAACGGAGAAGGTGGACTGAGTGTCACTCCAGCTTGTTCTACAACCTTTTTTATCACACTGTACACGGGCTAACAAAGCTGATTAGTCACAAGAGCTTGTAAGATTTGAAACAGTCGTAAATTACTATTAATCCTTCATCTGATTCGGTCTACTGTAGCTTGCTTTCTTGGATGTATTTTTTTTTCTCACAAGAATCACATTTATGTTTTAAGCAACATTTTCAATAAAAGATTTTCATCAGTTTAATATGTTTTTTATGTATGAGTATGATACCTATGAGTTTGATGTTGTCATGCGCGTCCAGGAGGAGATTTTCAATCTTAAGATCCCTGGAAGACAAAAACAGGAATAAAAGATGTGAATGCCGGCAGATTCAGTGTTTATACACGATCACTTATCAGCATACAAAGCAAGGGAAAGGTCAATGTAATCCCCACCTCCCGACAAACCCCGACACCAACGTAAAAACCTCTTAATGTGGGTCATGCTGGTTGATTGTCATTGGCCATTGTGTGCCTCTAAATCACTGTCCAGTCTCAGAAATCCTGTTACACACTTAACTACACGGGCCATCTCGTGTTAATAAAAAATTCAGTTCCCAGGCTTTTGAGTAACGCTGAACAAAATATCTGCAATTCAGATATCTGACACCTGATTTAGAGATGCAAAAAAAAAAAGTAGTTCAACAAAAAAAAAAAAAATAAATAAAAAAATCAATTTGTATGTAAAAGAAAAAGTTATTCCAAAGAAATTCCACACCAGAGAAAAAAGTGATGGAAATTTTTCAAAGTTTTTTTTAAGGAGTGCCATATCTTGGGAATTTCTATGTGGCAATGAGTCACAAACAACAGAGTAACATTTGCATTTTAGAGAAATTGATTGATTGCATCTTTAAGACATTTTTTTTTTTTTTTACCTGTGAACCACGCCGGATCTGTGAAGGTGTTCGACAGCCAACACCAACTGCCTGATGTATTTCTGTGTCTCCCTCTCATCCAGCCGCTTCTTGTCATAGATGCAGTTCATGAGGTTCCCACCGGGACAGAGCTCCATCACCAGATAGTAGCTGTTGTCCGTCTCCAGGATGTCCAAAAGCTGTGTGATGTTGGGGTGACGGATCATCTGATGGATTAGGCCCTCCCTCCGCAGGTTCTTGGAGACATACGAGTCTCTCCTGGCCCTTCGCTTGTCAATGATCTTTACTGCCACCTGAAGAAATACAAAAGGAGAAGTTACTTAAAGAATCTTTTAGACAAAGAAGAGATCTGACAGCTGAAGTTTGACATGTAAACCTCGTGCCATGTGTTCCTGTTAGTGACACTAACTAAGATCAGCATTCGAGCGCATTACCATGTCTTTTAAGGTCGGATTTCAGAGAGACTTAGTGTAACAGGTGATGAGTTACTCAATCTCCATTGCGAAGTAAATAACTCTGCACTGACCTCTCCCACACAGCTGCTCTCACTGTGAGACCATGTGGACCTGAAAGGGCCCTGAATCTGCAGAAGGGGGAGGTGTGCGAGTGCGAGATGGAAGGGTCACTGAACAATCATAAACTTGAAGTAAAGCAAACGTTATCCTATATGCTGAGAAGGTGCCAAAGCCAAATGGACAGTGAGGATTACTTCCATTTGCTCCAGGGTTAGGTTGCACGTGAGATTACTCGGTCCCTCTCGGCCCCTTTGACTTTTAGAAGAGGAAATGTCCCTAATGCGCTCATAAAAGCAAGAGAAGCCGTCCTTTAGTCAATGACAAACCTTTACAGAATATTATATTCAATAAAACATTCCTCTGTCATCCATTGCCCGCTTCTCCTTGTATCTTGTCTAGACGGAGTTCAAGAACATGGCTAACACACGTTACAAATCACCTCAAGGAGAACGCACGGAGACGTGGACGGGCATGGCAAATGGAACTAATTACCATATCCCATCAATGAAATGTTGAATGGTCGCTGCTCCTACTGCTGCCCTTCAGCTTGTCTTTCATTTTTACGTTCGTCCTTTCAGCTCTCTTAATTGATTTACCTCCAAGAGCATTTTTATGGACGCTAATTAAACCTGGCTGCATGAGCATACGTGCCTGCGGTTGTATGCTCGTAGCATGGCCTCACTTGACGTTTATGGATGGCCTATGTTTACAACAGTGGGTATGAGAAGGGAACGAGGGGGGGGGTGAATGAGGGGGATGGGGGATTTACAGTGAGATACTATGTATAGGGAAGGGTGGGGAGTATAAAAGGAGGGGTGTACCCCGCCAGCGGGCTTCTGGGGGATTCGGTTGTTTATCAGACGCCCCTCAGACAGAAAAGGGGGGGGGTCTGTGTGGGTAACAGAGTGGGGAAAGTGGGTTACAGACATCAAAAACACATTCATGTGACCTCTGCAACCCACCGACCATGATGGCACCATCACTCACCTCTCTTCACTTTCATGCCCCCTGCCTTTAAACACACACCACTAGATTAGCACCACTACTCCCACACTGCTTTACTAGAGATGCTAAAAAAAAAAGAGACAAACAAGGCACGGCGTGGGGTGGGAAGATATTTGAGAGTCCCTGCGTTTTCTTTACTCCTATACCCTCTTGGTTGAATAAACTCAGTGACCTGTGCTCCCCTGGTGCCTGTTGGACGCCTGTATTAAATGAATGACACTGGGGAGCTTGGCTGTGAGATTGCCAGTGTTTGCATCATCCTCAACAAAAAAAAAAATCAGGGAAGGAGGGGGTTTAGGGAGCGTTTATTCTTTTCACAAGAACAGCCCGAGTGGTTGTAGTAGGTGGTAGGTGGCTGCAGGCTTTAACTCAATGTTGCAATAAACAAAGAATTCTTATCAGTGGCATACCATGACACATTCTGAAATCGACAACAAAAAGGTAGAACAAGTGAGAACATGCCAAAAAAGAGGAGGTCCTTGTTTTTCTAATATGCAAATTTGCAGTCTGCTTTTCAAAACAGCCTAAAGGGATGAAGACAAAGACAAGCAGTGGCCAATGCCTGCCTACATCCGAACACCCTGCGCCTGCGGAATCCTAATGAGGCTGGAGCCCATTTATCAACGACATGATTTCATATCCAAGTAGCAGCCCAGCTTTCCAATAGGCTGGACTATTGTCCTCTCTGCCCCTATGACAGGCTTGCGCGCCCTGAGATGGTGAGCTCACCAGCAGAAAGAGACAAAGCCCAGGTTCAGAAAAAAAAACAAAACAAAGATGAACAAATAAATCTCTGCTGGAAATAAGCAATTTAATCAGATTTTTTTCTGATAAACATGATAAACAGATAAAACACTGCTGATGAGATTTGGAGTGTTGTTAGAGTCTAATTAAGGCTTTCTGTGTCCAGCATGGTCCACTTTGTCTGGAAGAAAACTGGACCAACATGCTAGAAAACATAACAATGAAAACCTGAATTATTCAGATTTTCTTTAGAAAGATTTGTTTGAATAAAATTAATTGATTGTCAAGAATTAATTAAATGACAAGTTTTTACACAAATAAAACAAAAAGTGGAAAAAGTAAAAAATTAATGTCAAAGTTCCTTTTTTTAAAAAAAATAAAATATTTGTTTATAAAGTTTCCATAAACTTTACATAAAGACAGTTTCAACTATAAGAAGTATTGATTAAAAAAAATTAAATAAAAAAAATAAATAAACTGACCTTCTCCCCGATTAATGCATGGAGACCTTCTCTAACTTTGGCAAACGACCCTTCTCCCAGCTTCCGTCCGATCAGGTAGTTCCCCACGCGTTTGGTGTGGTAAAAGTTCTTGACGGTTTCTGCAACATCATTGCTGAAGAGAGACGGTAGAATCTTCGCACCCTCAGAGGGAGTTTTCCCCGCAGCGCCTGCTTTGCTGTCCAGCACCATGTCGCTGTCCTCCACTGGCATTCCACCTTCTTCTAAACACAGAGCTCGATTCTCACCCACCTTAAAGGCAGGCAGCCTATTAAGCGCTTAGTGCGTAAACTCCGCTCACTGTGCGTAATAACTTAACTGACTTGGAGCCTGCGCCACCTGTTCACTCAGGCATCCAGTCAGCAGTTTCCAAAAGGCTTAGATTTAAATGACAGTGAGAAGAAAAGAGAAGAGAGTCTCTGTGGTGGAAAGTAACGAGTGAACAGTAAAGAGGCTCTTAGAGAGCGCTCTGCGTGACACCTTCACACGCTAACATCTACTGCAAACAGACAGCATGCTTCTTCAGTTTGAAGCCACTTTCCCGGTCCTCTTGGTGGGCGTTTCCTTTGCGTGAAAGTGAAAAAGAAAAAAAATAACATACGCTGATGGTCGCTGGGTTAGATTCTAATCCAATCAGCGCGGACGGGCGGGGCGCATGTGGGAACAGCTCGTGTAACACCGCCTTACTGGTGTACACAATCTGAACAAAGAGGAGAGACTCTGATGGAATCACTGTTTATTTGTAAATGGATGTTTTACACTCATCTAACATGAAATCATTCATTTTACACGTGGACTGTCTGCGCCAAATGCACACAAAAGCACGCGTATTCATGCCACGCATCATGCGCGATGTCCTTATAGAAGCATGGGTGACTGATTGGGACACAAACATTGCCAGTTTGTTGTGCTGATAATAAAAATTGGAGAACAAGAGCGCAGAAAACGAGACAAAGACACCGTCACCTGTCCTCCTGGTCAGATGAACATAATGTTCTTTTTAGAGAACACCCACAAGGAGTGCTGATAAAAAAACTGGGGACCATTCACCCTCAAATTAGACCATATAGGTGCAGAAAATGTGGAACCAGAAAAAGACCTGATCTCATGACTCATTTTAAATTCATACTTTTTTGACTGAATATTTTTGCACATGATTGTTTTATATTTGTGCTCTTGAGCTTGCTTTCTGTGTGAGTGTGGAACTGTTTGCAGGTGACAAATGGACCATGCTTTCTAGACACTCTTGTCCACATGATAGGACCAGTAGAGACTGTGTACCCCACCTACTGGAGACATCCTTCAACTGTAACAGTGCAACCCAAAAAAAAAAAGAAATTGGGAGTTTTTTTTTTTTTTTTTTTTTTGTGAAATGAGCTGATAAATTTATTCTTTCCTCTATTCTGAACACCTTGAACTCTGGGATTTAAGAGCTGATAGAGTTCAGCTTACTTTGTGTCAGACCAAAGGCAGGGAACACCCTGAGAGATAGCACGTAAAAACTTTATTAATCTCCTGCAGGAGAAATTTTGGTGTCCAGAAGTAACAAAAATCAAGTACATACAAAATAAATAAAAACAACATACTGTACATATACAGTATAATAAAATAGGACTCAGTTCCTTCCAGAAACATCTGATCTATTAAAAAGGGTGAGGGCTGAAGGGATGAACGACCTCCTAAAGCGCTCAGTCCTGCAGCACAGTGACAGGAACATATTACTTTGGGTTGTCTTCTGGGTCATGATAACATCATGTACAGGTTGACAAGGGTTATTCAGGATGTCCTGCATTAAAACCCTTTCCGTTCATGTTTCCCTGGTTCTGGTCTGTTTTTTTTTTGAGAAAATTCCAACAACTGATTCCTGCAATTTGTTCAGTTCGGTTGAAAAATTTTTCGAAATCCTTCAAATTCTTTTGTCAGACAAGCTTTATCAGTTCAACAATGTTTTGAATAAAAAAAAAAAGTTTTCAGTGCCAAGTGAAAAGGAGTTGCTGCATCGGTTCGTCGTGGTAAAGAAAGAGCTGAGCCGAAAAGCAAAGCTCTCAATTTACAAGTCGATCTATATTTTTACCACCAGCTGTAGGTGGTGACCGAAAGAATGACATCGCGGGTGCAAGCGGCCAAAATGAGCTTCCTCCGCAGGGTGACTGGGCTCTTGCTCAATGATCGTGTGAGGAGTTCTGCTATCTGGGAGGAGCTCGGTGTTGAGCCGCTCCTCCTACAGGTCGAGAGGAGCCAGATGGGAGGGTTCAAGCATTTGGTCAGGATGCCTCCCGAGCTCCTCGCTGGTGAGATGTTTCAGGCATGTCCCTATCGGGGGGGGAGGGGGGGGGGACCAAGAGGCAGACCCCAGACTCGCTGGAGATACCATGTCTCACAGCTGGCTGGGGAACGACTCAGGATCCCGTGTCCCTTGTTCAGGCTGAGCCCGGCTAGGCCCCATGGGTAAAAGCCCGGCCAACAGGCGCTTACTCTCGTGCCCCACTCTCGGGCCTGGCTCCAAGGGGGGGTCAACTTGGCCGTGCTTGATCTCTTCATAGGGGTGTTTGAGCTTTGTCTGGTCCCTCACAAAGAGGCAGATCCCGGACCCGCTGAAGAGAATAAGTCTCACAGCTGGCCGGGGAACGACTCGGGATCCTTCCAGGTGAGCTGGAGGATAAGCTGGGGTGAGAGAAGCCCGGGCTTCCCGTCTGAGGCCGTTGCCCCCGTGACCCGGATTTTATGAACACACAAATCAACTGTTTATTCGAAATAACTGTTTAAAACTACAAGATATTGTAAATATTAGAAAATTACAGATTATGTATAAAGTTGAAAATAATTTAATTCCAAAAAGTAAACAAAGTTTTTTTAAATTTAGAGTTGGTTATCATAATTTATGAGGATGTTATATTTTTGAACATGTTAAAGTAAGAACCTCGGTAAAATCAAGATGTGTTTCTGTTGTTGGAGTAAAATTATGGAATGAATTTAAAATATGTTCTTCAATCCTAAAATTTAAACATCATCTTAAATACAAAAGTATTAGTGATTATAAGTAAGTTAAAATAAACAATGAAAAGATGATAATATAAAGTTTATTGTGGTTTTCTGTTTGATTGGAGATGTGTACTTTGTAAATTTAATTTTTATTTTATTGTAGAAATGCTGTTCAGTTAAATGTTACAGATGTTTAGGGATAGGCACATATAAACTATGCTTCAGTCTATTCCTTTTCTTTGGTCTGTTTGTTTCTTTGTTGCAATCTGTGTTATTGTTGTGATTTTATGTATGACCAAATGAATAAATCTAAATCTAAAAAAACTAATTTCAATCGTGGTTTAAATAGTTTTGAATGGTAATTTTTTAAACTGGTGATTTATTTGTTTATTTAGACAGCACAGGCTAGACGACGTATCCCGCCATGACGCTGGTTGGGGTAAGTTGTTCAGAAGATGACTGAGGAATTTATTTATTCAAATTGTTCTCAGAGAAAAATTTTGATGTAAACGGCATCATTTTTTCTTCCACATTCACCCATTGGCACCTCCAGAGTTTTGATTTTAAAGGCGCTCCACCTGGTGATGCTTCAAATTTTTGGAGTGGCACACCATAATGAAAAAACAACTACCTTCTTTCAGGGTTTCATGATTTTATTGGTGTAAACAGGCCAATAGAAAGCTCTCAGAGAGACTTGCTGATTTGAATTCTGCGTTAAAGATCTTAAATATTGAAGCACATTTACTCTTCAATATAGAACTAAATACAATTTTTTTTAAAATCCTACAGTCATGTGAGATTATAACTCAAAAAAACATAGTCATGATGAAGTACAATGAATTTAGAGTATTAAATCATTCCATAATCTTACTACCATCAAGCATAGAGGGTATAAATGGGGTCCAAAATATTGTTAATTTGAGGCAAAAGCATTGTTAAAATGTATTTAATTCTATTAAAAGTGACACAGTGTTTATTGGTTATGTTGATGTGTCTGACACTATGGTGGTACGGGCCAATCAGATCCATGAGGCCATTTGAAAATGAAGTGAAAATAAAGCCTGTGGGTGAAATAATATCACTGCTGAGGATTTAAAATAATCTATAAAGTATGCCCTCTGCTGGCCACGTGCTGTACTGGATTTTTTATCTATGGAAGATTGCCTGATTCATTCATTCCAGTTTTTCTAGTTCCTTTAATTAAATACAAGACTGACAGTTTCAGAATCAGAAAATACTTTAATGATCCCACACATGAGGAATTTATGTGTTACAGCAACAACCAAAGTCCAACCGCCAAACAAGGTCCAGGCCGAAGTCTAACCGCCAGCAGCTCCACATTCGGTGTACAGAGCCGCTCTTTGACGCAGACATGTCCGGGATTGCACCACCGCTCACTCACAAAAAACACAATCCCACCTCCTCTTTTCTTACCACTGCAGATTGCATCTCTATCCGCCCGAACAGTCACAAAACCAGGAACCTCGACACTGCTGTCTGGGATGTGGGAATGCAGCCACGTCTCAGTAAAACTCAGTAAACTGCATCCCCGGAATCTCCGCTTCCGTGTAGATTAACGTCTCTAGTTCCTTTTGAATAAAAGTAGAAGTAGTAAGTGCCAAGAGAACAGGAGTCGCTGCATCGATCCGTCCTGGTAATGGAAGAGCTGACCCGAAAAGCAAATCTCTCAATTTATGAGACGATCTACGTTCCCACTCTCAAACCTGTGGTCACCAGCTGTGGGTGGTGACCGAAAGAATCAGATGCAACCAGCCGAAATGAGCTTCCTCTGAAGGGTGGCTGGGCTCTCACTCAGAAATGGGTGAGGAGCTCTGCCATCTGGGAGGAGCTTGGTGTCGAGCCACTCCTCCTTCAGGTTGAGAGAAGCCATATGAGTGGTTAAGGCATCTGGTCAGGATGCACCCTGAGCGCCTCGCTGGTGAGGGGTTTCGGGCACGTCTCACCGGGAGGAGACCAAGAAGCAGACACCGGATCCACTGGAGAGACTATGTCTTAAAGCTGGCTGGGGAACGACTCGGGATCCTTCCAGGTGAGCTGGAGGATGCGGCTGGGGTGAGAGAAGCCTAGGCTTCCCGTCTGAGGCTGGTTGCCACAGTGACCCGGCCCCGGATGAGCCGAAGAAAACGGAACGAAGAACAGGAATGAGAACCAAAATGAGCCATAAGAGATAAAAATGCACCATCACCACCAAAATCAGTCTGTAAGGTTTTTACTGAACTGGATAAAAACGAAGTGTCTGTTTTGTCTCCAGTGGAGCTTATGGATTATAAGACAGTCTTTTACTGGTGTAGTGTCTTCTTTTTAATTGACAGGAAACTCCAGAATATTGTTTAAATTTAAACTATTCTGAAATCGTTTATTCTGTACTTAAATTTGAATGTCTTGATTGACACAACCTTTTTTTTTATTCGTGTTTACTTTCTAACTGATAATTTCAACATTTTTATTGGACATGAATAATAAATAAGTATAATTTTTTACTGAAAGAATTTCAAACGGAGATAAAAAAAACCCTGAAATGTCTTTTTGTCGTGTGACTTTGGAACCAGGGCGGCACGGTGGCGCAGTGGGTAGCACAGTGGCCTCGTGGCAAAAAGGTTGTGGGTTTGAGTCCTAGAGAGGGATGAGGCTTGGAATACTGTCCTTTCTACATGGAGTCTGCATCGTTTTTCTCTGGGTACTCATAGGGGGTTTCCTCCAAAAGCATGTGATTGGTGGATTGGCCATGAAGTGATTGGCCCTAAGACTGTGTGTGAGTGGCCTGGCAACCTGTTCAGGGTATACCCTACCCCTCTAGCACCTCTCGTAAGGTATTGATGGTTAAGAAGGTGACTGACTTTACAACCAGCAGATGTTTCATTCTCAAGTCTGCATTTCTTCAAAATTTATTTAAATTCCTTTTACTTTGTATGATAAAATTGAGCAAGCTAATTTTAATTGTGGTTTTAATAGTTTTGAATGGTAATTTTTTTAAACTGGTGATTTTTTTGTTTATTTAGACAGGACAGGCTAGACGACATATCCCGCTATGATGCTGGTTGCGATAAGTTGTTCAGAAGATGACTGAGGAATTTATCTATTCAGATTGTTCTCAGAGAAAAATTACAGATTCAAAAAATCAGAATTTTGATTTTAACAAGGCGCCATGTGGTGGTGCTTCAAATTTTTGGAGTGGTACACCAAAATGAAAAAAGAACTACCTTCTTTCAGGGTTTCATGATTTTATTGATGTAAACAGGCCAGTAGAAAGCTCTCAGAGAGACTTGCTGATTTGCATTCTGGATTAAAAATCTTAAATATTGAAGCACATTTACTCTTTAATAAAGAACTAAATATGATTTTGTTTTAAATCTTTCAGTCATGTGAGATTATAATTCAAACAAACACAGACATGATGCAGTACAAGGAAGTTAGAGTATTAAGTCATTCCATAATCTTACTACCATCAAGCATAGAAGGTGTAAATGGGGTCCAACATATTGTTAATATGTGACAAAAGCATTGCTAAAGTGACACAGTCATTATTGGTTATGTTGATGTTTCTGACACTATGGTGGTACGGGCCAATCAGATCCATGAGGCCATTTGAAAGTGAAGTGAAAATAAACCCTGTGGGTGAAATAATATCACCGCTGAGGATTTAAAATACTCAAGCTTAAAAGTATGCCCTCTGCTGGCCATGTGCTGTACTGGAATTTTTATCCATGGAAGATTGCCTGATCTATTCGTTTCAGTTTTTGTAGTTCCTGTAATTATAGACAAGACTGGCAGTTTCAGAATCAGAACATACTTTAATGATCCCACACATGGGGAATTTGTGCGTTATAGCAACAACCTAAGTCCAGGCCGAAGTGGCATCATGGTAAATTACGACTACTCCTCCCTGATCGCAGATACAACCAGCCGAAATGAGCTTCCTCTGCAGGGTGGCTGGGCTCTCACTCAGAGATTGGGTGAGTAGCTCTGCCATCCGGGAGCATCTCGGTGTCGAGCCACTCCTCCTCTAGGTTGAAAGAAGCCAGATGGGGTGGTTAAGGCATCTGGTCAGGATGCCCCCTGAGCGCCTCGCTGGTGAGGTGTTTTGGGCACGTCTCACCGGTAGGAGACCAAGAGGCAGACCCCGAACCCACTGGAGAGACTGTGTCTCACAGGCTGGGGAACGACTCGGGATCCCATGTCCCCTGTTCAGGCTGAGCCCGGTTAGGCCCCATGGGTAAAAGCCCGGCCAACAGGCGCTTACTCTTGAGCCCCACCCTCGGGCCTGGCTCCAAGGGGGAGGCCTAGTGACCCAAATCCCAGCAAGGACAACTTGGGGATGCTTAATCTCTTCATGGGAGGTTTGAGCTGCGCTTTGTCTGGCCCCTCACCAAGAGGCTGACCCTGGACCCGCTGGAGAGACTATGTCTTAAAGCTGGCTGGAGAACGACTCGGGATCCTTCCAGGTGAGATGGAGGGTGCAGCCAAGGTGAGAGAAGCCTGAGCTTCCCGTTTGAGGCTGTTGCCACCGCGACCCGGCCCCGGATGAGCGGAAGACGACGGAACGGAACGAAGAACAGGAATGAGAACCAAAATGAGCCATAAGAGATAAAAATGCACCATCACCACCATAATCAGTCTGTAAGGTTTTTACTGAACTGGATAAAAACGAAGTGTCTGTTTTGTCTCCAGTGGAGCTTATGGATTATAAGACAGTCTTTTACTGGTGTAGTGTCTTCTTTTTAATTGACAGGAAACTCCAGAATATTGTTTAAATTTAAACTATTCTGAAATCGTTTATTCTGTACTTAAATTTGAATGTCTTGATTGACACAACATTTTATTTGATTCGTGTTTACTTTCTAACTGATAATTTCAACATTTTTACTGGACATGAATAATAAATAAGTAAAGTTTTTTACTGAAAGAATTTCAAACGGAATTAAAAAAAAAACCTGAAATGTCTTTTTGTCGTGTGACTTTGGAACCAGGGTGGCACAGTGGCGCAGTGGGTAGCACAGTGGCCTCGTAGCAAAAAGGTTGTGGGTTTGAGTCCTAGAGAGGGACGAGGCTTGGAATACTGTCCTTTCTACATGGAGTCTGCATCGTTTTTCTCTGGGTACTCATAGGGGGTTTCCTCCAAAAGCATGTGATTGGTGGATTGGCCATGAAGTGATTGGCCCTAAGACTGTGTGTGAGTGGCCTGGCAACCTGTCCAGGGTATATCCTACCCCTCTGGCACCTCTCGTAGGGTATTGATGGTTAAGAAGGTGACTGACTTTACAACCAGCAGATGTTTCCTTCTCAAGTCTGTATTTCTTCAAAATTTATTTAAATTCCTTTTACTTTGTATGATAAAATTGAGCAAAGCTAATTTTAATTGTGGTTTTAATAGTTTTGAATGTTAATTTTTTTAAACTGGTGATTTATTTGTTTATTTAGACAGGACAGGCTAGACGACGTATCCCGCCATGACACTAGTTGATATAAGTTGTTAGAAGATGACTGAGGAATTTATTTATTCAAATTGTTCTCAGAGAAAATTTTTGATGTGAACGGCATCATTTTTTTTCCACATTCACCCATTGGTGCCTTCAGAATTTTGATTTTAACAAGGCACCATGTGGTGGTGCTTCAAATTTTTGGAGTGGCACACCAAAATGAAAAAAGAACTACCTTCTTTCAGGGTTTCATGATTTTACTGGTGTAAACAGGCCAGTGGAAGGCTCTCAGAGAGACTTGCTGATTTGTATTCTGCGTCAAACATCTTAAATATTGAAGCACATTTACTCTTTAATAAAGAACTAAATATGATTTTGTTTTAAATCTTACAGTCATGTGAGATTATAATTCAAACAAACACAGACATGATGTAGTACAAATAAGTTAGAGTATTAAGTCATTCCAAAATCTTACTACCATCAAGCATAGAGGGTGTAAATGGGGTCCAAAATATTGTTAATTTGTGACAAAAGCATCGTTAAAATGTATTTAATTCTGTTAAAAGGGACACGGTCATTATTGGTTATGTTGATATGTCTGACACTATGGTGGTACGGGCCAGTCAGATCCATGAGGCCATTTGAAAGTGAAGTGACGAGGCTTGGGGAGGGTGATCCCCCTTCTAAGTCCCCGTCTGCACCCACCCTCCACTCCACTTTTATCTGCATCTTCGTCATTTATATTCATATAGGGTCTTGAGGGGTATTTCGGAGAGGGAGTGCCAAGTAGGGGACACCTGCACTCCCCTCATGCCGTTTCCCCTCAATTTTAAATCCCACCTTAGACACTGAACATGACACAATGGCACCACACACATTCCTAACTAAACTACACACAGAGAGGTCCTCGGGTTGGGGGGCAATGCTGCTTGGCAACGACAGGGCCCGCCACCTGCAAGCGCTCTCTCGCCCACTTCAATTGCAGCACATACATAAACAGGTGTGACCGGGGGAGGGCGGCCGGTCTTCACCCGTCTGTGTCCCTTCGAATCGGCCGGGATCTCGGGGCTCTGCTGCCTGGAGGGGGGCTGGGTTTGCGGGACTTGGAGGCCAGTCACTTCTGTGTTGCCCGATTCCGGGGGGCGGGAGACACCTAGAGATACGGTTGTGTGGTTTTTTTTATGGGGGAAACGGGCCCGGGGGCAGTCTCGCCTGGCCCTGCCGGGGCCCCTTGTCACCAGTTGGGGTTAAGAGGTGCACTGGGGTGAGCATCACTAGAGAGTTGGCAGGACTACAGGTGAGGGGCTAGGGTAGTGAAGAGGGACGTTAGGTGTGCGGAGGTGGTCTTTGGGCTGCCTGGGTCGGGCACCTGGCTGGGTGTTGGGCTGTGGTGGCTGCATATGGGGTAGCCTGGCCCTGCTGGGCCCCCGGTTGAGCCCTGGGCCCTTGGGGTGAGTGCTCCCCTCTCAGTCTGGGCCTTGACTTCTGTCACCCCCTGGGCTCGCCTAGGGCCGTGGGGTACGGTTGCCGCGTCTGCTCCGAGGCCTGTGGGTCCTGGCATCGGGGAGGCCCGTGCTCCTTGGTGCTGGGGTGGCCCTGGCAGGGGTTTCTCTATGCGCCTTGCTGGGTGGGTGGGCGGCTCCTCGGCCCGGCCTCGGGGTCCCGGGATCTGGATGGGCGTGGGCCCGGGTAGCGTGTGTCTCTGCCTCCTTCGTTCCAATCCTTTGGGGCTGGTGACAATCCGTTGGTCCTAATAAGCACACGGTTCACATTGGCAGCATGCATGTACTTTCACTCACACTCGCACACTATATCAGTCTGTTTACTGTCCGCTATGTTCCTTGCTTCCAACCAATATTATTATAACTCTAGTAACATGTGTTTGTGTTGTACATCATTTGCTATAGAAGGTTTTGTTGTGTGTCAGTTTTATCACTGGTTTAAACTCTTGTTTGTACTTTTTTTCCCCTCAGATAATCCAGCAGGTTGGATGTGATGCAGAATACTGCAACTTCAGATTTTCTCTTTACTCTCTCCCCCTTTGTTCTTCTTCTTCTGTACCCTATTCCTCCTCTTTTTCACCCTACCTACCCCCGCCCCTCTCCTTAGTAATTCCTGTCAGGTCCAGCGCAGAAAGCATATATATTTTGATTGTAAAGCATTTAAAATAAACAAATAAAGCTTGTCAGGGTCGGCACATGGTGCTGACCCTGGTAGAACAAAACTGCCCAGCAATACTTGACATACAGATCATCATTCTGCTTGTCAAAATGCCGGACAGGACAGGTTAAAAAAAAAAAAAAAAAAAAAAGGAAAAAAAAAAAAAAGAATGTGAAGTGAAAATAAAGTTTGTGGGTGAAATAATATCACTGCTGAGGATTTAAAACACTCAAGCTATAAAGCATGTCCTCTGCTGGCCATGTGCTGTACTGGATTTTTTATCCATGGAATATTGCTTGATGCATTTGTTTCAGTTTTTGTAGTTCCTGTAATTAAAGACAAGACTGGCAGTTTTAGAATCAGAACATACTTTAATGATCCCACACATGGGGAATTTGTGCGTTACAGCAACAACCAAAGTCCAACCGCCAACCAAAGTCAAGGCCGAAGTGGCATCATGGTAAATTACGACTACTCCTCCCTGCAAGGCGAGTTTCACCTCAAGGTGATTTCTTTTCATCTGCAACTACATTATCAACTAAAGACATTGTTTCCATTTGTAAGACAACCAGGGTATGATTTATTCTTTATTCTTCACATTTGGGTCGTTGTTTGTGATGAAATTGCATAAAACAATAATTACATAAACACCGCTGTTTGCAACATGTTGAGCCAAAACGAATAGTGATTTATAGTAAAAGTGTTTTTTTAAAGTTTAACTTTTTCTTTTTATTATAGATTAAAGGAAAGAATGCAAAATGTCCTACAATATTTCCATTGGTTTTTAAAAAGTCACTATTTGTTTTTAAATATGTTAAAGAAGTCGCTAATATCTACCCTTCCCACTTTTGAGGATCATCTTTCACCTTTTTTTTTTTTTGAGACTTAAGAATATTAACAGCTCCACCAAGACCAGTTATCAATGTATGATTCATACCATACCGTAATCATGGCCATACCAGCCTGTCAATGCCTGAACCTGTCAGACCTCAGAAGCTGAGCCTGGGCAGTGCTTGGATGGGAGACCGCTGGAACCCAGGTGTCACAGTGGGACAGCCGTTGAGATTAAATTGTTGCTGTGTCCCTGGACAAGACACTTCACCCACATTGCCTGGTCTGGATGGTGTGTGTGATTGGTTGGTGATGGTCTGAGGTGCTGTTGGTACAAAATAGCAGCCTTGCTTTTGTCAGTCTGTCCTATGAAAGCTGGGGCTACAACACTAGCTTACCATTACTTGGTTTTAGATTCTGATGAAATAGTAATAGTAGGAGATTTTAATATTCACGTTAATGACTCTAGCGAATGCTTAGGAAATGCTTTCACTGCATTCCTAGATCATGTTGGTTTCTCACAAAATGTAAATGAACCTACTCACTGTCACAAACACACCTTGGACCTAGTTTTAACCTATGGTGTAGAGATTAGTCAGCTCAGCATCTTTCCCCATAATCCTGTACTTTCAGACCATTTTCTTATTACGTTTCAGTTTTTATTAAAAAAAATATGTCCGCCCCAATGAAAAAAACACAACTTAGAACAACGTTATCTGAGCGATCTGTGTCTGAGTTTAAACTTCAAAGTCAGCCAATACTCAGTACCATACTAAATGAATTTACTGAGAATACCTCTTGCAGCTCTAGTCCCAGTATTAATGACCAGTATGTCTATAGTGCCTTCCAAAGTCTCAGGGACTCACTAGATTCTGTCGCGCCTTTGAATTCCAAAGTTATTAGACGGGAATGAGTGCCACCTTGGTTTAATACTGAAACACGCTCTCTTATACAAGAAACCCATAAGCTAGAAAAAGAATGATGGCGTTCTGGTTCAGAGCAATCTCGGAACGCCTGGAAACGTAACTTCCTAGATTATAAAAAATCTTTGTGTAAAGCGAGAAACCAATACTCTTCAACTTTAATAGTGGAAAATGAAAATAATCCTAGATTTCTTTTGAGCACTATAGCTAGGCTGACCAGCAGTCACAACACAGTAGAGCATTCTATCCCAGTTACTCTGAAATGTGAGGATTTTCTTACAATTTTTAATGATAAAATCCCAAATATAAGGCATAAACTGAATGAACTTATTCCTACAATTGGTCCAGAGCAGGCTGAAGCTGCAGAAATGAAAGCTTCTCTAAAAACTTCTGTAACATTAGATTGTTTCACTGCTATAGACCAAACTGAGCTATCAGATGTTATTGCATGCTCCAAAACATCAACCTGTCTTTTAGATCCAATTCCAACTCAGCTTTTCAAAGAAACTTTACCTGTAATTAACAAACCTATTTTAATTATAATAAATTCCTCCCTAGAAACAGGATATGTTCCACAGGTTTTTAAGCATGCAGTTATTAAACCGCTTCTAAAAAAGACCAATCTAGATCCCAGCACTCTTGCCAACTATAGACCAATATCAAATTTACCTTTTATGTCAAAAATTCTAGAAAGAGCTGTAGTTAAGCAGCTGAATCGCCACCTGCAGGGCAATAGTCTTTTTGAAGAATTTCAATCAGGTTTTAGATCACAACACAGCACAGAAACTGCACTAGTTATTTTTTTTGTTTATTTTGAATTACTCTATTCATCCCTCACCGGGGAAATTTTGTTTGCTGCACTCCTTACACCGCAGCAGGCTGCCCTTCAACGGCGCCAATGGTGGGAGAAGTGGGGGCTAGGTGTCTTCTCCAAGGACCCTAGACGTGCTCTCCGTGGGACGCGAACCCGCGACCTTCCGGTCCGCGGGCGAACGCGCTAACCACGCGGCCACCGTCTCCACCCAAAGTTAGTTAGTTAGAGTGACAAACGACCTTCTACTAGCCAAAGAAAAGGGACTAATTTCAATCGTAGTTCTCTTAGACCTTAGTGCAGCCTTTGACACAATTGACCACAGCATTTTACTTCAAAGATTAGAATATGACTTAGGGATCAGAGGAGCAGCTCTTCAATGGTTTAAATCTTATTTATCTGATAGATACCAGTTTGTTCATGTAAATGATCAGTCATCTACTTCTACCAAAGTTAGTTTAGGTGCCCCTCAGGTTTCAGTTCTTGGACCTATTCTGTTCATGCTCTACATGCTGCCCCTGGGAAACATAAACAGAAAACACAGTATTAATTTTCACTGTTACGCAGATGATACACAATTGTACTTATCAGTCAAACCTGACCAGAGTTATCATATAGAAAAACTTAATATCTGTATCAGGGACATAACGACTTGGATGGCAATCAATTATCTCCTTTTAAACTCAGATAAGACTGAAGTTATTGTAGTAGGTCCTAAAAATCTGAGAGATGTTTTTACTGACCAAGCAGTCTTCTTTGACAAAGTAACTGTGGCCTCTTGCCTCACAGTTAGAAACCTCGGAGTGTTATTTGACCCAGATTTATCATTTAAAGCTCACATAGCACAAACTTGTAAAACTGCATTCTTTCACCTTCGCAACATTTCTAGAATCCGAAATATCTTATGTAAAAGTGATGCTGAAAAACTCATCCATGCATTTGTTACATCGAGATTGGATTATTGTTACGCTTTGCTCGCAGCATGCCCTACATCTTCCCTAAAAAGTCTTCAGTTGGTTCAAAATGCAGCAGCAAGACTATTAGCAGGAACTCATGGAAGGGATCATATTACTCCCAAGCTAGCATCTCTCCATTGGCTTCCAATTGAGTTTAGGATCAAGTTTAAAATCATCTTACTAACCTACAAGGCCCTAAACGGCATGGCTCCATCTTACATTAGTGAACTTATAGTACCTTATCAACCAAGCAGAACACTCCGCTCACACAATGCAGGGCTGTTGGTGGTTCCTAGGATTTCTAAAAGTACAGTTGGAGGTAGAGCCTTTAGCTACCAAGCTCCAGTTTTATGGAAAAAGCTCCCAACTCAAGTGACAGAGGTAGACAGTGTTTCTACATTTAAAGGAAGGCTTAAAGCATTCCTGTTTGAACAAGCTTATCACCAGGCCAGATAGAAACAGATTCATTTAGCTGATATAATTACCAGTTGGCTGCTAGATAGTAGAAGCTGAGGAAAGTATGGTAGATTGGGTAGATCTGTCCTCTAATTCTATCTACTATTCTCTGCCAGACTGCCTTGGCCCTTTCCCCTTAACCCCTACTCTAACCAGGATCTGTAACCCCTAACCCAACCAGGGTCTGTATCCCCTTCCCCCTGGCTTTCTATCTTATTCATTGTTCTCTATTGTCTGTTTATTTAGAATTACACTGCTAGTTGGTACAATACAATTCACATGTTGTCCACCTCTCTCCCTCCTCTCTGGGAGAGAGCCCCATTCAGGACTCTGCGTTCCTGTCCTCGGCATGGCCACACCGAGGAGACCTCCGTGCTTCATCATCTCCACTCCATCAGGATGAAATCCATCTACTCATCCCCGTCCAGGGCATCGCTGGGCTGAGGAGTCCCCCGTATAACCATCAGAATGAAGAACATCTACTCATCCCCATCCTGGACATCTCCGGGCTGAGGAGTCTCCTGTGTTTCCATCAGGATGAAGAACATCTATTGACTTCTTTAGATATTTAGCTGTAGATTAGAATAAGCTAATATTTAAACAACAATCTGTGACACATTGGTTGCTCGTCCTGGGGGAGGGATCTCTCTTTCATGTGGATCCCAACAAAGGTTTCTTATTTTTTCCCCACTGATGGGTTTTTTAGGAGTTTTTCCTCACCGTGAAGGAGAGTTCAAGGGCATAAATGTGCTAGTCTTGTTTAGTTAGCATTTGTTAGTTATTTTTCTTGCTGTGTATTTGTGTTAATACATTCTTTTTTTTTCTTGTGAAGCCCATTGAGATGGAAATTCTGTGATTTTGGGCTATACAAATAAAATTGAATTAAATTGAAATTGAATTGGTATGGAGTGAATGAATAATGCATATGTAAAGTGTCTTTGAGTGTCCTGAGAAGCGTTATATGATTGCAATTCGTTATTATTCTTTTAATGTTCACATTTTGTGTGGTGGTTTGTGATTACCTAAAATGATCAAACTAATATCACTCTGATCAGCGTCATTTGTAACAAGTAGAGCTAAAATGTTAGTTTAACATGTTCTTTTTATTCCTTATAGATTAAAGGAAAGCATGACAAACGTCATAGAATGTTTTATTTATATGTTCTTAGTTATGTAAAAGTAAAATTGAGGATTCAATGAAACAGGGTTTTAGTAATAATCAGTAATAATAGTAGAAAAAGTATCAAAAAAGTCTTCTGGACAGTTTAATTCTTGAACGAGACGTTTCGACTTCCATCCGGAAATCATTTTCAATCTGAATGAAATGGACAGAAAACTGGATCTATTTATACTAACCTGAGTAAAAGGTAAAAAAAAAAAGTCTTTTGGTAAAAGACTTTACCAACACAGAAGAGAAGCCTCAAGTGGTCCACAGTCTGCTGTACATCTGCATCTTAAATCCACCAAACACACTTTTGAGGACAGTGAGGTGAAGATTCTAAGTAGAGAGAAAGGTTGGTTTGAAAGAGGGGTGAAGGAAGCCATCTTTGTGATGAAAGAAAATCCCTCACTGAATCTGAGTGGAGGCGTTAGATACATTTTGCCCGGTATTTACAGTAGCCTTTTGAAACCATGGACTAAAGATGACACCTCGTGACCCAGTTTCACGCCTCTCGTTAGCAGGTATTTTCTATTCACTAGGCTTTTAGCATTTTTATAATAGGTTTGTTTACTGGTCTGTGGTTACAATAGGAGCCATTCACGGCCATCTTAGGTAACACAGGCTCATTGGTCGAGCCCATACTTACTATTTTTTTTTTTTTTTACCGTTTACTCAGGTTAGTATAGATCCAGTTTTCTGTCCATTTCATTCAGATTGAAAAGGATTTCCGGATGGAAGTCGAAACGTCTCGTTCAAGAATTAAACTGTCCAGAAGACTTTTTTAAAACTTTTTCTACTATGGATCACTCCTGGATGAATGAGGGACTACACGAATCAGTAATAATAATTTTATTAACAGCAGTAAAGTATCAGATTACATTCTGGGAGAAGTGGATTTCTAATTGTATTTGTTATTTGTAATGTTGAATCTGTAGAGTCCGAGACATAAAAAAGAAGTGGGAGGAAGTTTATACTGTTCAAAGATTATACACTGACCAATTTTTAAAATATTTTTGTGTGATTGTCATTTAGATGGAGAAGCAAAGAGCTATAAAAACCAAAAATGTCAGAGATACATTTGCAGAGTTTCATTCCTCTCTAATTGAAGGACACACTGGAGTTACGAAAACCATAAATGCCTTAGCATCACGTTTTTACTGGACTGGCATGACGGTCGACATTAAAAACTGGGTTGGTGTCTCTTTTTTAATTTTTTTTTTGTTCATTTCTCCCTTTCTTTTGACATCTTCTTCTTTCGGCATTTCCCTTCAGGGGTCTCCACAGCAAGTCAGTTTCTTCCATCTAACCCTATCTCCTCCATCCTCTTCGGCTCTTTGCATAGCTGTGGGCTTTGGATGACAATGGTCAGGTGGCAGTGGTTGTGGGACCCCATAAACTGTTTCATAGTTCTTTTCTCACACTACAAGGGACTCGGTGGCTGTCGGATGAAGTAAGAGAAATGAAAATTAATATAGTTATTAAAAGTAAGAAAAAGAATGAACATGTTTTGTTCTCAGGTAATTGATGCATACTTACTGTACATCATATTGTACAAACACAAAGGGTAAGTCTAAATTCAACTTAATGTACTGTAATTTACATTTTAAACAGTCACCGGTACATCCTGACAAAGGTTAAGTCATTTTTTAACACTATTTTGAAGTTGAAGCTATTTGCATTATTGCATTAAAAACAATACATGTGATTGCATGATAAAATTGATGTTGTTTTCCACAGATGGGATTTCTGTTTGAAGACGTGTGGATTCCCACTGTGAATTTTTCAGCGCATTGAATGCTTGTGGTATGTATAACAATCAAAGCAATATGGATTGGTTTGTAATTTAATAGTTTGAATCTGTATTTGACAAAAAGAATTAGAGTATTGCATGTTTGTTTTTTTTGTTGTTGTTTTTAGAGATTGTCTGCATGATCACCAAGTCCATTTCAATCCTGGATCCTTTGGGAATGGAAAAAGGATAAGGATACGGCTAAGGCGCTGCCCTGGGCAGTTGCCACCTGCAGTGTTCCCTGTTACTGAAGCATTTAATTCCCAACTTTCACTGAGTTTCTGTCCCTTCTTCTGGCTATGTTTTGTTTCTTTCTGAATATTTCATTTTGAGTGCACTTTGGACGGCATTTTGGATTTAGTTTGTGTCCGACAGCTGATTTTTCAGAAATTGTCCGAGTAACTTCTCACGGCTAGCTGGTTATGGACTCATCCTGCCATTGACATGCATGTTGAGATGCGCAACCAGCAGCTGCTGACTGGAGGAGTTGGTTTGACCCCCGGGGGAGCTGAGGAGAAGTGGTCGATCTGGAGGAGGTGAGGAGAATGAGACAGTATAGAGGAGGTGCTTCGAGCCCGGTGTTTTTGCGATTTACATGGAAACGTCCGGTTGCTTGCTTCAGGAACTGGAGGCGCACACTCGCACCCTGTGAAATACAGAGAGGCTAGTTTGGTGGTCTTCTCTGCGACCAGGCTTTGTGACCCATTCCGGACTCCAGCTTTTTGGTTGCCAGGTTGGACACAGTTGGACCGGACTGGGACGCCGGTGGATACGGGTGAGGGGGCATCGAGGTGTTTGCACTGCAGCACTCAAATTTCCCTTCGGGGATTAATGAAGTATATTCTATTCAAAATCCACATACAGAAAGTTCTGCAAAACTGGAAGTAACACTGCGTTGTGGATGTGCTAAAAAAAATTGACCAATATATTCAGTTATTATTTAAATTGTTACTGTATGGATTCTCATTTTCCTGGTATTGATATTCTCCCAACCATCACAGAGCATATTGAATACACTTATGTAAATAGTAGATAAATGCATTTCTAATGTTGCTTTATTGTGTTGAGATGTGTATGAAATCATAAATCGTATATTGAGTTGCATATTAAATAATCACATAATTATTGATACCCAACCATACCTTGAATAATCTTGCCACTACTTTTGAATAGAAGCGTATCGTTCTATCCATTTAAATCTTAAATGTTTTCAATCTTTTCAGAGACTTTCTGAAGATGCGAAGTCACAATGAGCACGCAGCAGCGTGGTGAGGGCAAACATTATAACGTAACATCCAGCAAGAATTAAGCAGTTGTGGAGTTCTTATCTTGTTGGTATGTTAATAAAAAAAAACCTAGGTGGAGCTCTTTCTGTTTTATTTCTGCTTTTGACAAAATAATTCATTTTATTGTTTGTGGAAATCTATCTTCTGAAGGGCAGCATGGATCGTGTGGATGCAAGTGTAAGTGCTGTTTCTTTGGCTCGGATGGAGATTGCAAGTACTCTGCTGGAGTATTGGTAAGTTTAGGAACATTAGTATTGACCAAAATATATAGTTAAAGATGAGAATACAACACTATTTAATCATGCAGGACGATCGCAATAACATAAAACATGGTCCTAATCTTTGTTAAAATGAACTTACATTTATATAATAAGCCTGCTCTGACCAGTCCAGTTTGCAGTCAAGATGCAAACCCAGATATTTGTAGGTTTTAACAAATAACATGTGATGAGTTTCATTTCAATGTAAAAATAATTAAAAAAAAAAAAAAAAAAAACTGAAATGATGAGAAAATCCATTCATCCCAGACACAAGGTTCATAATTATATATATTTTTATAAAGTGAAAAAAAAAAGATTGTTCAGTGTTCTGTGAACATGTTAGTCTGAGTTTGAGGTACAGTCAATAAAATACAGTATGTTACCCACTCTATATGGTTTACTCAGGTCTCGTACATTTAATATATCTTAGCAATAAAAACTCAAAATTAAGTGAGCTTTAAAAAAAACTTCGATCATCTATTGTTTAAAACCATGTACATGGGCTTTAAAATCGCAGCCTTTTTCCAACATTCATAAAAGTTTTCCATCTCTGTTTTTTTTTTTTTTCTTCACAAAACCGATATATCATTTTTTCAGTTCTTTACGTGAAATGTGACTTCTGTGGAAGGTTGGCACATTCTAAATGTACCACATAGAGCACAGATGAGTCAACTGATGTCTGTGCCAATTGTAAGGAGTCACATTTCAATTTATTTTAGTTTTCTGTGTGTACCCAAATTTAAAAATATATTACTTTATTAATAATATAGAAAATGCCATAAAATAGGTTTTGTGCAAAAGGAAGACAATCAAGTAAAAAAGACGTTTATGTGTCAACATTGTTTTTTTTCTACCTAGGAAGCTCAGAGAAGCAGTAGTTTCAACCCTTGTTGGGACAGTGTTGACAACGTTCACATGTTGTCAGTGTCTCTCTTACTCCCCTCTGTGAAAGTAAGTTCCGTTCCAATTTTTTGGTGGATCCTCTGCATTCCTGTGCTGGGCGTGGATAGACCGAGGAGACCCCCCGCTTGATCTACCATCCCGTTTCTGTCAGGATTAGCCCGTATAGTCATTTCCGTCCTGAGCGTCACCAGGCTGAGGAGGCCCCATGCTTGCTTAACCATCCCGTTTCCATCAGGATGAAAAACATCTACTGACTTTTTCAGATATCAAGCTGTAGAGTAGAATAAGATCCTTATATACTTCTGTATTTTATCATTCAAAAGTGTTTTTTTACTATGTGCTTTATTGAGGATGATCCAGACCCCACTGATCCCTGAGGTCAGTTTGTGTACTATAGCTGGGTGACATTGTTATTTGTTAAAATAATGAATGAGTTAAAAGCCTCCCTTCACCCTTGTTTACCCTCACACCTTGTAAGCAGGGGTCTGATGCTGTTTTTCATCACCATCTGTAAGTTGGGGTCTCTAGCCTTCTTCTCTCCCACACTACTCTGTAAGGACACATCTTTCTTTCTCTACTATTGTACAAATAAAGCAGACATGATGCATATTCTCTCATAGTCACTCCAGTCAGTCGGCTGGAGTGGTCTATCCTTGTACAAGTAAAAGAGAGTCTCTTGTTTGTTCTCTGATCAGCACTGCTTTGTCACAAAGATCAATAACTTTTATATCTAACACTACCATTTGTTAGTTAGCTTTTAATAATAATAATAATGCCTAATGTGTAATAATAATAATAATACTTAATATGTACTAATAATAATAATACTTAATGTGTAATAATAATAATAATAATAATAATAATAATAATAATACTTAATGTGTAATAATATTAATACTTAATGTGTTGTAGTAATAATATAATAATAATAAAACAAAATATGTAATAATAACAATACTTAATGTGTAATAATAATAATATTTAATGTGTAATAATAATAGTACTTCATGTGTAATCATAATAATACTTAATATTAATTTTAATATGTATTTGTCTTTATACAGTCTTCTTTTTTTTTTTTTTGTTTAGTTTATTTATTTTATTAGGAGGATAAGCCCTTCGAGATGACACATCTCGCTTTAGAGGGGGTCCTTAAACTAACGCAAATGTTTTTGGAGGGTGGGAGGAAACCGGAGTACCCGGAGGAAACCCACGCATACACGGGGAGAATATACAAACTCCACACAGAAAGGCCTGTGTTTCAAGCCTCGTCCCCCACCCAAGGTTCGAACCCACGACCATCTTGCTGAGAGGCCACTGTGCTAACCAAAAATGTTTTTTTTTTTATTATTATTTTGGGCAATACAAAAAAATTTAAAACTGAATTGCGTGACGTTTGGTGACGTAATCGTCCTGCGCACGCGCACTACTGAGGACATAAAGAAATTTCAGTTTGTGAAACGTTTCACAACAACGGAGCGCAGGTTTCTTCGTCCGATTCCTAATAAATTTCTATTATTCTTTCCTATTAGATTCCTATTAAATAATATCTACATTTTGATATTGAAAAAGAGCAAAAATGGCGAAGGACGTCAAGGACTTGAACTGGGCGGAAGTAGAAGGGTTTAAAGACAAGGTAAGGCAAATTACTAATCGGAACGTTTTCTTTTTTTATCTTGCTACATCATCAGTTAGGTTTAATTTTACCTCTTTGTTCACAACAACACAATTTAGTAAAATAAAAACTGCCATCCATGTAGAAGTAAATCAAAGTTGTCGATTTGAAGGTTTTTTTTTTTTTTCTTTTACAAACTGATCCGTCCCTCTACTGTAGTTTTCCTCAAAAAAAATCAACTTGCTGGACTTATTTATTAATAATTCAGTTCATTAACGTTTGTGAGAGGGCTTTTGTAATTGATTAAAGGAAAATGGAGTTAAAAAAAAAATGGATCAGTGAGTAAACGTCTAAGTCGGTGTTTGAGCGGGAAAATCCGCCATGTTTTGCTGGGCTGCGTGTAGTTTCTGCGCATGTCCGCTTTGAGTGAAGCACTCAAAGTTAATAGCTCTACAGGTTTATTCAAGATAAATATTATAAAATCATACGTAGAAAAAGAGCTCTAAAGATAAACACTTAAATTTGATGTAACCTGCTGTACATGTGGATTTATTGTTGTTTTTAAAGAGTCAGCAGCTCCATTATTTATAGTAGGCTATAAATGAGTTAGGGGCAGGGATCATAAGCTTTGGCTTCAGCCTACTCCTTTTCAGACCTTGTACATATTGTTTTCTTCTTGTACTTCAAGAAAATGTTTTAATGTCTGGAATAAAAAAACAAACAAACAAAATAAACAATAATCGGTATAATTGTGGCTTTTAATTCGACTCTAAAACGACAGAAATATTTATAAATAATAATATTAACAGAAAAAGTGCAACAATTTTTCTGTTGCACTTATGGTGACCTCACCTATGGTCAACAGCTGTGGGTGGTGACCGAAAGAATCAGATCGCTGATATATGAGGCCAAAATGAGCTTCCTATGCAGGGTAGCTGGGCTCTCACTCAGAGTTTGGGTGAGGAGCTCTGAGAGTTGTACATTGACAATGAAGAATCCAATGCACAGCTAACCATGTATTCCTGTGCCAGAGGTGACCTACCATTAAGTTTTCTAAACTTTTTATATGTGTATGTATGTTTTAAAAACAGAATGTCGTCGGGAAATGTTTAAATTAACAACATTTCATTGTGAAACAAATTGCCTGCTTGTGTTTTTTTTAGATTCTTCCAGCCAACATGGATCCTTATCCTCCCAGGCAACCAGTTATAGAATCCTGCCCAAGCTCAAGGTGATCTCAAAAATTCCTTGAATTCCTTGAATTTTTAAGGTAATCTTAGGATCAAGGTAATCTTAAAGTTCTTCATCAGGATGAAGAACATCTTTTGACTTCTTTAGATATTTAGCTGTAGAGTAGAATAAGCTAATATTTAAACAATAGTCTTAGATACATTGGATGCTCTTCCCGGGGGAGGGATCTCTCTTTCGTGTGGATCCCCACGATGTTTCTCATTTTTTTTTCCCTCTGATGGGTTTTTAGGAGTTTTTCTCACTGTGAAGGAGAGTCTAAGGGCAGGAATGTGCTAATATTGTCTAGCTAGCATTTGTTACTTAGTTTTCTTGCTGTGTATTTGTGTTTGTGAATGTGAAGCCCGTTGAGAAAAAAATTCTGTGATTTTTGGCTATACAAATAAAATTGAATTGGATTAAAAAGAAAAAAAAAACATTGTTTTCATTAACAGTTGCTTCACAGATAATGTACCTGTTCTTCACACTGTTCATTTTGATTTTGTTTTTTTGTGTGTGTGTTTCTGTGCTACAAGATCTTTGCCTGACGAAAGCTGGAAAAATTATACTGCCGACATTTGGAATGAGAAGAGGGAGTTGGAGAAAAGCAAGGAGGATAAAATCAGAAGCCAAAAAGGTCTTTGTCCCCCAAGAAACCAGATGATTAGCAGTGAGTCAATAACCTGTCTACACTCTTAAAAAAAATCCTTGTATATACTTTGTTTATCCCTGAACAGGGAAATTTCTTTGCTGCATTACACTGCCCCGCGACAGACTGGCGACCTGTTCGGGGTGTACTCTGCCTTTCGCCTTAAATCAGCCGGGATGGGCTCCGGCACCGACCGCAACCGCATCCGCAGGCGGATAAGAACATGACTGACTGACTGCATTACACTGCAGCAGGCTGCCAGAACGGTGCAAGAAACAGAGGGTTAGGTGTCTTCCCCAAGGACATGTAGACATGAGCTCAGTGGTATTCGACCCGGTAAACTTCTGGTCTGGGAGCGAATGTTCTAGCACTGAGCTATTGCCTCCTCCTACTTAGAAATATAGATACAAGTTTAAACATTCTTTGTAACCACGTTGTTAACTTTATTTTTTCCACTTCAGTTTACAGTTGTACTCTCTGGATAAGATATATGGATGAAGGAAGTTCAGAGGAAGATATTCGAGGGCTTTTTGAGGAATTTGGAGAGGTCGAGTCTTTTAATGTAAGTGAAATATCACATATAACCATACACACACTCATTCTGAGGGGCCACTGAACCTGACATGGATGTTTTTAGCCTATAGCCTATAATTTTCATAGGCTATTGTGCATGGTCGTTTAACAGATGTAATGGATAAAATATTTGACTTAAATATCTGGTCCTTATGTTACAAAGAAGGTAAAAAGCTGAACTAATCTAAAAAAGTTAGCCTTTAAAAACAATGACAGGGTTGGAGTAAAGACTGCTCAAAAGAACTTAAACATTGCAATAAAAAAAGGGAGATAAATATCCGTCCTGTGATTGAATTAAATTAGTGCTGTCATTTAAACGCGTTAATTCGATTACCATATTTTCACGACCATAAGGCGCACCGTATCAAAAGGCGCAGTCCAAATTTTGCGTGCTCTGTATTTAATACAAAAAGAGGGCACGGGTTTTACATACATATCCTCTACACCAGGAGTGTCAACCTCAATTCCTGGAGGGCCGGTGTCCATGCAGGTTTTCCAAGTGTTCTGGCATCTACACACCTGATTCAGGTTAACGAGTCATTGTGCCAAATTTGATTGGCTGTTGATTTTACTGTATGTGCATCAGCTGTGTTGAACCAGGAACAAATGGAAAACCTGCAGGGACACCGGCCCTCCAGGAACTGAGTTTGACACCCCTGCTCTGCACCATCCGCCTTACAACAACAACAACAACAACAACAACACATGCACAAACACTCAGATGTGTGCATATTTAAAAATAGATCTTGAGCAAAACTGAGTTTGTTTGGCTTTATTTAAATATTAGTTACAGTCGTCATAAAGTCATTTATCAAATCCATCCAAGTCCTCATCCTCTGTTTCAGAATCTAACAGCTGCACTAAATCCAACGTAGCAGGTTCACTTTCCTTGCTGTCAGAGTCACTTTCTGTACCATGCGGCTCCTCGAAAATGATGCCTGTTTTAACGAAAGCTCGGACCACAGTGCCAGGAGACACGTTAGCCCAAGCACCTACAATCCACTGGCAAACTGCAGCATAACTCGCCCAGCTCTGCCTTCCACCCTTTTTGAAGCTGTGATCTCCTCTGGTCATCCATTGCTGCTGGAGTCTTTCCTCCAACTCTGGCCACCTCGCCTTTTTTCCGCAGAAACTCAGCTGCGTCATCTTTACCTGTCACAGCTCGTTTTCCAGCTTCCTCCACTTACGAACCATCAACTCGTTCATTTTAAATTTTCTTGCGGTGGCTCGATTCCCATGTTCCTCTGCGTAGCTGATTGTCATCAGTTTAAACTGAGCTTCACAAGCGTGTCTCTTTTCCATTTTCAGTGTTGTTAAAACAGCAATGTTCTGCACAAAAAACACACCCGTTGTTTTATACACAATCCACGCCCACACTCCCCCCCTTAACGTTCTCATGTTCTCAACTGCGTCCGCCTCATGGTTCACTAATATGTCTGCAAATCACAAATCACATAGGGCGCACTGCATGATAGGGCGCACCGCTCGTTTTGAAAAAAAAATTGAGACTTTTATGTGCGCATCATGGTCGTGAAAATTCGGTTAATAATTCTGCCGCATTTTAACGCATTAAAAAGATTAACGCAATTAATTATGACGTCATAACGGTGGAGACCCAATGCTTCCGCATTTAAATTTTGGCCTATTGAAGTACCTGTGGTCTTTTCAGCCGTCCTACATCGTCTGCGCTGGCAAATTAACAAGGCAGCAGCGGTCAAACACAACAGACATGGACAAGACTCAGGAGGACGAGACAATTGCAGGGTTGGATCCAGGGGAGGCGTGGGGGCACATGTCTCCCGCCCCAACCCACAAAAAAGTGTTCTTACTATTTTAACTATTATAAACTTTGGGCAAAATTTGCAACAAAATGCAGAAAAATTACTTATTGTTCAAAATGTACTTGGGGGATGCGTGGGGGGAAATGCCTCCTCACATCACCCCTAATGCCCCACCCCTTTACAAAATCCTGGATTCGCTCCTGATTTGAGCCACTGAAAGGCAAGTTTTTATACAAAAATAATAAACACAGGACAGTAAATAAGAATGTAGTAATTTGTAGGTTTTTTTTCAAAAAGGAGTTCTCCTACCACCGGAACAACTCCAGCCTGACATACCATCTAAACATAAAACATGTTCAGGCAAGTTCCTCTGTTGAAAGTGTGGCTACCCTGAGCTCGCTGCGACAAACCAGGCTAGCTGAATTTGGCAAGCGAATGAGCAAATCCACAACATGGAAATTGACAAATACTATCGCAAAGTGGGTTGCTGCTGATTGCAGGACAATTTCTATCATTGAAGATAAGAATGAATCCTAACCCTTGATTTACTTTTCTTACAATGCACCTGGCCTCATGAGGTACCCTTCACCAATAATACTGTAAATTGGATTGAATATCTTCTATTTTAACTGTATTCAATTGATCAGTCATACAGTACAATTTTTTAATATCCTAGAATTCAAATTCTTTATCAGGAGACCTTTAGCAAATATAACGTTAAAATGTGATTAATTCCATTAATTAATTACAAAATCCTTAATTTGAATATTTTTTTTAATCGACTGACACCACTGATTTAAATCTAAACTGACCTCAGTCTGGGCATTGCAGTTTAGTCAAATCGTGACTTGGTTATCAGTACATTTAGTAAAGTATCAAACAAGAAATCTGTGGGTCCGGATGGTTCAACATCATGTTTGTATAGAAACCCTTCAATTTTATTTAATGATATCAAAACGGGCGATAAATACTGAACTAATTGTTATAGTCTTGTTCTACTGAACAGGAACTGATTCTGTTGCGATACCAGCTTCATAACAGATTTAGATCTTAATATTACTTTTGAAGGAACATGACTAATCGTAGAATTGATTTAGTATTGTGTCTCTTAGTTTTAAATTGCAGTTACAAATGAAATGACAGTTTTTCAAATTAAATTATTGATGAAATAAAAAACTTCTTGATTTTTAAATGTACTGTGCAAGTGTAGGATCAATAAAGTAAATCTATCTATCCATCCATCCATCCATCCATCATCTATCTATCTATCTATTTATCTATCTATCTATCTATATCTATCTATTTTTAAAGAAATGCTTTAAGACTTGTGTAAATAGCTTAATAGTAAGACAAAGGTCTGCGTGAAATTATGTACACTGATTCTTCATGTATTGCTTTATGCACGTTTATGCTTTAATTCTATGTGAATGAAACGTGTGAATGATTTTATACAGTTAAAATGTTCTTTGGCCAGGAACAGCTTTCCTCTTTAAGGACAGTAAAGTTTACCTTAATTTTGGTGATAAATGGTTTTAATATTGAACACAGAAGAACACAGTTATTTGGAAAGATCAGTAACTGGGAGAAAAACAATAAATGTAACATTTGCTGTGGTAGTTTAATCTACACCAATCTTTTCTTCTAAAGTTGAAAATTCCTCATTTCCAGTCATCATGTCTGACAACAGAGCTGGAAAGCTTAATCAATTTGTAAATAATAGGGTTGCTTTGTCATGCTTACAAGAATCACAAACATTGTGGGCTTTTTTGTTTTAATTTTCCTATTCATTTGTGCTTTTCTGATTCATAAAGAGAACGTCTGTCTCTGGCTGGTACACCGTCACTATGAAAAAAAGAAAGGATGCCTACAGTGCCCTGCTGTACTTCAGAAGAAAGGGATATGTGGTGAGTCAGCAGTAGAGATATTTTATTGATAAAAATTTACGTGAAATGTGTGGTTAATGACCTGTAAAAAAATATTTTTAAATTTTCGTCCCCCAGACTGCCTGGGCTCAGAACAAGGGCATAAGCCCTGAGTTTAGATCTGGCTGGGATGGGAACTTTGGGACTACTTTTATACAGTGGTCAGAAGTTCGAGAGGACCAGTTAAACAAATTAAGAGAAGGAGGGTACCTGGATCCAAAATCCTTGCGACCAGGTAAAAACATAAAGTTTATACAGTCAATTAAATGACTCGTTAAACAAAGAAGCTTTCATCAACATCTCATTAATAAATTTAAGTGAAAAGTTTTTAACCCAAATATTTAGTCTTTCTTTCTTCATAAAATTTTCTTGCTTAAACATTTCATCATAACTCATTTAATAAAGACAAAGTAAACTGTAGGAGTATAAATGCCTTTATCCAGTAGTTTAATAAAGAGGATCTTTTTTCAGAGTGGAACTCCAGCAACTATTCCGGCGATTCTGACTATTTACCTGCGAGATGGCTGTTTCCAAGGCCACGGGAACCACCTGCTGGTACTGAAACTGAAAAACTGTAACTGTAAAAGTGTGTTTGTACCCAAAAATGTAGTCTTTTGTCTCGTCAAAGAATTTTCTTTCATATACATTTGATCATACCTCATTTAATAAACACTATAAACTGTAGGAGTATGAATGTCCTTAATCCAGTTGTTTAATAAAAAGGAACTTTTTTCAGAGTGGAAGTTCAGCAAATTTTTCAACGATTCCAACAAGCCACCTGAGAGATGGCAGTTTCCAAGGCCACGGGAACCACCTGCTGGTACTGAAACTGAAAAACTGTAACTGTAAAAGTGTATTTGTACCCAAATATTTAGTCTTTCTTCTCTTCAAAGAATTACAGTATCTTGCAAAAAACATTTGATCATACCTCATTTAATAAACAGAATGTAAACTATAGGAGTATGGATGTCTTTCCTCCAGTTCTTTAGTAAAGAGAACTTTTTTTTCAGAGTGGAAGTCGAACAAAGATTCCGGCGATTCTGACGATCCATGTAAGGGACTGCAGTTTCCAAGGCCATGGGAGCCACCTGCTTGTAATGAAATTGACACCAGCTGCGTAAGATCTGACCAGGTCAGTTTTCAGTTATAATTTAATGAAGTTAGCGTATCATTGAGTTCTTAATTGGTCATTGTTTGTTAAATAAAATCATTCTTCTTTTGTTTTCTGGTTCCTTCACAGCAGAGTCCTACAATTGAAGGAAAATCCCCAAAAATTTGGGCCAACACACCCGAGCAAAAGGGTAAATGTGTAAAAGTGTGTTTGTACCCAAAAATGTAGTCTTTCGTCTCGTCAAAGAATTTTCTTTCATATACATTTGATCATACCTTATTTAATAAACACTGTAAACTGTAGGAGTATGAATGTCCTTTATCCAGTAGTTTAATAAAGGGGACCTTTTTTCAGAGTCGAAGTCCAGCAAATTTTTCGACGATTCAGACAATCCACCTGAGAGATGCCAGTATCCAAGGCCACAGGAACCACCTGCCGGTACTGAAACTGACAAACTGTAACTGTAAAAGTGTGTTTGTACCCAAATATTTAGTCTTTCGTCTCGTCAAAGAATTTTCTTTCATAAACATTTAATCATACCTCATTTAATAAACAAAATGTAAACTATAGGAGTATGGATATCTTTCCTCCAGTTATTTAGTAAGAAGAACTTTTTTTTCAGAGTTGAAGTCGAACAAAGATTCCGGCGATTCTGACGATCCATGTAAGAGACTGCAGTTTCCAAGGCCACGGGAGCCACCTGCTTGTAATGAAATTGACACCAGCTGCGTAAGATCTGACCAGGTCAGTTTTCAGTTATAATTTAATGAAGTTAGCGTATCATTGAGTTCTTAATTGGTCATTGTTTGTTAAATAAAATCATTCTTCTTTTGTTTTCTGGTTCCTTCACAGCAGAGTCCTACAATTGAAGGAAAATCCCAAAAAATTTGGGCCAACACACCCGAACAAAAGGGTAAATGTGTAAAAGTGTGTTTGTACCCAAAAATGTAGTCTTTTGTCTTGTCAAAGAATTTTCTTTCATATACATTTGATCATACCTCATTTAATAAACACTGTAAACTGTAGGAGTATGAATGTCCTTTATCCAGTAGTTTAATAAAGAGGACCTTTTTTCAGAGTCGAAGTCCAGCAATTTTTTCGACGATTCCGACAATCCACCTGAGAGATGCCAGTATCCAACGCCACAGGAACCACCTGCCGGTACTGAAACTGACAAACTGTAACTGTAAAAGTGTGTTTGTACCCAAATATTTAGTCTTTCATCTCGTCAAAGAATTTTCTTTCATAAACATTTAATCATACCTCATTTAATAAACAAAATGTAAACTATAGGAGTATGGATTTCTTTCCTCCAGTTATTTAGTAAAGAGAACTTTTTTACAGAGTTGAAGTCGAGCAAAGATTCCGGCGATTCTGACGATCCATGTAAGAGACTGCAGTTTCCAAGGCCACGGGAGCCACCTGCTGGTACTGACACTGACACCAGCTGCGTAAGATCTGACGAAGTCAGTTTTCAGTTATAATTTATTGAACTTAGCGTATCATTGAGTTCTTAATTGGTCATTGTTTGTTAAATAAAATCATTCTTCTTTTGTTTTCTGGTTCCTTCACAACAGAGTCCTACAATTGAAGGAAAATCCCAAAAAGTTTGGGCCAACACACTCAAGCAAAAGGGTAAATGTGTAAAAGTGTGTTTGTACCCAATAATTTAGTCTTTTGTCTTTGCAAAGAAATTTCTTTCATAAACATTTAATCATACCTCATTTATTAAACAGAATGTAAACTATAGAAGTATGGATATCTTTCCTCCAGTTATTTAGTAAAGAGAACTTTTTTTTCAGAGTTGAAGTCGAACAAAGATTCCGGCGATTCTGACGATCCATGTAAGGGACTGCAGTTTCCAAGGCCACGGGAGCCACCTGCTGGTACTGAAACTGACACCAGCTGCGTAAGATCTGACCAGGTCAGTTTTCAGTTATAATTTAATGAAGTTAGCGTATCATTGAGTTCTTAATTGGTCATTGTTTGTTAAATAAAATCATTCTTCTTTTGTTTTCTGGTTCCTTCACAGCAGAGTCCTACAATTGAAGGAAAATCCCAAAAAGTTTGGGCCAACACACTCAAGCAAAAGGGTAAATGTGTAAAAGTGTCTTTGTACCCAATAATTTAGTCTTTTGTCTCTGCAAACAATTTTCTTTCATAAACATTTGATCATACCTCATTTAATAAACACTGTAAACAGTAGGAGTATGAATGTCCTTCATCCAGTAGTTGAATAAAGAGAACCTTTTTTCAGATTGGAAGTTCAGCAAATTTTTCGACGCTTCCGACAATCCACCTGAGAGATGCCAGTTTCCAAGACCACGGGAACCACCTGCTGGTACTGAAACTGACAAACTGTATCTGTAAAAGTGTGTTTGTACCCAATTATTTAGTCTTTCCCCTCTTGAAAGAAGTATCTTGCATAAACATTTGATCATACCTCATTTAATAAACAGAATGTAAACAATAGGAGTATGGATGCCTTTCCTCCAGTTGTTTAGTAAAGATGACTTTTTTTTCAGAGTGGAAGCCGAGCAACGATTCCGGCGATTATGTTTACCCACCTATAGGACGGCTGTTTCCAAGGCCACCGGAACCACCTGCTTTTCCTGAAACTAACACCAGCTGTGTAAGCTCTGACCACATTAGTTTTAAGTTATAATTTACGTAATTAAGTTAGCGTATCATTGAGTTGTTAGTCAGTCCTTGTTTGTCATTTAAAAACATTCTTCTTTAATTTTCTGGTTCCTTCAATGCAGAGAACTACGATTGAAGGAACATCCCAACAAGTCTGGAACCAAACACTCAAGCAAAAGGGTAAATGTGTAAAAGTGTGTTTGTACCCAAATATTTTGTCTCTCGTCAAAGAATATTCTTTCGTAAACATTTGATCATACCTCATTTAATAAACTCTGTAAACTGTTGGAGTATGAATGTCCTTCATCCAGTAGTTTAATAAAAAGGACCTTTTTTCAGAGTGGAAGTCGAGCAAATATTCCGACGATTCCAACAATCCACCTAAGAGATGGCAGTTTCCAAAACCACCGGAACTACCTGCTGGTACTAAAACTGACAAACTGTAACTGTAAAATTGTGTTTGTACCCAAATATTTAGTCTTTCTTCTTTTCAAAGAATTATATCGCATAAACATTTGATCATACCTCATTTAATAACCAGAATATAAACAATAGGAGTATGGATGTCTTTCCTCCAGCTGTTTAGTAAAGAGGACTTCTTTTTCAGAGTGGAAGTCGAGCAAAGATTCCATAATTTCTGATGATCCCCCTGAGAGATGGCTGTTTCCAAGGCCACGGGAACCACCTGCTGGTACTGAAACTGACAAACTGTATCTGTAAAAGTGTGTTTGTACCCAAATATTTTGTCTTTCGTCCAGTCAAAGAATTTTCTTTGCATAAACATTTGATCATACCTCATTTGATAAACACTGTCAACTGCAGAAGTATGAATTTCCTTCATCCAGTAGTTTAATAAAGAGGACTTTTTTTCAGAGTGGAAGTCCCGCAAAGATTCTAACGATTCCAACTACCCACCTAAGAGACTGCAGTCTTCAAGGTTATGGCTACCACCTACTTGTCCTGAAACTGACACCAGCTGCGTAAGTTCTGACCAGGTTTATTTCCAGTTATAGTTTAATTAAGTAAGCGTAGCAATGGGATCTTAATCGGTCATTGTTTGTCATATGAAACATTCTTCTTTAATTTTCTGGTTCCTTCACAGCAGAGTCCTACGATTGAAGATACATCCCAACAAGTTTGGGGCCAAACACTCCAGCAAAAGGGTAAATGTGTAAAAGTGTGTCTGTACCCAAATATTTAATCTTTCATCTCTTCAAAGAATTTTCTTGCATAAACATTTGATCATACCTCATTTAATAACACTGTAAACTGTAGGAATATGAATGGGCTTTATCCAGTAGTTTAATAAAGAGGATCTTTTTTCAGAGTGGAAGTCGAGCAAAGATTCTGATGAATCCGGCTATCCACCTAAGGAATGGCAGTTTCCAAGGCCACGGGAACCACCTGCTGGTACTGAAACTGACACCAGCTGCCTAAGCCTTGACCAGGTTAGTTTTCAGTTATAGTTTAATTAGCAAGCGTATCATTGGGTTCTTAATTGCTCATTGTTTGTCATATAAAAACATTCTTCTTTTGTTTTGTGGTTCCTTCAAACCAGACGATTGAAGCATATATCCAACAAGTTCGGGCCCAAACACTCGAGCAAAAGGGTAAATGTGTGAAAGTGTGTTTGTATGTTAAATAATCAAAATTGAAGAGTCAGGAAAAAAGTACTTTTTTCTAATGAACCACTTGCTGTTTGAGATGTACACGCTCAAGTTAGATGTTAATTTGTATACCAGTGGACTTTTTCCTATATTTGAAATTTGGAATTTCACTCAAAGTTTTTATTGAGTTTTTGCATGTCAAAACAATCATTTATCCAACAACTAATAAATTTGTAAACTATTCTCTGTTAAACTAATTTAGGTGTGTTAAAGGAAAACAATGTTAGAAAACCTGGGAGTACAGGGAGAAACAGCATAAGATTAAAGTAGCGATGCAAAAGGCAAAACAAATAGCCTACAATGACTTTAATGCAAGGTAAGACATTAAGAAAGTAGAGATCCCATTCCAAGGAGAGAGTTCTATGCCATTAAAAGCAGGACTTCTCGAAAACACGCCTGCTGTCCCAAACAAGTTTGGGCAACAAGAGCTGTGATGTCCCGTATAGTCCACAATTTTGGAACATTCAGATAGGATGCATGGGTTAGTTTTTGTTTTTTACACACCACTATTTTAGATGTTTACCCAATATTGTTTGAGTTTAATGTTTATTTAATTTGTTCAAAATTTCTAAATATATACTTTTTTCTTTGCAGATAACAAAGCAAGTAGTCCTTTGATGGGACTTAAAAGGGCGAATCCATTTAAAAGACCTCTGCTACCAACACCCCACAAGATGAAGTGGTCCTACAAACCAAGGTCACCTGTTTCTCCAAGTAGTCCATATCGTTGGGGGGGTTCACATCCTTGGTTGATGCAAAACACTGTCTTTGAACAGTCTGAGGCCATTGAAAACAGACCTTTCAGGGGACACAGAGCAGAATTAAAAAGTGAAGAGCCAAAGTGGGAAAAAGACTCGGATCGTACAGAGACAGATGGGCATGATGAGAGAGAGAGAAGACAGGAGAAAGAGAGGAGGACTCTGGAGAAAGAGAGAAGGAGTCAGGAGAGAGAAACAAGGAGTAAAGAGAGAGAGAGGAGGACTCAAGAAAGTGGAGAGGAGAGAAGTCGCGAGAGAGTGAGGAGGAGTCAGGAGAGAGAAGAGAGGAGTCAGGAAAGAAAGAGGAGGAGCCCGGATAGAGAGAGAAGGAGTCAGGAGAGAAAGTGGAGGAATTGGGAGAGAGAAACGAGGAGCCCGGACACAAAGAGGTGGAGTCAGGAGAGAATGAGGAGGACTCAGGAGAGAGGGGAGAGGAGCCCGGAGAGAAAGAGGAGGAGTCAGGAGAGAATGCAGAGGACTCCTGAGAGAGGGGAGAGGAGCCCGGAGAGAAAGAGGAGGATTCAGGAGAGAATGAGGAGGACTCCGGAGAGAGGGGAGAGGAGTAAGGAGAGAGGGGAGAGGAGCCCGGAGAGAAAGAGGAGGAGTCAGGAGAGAATGCGGAGGACTCCTGAGAGAGGGGAGAGGAGCCCGGAGACAAAGAGGAGGAGTCAGGAGAGAATGAGGAGGACTCAGGAGAGAGGGGAGAGGAGCCCGGAGAGAAAGAGGAGGAGTCAGGAGAGAATGAGGAGGACTCCTGAGAGCGGGGAGAGGAGCCCGGAGAGAAAGAGGAGGAGTCAGGAGAGAATGAGGAGGACTCCTGAGAGCGGGGAGAGGAGCCCGGAGAGAAAGAGGAGGAGTCAAGAGAGAATGAGGAGGACTCCGGAGAGAGGGGAGAGGAGCCCGGAGAGAAAGAGGAGGAGTCAGGAGAGAATGAGGAGGACTCCGGAGAGAGGGGAGAGGAGCCCCGAGAGAAAGAGGAGGAGTCAGGAGAGAATGATGAGGACTCAGGAGAGAAAGAGGAGGAGTCAGGAGAGAGGGGAGAGGAGCCCGGAGAGAAAGAGGAGGAGTCAAGAGAGAGGGGAGAGGAGCCCGGAGAGAAAGAGGAGTCAAGAGAGAGGGGAGAGGAGCCCTGAGAGAAAGAGGAGGAGTCAGGAGAAAATGAAGAGGACTCAAGAGAGAGAGAGGAGGAGTCAGGAGAGTGGAGAGAGGAGCCCGGAGAGAAAGAGGAGGATTCAGGAGAGAATGAGGAGGACTCCGGAGAGAGGGGAGAGGAGTAAGGAGAGAGGGGAGAGGAGCCCGGAGAGAAAGAGGAGGAGTCAGGAGAGAATGCGGAGGACTCCTGAGAGAGGGGAGAGGAGCCCGGAGACAAAGAGGAGGAGTCAGGAGAGAATGAGGAGGACTCAGGAGAGAGGGGAGAGGAGCCCGGAGAGAAAGAGGAGGAGTCAGGAGAGAATGAGGAGGACTCCTGAGAGCGGGGAGAGGAGCCCGGAGAGAAAGAGGAGGAGTCAGGAGAGAATGAGGAGGACTCCTGAGAGCGGGGAGAGGAGCCCGGAGAGAAAGAGGAGGAGTCAAGAGAGAATGAGGAGGACTCCGGAGAGAGGGGAGAGGAGCCCGGAGAGAAAGAGGAGGAGTCAGGAGAGAATGAGGAGGACTCCGGAGAGAGGGGAGAGGAGCCCCGAGAGAAAGAGGAGGAGTCAGGAGAGAATGATGAGGACTCAGGAGAGAAAGAGGAGGAGTCAGGAGAGAGGGGAGAGGAGCCCGGAGAGAAAGAGGAAGAGTCAAGAGAGAGGGGAGAGGAGCCCGGAGAGAAAGAGGAGTCAAGAGAGAGGGGAGAGGAGCCCTGAGAGAAAGAGGAGGAGTCAGGAGAAAATGAAGAGGACTCAAGAGAGAGAGAGGAGGAGTCAGGAGAGTGGAGAGAGGGGCCCGGAGAGAAAGAGGAGGAGTCAGGAGAGAGAGGAGAGGAGTCAGGAGAGAGAGGAGAGGAGTCAGGAGGGAGAGACAAGGGAAGGAAAGAGATAGAAATGGAGGTGGTCAAGTTTCTAAAATTGATGATAATTGCTAAAATAAAAAGATAAAAAAATTGTTTCAAATTTTATTTATTTATGTTTTATTTATTTATTTATTTTCTATGTTTCACATTGTATTATCTGGAGTTCAAAATTATTCATATATGATTCGGCAATTTCAATTAAAAAAAAATGGATGTTTGTTTCTTTGAAAGCTTAAAATTAAGAAACAATACATACAAATCATCCATCCATTGATCTGTCCTGGTAAAGCAAGTGCTGAGCCGAAAAGCAAAGCTCTCGATTTACAAGTCGATCTACGTTCCTACCCTCACCCATGGTCACCAGCTGTGGGTGCTGACTGAAATAATGAGATCCCGGATACAAGTGTCCAAAATGAGCTTCCTCCACAGGGTGGCAGGGCTCTCACTCAGAGATGAGTGAGGAGTTCTGCCATCCAGCAGGAGCTCGGTGTCGAGCCGCTCCTTCTTCAGGTTGAGAGAAGCCAGATCGCTGGTGAGGTGTTTCGAGCACATCCCACCAGGAGGAGACCAAGAGGCAGACCCCGGACCTCCTAGATACGCTATGTCTCACAGCTGGTCGGGGAATGACTCAAAATCCTTCTGGGTGAGCTGGAGGATGCAGCTGGAGTGAGAGAAGCCTGAGCTTCCCGTCTGAGGCTTTTGCCCCGCGACCCGGCCAAGGACAAGCAGAAGATGAGGGAACATAAAAGTTAATGTGAATTCAAGATGACTTAAACATTTAGTAAACATTTTGAATTAAATTGTGACTAAAACCCGGAAGTCGGCCATTTTTTAGGCATAGATCAGGATGAAACTTTCAACAACACAGTATTTTTTATGGTTCTATACTTATGGTTCTATTCAAAGGCGCAATTAGCTTCCACGTCATTGGCGTGATATGGCAAAAAAATTGTCTGGGCTTGAAGCCCAAGAAAAGAAACGATATTTAGAAAAACTATGTTGATGAATTTTTCACGTGACGTCATCGACCCAGACGTATACATCCAATAATTTTAAAGGCCTTCAGATCTGCAGTTGTGTAGCCATTTGTAGTTAAAATAAATTCATTCACAATGTCTAGATACGAAATTGCATTAAAAAAATTATGGTTTTCGGAAATTACAATGAGAAAGATATTACAGATTCAAGGTACAAAAATTGATGGAGTATAAAAGATTACATTTCTAGGTGTCATGATAGATGATAAATTAAGTTGGAAAGATTATACACAAAATATACATTCTAAACTACCAAAACAGATTGAAGTAGTAGGTATTTTTTGCATATAATTTATGATAGTATAATTTTTCCGTATCTAAATTACCGCACAGAAATTTGGGATAATTATTTTAAAACAAGTAAGGATCCACTAAATATTCTTAAAAAAGAGCCATAAGAATAATTCACAAAAAGGGGTTTTATGATCGCACTAACAAGCTTTTTATTTTGTCAAAAACGATCAAATTTAAAGATATATTTAAGCTGCAGACAGCACAAATAATGTTTTCATGAGGAAAATTTAGATGCAAAATTGTAAAGAGAATTGATGGAATGGATATTTTTTTTTTTTTTACCTGTCCTGTCCAGCGTTTTGACAAGCAGAATGATGATCTGTATGTCAAGTATTGCTGGGCAGTTTTGTTCTACCAGGGTCAGCACCATGTGCCGACCCTGACAAGCTTTATTTGTTTATTTTAAATGCTTTACAATCAAAATATATATGCTTTTTGCGCTGGACCTGACAGGAATTACTAAGGAGAGGGGCGGGGGTAGGTGGGGTGAAAAAGAGGAGGAATAGGGTACAGAAGAAGAAGAAAGGGGGAGAGAGTAAAAAGAAAATCTGAAGTTGTAGTATTCTGCATCATAACCAACCTGCTGGATTATCTGAGGGGAAAAAAAAGTACAAACAGGAGTTTAAACCAGTGATAAAACTGACACACAAAACAAAACCTTCTATAGCAAATGATGTACAACACAAACACGTTACTAGAGCTATAATAATATTGGTTGGAAGCAAGGAACATAGCGGACAGTAAACAGAGTGATATAGTGTGCGAGTGTGAGTGAAAGTACATGCATGCTGCCGATGTGAACCATGTGCTTATTAGGACCAACGGATCCTCACCAGCTCCAAAAGATTGGAACAAGGGAGGCAGAGACACACGCTACCCGGGCCCACGCCCATCCAGATCCCGGGACCCCGAGGCCGGGCCGAGGAGCCGCCCACCCAGCCAGCAAGGCGCATAGAGAAACCCATGCCAGGGCCACCCCAGCACCAAGGAGCACGGGCCTCCCCGATGCCAGGACCCACAAGCCTCGGGGCAGACGCGGCAACCGTACCCCACGGCCCTAGGCAAGCCCAGGTGGTGACAGAAGTCAAGGCCCGGACCGAGAGGGGAGCACTCACCCCAAGGGCCCAGGGACCCGACAGTCCCCGAGCCAGGGCTCAACCGGGGGCCCAGCAGGGCCAGGCTACCCCATGTGCAGTCACCACAGCCCAACATCCAGCCAGGTGCCCGACCCAGGCAGCCCAAAGACCATCTCTGCACACCTAATGTCCCTCTTCACTACCCTAGTCCCTCACCTGTAGTCCTGCCAACTCTCTAGTGATGCTCACCCCAGTGCACCTCTTAACCCCAACTGGTGACGAAGGGCCCCGGCAGGGCCAGGCGAGACCGCCCCCGGGCCCGTTTCCCCCATACAAAAACCACACAACCGTATCTCTGGGTGTCTCCCGCCCCCCGGTAGCGGGCAACACAGAAGTGACTGGCCTCCAAGTACCGCAAACCCAGCCCCCCTGCAGGCAGCAGAGCCCCAAGATCCCGGCCGATTCGAAGGGACACAGACGGGTGAAGACCGGCCGCCCTCCCCCGGTCCCACCTGTTTATGTATGTGCTGCAATTGAAGTGGGCGAGAGAGCGCTTGCAGGTGGCGGGCCCTGTCGTTGCCAAGCGGCATTGTCCCCCAACCCGAGGACCTCTCTGTGTGTAGTTTAGTTTGGAATGTGTGTGGTGCCATTGTGCCATGTTCAGTGTCTAAGGTGGAATTTAAAATTGAGGGGGAACGGCATGGGGGCAGTGCAGGTGTCCCCACTTGGCACTCCCTCTCCGAAATACCCCTCAAGACCCTATATGAATATAAATGACTAAGATGCAGTTAAAAGTGGAGTGGAGGATGGGTGCAGACGGGGACTCAGAAGGGGTATCACCCTCCCCAAGCCTCGTCAGCGTGCCCCACCCATCCAGACCCCGCGCTCTAAGTGACAGTGAGCATGTGGCAGTGTGGGACTGGGAGAGAGCAGGCGGATGGGCACAACCGGGGGGAGGGAAACATCCCCCCGGGCGACTGGCTATCCAGCCGGACACGGTAAGCGCCAGGGGCCCTCCGAACCAGCCAGGCAACCACGAGGCAAACAGCACGCTCCAAAAAGAGGCAGCCATGCAGGACACAGCCACTGAGGTAGTGTCCTCCGCCATGCAAGAGCAGCAGGAGACCCCAGAGCCATCAGAAACAACCTCCAATAGGCCCAAGGACCCGGGCCCACCCCACCCTCCAAGGCACCCCGTCACCACACAGCCTCGTCTTACCTCTCCTTTCTTTCTGCTGCACCCTACTTCCTTCCCTAGTCCCCTCCGCAACCCCTCCGTGCAGCAGGTGAGACGTGGATCCCCAGGTCGGGCACCAGGCGGTTCGACCGCAGTGACCACCGCAGGACAGCCTAGGCCCCCCCAGGACCCAGGCAGGAGCCCCAGCCCGCAGAAGCAAGCCCCCAGATCCCCAAGGCCGACCCCCCCAACCCAGCCCCCACCATGACCACCAACCCCAACCAGGGTCCCACCAACGCCGTCTCAGGCCAGCAGCCACTGCCAGCCCCGTACCCCAGCAGGAGCCGGCACAGAGATCCCGATTCCCTCGCTAGTCAAGCGAGCCGCCCCACGCCCCGGCCAATTAGAGCCCCAGGACCAGGTCGACACCAGACCCTCTGGATGCATGGAGACCCCAACCGCCCCCCGCTCCAAGTCCCCGGAACTAGTTTAAATCCGTACCTATTATCACCATGTTCTTACTGAGTGATGTGACTAATCAGCTGGGACCAGAGGGTCACTGAGGTTGAATCATGTTTAAAAGATGCAGACATGATCTCTAAGCTAATGTGGTCTGACAGGAAGTTTTTGTACTGGTTAATGCTAAGAGTGGTTTTGGATTTCCAGTTCAGGAGGATAGTTTTCTTTGCGATACATAAGGCAGTGAGAACCATTTGTGCCTTGTGAGTTTCAATGTTCATTTCACTCAGGTCGCCTAACAAACAAAGCTTTGGACAGGCAGGAACTTTAAGTTTAGTTAATTTTGATAAGTCCTCACAGACTTTATGCCAAAAAGTTTGCACGGGTGCACAGAGCCACAGGGCGTGCATATAGTCATCAACGTTATTACCTGTGCACTGTGTGCAAATCATAGACTGTACAAGGCCCATTTTAAATAGCCTATGTCGTGTGTAGTGAGTTCTGTGAAGAATCTTGTACTGGATAAGTTGTAAGTTTGGACTGTTGGTCATATTAAAGGCATTCAGACAGATCTGCAGCCAGAATTGATGACTGGAGTTTAGTGATAGATTAGATTCCCATTTTGACATCGGGAGGTGGATTGTGTCGTCTATTTTAGATACTAATTTGTAGACTTTCGAGGTGAGTTTAGGATTGTTTAAATTCATGAGTTGTGTCACTGTGAGTGGAAGTTCAAGGTCCAATTGGTTCAAGCGGTACTTAGACGTTATTACGGATTTAAGTTGCCTGTATTCAAGAAACTTACTGTTGCTGATCCCGTGATTTGATGATAAAGATGAGAGGGAGATGAATGCTTTGTTATGAATTATATGTTGAAACTGTTGGATTCCTTTATCCTTCCAAGAATTGAAGCACACCACGCTTTTGTTTAATAGCATATCAGGATTGTTCCAAATGGTGGTGAGCTTACATGGGAATATTGTATGGTTGTTTTTTTTAAGAAATTCCCACCAGACTGTTAGTGTTGAGCTGATGTTTAAACTTCTGAAACACTTGTGGCGTTTAATGCCTGAACTAAAAAAAGGTAGATCAGAGATGTTAAGGTTCTCACAAAGAGTGTTCTCTATATCTATCCAAGGTTCGTCCAATAGGCCAGGTTTCAGCCATTTTAAGAAATAATGCAGTCTATTTGCCAAGAAGTAATCCTGAAAATTAGGCAGCTCTAAGCCACCTCTGTCTTTTGATTTCTGAAGCGTTTTCAAACTAATCCTGGGTGGTTTGCTCTTCCAGAGGAATTGAGAGATACAGGTGTCTAGAGATTTGAACCAAGTGGTCGGAGGTTTGGTTGGAATCATAGAGAACAGATAATTAATTTTGGGTAGAATCATCATTTTAATTGTGGCCACTCTCCCCATTAGTGAAATGGGAAGAGTTTTCCACCTGATGAGGTCTGCTTCGATAGTTTTAAAAAGTTGGGTGTAATTTAATTTGAATAGCTCAGAAAGATTTGGAGAAATATTTATTCCTAGGTATTTTATGTTGCCTGGTTGTAATTTAGTTGAGGGCGGGTTTTGAAAATTGCAATTAATTGATAAAGCTGTGCTCTTACTCCAATTTACGGAGTATTCAGAGACTGAGGAGAATTTATTAATCAGCGAGATTGTTTTACAAAATGAAGATTGTGAGTTTGAAGCAAATAAAATAACATCATCTGCATAAAGACTTATTTTATGCTCTACATTTTTAGTCTGAATGCCTTCAATATCTGTGCTCTGTCGAATAGCAGCAGCTAGAGGTTCAGTAAAGAGAGCGAACAAAGAGGGTGACAATGGGCAGCCTTGTCTGGTTCCTCTTTGAAGGTTGAAGTTTGCTGACGTGTGATTATTTGTTCTAACTCGTGCATTGGGAGAGCTATATAATATTTTGATACAGTTGGTGAAGGAATGTCCAAAACTAAATTTATTTAAGACCGCTATTAAGAATTTCCAATTAACTCGATCGAAAGCCTTTTCAGCGTCCAGTGAAATAATTGTTGCTTTTTGGTTATTGATGGCTGTGTAATCAATTAGGTTAATAAGTCTGCGCATATTAGTGGAGGAATGTCTACCTTTAATAAATCCTGTTTGGTCAGGATGTACAAGGTAAGGTACTACCTTCTCGAGCCTTCCTGCAAGAGTTTTGCAAATTATTTTAAGGTCTGCATTAATTAGGGAAATGGGTCTATAGCTAGAAGGTAATGTGGGATTCTTACCGGGTTTCAAAATTAAAATAATGTCAGCAGAGTTCATACTTGGTGGTAGGTGATTATTCTCTTTGATTTCTGTTGTCATCCTGACAAAGGTGGGGGCTAAAGTTGACCAGAATTTCTTATAAAATTCTGCTGGAAAGCCGTCTGGACCTGGTGCTTTTTTACTGGGCATGTTAGTTAGTGCCTTGTGAAGCTCTTCTGCAGACAGGGGGGCTTCTAAAGGTGTTATTTGCGCTTCCTGTAGTGTAGGTAAGTTGATGTTATCTAGAAAATTATTAATGTCGTTATCAGAAGGGACTATTTGGGGTGTGTAGAGGGATTGGTAGAAGTATTTAAAGGTGCTGTTTATTGTGTTTGGATCATGTGTTATGTTTCCCGATGGGTCTGTGATTGATGATATAGTTGTTTTTTCTTTGTTTAGTTTAAGTTGGTTTACTAAAAATTTCCCAGATTTGTTGCTATGATCAAAACTCTCTAAGCGTAATCTCTGTATTAGAAATTGAGTTCTTTGATTAATTGTCATTTAATTCATGCCTCGCTTTCCTTATTTGATTCAAAGTTTGTTCATCTGCGGAATTATAAGATTCTTCAAGCAATTTAATTCTCTGTTCTAAATCCACTATTTTAGCATCTTCCTGTTTTTTTTATGGGATGAGAAAGATATTATTTTTCCTCTCAAGACAGCCTTCCCTGTCTGCCAGAGAAGGCACGGTGAAATACCTGGGTGGTCGTTGTTTTCTAGAAATGAGGACCATTCTTTAATAAAATAATCAGTAAAGACGGGATCTCTGAGTAACGCTGTGTTGAACCTCCAGTTCCTAGGTGAAGGAGTAGATGTTTTATTTCTAAGAGTCAAGCAAACTGGTGCGTGGTCACTAACAGTGATTGGGTGAATCTGTGTATCTGAAACTGTACTTGACAAAGAGCTACTGACCAGAAAATAATCTAGCCTGGAATATGATTGATGTACAGAGGAGAAAAAGGTGTAAGCTCTCGCTGAAGGATGGTAGGATCGCCAGATATCGCAAAGACCAAGATCCTCCAAACACTGTTTAACAGAGTTTGTGGATTGCCAGGTTCTAGCATTTCTGGCACTATTTAGCCTGTCAGCTGTTGGATCTAAAACCATGTTTAAGTCCCCTCCTATAATTAGTGATTTGTCTGTGTATTCAGAAAGTGTGGAAAAAAAGGAGTGAAAGAAAGCGGGGTCATCTATATTGGGGGCGTACACATTAGCTAAACAAAATGTTATATTTTGAATGGAAAGGGTGAGTATTATGTACCTCCCTTCTGGGTCTAAGATTTTGTTGATTTCTGTGTATTTAATTTTTCTATTTATGAGGATAGCTACTCCTCTTTGTCTAGAATTATAGCAAGCTGAGTATATGTTAGGAAAGTCTGTTGTGGAGAGGACATCCACTGTTGAACTGGACATATGAGTTTCTTGAAGAAAAATCAAGTCTGCCTGAAGGTCTTTTAATTTACTAAAAATTTTTAGCCTCTTTTCTCTGGTCCCAGCTCCGTGCACATTCCATGTGATTAACTTAAGAGTGGACATGCTGTTAATAAGTGTGTCTGTACATGTACAATCTGAGTGTGTTGCTTGTGACTCGCTATGTGTGCTGTTTTTATGTGTGTGTATGTAATATTGGATGTGTGAATGTGTGACTGAGTGTGTTATATGAGTCAGTATTAATGAAAGCATTAATATAGAAGTATGGTTGGAATATGTGGCAGCATAGGTGAGTGGGGGAAAGGAAAAGAGAAAGGGAGTGTGAAAAGCAGGGTTCAAGGGGGGTGCAGTGGGAGAGATGATGGGGAAAAAAAGAAAAAAAAGAAAAACAAAATAGAACAAACCCATAAAGATTAGCCTGTTTCAAGGTGGCGAGAGACTGGTGGCGACTTTAACTATGGTGAGTAAACTGTGTGCTCAGTAAGTTATGCCCAGTGGATAAATTAATACAAAACATAGCTTATTAACAGTGCGAAGTGTGTGAGAGGTGTGGATACATATCTGCTTTTAGTAGAGCCAGGGAGTGGTGTTTTGGTCACGGTGAAGTTGTCCATTTACGAATAGTTTGTCCACAGAGATGACAGCGCGGGCCCCTTCAGACAGTAATTTTCTTCTGATGGGGAATAAGATCTTTCTGCGCTCCAGGATTTCTTTGGGGAACTGATCATCCATTCTGAAGTCGGTCCCCCGGAGCTGATTCCCGCAACGCCGCACCTCTTCTTTTTCTTTGTGGAGCACAAACTTCGCCACGATGGGTCTTGGTCTGCGGCTCCCTGGTCTTGCTGCTCCCATGCGATGCACTCTGTGAAAGTTAATCTCTTTAACTTTCTCTTCTGGGAGCTTCAGTTGGTTCTGGATGAAGTTTTTGATTTCTTCTTCAGTATTTTCGCCTTGCTTTTCTTCTATTCCCATAAACACCAGGTTGTCTCTCATGGATCTTGACTGAAGATCCAGTAGGGACTCTTTGATCTTCTTGTTTTCATCCGACAGCCTGTTCATTCCATCTGTAAGTGATTTAACCAACACCTTCAGGGCTTGATTGTCTGTGGTCAGGGCTACGATCTGTTTCTGGCTGAAATCCAGTGAGACTCTGAGCTCTTGGAATTCTTTGTGTAAGACCTCCAACAGCGACAAACGACCATCCAAGCCAATTAGCTTAGCATCAATGCTATATAGCATATCCCAAGCGGTGGAGTCAGGTTGTCTGGCCGGAGAAGAGGCTCCGGACGATGTTTCCGGGCGGGACCTCTTGCTTGAGGAGGTTCCATTCCAAGAGTTGGTGGATTTACCCATCACGATTCGGTCGAAGGCTTGGTCAATGTACAGGGATAGGCTTTCCAAATCTTCCTCACTGCTATCCAGTTTTAGCCGGGTTGTAGTGCAATGAAAAGGAACAGTAGCGCGACTTTTTGTTCCGCGTGGAGGAAAAAAGAACTGTTGCTAGACTTTTTTCTTAAAATTTCAGCAGCACAACATCTAAATTTACAATTATTCGCCGGGTCTCTACTTTTCTGGCTCACAACATGTCTCTTGTAGGAGCTTCCGTGTCTGCTGTAGGAGCTTCCGTGTCTGCCTCTCTCACTCAGAGATTGGGTGAGGAGTTCTGCCATCCGGGAGGAGCTCGGTGTCGAGCCGCTCCTTCTTCAGGTTGAGAGAAGCCAGATCGCTGGTGAGGTGTTTCGAGCACATCCCACCAGGAGGAGACCAAGAGGCAGACCCCGGACCTCCTGGATATGCTATGTCTCACAGCTGGTCGGGGAATGACTCAGAATCCTTCTGGGTGAGCTGGAGGATGCAGCTGGAGTGAGAGAAGCCTGAGCTTCCCGTCTGAGGCTTTTGCCCCGCGACCCGGCCACGGACAAGCAGAAGACGAGGGAACATAAAAGTTAATGTGAATTCAAGATGACTTAAACATTTAGTAAACATTTTGAATTAAATTGTGACTAAAACCCAGAAGTCGGCCATTTTTGAGGCATAGATCAGGATGAAACTATCAACAACACAGTATTTTTTATGGTTCTATACTTATGGTTCTATTCAAAGGCGCAATTAGCTTTCCACGTCATTGGCGTGATATGGCAGAAAAATTGTCTGGGCTTGAAGCCCAAGAAAAGAAACGATGTTTAGAAAAACTATGTTGATGAATTTTTCATGTGACGTCATCGACCCAGACGTATACATCGAGTACTTTTAAAGGCCTTCAGATCTGCAGTTGTGTAGCCATTTGTAGTTAAAATAAATTCATTCACAATGTCTAGATACGAAATTGCATTAAAAAAAATATGGTTTTCGGAAATTACAATGAGAAAGATATTACAGATTCAAGGTACAAAAATTGATAGAGTATAAAAGATTACATTTCTAGGTGTCATGATAGATGATAAATTAAGTTGGAAAGATTATACACAAAATATACATTCTAAACTAGCAAAACACATTGAAGTAGTAGGTATTTTTTGCATATACTTTATGATAGTTTAATTTTTCCGTATCTAAATTACCGCACAGAAATTTGGGATAATAATTTTAAAACAAGTACAGATCCACTAAATATTCTTAAAAAAGAACCATAAGAATAATTCACAAAAAGGGGTTTTATGATCGCACTAACAAGCTTTTTATTTTGTCAAAAACGATCAAATTTAAAGATATATTTAAGCTGCAGACAGCACAAATAATGTAAAAGGCCTTTAAAAAAAGTTACCATCAAGTGTTCAAAAACATTTGTTTGAAGGATAAGATTCTCATCATTTTTAGTGGTCAATATTTGTTTAAAGCACCACGATCACGAACAAGCAGAAAAAGTTTTTATATTTCAGTTTGTGGAGTTAGAATGTGGAATGAACTAAAAGAAGAATCTAAACAATGTTCTTATATCAATAGGTTTACATTTAAACTAAAAAAAGCAGTTATTGGTTCTTATTAATAGTTGAAAGTCTGGATGTTTTAAGAAAGTTTTTTTTTGTTTGTCTTTTTTTGTGAATGAAACAAGGTTATTATTTTTTACTAATTATTTGTATCAGAAGAAGAATAAAATATAAGTTTTGATTTTGATTGCACTGGTTGAGGAGTGAGGTCAATAAGCATTGCTTCTACTCACTTCTTTTTAATATTCATGAGGAAAATTTAGATGCAAAATTGTAAAGAGAATTGATGGAATGGATATTTTGGTTGATGATGGAGGTACAATTTTGTCAAGTTTTTTTTCTTACTTTTACCAAAAAAAAAAAAAAAACATTCATTTATTCAAGAGTCTAAGAGCAGGAATTTAGCAAGATGTTTTTTTTTTTTTTTTTTTTTTTTTAAACAAAAAGAATACAAACAGAGAAAACGTAAAGAAGAAATCATCATGATAAAAAAAAAAAAGAAAAAAGAGTGCCGACACCTGCTTTGCCCTATCGGCAGAGTGTGGACCTGAAGGTCTGAATGTGCTGAAATAGTTTAGCTAGCATTTGTTAGTTATCTTTTAAATATAATAATACTTAATGTGTAATAATAATAATAATAAGATTATTTAATGTGTATTAATAATAATACTTAGTGTGGAATAATAATAATAATAATACTTAATGTGTAATAATAATACTTAATGTATAATAATAATTACACTTAGATTTTAATAATAATATTACTTAATGTGTAATTATAATAATTTATTCATTCATAAAAATTACATGTGTATTTGTCTTTATACAGTCTTCTTTTTTCCCTTTTTTTTTTTTTTTTAGTTAATTTATTTTATTAGGAGGATAAGCCCCTTGAGATGACACATCTCGCTTTAGAGGGGGTGCTCAACCTAACACGCATGTGTTTGGAGGGTTGGATGAAACCGGAGTACCGGGAGGAAACCCACGCATACACGGGGAGAAAATGTAAACTCCACACAGAAAGGCCAGTGTTTCAAGCCTCGTCCCCCACCCATGGTTTGAACCCACGACCATCTTGCTGAGAGGCCACTGTTCCGTTCCGTCATCTTTCGCTTGTTCCGGGGCTAGGTCGCGGGGCAAAAGCCTCAGACGGGAAACTCAGGCTTCTCTCACTCCAGCTGCATCCTCCAGCTCACCCGGATGGATTCTGAGTCATTCCCCGACCAGCTGTGAGACATAGCGTATCCAGGAGGTCCGGGGTCTGCCCCTTGGTCTCCTCTCGGTGGGACGTGCCCGAAACACCTCGCCTTCGAGGTGCTCCGGTACCTGTGAGAAGCTATGCCAGAGGTATGACTTGAAACTCTCTGTGACGGAAGGATCAACCAGACGTTCCCAGCAGACCCTCACAGATCGTTTGGGCCTGCCAGGTCTGACCGGCTTCCTCCCCCACCATCGAAGCCAACCCACGACCAGGTGGTGATCAGTTGACAGCTCCGCCCCTCTCTTCACCCGAGCGTCCAAGACATGCGCCCGCAAGTTCGATGAAACAATTATGAAGTCAATCATGGAACTGTGGCCTAGAGTGTCCTGGTGCCAGGTGTGCATGTGGACACTCCTATGCTTGAACATGGTGTTCGCTACCGACAATCCGTGACGAGCACAGAAATCAAGCAGCAGAACACCACTCGGGTTTAGATCAGGGGGGCGTTCCTCCCAATCAGAGGCCACTGTGCTAACCAAAAATGTTTTTTTATTTTGGGCAATACAAAAAAATTGAAAACTGATTTACGTGACGTTTCGTGACGTAATCGTCCTGCACACGCACACTACTGAGGACATAAAGAAATTTCAGTGAGTGAAACGTTTCAGAATAACGGACGCGCAGAACATTTCTTCATCCGATTCCTATTATATAATATCTACATTTTGATAGTGTAGCGGAAAAATGGAGATGTCGAAGGACGTCAAGGGTTCAAAGACAAGGTAAGGCAAATTACTAATCGGAAGGTTTTTTTTTTTTTTTATCTTGCTACATCATCAGTTAGGTTTAATTTGACCTTTTTGTTCACAACAACACAATTTAGTAAAATAAAAACTGCCATCCATGTAGAAGTAAATCAAAGTTGTCGATTTGAAGCTTTTTTTTTTTTTTTTTGTTTTTTTTTTTTTACAAACTGATCCGTCCCTCTAGTTTTCCTCAAAAAAATCAACTTGCTGGACCTATTTATTAATAATTCAATTCATTAACATTTGTGAGAGGGCTTTTGTAATTGATTAAAGGAAAATGGAGTTAAAAATTAAAAAATAAAATGGATCAGTGAGTAAAATCCGCCATGTTTTACTGGGCAGCGTGTAGTTTCTGCGCATGTCCGCTTTGAGTGAATCACTCAAAGTTAATAGCTCTACAGGTTTATTCAAGATAAATATTATAAAATCATACGTAGAAAAAGAGCTCTAAAGATAAACACTTAAATTTGATGTAAACTGCTGTACATGTGGATTTATTGTTGTTTTTAAAGAGTCAGCAGCTCCATTATTTATAGTAGGCTATAAATGAGTTAGGGGCAGGGATCATAAGCTTTGGCTTCAGCCTACTCCTTTTCAGACCTTGTACATATTGTTATCTTCGTGTACTTCAAGAAAATGTTTTAATGTCTGGAATAAAAAAAACAAACAAACAAAATAAACAACAATCGGTATAATTGTGGCTTTTAATTCGACTCTAAAACGAGAGAAATATGTATAAATAATAATATTAACAGAAAAAGTGCAACAATTTTTCTGTTGCACTTATGGTGACCTCACCTATGGTCAACAGCTGTGGGTGGTGACCGAAAGAATCAGATCGCTGATATATGAGGCCAAAATGAGCTTCCTATGCAGGGTAGCTGGGCTCTCACTCAGAGTTTGTGTGAGGAGCTCTGAGAGTTGAACATTGACAATGAAGAATCCAATGCACAGGTAACCATGTATTCCTGTGCCAGAGGTAACCTACCATTAGGTTTTCTAAACTTTTTATATGTGTATGTATGTTTTAAAAACAGAATGCCGTCGGGAAATGTTTAATTTAACAACATTTCATTGTGAAACAAAATGCCTACTTGTGTTTTTTTCAGATTTTTCCATCCAACATGGATCCTCATCCTCCCGGGCAACCAATTCCAGTTATAGGATCCTGCCCAAGCTCAAGGTGATCTTAAAAATTACTTGAATTCCTTTAATTTTTAAGGTAACCTTAAGATCAAGGTAATCTTAAAAGTTCCTCATCAGGGTGAAGAACATCTTTTGACTTCTTTAGTTATTTAGCTGTAGAGTAGAATAAGCTAATATTTAAACAATGGTCTTAGACACATTGGATGCTGTTCCCGGGGGAGGGATCTCTCTTTCGTGTGGATCCCCACGAGGTTTCTTTCTTTTTTCCCCTCTGATGGGTTTTTAGGAGTTTTTCTCACTGTGAAGGAGAGTCTAAGGGCAGGAATGTGCTAATATTGTCTAGCTAGCATTTGTTACTTAGTTTTTTTGCTGTATATTTGTGTTTGTACAATCTTCTTTTTTCCTTTTTTTCTTTCTGAATCTGCAATTTGAAGCCCATTGAGAAAAAATTCTGTGATTTTTGGCTATACAAATAAAATTGAATTGAAGTGAAAAAGAAACAAAAAACATTGTTTTCATTCACAGTTGCTTCACACATAATGTGCCTGTTCTTCACACTGTTCATTTTGATTTTGTTTTGTGTGTGTGTGTTTCTGTGCTACAAGATCTTTGCCTGACGAAGGCTGGAAAAATTATATTCTCGACATTTGGAATGAGACGAGGGAGTTGGAGAAAAGCAAGGAGGCAAAAATCCAAAGCCAAAATGGTCTTTGTACCCCAAGAAACCAGATGATTAGCAGTGAGTCAATAACCTGTCTACATTCTAAAAAAAATCCTTGTATATACTTTGTTTATCCCTTAACAGGGAAATTTCTTTGCTGCATTACACTGCAGCAGGCTGCCAGGATCGTGCAAGAAACAGAGGGTTACGTGTCTTCCCCAAAAACATGTAGACATGAGCTCAGTAACATTCGACCCGGCAAACTTCTGGTCTCGGAGCGAACGTTCCACCACTGAGCTATTGCCTCCTCCTACTAAGAAATATAGATACAAGTTTAAACATTCTTTGTAACCACGTTGTTAACTTTTTTTTTCCGATTCAGTTTACAGTTGTACTCTCTGGATAAGATGTATGGATGAAGGATGTTCGGAGCAAGATAATCGAAGGCTTTTTGAGGAATTTGAAGAGGTCGATTCTGTTATTGTAAGTGAAATAGTACAAACAACCATACACACACACTCATTCTGAGGGGCCACTGAACCTGACATGCATGTTTTTGGAGGGTGGGAGTAAACTCGAGTACCAGAAGGAAACCCGGTACCCAACGGGGGGTACCGGGTACCCCCCGTGAGAAGATGCCTGATGAATGGAGGAGAAGTATGCTGGTTCCTATTTTTAAGAACAAGGGAGATGTGCAGAGTTGTGGTAACTACAGAGGAATAGAACTGATCAGTCAAATGATGAAATTATAGAAAAAAGTTGTCCAAGGTAGGCTAAGGTCTTAAGTACAAATTCGTGAGCAGCAGTATGGTTTTTATGCCCAAAAAAAGCACTAAAGATGCTGTATTTGCCTTGAGGATGCTGATAGAGAAGTACAGAGAAGGCCAGAGAGAGCTGCACTGTGTCTTCGTAGATCTAGAGAAAGCGTATGACAGGGTGACTAGAGAAGAACTATACGTGACCTATACGCTAGGCTGAAAAGCAAGGAGGGAGAGATGGACCTATACAGGTTGGCAAGACAGAGAGACAAAGATGGGAAGGATGTGCAGTAAGTTAGAGTGATTAAAGACAGGAATGGATGTCATTTGACAGATACCAGTAATGGGACAGGAAGATGGAAAGAGTACTTTGAAGAGTTGATGAATGAAGAAAATGAAAGAGAACAAAGAGTAGAAGACGTTACCATAGTGGACCGGAAAGTGGCTAGGATCAGTAAGGTAGAAATAAAGAGGGCAATGAAGAGGATGAAGAGTGGAAAGGCTCTGGGTCCTGATGACATCCCTGTAGAAGTATGGAAGTGTTTAGATGAGGTGGCAGTGAAGTTTCTGACTGGGCTGTTTAACAGGATATTAGAAGGTGAGAAGATGCCTGATGAATGGAGGAGAAGTGTGCTGGTTCCTATTTTTAAGAACAAGGGAGATGTGCAGAGTTGTGGTAACTACAGAGGAATTAAACTGATCAGCCATACGATGAAATTATGGAAAAAAGTTGTTGAAGCTAGGCTAAGGTCTGAAGTACAAATTTGTGAGCAGCAGTATGGTTTTATTCCTAAAAAGAGCACTACAGATGCATTATTTTCCTTAAGGGTGCTGATAGAGAAGTACAGAGAAGGCCAGAGGGAGCTGCACTGTGTCTTCGTAGATCTAGAGAAAGCGTATGACAGGGTACCTAGAGAAGAACTATGGTATTGTATGAGGAAGTTTGGTGTGACAGAGAAGTATGTTAGAGTGGTCCAGGACATGTACGAGGGCTGTAAGACAGTGGTGAGGTGTGCTGTAGGTGAGACAGAGGAGTTCAGTGTGGGGGTGGGACTGCACCAAGGATCTGCTCTGAGCCCTTTGCTGATTGCTGTTGTGGTGGAAAGGCTGACAGACGAGGTCAGACAGGAATCCCCATGGACAATGAGGTTTGCAGATGACATTGTGATCTGTAGTGAGAGGAGGGAAGAGGTGGAGGAAAAGCTGGAAAGGTGGAGGTTTGCACTAGAAAGAAGAGGAATGAAGATTAATCAGAGTAAAACAGAGTACGTGTGTGAATGAGAGGGATCCAAATGGAAAAGTGAGGTTACAGGGAGAAGAGATAAAGAAGGTGGAAGATTTTAAGTATCTATGATCAACAGTCCAGAGCAATGGAGAGTGTGGAAAAGAGGTGAAGAAGCGTGTTCAGGCAGGCTGGAATGGGTGGAGAAAAGTATCAGGTGTGAGGTGCGACAGAAGAGTTTCAGCTAGAATGAAAGGAAAAATGTACAAAACCGTGGTGAGACCCGCCATGCTGTTTGGTCTAGAAATAGTAGCACTGAAGAAAAGACAGGAAGCAGAGATGGAGGTAGCAAAGATGAAGATGCTGAGGATCTCTCTGGGAGGGACCAGGATGGACAGGATTAGACATGAGTACTTTGTACATCAGGGGAATAGTGTAGGAGAAAAGTTTATCTTGGGTTTCTGTGGGAACTTGGCTTGACCGAGGAACTGGGCTGTGGAGTTGGTGGTGGTTTGTATAATGTGTTTGTGTGCCAGAACATAATGACCCAGAACACAGAACAATGACCCAGGTTATCGGGACATGGTCCTGCCAAGTGTCCAAACAATTGGATAAACAAAATGTTCCAGGAAAGGTAGTTGTGTAAGGACGATGTTTGACGCAGACGATTGTGTAAGACAGGATGTTAGGCCAAAGAGTGTGTGTGTGTACGTATAAATATGGGAGAAAGACCGAGATTGGGGGGCTCATTCTAAAAACTCTGACCGGTCACGCTGAAGTGTTCTCTGACTTTATTCATGAATAAACAGACCCTTTTGAGTACTGAGCTGAGTCCGATTCCACTTCATTTTTCCCCAACAAATTGGCGCCCAACGTGGGGCCGCGAAGGTTACCGTGCCGCATCCCCTCCGATCATCTCCGAGCTCGATGACAAAGAATACGAGGTAAGAGAATTATCTCTTAAATTGGTGATTTAATTGGTGATTTGGTTTGGGGAGGCGGCACGGGGCCTGGCGGCTCCGAACTTGGACTCGGCTGTGCTCGGAGGGAGTGAGAGCCATAAATTAGGTTGATTTAATTGGCAAATAATATCTAAAATAACAAAATAAATAAACTAAGCATTAATCAATTAAAAGAAACTTAAGTACAAATAAGCCCCCCCCCCCGTCCTTCAGTTTTAGGAGGAGGGGAGGAGAAGGAAAAAAGGATCCAAAAAATGTGTGAAGCGCTGTTGTGAAATTCTGGTCTGCTAGAGAAAAGCAGAGGCAGAGAAAAAGTTGTTTGGCCATCAGCTTAGCCCAAAGCTGTGAGTGTGTCAGGCTGCAAGGTAGCAGCTGTTATACGAGTGCTGAAATTCTGGATAAACTTTGGCGAGCCAGCCAGGCGAGCGGGGCGCATGGAAAATGTGACCTTAGAGCTCAGATGAGTAGGTAACGTAAACCTTGATTGCGTCAATCCGAAGAGCTTACACGTCCCTGGGCTCAATTAAAAGGACGGACGCAGCGTGCCTACAATTGAATACGTGGAAAATTTTCTGCGCTAAGGGAGGGCTCCTCCACGGAGGAGTATCCCCGTAAGTTCGTTCAGCACTTAGTGGGTGATTTTATGACAATAGACTGATCAAAATATTATAAATAACTGCTAGATTGTGTCCGGACGCATTATTCCTCAAATCCTGTCTTGACTATATGTATACTTCCAAACTTCTTCTCTCGCTTACGTCCTATACGCTCGGGCTCTCCTTCGAGCGAGTGTGTGCTTTCCTGTTGGTGGGTTCCCTGTGTGAATCTGCTGTCTCTGATTGGGGGGAGGGCCGGCTCTCTGTGTGTGGGTATGTGTGTGAAAGCGCATTTTGATTGAAACCAGATGTGCGGAGCGCGTGGAATGTGTGCGTATGCTTGTGTGTAAACTGAGAAAGCGCTCAAGAGTAAACTAAAAAGACTGGAGCTCCATAAAAAGTTAAAATCTGACGTAACAAAACTTTGAAACTGTACTTAAGAACCAAACAAAAAAGACAAAATTATCTCTATTGGTCTGGACCCTTGTACAGAATAAACTGATGATTATAATCTCGTGCAAATGTGTAAATGCTTTGTAAATTTGTGCGCATAACATGTAAAAAGGGCGTAGCGTAGAGGCTGTGTGTGTGTTCCATTTGTTCATCTGAATCTCACTGTGAGCTGCGTAGCTGGTTCTGTGGATGAGGATTGAGCGTTGGTGTTGCGGTCTATTTCCCCAGTGGACAAGCAGTAGACTGGATCAAATATCGATTACGTAGGGCGGTCTCCTGTCACGCCCCTTGCATGTGTATGGCTGATGCGATTGTAGGAGGAGACAAAAGGAGGAGAAAGGTGATAGGGGAGTGGACATAGTTTATGCTGCTGTCTGGGTTGTGCTTGGAGAGTTGCCAAAGAGCCCCCACCAGCTCTCTCGCTCTGACTGTGCGAGCAGGCTGATAAGGAAAAAAAAAAAAAAAAGAAGAACGTTTTTCCAAACCCTTTATTTTAGAAAAAAAACTACTCATTCCAACTTAGGAGTTTAGCTTTAACTCAGTTTAATTATTTTGAGCAGGGTAACATCCCTACAATAAAAGGAGCATAAAATAAGTTAACCTGAATTGATTAACCATTTAGAACGAATAAAAAGGACTTTAAACGCGAACAAAATAATAAACACATTTTAACAGTCAGCTTAAACAATCTCAATAAGGAAGATGGCCTTGCAAACGAAGGCAACCTTGACTCCAAACACTATTTTAAGTGTGAAGTACCCACAGTGGGTCAATGAAATTCCAAAAATATCGGAAAAATGGCACAAGCGAACTCAAAGGCTCGACTCACCTTGGCCTAAAGATGGTACATTTGATGTTTACGTGTGCACAATAATGGAAACTCGAATTAAAGATTACAAACCTAAAGATCACAGTAAAAAACGCAACCAAAAGAGACAGACTGAATTACAAATACTCGATTTGTTTAGAACCGAAGGCCAAAACTATAGAGATAAAATCAGAGAAAAACGAGCTGAACTGAACACTCTTAAAATAAAGAGCAACAATGAGAAAAACCTAGATTTCAATACATCTGCAGGAATATACCCATCTCTAGCTGGAACATTAAGCATTAATGGGAACTTTGAGTATGACAAAGCAAATACCCAGAAGGGAGTCAGCTTTAATTTAAATGCGGAACCTTCTCCTCAAAGGGCACCGGGAAGATCAGTGGAAGCTGCCGAACTGGAGAAAGGAACAGAAGGTGGTCGCTCTCCATCTGCAGAGCAGGGTCAGTACGATAGTGTTGAGGGGATAGAACGGGAAAATCCACAGCCTCAGCATTGTAGCACAGGACGGAAGGAAAGAAAGACCAGACTGAGCCAAGTACTAGACTGCTATAGTGAACGAACTTCTCAGACAGGGGGAGCACAGAAGGGGTCGTTCTGGATTGATTTGGCTGACCCATTAAACGCGAATCAACCCAGAGGAAGGAAAAAAAAAAAAACATTTTTTGATGAGTGTGAAGAGGAACTAAATGAAATGTACAACACATATTGTGGTAAGAAGCTTGACCCTTTGTCAGTAAATGCAGAAGCTCACTCCGAAACAGTCGGAAATCAGAAAAAAGGAAGAGAAGAGCGATATGATCTTAGATATCGGCCTCACATACATCCACCAGATCGATATACTGATCCAGGTCAATTTCCAATTTTAATAAAAGGAACACAGGCACACTACATACCATGGCAGTCTGTGGATTTGACTGGGCTGGTTGCCCGGCTCCCTGACTTACATGACGGTGCAGCTAAATGGATTCGGGTCTTTGAGGAAGAGACAGTGGGGAAGATGTTGGCTATTGGTGACATAAAGGCAGTTCTGGCACAGGTTTTGGGGGTTCCAGCTATGGAAAACATCATCCACAAGACTGGTTATGTCTGGATGAAGAGTCACAGGGCTGATGGGACTGAGTTTAATGCTTACCGTGCTTCCATATGGCGGGCTCTGAGGGAGGAATTTCCCAACAAGATTGACCGCAAAGCACTGAAAGGTGAGCCATTGATGGACAATGAGAATCCCATTGCATACATAAACAAACAAATGAAGAGGTGGAAGCAAGAGACAGAGGAGGAGCCTGAGTGCTCTCCGCTCTTAATGACTCTGTTCAGAGAAACAATAATTGAAGCCTTGCCGGCCCCAGCCCAGGCCAAACTGGAGGATGTGGTGGGGCTGAGTACTATGCCACACAGACAGTTCCGGGACCATGTGGTCCACGTGGTTGAAAAATACAGAAAAGAGCAGGAACAACAGAGGGAGCAAGACATGCGGAATCAGAGAAAAGTCACGCAGCTCCAGTTGAATGAACTGCAGAACAAAGGCAGAGCGAAGACGCAGGCACCGGTGCTGAGTGCTGAACCAAGGGACAGTGCAGGATGGGTGCCAGCACAAGGTGCAGCCCCTCCAGTGAGATCACAAGCTCCCCAAGTCCAACAACCACCAGTCGTTAATGTGTACTCCCAGCAGGCCCCAGGACCGAGGAATGGTCGGTTTGCAGGGGGTCCAAGGCCTCAGAGGGGGAGTCCAAGGGCTCCACAATCTCCAGGTTTGTGTTGGGGCTGCCAGTCGCCGAGCCATTTTTGGAACCACTGTCCTAAAAATGTAGGAACAGCTCCACCAGGCGGGGCGTGGGGTCGCCAGCCAAGGCCCGGTCAAGGCCCAGCAGCCGTGCGGAAACCTAGTCCAGTCAACCACTGGGCAGGTCCAAAATATGGTTATTAGGGGTGCCCAGAGAGTCCTACGGGGGAGAATCAGTTTCCAATTATATCTACGGAACCAGGAAAAGAACCCATGATACATGTAGAATTGGAGAATAAATTAACACCTATGCTAATAGACACTGGAGCATCATATACCTGTGTAAGTCCAGCCTATGCCGCACACCTCCCCATGTCAGACAAGTTTGTCAAGACAGTAGGATTCTCGGGAAAAACTCAAATAACCCCAATGACAGTACCAGTGTCTATAACCATGGCAAATAAAACAGCAAAACTACCTATTCTTGTGTCTGATCAAACACCTGTAAACCTACTAGGAAGAGATGCACTTTGTAAATTAAAAGTTAACATTCAGTGCTCCCCTCAAGGGGTGTTCATCGACGAAATTGGCGTGAATTATCAAATGTGTCAGCAACTGCAATGTGCAAAAGTTTATTGGCTAGGAAATTTTAATGAGCAAGTGAATAACGTTGTAGCACCATGGAAACCGTTCTTACATATGCAAATTCCAAAAGCGCGGAAACCAATTTCTGAATATCACTGCACCATGTTCTATGATCCTTCCTGTAGTGAGATTTTTGAGGAAAAGTGGGATAAATTGACAGAAAATATAACCGTTGAGTTAGTGACAAATTACATTATTGTTGGGAAACAGGGAGCAGCTATTAATGTGGAGGCAAACCCATTTATCTCAGACTGGTATAATGTTCCAGAATCAGAGCCACACATTACCCTGTTAGTAAACGAAGGTCTTGAACCAAAAGACCTGGGACCAATGATTAAAACCGCAAAGCAGCAAACATGGGTACAGACAGAAAACCCGTTGATGTCCAAAACCAGGGATGAGTCGATGCTCAAGATCCTGTGTGGAACTTCACTTATCGCAAAACCACAGGTCATAACAGTTCCAACTAAAAAGACTGTTAAACAAATGGTGCAGGCTCAAGAAAACCATCTAAAAAATGAAATGCTGAAGCAAGTACCAGATTATGTGTGGTCTAAACATGACACAGATGTAGGAGTGGTAAAGTCGGCTAATCCAGTCCAAATACAGTTGAAACCAAACGTGAAAATACCATACCGACCCCAATATCCATTAAAACCAGAGGCGGAAGAAGGAATTAGCCACACGATACAAGGGCTTCTGGATGCAGGTGTGCTAACTGAGGTATCCAGCCCGTGTAATACCCCCATTCTACCAGTGTTCAAGGCAGGAAAATCTAAGTACCGGTTAGTGCATGACTTACGAGCTGTGAATGAAATAGTTCAGGACTGGCCAGCTGATGTTCCCAATCCTCACACTTTGCTCACAAACATTCCTCCTAAAGCTAAATTTTTTACAGTAATCGACTTATGCTCAGCTTTTTTCAGCATTCCGTTAGCTGAAGAGTCTCGGTATCTTTTTGCGTTCACATACAGGAAAAAGAAATATAGCTACACCAGGCTACCACAAGGATTCAAACATAGCCCCCATGTGTTCAACCAAATTTTGAGAAGGGACTTGGAAGGTCTACAAGTTAGTAGTACGCTGCTACAATATGTCGATGACTTGCTGATTTGTTCAGAAACAATTGAGGAGTGTCACAAAGACTCTGTGATACTGCTAAAGAGACTGTCCGAGGGGGGACATAGAGTGTCTCAAAACAAAATGCAGTACTGCCAGGCACAAGTAGAGTATTTGGGAAGAATGATCTCGCATGGAGCCATTGCGTTGACTCCGTCACAGTTGGAGGGAGTCAGTAAGGCTCCACGGCCTCGAACAGTGGGTCAAATGATGACGTTTTTGGGGATGACAGGTTTTAACTCAGAGTGGATTGAAGATTATGCCCTTAAAACAGCTCCACTTCGAGAGCTGATGAAGGAAACAGGGACACAAGCCTTGTCAACTCCTTTGCAGTGGACCAGAGAAGCCACAATAGCTTTTGAGACTATCAAACAGGAAATGCAAACAGCGCCTGCGTTAGCAACGCCAAATTATGAGAAACCTTTTTTACTATATGTGTCAAATCGCCATGACATGTATGCGACAGCCGTGTTGATGCAGGAGACGTGCAGTGGGAGGAGGAAGCAACCCATTGCCTACTATAGTTCAAAACTTGACAGTGTAGTACAGGGATGGCCGCCATGTTATCAGGGCTTGGCAGCAGTGTACTATGCTTATGCGAAAGCCTCATCAGTAACGATGGGGTATCCAGTGACCATCTACACTCATCACAAAATAACAGAATTAGTGGATCAGGGAAGGTTTGTGGTGAATCAATCAAGATGTGTGCAGTTTGCAGCATTGTTGACACATCCTGATGTGACAATCAAGCGTTGTACTACGGTGAACCCAGCAGATGTGGTTCCATTTGACTTTGAAGGGGAGCCTCATGAATGCGTGGCTGAGTCTATGAAATATTCCAAGTTGAGGCCTGATCTGGAGTCAGTCCCGCTAGTAAATGTCGATGTCACGTACTTTGTGGATGGTTCGTGTTACAGAGATCATCTGGGTAACCATGCAGGCTATGCTGTAGTTGAACCGAGAGAGGATGACTTTGCGACAGTTAAAGCGGAACACTGTGTGCAACCATGTTCGGCTCAGTTAGCAGAACTAAAGGCTTTGACAGCAGCTTGTGAACTAGCAAATGGGAAAGTTGCCAATGTATTCACAGACAGTTCTTATGCGCATGGTGTGTGTCATCTTTTTGGAGCCGTGTGGAAACAGAGAGGTTTTCGGAGAACGGATGGAACACCTATTCAGCATGAACAACAAATAGTCGCTTTAATCAGAGCTATGATGCAGCCTTCAAAGTTAGCTATAATTAAGTGCCAAGCGCACAGGAAGGGGAATGATAGTGTGACAAAAGGAAACAATGCAGCAGACATTGCTGCTAAGGAAGCATCTCGTAGCAAAGTTGCAATACTATCACCCGTGATTGCGATAAACACATTGGCTACGCCAGAAGACATCATTTTGATGCAACAAAATGCAAGTTTGAGTGAACGAAGCCTGTGGGAGAAAAGGGGTGCCTCGACAGATGGGAAAGGGTTGTGGAGATCACATGAGGGCTTGTTGGTGGCTCCGGTGACTCTTCTGACGGTCCTGGTGTCTGAGGCACATAACCCTGACCATAGTGCTCGAAAAGAAGTGATTAGACGAATAAGGAACCAAGGATATTGGTCACCCTACTTGCAAGCAATGGTGGATGAGATCCTAAGTCAATGTGAAGTCTGTGCAGTGCGAAATGTGAGGAAAGGTATTCAAACCCCGGCTGGACATATTCCAGTGCCGGAAGGTCCATTCAAACACTTAATCATAGACTATGTTGATATGCTCAAAACAGTGCAGGGAAAACGCTATATGGCTGTGATCATAGATGCGTACAGCAGATGGGTAGAGGCCGTGCCATCCAAAGATCTGGGGGCTGAATCCGTGGTGAAGTTTTTGGTTAGAGAGGTAATACCACGGTTTGGCTTCCCATCAAAAATCTCGTCTGACAATGGTGCCGCGTTTGTTCAAAAAGTAGCACGAGGGATCTTACAACAGCTGCGAATCAAACAACACCTGGGAGCTGTGTATCATCCACAGAGTCAAGGTCTCGTTGAAAGAGTCAATGGGACCCTCAAAACACGCATTGGTAAAATTTGTGCTAGTGCAAAGTTAAACTGGGTCGACGCTTTGCCGCTTGCTTTGCTGAGTTACCGCATGCAAACTCATAGTGCTACTCACTTATCGCCGCATGAAATGCTTACTGGCCGACCAATGCCGACCCCGCAGTTCAGGGAGCCGTACAAAGGCCCCACTTTGGAGCAGTTGCAAGGTGAATTATCTGAATATGTAAGACAACTAACTGCTATCCATAAGTCTATATATTTGCAGGAAAAACGTAAGGAGTCTCAGCTACAGGTGGAGTTGGAGAGGCTGGTGAAGCCAGCTGACCGGGTCTACATTAAGGTGTTCCGGAGAAAGTGGCACGAGCCGAGACGAGAGGGGCCTTACGTGGTGGTTCGAGCTACGCCAACTGCTGTCCAAGTCGAGGGCAGCACCACGTGGTATCATCTCAACCACTGCACCAGGGCTACCTGCCCAGATGAGGAGAGTAAAGTGCCGTTGGGGCTTCCAAGAGAGTGGTACGATGGGTCACACACTCCAGCTGCTAATGAGACTTGTTCTGCTCTGGCTACTGACAGGAAACCTGCAGAGTGCAAGCCTGTCAGAGACATTGGTGCCTCACGAGAAGCCACAGACAAAGGTGAATCTGACTCGGGAGGAGGCGGGTCCGGACCAGGAGGGCCTGCCACCGAGACCACAGACTGCAGATGGGGTTAAGTTTAACAGAAGTTCGCAGGTTGTGGCCAGATCTCCAGGGCTATTGGGGGAAGGGATATCGATGATTATCCGTCTCTTTACATCGAAGGTTGACGGTCTGATAGGGAAAACAGAGACAGTGCCCACATTGGCGCCCCTGCCCGCGGACGGAGTGTTGACAAAGCCAACTATAGCTCATGAGATGACCACAACAGCATCCGTTAGAGTGTATACGTTTTATTATGGTAATCGGGTTCAACAACCAACAAGACGTAAACACCCTAGAAAAGTGACCCCGAGTATGAGCGAAGCACAGGGTACTGCGGCTAGACCCGGTCAGCAGAATGCAACTAACCAAGGGCCTCTTTTGTTAAGTACGAGGATAGCCCCAGAGCAGGGAAACCAGGACGTTGGCGTACGAGGGAAACAGATAGTGGTTGATCTAAATTTGACTGGATATGTTGACCTTTCTGACGGGACAGATGGTCAACAAGGGGGTGAGAGTGAGCAGTATGGTCAGGATAAGACAGGACTACACGTGAGGAGTTTTGGGAAGATACAAGAGAAACTATGGTTAAAAGCCAATCACAATAGCTGGTACAAGTGGGCGTGGTATACAGCTAAAGATTTAACATCAAAAGAGTGCGTCCTATGTTCTGCAACACCAGGTTCAGTCCCCGTAGTTGTACCAGAGAAACACACGTTTGAAGATTGTGCGAAAATACAGCAGCAGGAATGCAGAGAAGGTCGATTTGTCCCACCAACACAGGTAATGTCACTCTTCAAACTCCCGATGTGTGCAATTCAGTGCAGGTTAATGCATGGATATCAGGATAATCTAAATTATTTAAGCAGGAAACACCTTACTAAAGTGTGTGCTGATTTTAATATTCGTACATCACAGGATAGACCTCCTGCCACGTATACAGTAGACGAACTCGCAGACTATGAATGTTTTGCCAGTGGAGGATTTTTAACCCTTAATAACAGCAGTAATGTGGGAAACACCAGTGTAAATTGCAAGGTAACTTGGGTAGCCTCCTGGTTCCCGCATGCAAATATGACTCCAATATTTCCTACAAAACCAATCTGGTATGAAAATCCAGAGCCCCTAGACCAAACCTGTCACAATATCACAATGACAATACCTTTTTTGCAGTTTTTAGCAGCACAGTCACTGGCAGTAGCAGATAGCTTTTGGATGTGTGGTAATAATGAGCTAAGGAACACTTTACCATATGGGTGGATAGGTTTGTGCGCTCTAGTACGAATGAAAGTCCCATTGTTAATGATTTATCCAGGAATAAAACAGGAAGCTAGCCCAAATGATACGAAAATCCCTTTAAGAGTAAAGAGGCATCTGGTAGAGGATCAGGTAGTGAAGTTGGACATGATCGGACAACCACGAGGTATCCCAGAAGAGTTCAAGGCTAGAAGCGAAATTATTGCAGGGTTCGAGGCTATCATACCTATAATTGCCATCGTAAAACAGGCGGAATGGATAAATTATATTTATTTTAACCAACGTTTAACAGTGCATGAAACTAGTCATATGGCATGGCAGAATAGGCAAGTGTTGGATTGGATGTTGGCAGAGAAGGGTGGAGTATGTCACATGTTTGGAGAATATTGCTGTTCCTACATCCCCAATAATACAGCTGTAGAAGGAACGTTCACGAAAGCGATGGAGAGACTTAGTGGACTGCAGACTGAACTAGCTGAAAATGCAGGGCAGAATGAAGCTTGGAGCTGGTTGGGTTCATGGGGACAGTGGAAGGATGTGCTTGTAAAGGCAGCTTTAGGGGCAGCTATGGTCCTTATTGGCCTGATCCTGCTGGTCGGCTGCTGTGTGCCAGTCACAAAGAGCCTGTGCCTCAAACTCCTGGACGCGAGGGTCCAAAAGATGACGGTGAACCGAATGGCTGAGTTCCAGATGGTCCAGATGCACATTGAGAACCTGTGTCCCGAGGACACCAAGGGAGGAAACGGCTGGAGTGACGTAAGTGTGTGACCCCGGCGTGGGAGGTGTCACAGGAGCTGAAAGACCTCTGGAGCTGTCGAAAGTATCTTTCAGTAAACTCCTGTGGCTGGAACAGCGGAGAACTATTTCATTTTTCTTTTCTTTTGCTCGATTGAGGAACAGCTGGTTTCCGCAGCTGTAGAAGAGTGCGCGTCATTGACTATGAACGAGGACGGTAATGAAAGGGAACTCCCTCTGCAAGTCCGGAATTGCAGAGCTGTCAAAGGAAAGAGTCCGCAACCACGTGACTTGTCATTTTTGTGGCACTGACCTGGGTACAGGTCCAGACAAATGCGAGACTGTGAAAGTCGGTTGGAAGACTGTTAGGACTGAAACAAAAGTTTGTGAAAAAAAAAAAAAAAAAAAAAAAAAAAAAAAAAAAAGAGAAAAAACATATAATGGAGTGTGATGTCATATGTGTTTGGATGAAGTGTCTTTATAACTGTTTTACATGATTATAAATTACCTGCCTGAAATAAGGTGATGTATCTGGGGACATATGTATCCTGCGGGGTTGCTGTTGGACGGCGCCAAAGCAGCAATATAGTTTCCCCTCTACCAATCAACAATTTGAGTATGTCAAAGGGTCTGATCGCCGGAGGGGTTTTCGATATTGCACATATGACTCACAGATGCATACCTGACTGTGATCGTTGCAAGCTGCTCCTGTGATAGTAAGACACAGAGTAGGGGGTGACGCTTAATGTGTTCAGAAAATGCGAGGTGGAACTGATGTTATATTCATAGGATCATACCTACATCATCTGCTAGACTTATAGTTACTACAGTATTATCTGTGTGAGGTTCCTAGAGGGTTATGAATATACATGATTTTACTCATTATACGTTATCATGTTTTGAATCCAATTTTGTAATCCAATGTTTTGTAATCAAATTTTACTGTGCATTCGCACTATATATTTCACTGTGGTATTCCGTATAAATGCATACGAAGCTAAGTTTACTGTGTAGCCCAGCACATCAGTTATACATGTATTACTCTTTATCTGCGCATTAGACACCTGCTTGTGAGCAGCACTTACAGGACTTTTTTTTCAAGTGTTGTATAAGGTTTGCACTATTTCATACCTGTAATCATTTGCATTAGTCACAGGCTTACAGTTTACTCATGTCTATTAAAGTACAGAGGGTGTCTACGTGGTGTTCGTGGCAATTGAAGGTCGCTTCGCGACCTGAGGGGGGATATGTAGGAGAAAAGTTTATCTTGGGTTTCTGTGGGAACTTGGCTTGACCGAGGAACTGGGCTGTGGAGTTGGTGGTGGTTTGTATAATGTGTTTGTGTGCCAGAACATAATGACCCAGAACACAGAACAATGACCCAGGTTATCGGGACATGGTCCTGCCAAGTGTCCAAACAATTGGATAAACAAAATGTTCCAGGAAAGGTAGTTGTGTAAGGACGATGTTTGACGCAGACGATTGTGTAAGACAGGATGTTAGGCCAAAGAGTGTGTGTGTGTACGTATAAATATGGGAGAAAGACCGAGATTGGGGGGCTCATTCTAAAAACTCTGACCGGTCACGCTGAAGTGTTCTCTGACTTTATTCATGAATAAACAGACCCTTTTGAGTACTGAGCTGAGTCCGATTCCACTTCATTTTTCCCCAACAATAGCACATGTTAGAGGTTTTGGGGATAAAGTTCGAGAAGCAAGACTGAGATGGTTTGGGTACGTTCAGAGGAGAGAGTTCATAGGAAGAAGGATGCTGGATTTGGAACCACCAGGAAAGAGGACTAGAGGAAGGCCAAAGAGGAGGTTCATGGATACAGTGAAGGAAGACATGAAAATAGTTGGTGTGACCAAAGAGGATACAGCAGATAGGATTAGATGGAAGAAACTAACTTGCTGTGGCGCCCCTAAAGGGAAAAGCCGTAAGAAGAAGCAGAAGAAGAAGAAGAAAGAGAGCGTCTGACTCTGGCTGGTACACCGTCACTATGAGGAACAGAGAGGATGCCTACAGTGCCCTGCTATTCTTCAAAAGAAATATATTTGTGGTGAGTAAGCAGTAAAGATATTTCATTGATAAAAAATTCGTGAAAGATGTAGTTAATGACCTGTAAAAAATTATTTTTAAATCTTCATCCTCCAGGCTGCCTGGGCTCCGAACAAGGGAGTAAGCCGCAAGTATAGATCCGGCTGGGATAGCAACTTTGGGACTACTTTCATACGGTGGTCAGAAATTCGAGAGGACCAGTTAAACAAGTTGAGAGAAGGAGGGTACCTGGATCCAAAATCCTTGCCACCAGGTAAAAACAGAAAGTTTACACAGTCAATTAAATGACTCGTTAAACAAAGAAGCTTTCATCAACATCTCATTGATAAATATAAGTAAAAAGTTTTTAACCCAAATATTTAGTCTTCTGTCTCGTCAAAGAATTTTCTTTCATGAACATTTGATCATACCTCGTTTAATAAATACAAAGTAAACTGTAGGAGTATAAATATCCTTCATCCAGTAGTTTACTAAAGAGGACGTTTTTTCAGAGTGGAAGTCGAGCAAAGATTTTGACGATTTCAACTATCCACCTAAGGGACGGCATTCTCCACGTCCACGGGAAACACCTGCTAGTACTGAAACTAAAACCAGCTGCGTAAGCTCTGACCAAGTTAGTTTTCAGTTATTGTTTAATTAAGTTAGTGTATCAATGGGTTCTTAATCGGTCATTGTTTGTAATATAAAAACATTCTTTTTTTTGTTCTCTGGTTCCTTCACAGCACAGTCCTACGACTGAAGGAACATCCCAACAAGTTTGGGCCGCCACGCGCGAGCAAAAGGGTAAATGTGTAAAAGTGTTTTTGTACATTCAATGCTCAAAATTGAAGAGTCAGGAAAAAAGCACTTTTTTCATGAACCACTTGCTGTTTGAGATGTATACGTTCAAGATAAATGTTCATCTGTACACCGGTGTACTTTTTCTTCTGAATATTTTTGGAATTTCACTCAAGTTTTTATTTAGTTTTCTCATATCAAATCAATCATTTATCCAACAACTAATGAACTTGTAAACTATTCTCTGCTAAACTAATTTAGGTGTGTTAAAGGAAAACAATGTTAGAAAACCTGGGAGTACAGGGAGATACAGCATAAGATTAAAGTAGCGATGCAAAAGGCAAAACAAATAGCCTACAATGACTTTAATGCAAGGTAAGACATTAAGAAAGGAGAGATCACATTCCAAGGAGAGGATTCTATGCCATTAAAAGCAGGACTTCTCTCTGATTGCAATAAATACACGCCTGCTGTCCCAAACAACTTTGGGCAACAAGAGCTATAATGTACCGTATGGTCCCCAATTTTGAAACATTCAGATAGGATGCATGGGTTAGTTTTTGTTTTTTACACACCACTATTTTAGATGTTTACCAAATATTGTTTGACTTTAATGTTTATTTAATTTGTTCAAAATTTCTTAACATATACTTTTTTCTTTGCAGATAACCAAGCAAGTAGTCCTCTGATGGGACTTAAAAGGGCGAATCCATTTAAAAGTCCTCTGCTACCAACACCCCACAAGATGAAGTGGTCCTACAAACCAAGGTCACCTGTTTCTCCAAGTAGTCCATATCGTTGGGGGGGTTCACGTCCTTGGCTGATGCAAAACACTGTCGTTGAACAGTCAGAGGCCATTGAACACAGACCTTTCAGGGGACACAGAGCAGAATTAAAAAGTGAAGAGCCAAAGTGGGGAAAAGACTGGGATCATAGAGAGACAATGGGCAAGGAGCGAGAAAGAGAAGACAGCAGAGAAAGAGGAGGACTCAGGAAAGATGAGAGGAGTCGGGAGAGAAAGAAGAGGAGTCAGGTGAGAGTGAGAAGGAGTCAGGAGAGAGAGAGGAGCGGAGTCAGGAGAGAAAGAGGACAAGTCAGGAGAAAGAGAGGAGGGGTCAGTAGAAAGATGAGAGGAGTCAGGAGAGAAAGAGGAGGAGTCAGGAGAGAGAGATAAGGGAAGGAAAGAGATAGATATGGAGGTGGTCAAGAATAAAAAAACAGGTGGGAAAAAGAGAGAGACAGGGGGTGAATAGTAGGAGCAGAAATGACGGTTGGCGGGAAATAGGTCAAGTCATCTGGAAGAAAATGAGGTGAGAATGTCGAGAGGGTGCAGGAGAGGGACAACAGTGGCAACAGAGCCAATGATCAAATTAAAATCTTAAAAGATTCTAAAATTGATAATATTTGATAAAATAAAAAGATAAAAAAATGTTTCAAACGTTATTTATTTATGTTTTATTTATTTATTTATTTTCTATGTTTCATATTGTATTATCTGGAGTTCAAAAGTATTCATGTATGATTCGGCACTTTCAATTAAATAAAAAAAATGGATGTTTGTTCCTTTGAAAGCTTAAAATTAAGAAACAATACATTAAAATCATCCGTCCATTGATCTGTCCTGGTAAAGCAAGTGCTGAGCCAAAAAGCAAAGCTCTCGATTTACAAGACGATCTACGTTCCTACCCTCACCCATGGTCACCAGCTGTGGGTGGTGACTGAAAGAATGAGATCCCGGATACAAGCCGCCAAAATGAGCTTCCTCCACAGGGTGGCAGGGCTCTCACTCAGAGATTGGGTGATGAGTTCTGCCATCCGGGAGGAGCTCGGTGTCGAGCCGCTCCTTCTTCAGGTTGAGAGAAGCCAGATCGCTGGTGAGGTGTTTCGAGCTCATCCCACCAGGAGGAGACCAAGAGGCAGACCCCGGACCTCCTGGATACGCTATGTCTCACAGCTGGTCGGGGAGTGACTCAGAATCCTTCCGGGTGAGCTGGAGGATGCAGCTGGAGTGAGAGAAGCCTGAGCTTCCCGTCTGAGGCTTTTGCCATGCGACCCGGCCACGGACAAGCGGAAGACGACGGAACATAAAAGTTAATGTGAATTCAAGATGACTTAAACATTTAGTAGAATTAAATTAAATGATTGAATTTAAATTAATTGAATTAAATTAAAACAGTGCTTTCACCCTAGTGACTAAAACCCAGAAGTCGGCCATTTTTGAGGCATAGATCAGGATGAAACTATCAACAACACAGTATTTTTTATGGTTCTATACTTATGGTTCTATTCAAAGGCGCAATTAGTTTTCCACGCCATTAGCGTGATATGGCAGAAAAATTGTCTGGGATTGACGTGCAAAAACGAAACGATGTTTAGAAAAACTGCGTTGATGAATTTTTCACGTGGCGTCATCGACCCAGACGTATACATCCAGTAATTTTAAAGGCCTTCAGATCTGCAGTTGTGTAGCCATTTGGAGTGAAAATAAATTCATTCACAATGTCTAGATATGAAATTGCATAAATAATTGATGGTTTTCAGAAATTACAATGAGAAAGAAGATATTACAGTTTCAAGGTACAAAAATTGATAGAGTATAAAAGATTACATTTCTAGGTGTCATGATGGATGATAAATTAAGTTGGAAAGATCATACACAAAATATACATTCTAAACTAGCAAAACACATTGAAGTAGTAGGTATTTTTTGCATATACTTTATAATAGTTAAATTGTTCTATACCTAAAATACTGCGCAGAAATTTGGGGCAATATTTTTAAAACATCTACAGATCCACTAAATATTCTTCAGAAAAGAGCCATGAGAAAAATGCATCAAAGTGGTTTTATGATAACACTAACAAGTTTTTTATTTTGTCAAAATGATCAGATTTAAGGACATAATTAAGCTGCAGACAGCACAAATTGTTGTGGTGTGGAAGGAGGAGTTTTAAGTTTTAATGTTTTAATCCATGTAGCACTCTGACGCTTGATTTCAGGTGTAGAGTGCATTATAAATAAAATACATTATTATTATTATTATTAAAAGGGATCAAAATGGTTTTCAAAGAGTTCATTTCAGTTCCAAAGGATATCCGCAGGGTCGGGAGTCAGCCAAGGCTGGAAGGCATGAAGACCCGACGAGGAATGCTGGTGAGGCTGCCTTTAAATTGTCAGCAGAGAGATTAGGCCCAATTGGTCCAATTCAGGTAGAATTGGGGGAAAGGTGAGATGTTACCTGGCTCCCTCCAGTGGTGGTTGAGGGAATCACAACACAAATAATGTACAATGCCTTTAAAAAAAAGTTACCGTCAAGTGTTCAAAAAAATTTGGTTGAAAGAGAAAGTTCTTATAATTTTTAGGGGTCAATATTTGTTTAAAACACCTTAAGCACAAACAACCAGAAAAAGTTTTTGTATTTCAGTTTGTGGAGTAAGAATGTGGAATGAACTAAAAGAAGAATCTAAACAATGTTGTAATATCAATAAGTTTAAATTTAAACTTAAAAAAGCAAATATTGATCCTTAGTAATAATTGAAAGTCTGGATTTTTTATGAGAGTTTTTTTTTTTGTTTGTCTTTTTTTCTGAATGAAACCAGGTAATTATTTTTTACTGATTATTTGTATCAGAAGAAGAATGAAATATAAGTTTTGATTTTGATTGCACTGCTTGAGGGTGAGGTGAATAAGCATTGCTTCTACTCACTTCTTTTTAACATTCATGAGGAAAAATTTAGATGCAAAATTATAAAGAGAATTGATGGAATGGATATTTTGGTTGATGATGGAGGTACAATTTAGTTTTTTTGTTTTTTTCTTCCTTTTACCGAATAAAAATCATTCATTTATTCAAGAGTCTAAGAGCAGGAATTTAGCAAGATGTTTTTTTTTTCCTTTTATTGATTTTTGTACAAAAAGAATCTAAACAGAAAAAAATTTAAGAAGAATCATCATGAAAAAAAAAACCTGAAAAATAGAGTACCGACACCTGCTTTGCCCTACTGGAAGCGTGTGGACCTGAAAGTCTGAATGTACTGAAATAGTCTAGCTAGCATTTGTTAGTTAGCTTTTAATAACAATAATACTTACAGTGTAATAATAATAATACTTAATGTGTGATGATAATAACAATAATAATACCTAATGTGTAATAATAATATTGATAATAATACCTAAGGTATAATAATAATTACACTTAGATTATAATAATAATAATACTTAAAATGTAATTATAATAATTTATTCATAATCATTTTAATGTGTATTTGTCTTTATACAGTCTTCTTTTTCTTCTTTTTTTTTTGTTTAGTTTATTTATTTTTTTAGGAGGATAAGCCCTTTGAGATGACACATCTCGCTTTAGAGGGGGTTCTTAACCGAACACGCATGTTTTTGGAGGGTGCGAGGAAACCGGAGTACGCGGAGGAAACCCACGCATTGACGGGGAGAATATATAAACTCCACACAGAAAGGCCAGTGTTTCAAGCCTCGTCCCCACCCATGGTTTGAACCCACGACCATCTTCCTGAGAGGCCACTGTGCTAACCAAAAATGTTTTTGTTTTTTTATCTTATTTTGGGCAATAGAAAACAATTGAAAACTGAATTGCGTGACGTTTCGTGACGTAATCGTCCTGCGCACGCGCACTACTGAGGGCATAAAGAAATTTCAGTTTGTGAAACGTTTCAGAACAACGGAGCGCAGGTTTCTTCATCAGAATCCTAATAAATTCCTATTATTCTTTCCTATTAGATTCCTATTAAATAATATCTACATTTTGATATTGTAGCGGAAAAATGGAGATGTCGAAGGACGTCTTGAACTGGGCCGAAGTAGAAGGGTTCAACGACAAGGTAAGGCAAATTACTAATCGGAAGGTTTTTTTTTTATCTTGTTACATCATCAGTCAGGTTTAATTTGACCTCTTTGTTCACAATAAGATATTTTAGTAAAATAAAAACTGCCATCCATATAGAATTAAATCAAAGTTGTCGATTTGAAGGTTTTTTTTTTTTTTTTTTTTTTTTTACAAACTGATCCGTCCCTCTAGTTTTCCTCAAAAAAATCAACTTGCTGGACTTATTTATTAATAATTCAATTCATTAACATTTGTGAGAGGGCTTTTGTAATTGATTAAAGGAAAATGGAGTTAAAAATTAAAAAATAAAATGAATCAGTGGGAAAACGTCTAAGTCGGTGTTTGAGCGGGAAAATCCGCCATGTTTTGCTGGGCTGCGTGTAGTTTCTGCGCATGTCCGCTTTGAGTGAAGCACTCAAAGTTAATATCTCTACAGGTTTATTCAAGATAAATATTATAAAATCATACGTAGAAAAAGAGCTCTAAAGATAAACACTTAAATTTGATGTAACCTGCTGTACATGTGGATTTTTTGTTGTTTTTAAAGAGTCAGCAGCTCCATTATTTATAGTATAAATGAGTTAGGGGCAGGGATCATAAGCTTTGGCTTCAGCCTACTCCTTTTCAGACCTTGTACATATTGTTTTCTTCTTGTACTTCAAGAAAATGTTTTAATGTCTGGAATAAAAAAAAACAAAACAAAATAAACAATAATCGGTATAATTGTGGCTTTTAATTCGACTCTAAAACGAGAGAAATATGTATAAATAATAATATTAACAGAAAAAGTGCAACAATTTTTCTGTTGCACTTATGGTGACCTCACCTATGGTCAACAGCTGTGGGTGGTGACCGAAAGAATCAGATCGCTGATATATGAGGCCAAAATGAGCTTCCTATGCAGGGTAGCTGGGCTCTCACTCAGAGTTTGTGTGAGGAGCTCTGAGAGTTGAACATCGACAATGAAGAACCCAATGCACAGGTAACCATGTATTCCTGTGCCAGAGGTAACCTACCATTAGGTTTTCTAAACTTTTTATATGTGTATGTATGTTTTAAAAACAGAATGTCGTCGGGAAATGTTTAAATTAACAACATTTCATTGTGAAACAAATTGCCTGCTTGTGTTTTTTTTAGATTCTTCCATCCAACATGGATCCTTCTCCTCACGGGCAACCAATCCCAGTAATAGGATCCTGCCCAAGCACAAGGTGAGCTTAAAAATTCCTTGAATTCCTTGAATTTTTAAGGTAATCCTAGGATCAAGGTAATCTTAAAAGTTCTTCATCAGGGTGAAGAACATCTTTTGACTTTTTTAGTTATTTAGCTGTAGAGTAGAATAAGCTAATATTTAAACAATGGTCTTAGACACATTGGATGCTGTTCCCGGAGAGGGATCTTTCTTTCGTGTGGATCCCCACGAGGTTTTTCATTTTTTCCACTCTGATGGGTTTTTAGGAGTTTTTCTCACTGTGAAGGAGAGTCTAAAGGCAGGAATGTGCTAATATTGTCTAGCTAGCATTTGTTACTTAGTTTTTTTGCTGTATATTTGTGTTTGTACAATCTTCTTTTTTCCTGTTTTTCTTTCTGAATCTGCAATTGGAAGCCCATTGAGAAAAAAATCTGTGATTTTTGGCTATACAAATAAAATTGAATTGAATTGAAAAAGAAACAAAAAACATTGTTTTCATTCACAGTTGCTTCACACATAATGTGCCTGTTCTTCACACTGTTCATTTTGATTTTGTTTTGTGTGTGTGTGTTTCAGTCCTACAAGATCTTTGCCTGACGAAGGCTGGAAAAATTATATTCTCGACATTTGGAATGAGACGAGGGTGTTGGAGAAAAGCAAGGAGGCAAAAATCCGAAGCCAAAAAGGTCTTTGTCCCCCAAGAAACCAGATGATTAGCAGTGAGTCAATAACCTGTCTACATTCTTAAAAAAAATCCTTGTATATACTTTGTTTATCCCTGAACAGGGACATTTCTTTGCTGCATTACACTGCAGCAGGCTGCCAGGACGGTGCAAGAAACAGAGGGTTAGGTGTCTTCCCCAAGGACATGTAGACATGAGCTCAGTGGTATTCGACCCGGCAAACTTCTGGTCTCGGAGCGAACGTTCCACCACTGAGCTATTGCCTCCTCCTACTTAGAAATATAGATACAAGTTTAAACATTCTTTGTAACCACGTTGTTAACTTTATTTTTTCCACTTCAGTTTACAGTTGTACTCTCTGGATAAGATGTATGGATGAAGAATGTTCGGAGCAAGATATTCGAGGGCTTTTTGAGGAATTTGGAGAGGTCGATTCTGTTATTGTAAGTGAAATATTACATACAACCATTCACACACACTCATTCTGAGGGGCCACTGAACCTGACATGCATCACAAAAAGGCCAGTTTTCCAGGCCTCGTCCACATCCACAACTCTGACCCATGATCTTCTTGCTGTGGGGCCACTGTGCTTACCCACTGCGCTACCATGCCGCCCCTAATGTTGTTTTATTTCTATATATTTAGAGCTCTTTTGACACGCAAACATTGATGAAATCTTTTTTCTACTGGAAAGCTCTGAAACATTTGTATTCCTTCGATCCAACTCTTTTGTAATGAACACTTTAATACTGTGGCAGAGTGGTTAGCTTTATGGCCTCACAGCAAGAACGTCGGGGTTTGAGTCCCGGGTGGGACGAGACTTAGAACACTGGCCTTTCTGTGTGGAGTTTACATGTTGTTCCCAAGCATGTCTGTTCTCCTTCCACCCTCCAAAACATGAGTGTGTGGGGCCCACGACAGACTGGTAACCTGTTTGGGGTCTACTTGTCTCTTGCCTGAAATCAGCTGGAATAGGCTCCAACAGCGTTAGGAAGAAGTGGTTCAGAAGACAAACAAATATAAAAGCTGAACTAATCTAAAAAAGCTGGCCTTTAAAAACAATGACAGGGTTGGAGTAAAGACTGCTCAAAAGAACTTAAACATTGCAATAAAAAAAAAGCTGGAGATAAATATCGTCTGGCTGTTGTGACTCACATAATGCTAAAGACACCAAACGCCAATGTGGTACATATGCTCTAAATCCAACATAGCAGGTTCACTTTCCTCGATGTCAGAGTCACTTTCTGTACCGTACGGCTCCTCGGAAATGATGCCTGCTTTAATGAAAGCTCGGACCACAGTGCTAGCAGACACTTTAGCCCAAGCAACTACAATCCACTGGCAAACTGCAGCATAACTCGCCCGGCGCTGCCTTCCACCCTCCGTGAAGCTGTGGTATCCTCTGGTCATCTATCGCTGCTGGAGTTTTTCCTCCAAACCGTGGCCACCTTGCCCTATTCCCGCAGAAACTCAGCTGCGTCATCTTTACCTGTCGCAGCTCGTTTTCCAGCTTCCGCCACTTACGAACCATCCACTGGTTCATTTTAAATTTTCTTGCTGCAGCTCGATTCCCATGTTCCTCCGCATAGCTGATTGTCATCACTTTAAACTGAGCTTAGTAAACGTGTCTCTTTTCAATTTTTAAGTGTTGTTAAAACAGCAATGTTCTGCACTAAAAACACACACATATGGATTGTGTGGGCAAAATCCATGCCCACACTTCCCCCTTTAATGTTCTCATGTTCTCAACTGCATCCGCCTCATGGTTCACTAATATGTCTGCAAATCACATAGGGCGCATCGCATTATAGGGCGCAACGCTCGTTTTGAAGACAATTTGAGACTTTTATTTGCGCTTTATGGTCGTGAAAATACGGTAATTAATTCCGCCGCATTTTAACGCGTTAAAAAGATTAACGCAATTAATTATGATGTAATAACGGTGGAGACCCAATGCTTCCACATTTGAATTTTGGCCTATTGAAGTACCTGTGGTCTTTTCAGCCATCCTACATTGTCTTCACTGGCAAATTAACAAGGCAGCAGCGGTCAAACACAACAGACATGGACAAGACTCAGGAGGATGAGACAGTTGCGGGGTTGACCACTAATTTAAACCTAAACTGACCTCAGTCTGGGCATTGCAGTTTAGTCAAATCGTGACTTGGTTATCAGTATATTTAGTAAAGTATCAAACAAGAAATCTGTGGGTCCGGATGGTTTAACATCATGTTTGTATAGAAACCCTTCAATTTTATTTAATGATATCAAAACGGGCAATGAATACTAAACTAATTGTTATAGTCTTGTTCTACTGAACAGGAACTGATTCTGTTGCGATACCAGCTTCATAACAGATTTAGATCTTAATATTACTTTTGAAGGAACATGACTAATCGTAGAATTGATTTAATATTGTGTCTCTTAGTTTTAAATTGCAGTTACAAATGAAATGACAGTTTTTCAAATTAAAATAATGATGAAATAAAAAACTTCTTGATTTTTAAATGTACTGTGCTGTGGTTTTTAAAGAAATACTTTAACACTTGTGTAAATAGCTTAATAGTGAGACAAAGGTCTGCGTGAAATTATGTACACTGATTCTTCATGTATTGCTTTATGCACGTTTATGCTTTAATTCTATATGAATGAAACGTGTGAATGATTTTATACAGTTAAAATGTTCTGTGGCCAGGAACAGCTTTCCTCTTTGAGGACATTAATGTTTACCTTAATTTTGGTGATAAATGGTTTTAATATTGAACACAGAAGAACGCAGTTATTTGGAAAGATCAGTAACTGGGAGAAAAACAATAAACCTAACATTTGCTGTGGTAGTTTAATCTACACCAATCTTTTCTTCTAAAGTTGAAAATTCCTCATTTCCAGTCATCATGTCTGACAACAGAGCTGAAAAGCTTAATCAATTCGTAAATAATAGGGTTGCTTTGTCATGCTTTCAAGAATCAAAACATTCTAGGCTTTCTTGTTTTACTTTTTCTATTCATTTGTGCTTTTCTTATTCATAAAGAGAACTTATTTCAAGAAAAGGCTGGAACACAGGGTGACTTATAAGAGTGGAGGAAGGGGTACACAGGTTGATTACATTTTGTGTAGGCGGTGTAATCTGAAAGAGATCAGTGACTGCAAAGTTGTAGCAGGAGACAGTGTAGCCAAACAGCACAGGATGGTCGTGTGTAAGATGACAATATCAGTGAGGAAGTTTAAAAAGACGAAGGGAGTGCAGCAGACTAAATGGTGGGAGCAGCTAAAAGGAAGAGTGCTGCTGGAACTTTATAAAGGAGTTGAGACAGGCTCTTGGTGAGCAGGAGAAGCTTCCAGATGACTGGACAACTACAGCTAATGCGATCAGGGAGACAGGCAAGAGAGTACTTGGTGTGTCATTTGGAAGATGGATAGAGAGACGTGGTGGTGGAATGAGGAGGTGCAGGATTGTATCAAATGAAAGAGGCTGGCTAAGAAGAAGTGGGACACTGAGAGGCCTGAAGAGATTAGGCAAAGTACATGGTGATACACCGTAAGGTTAAAGTGGAGGTGGCAAAGGCAAAACAGGTAGCCTATGATGACCTATACGCTAGGCTGAAAAGCAAGGAGGGAGAGATGGACCTACTATACAGGTTGGCAAGACAGAGAGACAAAGATGGGAAGGATGTGCAGCAAGTTAGAGTGATTAAAGACAGGAATGGATGTCATTTGACAGATACCAGTAATGGGATGGGAAGATGGAAAGAGTACTTTGAAGAGTTGATGAATGAAGAAAATGAAAGAGAAAAAAGAGTAGAAGACGTTACCATAGTGGACCGGAAAGTGGCTAGGATCAGTAAGGTAGAAATAAAGAGGGCGATGAAGAGGATGAAGAGTGGAAAGGCTCTGGGTCCTGATGATATCCCTGTAGAAGTATGGAAGTGTTTAGATGAGGTGGCAGTGAAGTTTCTGACTGGGCTGTTTAACAGGATATTAGAAAGTGAGAAGATGCCTGATGAATGGAGGAGAAGTGTGCTGGTTCCTATTTTTAAGAACAAGGGAGATGTGCAGAGTTGTGGTAACTACAGAGGAATTAAACTGATCAGCCATACAATGAAATTATGGAAAAAAGTTGTTGAAGCTAGGCTAAGGTCTGAAGTACAAATTTGTGAGCAGCAGTATGGTTTTATGCCTAAAAAGAGCACTACAGATGCATTATTTTCCTTGAGGATGCTGATAGAGAAGTACAGAGAAGGCCAGAGGGAGCTGCACTGTGTCTTCGTAGATCTAGAGAAAGCGTATGACAGGGTACCTAGAGAAGAACTATGGTATTGAATGAGGAAGTCTGGTGTGACAGAGAAGTATGTTAGAGTGGTCCAGGACATGTACGAGGGCTGTAAGACAGTGGTGAGGTGTGCTGTAGGTGAGACAGAGGAGTTCAGTGTGGGGGTGGGACTGCACCAGGGATCTGCTCTGAGCCCTTTGCTGTTTGCTGTTGTGATGGACAGGCTGACAGACGAGGTCAGACAGGAATCCCCATCGACAATGATGTTTGCAGATGACATTGTGATCTGTAGTGAGAGGAGGGAAGAGGTGGAGGAAAAGCTGGAGAGGTGGAGGTTTGCGCTAGAAAGAAGAGGAATGAAGATTAGTCAGATTAAGACAGAGTACATGTGTGTGAATGAGAGGGATCCAAATGGAAAAGTGAGGTTACAGGGAGAAGAGATAAAGAAGGTGGAAGATTTTAAGTATCTATGATCAACAGTCCAGAGCAATGGAGAGTGTGGAAAAGAGGTGAAGAAGCGTGTTCAGGCAGGCTGGAATGGGTGGAGAAAATTATCAGGTGTGAGGTGCGACAGAAGAGTTTCAGCTAGAATAAAAGGAAAAGTGTACAAAACCGTGGTGAGACCGGCCATGCTGTTTGGTCTAGAAATAGTAGCACTGAAGAAAAGACAGGAAGCAGAGATGGAGGTAGCAGAGATGAAGATGCTGAGGATCTCTCTGGGAGTGACCAGGATGGACAGGATTAGACATGAGTACATCAGGGGAACAGCACATGTTAGAGGTTTTGGGGATAAAGTTCGAGAGGCAAGACTGAGATGGTTTGGGTACGTACAGAGGAGAGAGAAGGAAGAAGGATGCTGGATTTGGAACGACCAGGAAAGAGGACTAGAGGAAGGCCAAAGAGGAGGTTCATGGATACAGTGAAGGGAGACATGAAGATAGTTGGTGTGACCAAAGAGGATGCAGCAGATAGGTGTAGATGGAAGAAACTGACTTGCTGTGGTGACCCCTAAAGGGAAAAGCCGTAAAAAGAAGAAGAAGAAAGAGAGCGTCTGTCTCTGGCTGGTACACCGTCACTATGAGGAAAAGAGAGGATGCCTACAGTGCCCTGCTATTCTTCAGAAGACATATACCTGTGGTGAGTAAGTAGTAAAGATATTTCATTGATAAAAAAAAAAAAATACGTGAAAGGTGTAGTTAATGACCTGTAAAAAATTATTTTTAAATCTTCATCCTGCAGGCTGCCTGGGCTCCAAACAAGGGAGTAAGCCGCAAGTATAGATCCGGCTGGGATAGCAACTTTGGCACTACTTTCATACGGTGGTCAGAAATTCGAGAGGACCAGTTAAACAAGTTGAGAGAAGGAGGGTACCTGGATCCAAAATCCTTGCCACCAGGTAAAAACAGAAAGTTTACACAGTCAATTAAATGACTCGTTAAACAAAGAAGCTTTCATCAACATCTCATTGATAAATATAAGTAAAAAGTTTTTAACCCAAATATTTAGTCTTCTGTCTCGTCAAAGAATTTTCTTTCATGAACATTTGATCATACCTTGTTTAATAAATCCAATGTAAACTGTAGGAGTATAAATGTCCTTCATCCAGTAGTTTACTAAAGAGGACGTTTTTTCAGAGTGGATGTCAAGCAAAGATTTTGACGATTTCAACTATCCACCTAAAGGACGGCATTCTCCATGTCCACGGGAATCACCTGCTCGTACTGAAACTAAAACCAGCTGCGTAAGCTCTGACCAAGTTAGTTTCCAGTTATTGTTTAATTAAGTTAGCGTATCAATGGGTTCTTAATCGGTCATTGTTTGTAATATAAAAACATTCTTTTTTTTGTTCTCTGGTTCCTTCACAGCAGAGTCCTACGACTGAAGGAACATCCCAAAAAGTTTGGGCCCCCACACGTGAGCAAAAGGGTAAATGTGTAAAAGTGTTTTTGTACATTCAATGCTCAAAATTGAAGAGTCAGGAAAAAAGCACTTTTTTTCATGAACCACTTGCTGTTTGAGATGTATACGTTCAAGATAAATGTTCATCTGTACACCGGTGTACTTTTTCTTCTGAATATTTTTGGAATTTCACTCAAGTTTTTATTTAGTTTTCTCATATCAAATCAATCATTTATCCAACAACTAATGAACTTGTAAACTATTCTCTGCTAAACTAATTTAGGTGTGTTAAAGGAAAACAATATTAGACAACCTGGGAGTACAGGGAGATACAGCATAAGATTAAAGTAGCGATGCAAAAGGCAAAACAAATAGCCTACAATGACTTTAATGCAAGGTAAGACATTAAGAAAGGAGAGATCGCATTCCAAGGAGAGGATTCTATGCCATTAAAAGCAGGACTTCTCTCTGATCGCAATAAATACACGCCTGCTGTCCCAAACAACTTTGGACAACAAGAGCTATAATGTCCCGTATGGTCCCCAATTTTGAAACATTCAGATAGGATGCATGGGTTAGTTTTTGTTTTTTACACAACACTATTTTAGATGTTTACCAAATATTGTTTGACTTTAATGTTTATTTAATTTGTTCAAAATTTCTTAACATATACTTTTTTCTTTGCAGATAACCAAGCAAGTAGTCCTCTGATGGGACTTAAAATGGCACATCCATTTAAAAGTCCTCTGCTACCAACACGTCCATATCGTTGGGGAGGTTCAAATCCTTGGCTGATACAAAACACTGTCGTTGAACAGTCAGAGGCCATTGAACACAGACCTTTCAGGGGACACAGAGCAGAATTAAAAAGTAAAGAGCGAAAGTGGGGAAAAGACTGGGATCGTAGAGAGACAATGGGCAAGGAGCGAGAAAGAGAAGACAGGAGAAAGAGAGGAGGACTCTGGAGAGAGAGAGAAGGAGTCAGGAGAGAAAGAGGAGGACTCAGGAAAGAGGAGAGGAGTCGGGAGAGAAAGAAGATGAGTCAGGAGAGAGTGAGAAGGAGTCAGGAGAGAGAGAGGAGCGGAGTCAGGAGAGAAAGAGGACGAGTCAGGAGAAAAAGAGGAAGGGTCAGTAGAAAGATGAGAGGAGTCAGGAGAGAAAGAGGAGGAGTCAGGAGAGAGAGATAAGGGAAGGAAAGAGATAGATATGGAGGTGGTCAAGAATAAAGAAACAGGTGGGAAACAGAGAGAGACAGGGGGTGAATGGTAGGAGCAGATATGACAGTTGGCGGGAAATAGGTCAAGTCAACTGGAAGAAAATGAGATGAGAATGTCGAGAAGGTGCAAGAGAGGGACAACAGTGGCAACAGAGCCAATAATCAAATTAAAATCTTAAAAGATTCTAAAATTGATAATATTTGATAAAATAAAAAGATAAAAAAATGTTTCAAATTTTATTTATTTATGTTTTATTTATTTATTTATTTTCTATGTTTCACATTGTATTATCTGGAGTTCAAAATTATTCATGTATGATTCGGCACTTTCAATTAAAAAAAAAAAAAATAGATGTTTGTTCCTTTGAAAGCTTAAAATTAAGAAACAATACATTAAAATCATCCGTCCATTGATCTGCTCTGGTAAAGCAAGTGCTGAGCCGAAAAGCAAAGCTCTCGATTTACAAGTCGATCTACGTTCCTACCCTCACCTATGGTCACCAGCTGTGGGTGGTGACTGAAAGAATGAGATCCCGGATACAAGCCGCCAAAATGAGCTTCCTCCACAGGGTGGCAGGGCTCTCACTCAGAGATTGGGTGATGAGTTCTGCCATCCGGGAGGAGCTCGGTGTCGAGCCGCTCCTTCTTCAGGTTGAGAGAAGCCAGATCGCTGGTGAGGTGTTTCGAGCTCATCCCACCAGGAGGAGACCAAGAGGCAGACCCCGGACCTCCTGGATACGCTATGTCTCACAGCTGGTCGGGGAATGACTCAGAATCCTTCCGGGTGAGCTGGAGGATGCAGCTGGAGTGAGAGAAGCCTGAGCTTCCCGTCTGAGGCTTTTGCCCTGCGACCCAGCCACGGACAAGCGGAAGACGAGGGAACATAAAAGTTAATGTGAATTCAAGATGACTTAAACATTTAGTAGACATTTTGAATTAAATTAAAACAGTGCTTTCACCCACGTGACCAAAACCCAGAAGTCGGCCATTTTTGAGGCATAGATCAGGATGAAACTATCAACAACACAGTATTTTTTATGGTTCTATACTTATGGTTCTATTCAAAGGCGCAATTAGCTTTCCACGCCATTAGCGTGATATGGCAGAAAAATTGTCTGGGATTGACGCGCAAAAAAGAAACGATGTTTAGAAAAACTGCGTTGATGAATTTTTCACGTGGCGTCATCGACCCAGACGTATACATCCAGTAATTTTAAAGGCCTTCAGATCTGCAGTTGTGTAGCCATTTGGAGTGAAAATAAATTCATTCACAATGTCTAGATATGAAATTGCATAAATAATTGATGGTTTTCAGAAATTACAATGAGAAAGAAGATATTACTCATTCAAGTACAAAAATTGATAGAGTATAAAAGATTACATTTCTAGGTGTAATGATGGATGATAAATTAAGTTGGAAAGATCATACACATATATACATTCTAAACTAGCAAAACAAATTGAAGTAGTAGGTATTTTTTGCATATACTTTATAATAGTTAAATTGTTCTATACCTAAAATACTGCGCAGAAATTTGGGGCAATATTTTTAAAACATCTACAGATCCACTAAATATTCTTCAAAAAAGAGCCATGAGAAAAATGCATCAAAGTGGTTTTATGATAACACTAACGAGCTTTTTATTTTGTCAAAATGATCAAATTTAAGGACACAATTAAGCTGGCGACAGCACAAATTGTTGTGGTTTGGAAGGAGGAGGACCCAAATGCAAGACATCAAAAAAGATTTATTTAACCAAGGATTAGCAAGGATGTAAGCAAAGAAACAGAAGTCAAAAGGGATCAAAATGGTTTTCAAAGAGTTCATTTCAGTTCCAAAGGATATCCGCAGGGTCGGGAGTCAGCCAAGGCTGGAAGGCATGAAGACCCGACGAGGAATGCTGGTGAGGCTGCCTTTAAATTGTCAGCAGAGAGATTAGGCTCAATTGGTCCAATTCAGGTAGAATTGGAGGAAAGGTGAGATGTTCCCTGGCTCCCTCTAGTGGTGGTTGAGGGAATCACAACACAAATAAATAATGTACAATGCCTTTAATAAAAAGTTACCGTCAAGTGTTCAAAAAAATTTTGTTGAAAGAGAAAGTTCTTATAATTTTTAGGGGTCAATATTTGTTTAAAACACCTTAAGCACAAACAACCAGAAAAAGTTTTTGTATTTCAGTTTGTGGAGTAAGAATGTGGAATGAACTAAAAGAAGAATCTAAACAATGTTGTAATATCAATAAGTTTAAATTTAAACTTAAAAAAGCAAATATTGATCCTTAGTAATAATTGAAAGTCTGGATTTTTTATGAGAGTTTTTTTTTTTTGTTTGTCTTTTTTTCTGAATGAAACCAGGTAATTATTTTTTACTGATTATTTGTATCAGAAGAAGAATGAAATATAAGTTTTGATTTTGATTGCACTGCTTGAGGGTGAGGTGAATAAGCATTGCTTCTACTCACTTCTTTTTAACATTCATGAGGAAAAATTTAGATGCAAAATTATAAAGAGAATTGATGGAATGGATATTTTGGTTGATGATGGAGGTACAATTTAGTTTTTTTGTTTTTTTCTTCCTTTTACCGAATAAAAATCATTCATTTATTCAAGAGTCTAAGAGCAGGAATTTAGCAAGATGTTTTTTTTTTCCTTTTATTGATTTTTGTACAAAAAGAATCTAAACAGAAAAAAATTTAAGAAGAATCATCATGATAAAAAAAAACCTGAAAAATAGAGTACCGACACCTGCTTTGCCCTACTGGAAGCGTGTGGACCTGAAAGTCTGAATGTACTGAAATAGTCTAGCTAGCATTTGTTAGTTAGCTTTTAATAACAATAATACTTACAGTGTAATAATAATAATACTTAATGTGTGATGATAATAACAATAATAATACCTAATGTGTAATAATAATATTGATAATAATACCTAAGGTATAATAATAATTACACTTAGATTATAATAATAATAATACTTAAAATGTAATTATAATAATTTATTCATAATCATTTTAATGTGTATTTGTCTTTATACAGTCTTCTTTTTCTTCTTTTTTTTTTGTTTAGTTTATTTATTTTTTTAGGAGGATAAGCCCTTTGAGATGACACATCTCGCTTTAGAGGGGGTTCTTAACCGAACACGCATGTTTTTGGAGGGTGCGAGGAAACCGGAGTACGCGGAGGAAACCCACGCATTGACGGGGAGAATATATAAACTCCACACAGAAAGGCCAGTGTTTCAAGCCTCGTCCCCACCCATGGTTTGAACCCACGACCATCTTCCTGAGAGGCCACTGTGCTAACCAAAAATGTTTTTGTTTTTTTATCTTATTTTGGGCAATAGAAAACAATTGAAAACTGAATTGCGTGACGTTTCGTGACGTAATCGTCCTGCGCACGCGCACTACTGAGGGCATAAAGAAATTTCAGTTTGTGAAACGTTTCAGAACAACGGAGCGCAGGTTTCTTCATCAGAATCCTAATAAATTCCTATTATTCTTTCCTATTAGATTCCTATTAAATAATATCTACATTTTGATATTGTAGCGGAAAAATGGAGATGTCGAAGGACGTCTTGAACTGGGCCGAAGTAGAAGGGTTCAACGACAAGGTAAGGCAAATTACTAATCGGAAGGTTTTTTTTTTTATCTTGTTACATCATCAGTTAGGTTTAATTTGACCTCTTTGTTCACAATAAGATATTTTAGTAAAATAAAAACTGCCATCCATATAGAATTAAATCAAAGTTGTCGATTTGAAGGTTTTTTTTTTTTTTTTTTTTTTTTTTACAAACTGATCCGTCCCTCTAGTTTTCCTCAAAAAAATCAACTTGCTGGACTTATTTATTAATAATTCAATTCATTAACATTTGTGAGAGGGCTTTTGTAATTGATTAAAGGAAAATGGAGTTAAAAATTAAAAAATAAAATGAATCAGTGGGAAAACGTCTAAGTCGGTGTTTGAGCGGGAAAATCCGCCATGTTTTGCTGGGCTGCGTGTAGTTTCTGCGCATGTCCGCTTTGAGTGAAGCACTCAAAGTTAATATCTCTACAGGTTTATTCAAGATAAATATTACAAAGTATAAAATCATACGTAGAAAAAGAGCTCTAAAGATAAACACTTAAATTTGATGTAACCTGCTGTACATGTGGATTTTTTGTTGTTTTTAAAGAGTCAGCAGCTCCATTATTTATAGTATAAATGAGTTAGGGGCAGGGATCATAAGCTTTGGCTTCAGCCTACTCCTTTTCAGACCTTGTACATATTGTTTTCTTCTTGTACTTCAAGAAAATGTTTTAATGTCTGGAATAAAAAAAAACAAAACAAAATAAACAATAATCGGTATAATTGTGGCTTTTAATTCGACTCTAAAACGAGAGAAATATGTATAAATAATAATATTAACAGAAAAAGTGCAACAATTTTTCTGTTGCACTTATGGTGACCTCACCTATGGTCAACAGCTGTGGGTGGTGACCGAAAGAATCAGATCGCTGATATATGAGGCCAAAATGAGCTTCCTATGCAGGGTAGCTGGGCTCTCACTCAGAGTTTGTGTGAGGAGCTCTGAGAGTTGAACATCGACAATGAAGAACCCAATGCACAGGTAACCATGTATTCCTGTGCCAGAGGTAACCTACCATTAGGTTTTCTAAACTTTTTATATGTGTATGTATGTTTTAAAAACAGAATGTCGTCGGGAAATGTTTAAATTAACAACATTTCATTGTGAAACAAATTGCCTGCTTGTGTTTTTTTTAGATTCTTCCATCCAACATGGATCCTTCTCCTCACGGGCAACCAATCCCAGTAATAGGATCCTGCCCAAGCACAAGGTGAGCTTAAAAATTCCTTGAATTCCTTGAATTTTTAAGGTAATCCTAGGATCAAGGTAATCTTAAAAGTTCTTCATCAGGGTGAAGAACATCTTTTGACTTTTTTAGTTATTTAGCTGTAGAGTAGAATAAGCTAATATTTAAACAATGGTCTTAGACACATTGGATGCTGTTCCCGGAGAGGGATCTTTCTTTCGTGTGGATCCCCACGAGGTTTTTCATTTTTTCCACTCTGATGGGTTTTTAGGAGTTTTTCTCACTGTGAAGGAGAGTCTAAAGGCAGGAATGTGCTAATATTGTCTAGCTAGCATTTGTTACTTAGTTTTTTTGCTGTATATTTGTGTTTGTACAATCTTCTTTTTTCCTGTTTTTCTTTCTGAATCTGCAATTGGAAGCCCATTGAGAAAAAAATCTGTGATTTTTGGCTATACAAATAAAATTGAATTGAATTGAAAAAGAAACAAAAAACATTGTTTTCATTCACAGTTGCTTCACACATAATGTGCCTGTTCTTCACACTGTTCATTTTGATTTTGTTTTGTGTGTGTGTGTTTCAGTCCTACAAGATCTTTGCCTGACGAAGGCTGGAAAAATTATATTCTCGACATTTGGAATGAGACGAGGGAGTTGGAGAAAAGCAAGGAGGCAAAAATCCGAAGCCAAAAAGGTCTTTGTCCCCCAAGAAACCAGATGATTAGCAGTGAGTCAATAACCTGTCTACATTCTTAAAAAAAATCCTTGTATATACTTTGTTTATCCCTTAACAGGGAAATTTCTTTGCTGCATTACACTGCAGCAGGCTGCCAGGACGGTGCAAGAAACAGAGGGTTAGGTGTCTTCCCCAAGGACATGTAGACATGTGCTCAGTGGTATTCGACCCGGCAAACTTCTGGTCTCGGAGCGAACGTTCCACCACTGAGCTATTGCCTCCTCCTACTTAGAAATATAGATACAAGTTTAAACATTCTTTGTAACCACGTTGTTAACTTTATTTTTTCCACTTCAGTTTACAGTTGTACTCTCTGGATAAGATGTATGGATGAAGAATGTTCGGAGCAAGATATTCGAGGGCTTTTTGAGGAATTTGGAGAGGTCGATTCTGTTATTGTAAGTGAAATATTACATACAACCATTCACACACACTCATTCTGAGGGGCCACTGAACCTGACATGCATCACAAAAAGGCCAGTTTTCCAGGCCTCGTCCACATCCACAACTCTGACCCATGATCTTCTTGCTGTGGGGCCACTGTGCTTACCCACTGCGCTACCATGCCGCCCCTAATCTTGTTTTATTTCTATATATTTAGAGCTCTTTTGACACGCAAACATTGATGAAATCTTTTTTCTACTGGAAAGCTCTGAAACATTTGTATTCCTTCGATCCAACTCTTTTGTAATGAACACTTTAATACTGTGGCAGAGTGGTTAGCTTTATGGCCTCACAGCAAGAACGTCGGGGTTTGAGTCCCGGGTGGGACGAGACTTAGAACACTGGCCTTTCTGTGTGGAGTTTACATGTTGTTCCCAAGCATGTCTGTTCTCCTTCCACCCTCCAAAACATGAGTGTGTGGGGCCCACGACAGACTGGTAACCTGTTTGGGGTCTACTTGTCTCTTGCCTGAAATCAGCTGGAATAGGCTCCAACAGCGTTAGGAAGAAGTGGTTCAGAAGACAAACAAATATAAAAGCTGAACTAATCTAAAAAAGCTGGCCTTTAAAAACAATGACAGGGTTGGAGTAAAGACTGCTCAAAAGAACTTAAACATTGCAATAAAAAAAAAGCTGGAGATAAATATCGTCTGGCTGTTGTGACTCACATAATGCTAAAGACACCAAACGCCAATGTGGTACATATGCTCTAAATCCAACATAGCAGGTTCACTTTCCTCGATGTCAGAGTCACTTTCTGTACCGTATGGCTCCTCGGAAATGATGCCTGCTTTAATGAAAGCTCGGACCACAGTGCTAGCAGACACTTTAGCCCAAGCAACTACAATCCACTGGCAAACTGCAGCATAACTCGCCCGGCGCTGCCTTCCACCCTCCGTGAAGCTGTGGTATCCTCTGGTCATCTATCGCTGCTGGAGTCTTTCCTCCAAACCGTGGCCACCTTGCCCTATTCCCGCAGAAACTCAGCTGCGTCATCTTTACCTGTCGCAGCTCGTTTTCCAGCTTCCGCCACTTACGAACCATCCACTGGTTCATTTTAAATTTTCTTGCTGCAGCTCGATTCCCATGTTCCTCCGCATAGCTGATTGTCATCACTTTAAACTGAGCTTAGTAAACGTGTCTCTTTTCAATTTTTAAGTGTTGTTAAAACAGCAATGTTCTGCACTAAAAACACACACATATGGATTGTGTGGGCAAAATCCATGCCCACACTTCCCCCTTTAATGTTCTCATGTTCTCAACTGCATCCGCCTCATGGTTCACTAATATGTCTGCAAATCACATAGGGCGCATCGCATTATAGGGCGCAACGCTCGTTTTGAAGACAATTTGAGACTTTTATTTGCGCTTTATGGTCGTGAAAATACGGTAATTAATTCCGCCGCATTTTAACGCGTTAAAAAGATTAACGCAATTAATTATGATGTAATAACGGTGGAGACCCAATGCTTCCACATTTGAATTTTGGCCTATTGAAGTACCTGTGGTCTTTTCAGCCATCCTACATTGTCTTCACTGGCAAATTAACAAGGCAGCAGCGGTCAAACACAACAGACATGGACAAGACTCAGGAGGATGAGACAGTTGCGGGGTTGACCACTAATTTAAACCTAAACTGACCTCAGTCTGGGCATTGCAGTTTAGTCAAATCGTGACTTGGTTATCAGTATATTTAGTAAAGTATCAAACAAGAAATCTGTGGGTCCGGATGGTTTAACATCATGTTTGTATAGAAACCCTTCAATTTTATTTAATGATATCAAAACGGGCAATGAATACTAAACTAATTGTTATAGTCTTGTTCTACTGAACAGGAACTGATTCTGTTGCGATACCAGCTTCATAACAGATTTAGATCTTTGTATTACTTTTGAAGGAACATGACTAAATGTAGAATTGATTTAATATTGTGTCTCTTAGTTTTAAATTGCAGTTACAAATGAAATGACAGTTTTTCAAATTAAAATAATGATGAAATAAAAAACTTCTTGATTTTTAAATGTACTGTGCTGTGGTTTTTAAAGAAATACTTTAACACTTGTGTAAATAGCTTAATAGTGAGACAAAGGTCTGCGTGAAATTATGTACACTGATTCTTCATGTATTGCTTTATGCACGTTTATGCTTTAATTCTATATGAATGAAACGTGTGAATGATTTTATACAGTTAAAATGTTCTGTGGCCAGGAAAAGCTTTCCTCTTTGAGGACATTAATGTTTACCTTAATTTTGGTGATAAATGGTTTTAATATTGAACACAGAAGAACGCAGTTATTTGGAAAGATCAGTAACTGGGAGAAAAACAATAAACCTAACATTTGCTGTGGTAGTTTAATCTACACCAATCTTTTCTTCTAAAGTTGAAAATTCCTCATTTCCAGTCATCATGTCTGACAACAGAGCTGAAAAGCTTAATCAATTCGTAAATAATAGGGTTGCTTTGTCATGCTTTCAAGAATCAAAACATTCTAGGCTTTCTTGTTTTACTTTTTCTATTCATTTGTGCTTTTCTTATTCATAAAGAGAACTTATTTCAAGAAAAGGCTGGAACACAGGGTGACTTATAAGAGTGGAGGAAGGGGTACACAGGTTGATTACATTTTGTGTAGGCGGTGTAATCTGAAAGAGATCAGTGACTGCAAAGTTGTAGCAGGAGACAGTGTAGCCAAACAGCACAGGATGGTCGTGTGTAAGATGACAATATCAGTGAGGAAGTTTAAAAAGACGAAGGGAGTGCAGCAGACTAAATGGTGGGAGCAGCTAAAAGGAAGAGTGCTGCTGGAACTTTATAAAGGAGTTGAGACAGGCTCTTGGTGAGCAGGAGAAGCTTCCAGATGACTGGACAACTACAGCTAATGCGATCAGGGAGACAGGCAAGAGAGTACTTGGTGTGTCATTTGGAAGATGGATAGAGAGACGTGGTGGTGGAATGAGGAGGTGCAGGATTGTATCAAATGAAAGAGGCTGGCTAAGAAGAAGTGGGACACTGAGAGGCCTGAAGAGATTAGGCAAAGTACATGGTGATACACCGTAAGGTTAAAGTGGAGGTGGCAAAGGCAAAACAGGTAGCCTATGATGACCTATACGCTAGGCTGAAAAGCAAGGAGGGAGAGATGGACCTACTATACAGGTTGGCAAGACAGAGAGACAAAGATGGGAAGGATGTGCAGCAAGTTAGAGTGATTAAAGACAGGAATGGATGTCATTTGACAGATACCAGTAATGGGATGGGAAGATGGAAAGAGTACTTTGAAGAGTTGATGAATGAAGAAAATGAAAGAGAACAAAGAGTAGAAGACGTTACCATAGTGGACCGGAAAGTGGCTAGGATCAGTAAGGTAGAAATAAAGAGGGCAATGAAGAGAATGAAGAGTGGAAAGGCTCTGGGTCCTGATGATATCCCTGTAGAAGTATGGAAGTGTTTAGATGAGGTGGCAGTGAAGTTTCTGACTGGGCTGTTTAACAGGATATTAGAAAGTGAGAAGATGCCTGATGAATGGAGGAGAAGTGTGCTGGTTCCTATTTTTAAGAACAAGGGAGATGTGCAGAGTTGTGGTAACTACAGAGGAATTAAACTGATCAGCCATACAATGAAATTATGGAAAAAAGTTGTTGAAGCTAGGCTAAGGTCTGAAGTACAAATTTGTGAGCAGCAGTATGGTTTTATGCCTAAAAAGAGCACTACAGATGCATTATTTTCCTTGAGGATGCTGATAGAGAAGTACAGAGAAGGCCAGAGGGAGCTGCACTGTGTCTTCGTAGATCTAGAGAAAGCGTATGACAGGGTACCTAGAGAAGAACTATGGTATTGAATGAGGAAGTCTGGTGTGACAGAGAAGTATGTTAGAGTGGTCCAGGACATGTACGAGGGCTGTAAGACAGTGGTGAGGTGTGCTGTAGGTGAGACAGAGGAGTTCAGTGTGGGGGTGGGACTGCACCAGGGATCTGCTCTGAGCCCTTTGCTGTTTGCTGTTGTGATGGACAGGCTGACAGACGAGGTCAGACAGGAATCCCCATCGACAATGATGTTTGCAGATGACATTGTGATCTGTAGTGAGAGGAGGGAAGAGGTGGAGGAAAAGCTGGAGAGGTGGAGGTTTGCGCTAGAAAGAAGAGGAATGAAGATTAGTCAGATTAAGACAGAGTACATGTGTGTGAATGAGAGGGATCCAAATGGAAAAGTGAGGTTACAGGGAGAAGAGATAAAGAAGGTGGAAGATTTTAAGTATCTATGATCAACAGTCCAGAGCAATGGAGAGTGTGGAAAAGAGGTGAAGAAGCGTGTTCAGGCAGGCTGGAATGGGTGGAGAAAATTATCAGGTGTGAGGTGCGACAGAAGAGTTTCAGCTAGAATAAAAGGAAAAGTGTACAAAACCGTGGTGAGACCGGCCATGCTGTTTGGTCTAGAAATAGTAGCACTGAAGAAAAGACAGGAAGCAGAGATGGAGGTAGCAGAGATGAAGATGCTGAGGATCTCTCTGGGAGTGACCAGGATGGACAGGATTAGACATGAGTACATCAGGGGAACAGCACATGTTAGAGGTTTTGGGGATAAAGTTCGAGAGGCAAGACTGAGATGGTTTGGGTACGTACAGAGGAGAGAGAAGGAAGAAGGATGCTGGATTTGGAACGACCAGGAAAGAGGACTAGAGGAAGGCCAAAGAGGAGGTTCATGGATACAGTGAAGGGAGACATGAAGATAGTTGGTGTGACCAAAGAGGATGCAGCAGATAGGTGTAGATGGAAGAAACTGACTTGCTGTGGTGACCCCTAAAGGGAAAAGCCGTAAAAAGAAGAAGAAGAAAGAGAGCGTCTGTCTCTGGCTGGTACACCGTCACTATGAGGAAAAGAGAGGATGCCTACAGTGCCCTGCTATTCTTCAGAAGACATATACCTGTGGTGAGTAAGTAGTAAAGATATTTCATTGATAAAAAAAAAAAAAATACGTGAAAGGTGTAGTTAATGACCTGTAAAAAATTATTTTTAAATCTTCATCCTGCAGGCTGCCTGGGCTCCAAACAAGGGAGTAAGCCGCAAGTATAGATCCGGCTGGGATAGCAACTTTGGCACTACTTTCATACGGTGGTCAGAAATTCGAGAGGACCAGTTAAACAAGTTGAGAGAAGGAGGGTACCTGGATCCAAAATCCTTGCCACCAGGTAAAAACAGAAAGTTTACACAGTCAATTAAATGACTCGTTAAACAAAGAAGCTTTCATCAACATCTCATTGATAAATATAAGTAAAAAGTTTTTAACCCAAATATTTAGTCTTCTGTCTCGTCAAAGAATTTTCTTTCATGAACATTTGATCATACCTTGTTTAATAAATCCAATGTAAACTGTAGGAGTATAAATGTCCTTCATCCAGTAGTTTACTAAAGAGGACGTTTTTTCAGAGTGGAAGTCAAGCAAAGATTTTGACGATTTCAACTATCCACCTAAGGGACGGCATTCTCCATGTCCACGGGAATCACCTGCTCGTACTGAAACTAAAACCAGCTGCGTAAGCTCTGACCAAGTTAGTTTTCAGTTATTGTTTAATTAAGTTAGCGTATCAATGGGTTCTTAATCGGTCATTGTTTGTATTATAAAAACATTCTTTTTTTTGTTCTCTGGTTCCTTCACAGCAGAGTCCTACGACTGAAGGAACATCCCAAAAAGTTTGGGCCCCCACACGTGAGCAAAAGGGTAAATGTGTAAAAGTGTTTTTGTACATTCAATGCTCAAAATTGAAGAGTCAGGAAAAAAGCACTTTTTTTCATGAACCACTTGCTGTTTGAGATGTATACGTTCAAGATAAATGTTCATCTGTACACCGGTGTACTTTTTCTTCTGAATATTTTTGGAATTTCACTCAAGTTTTTATTTAGTTTTCTCATATCAAATCAATCATTTATCCAACAACTAATGAACTTGTAAACTATTCTCTGCTAAACTAATTTAGGTGTGTTAAAGGAAAACAATATTAGACAACCTGGGAGTACAGGGAGATACAGCATAAGATTAAAGTAGCGATGCAAAAGGCAAAACAAATAGCCTACAATGACTTTAATGCAAGGTAAGACATTAAGAAAGGAGAGATCGCATTCCAAGGAGAGGATTCTATGCCATTAAAAGCAGGACTTCTCTCTGATCGCAATAAATACACGCCTGCTGTCCCAAACAACTTTGGACAACAAGAGCTATAATGTCCCGTATGGTCCCCAATTTTGAAACATTCAGATAGGATGCATGGGTTAGTTTTTGTTTTTTACACAACACTATTTTAGATGTTTACCAAATATTGTTTGACTTTAATGTTTATTTAATTTGTTCAAAATTTCTTAACATATACTTTTTTCTTTGCAGATAACCAAGCAAGTAGTCCTCTGATGGGACTTAAAAGGGCACATCCATTTAAAAGTCCTCTGCTACCAACACGTCCATATCGTTGGGGGGGTTCACATCCTTGGCTGATACAAAACACTGTCGTTGAACAGTCAGAGGCCATTGAACACAGACCTTTCAGGGGACACAGAGCAGAATTAAAAAGTAAAGAGCGAAAGTGGGGAAAAGACTGGAATCGTAGAGAGACAATGGGCAAGGAGCGAGAAAGAGAAGACAGGAGAAAGAGAGGAGGACTCTGGAGAGAGAGAGAAGGAGTCAGGAGAGAAAGAGGAGGACTCAGGAAAGAGGAGAGGAGTCGGGAGAGAAAGAAGATGAGTCAGGAGAGAGTGAGAAGGAGTCAGGAGAGAGAGAGGAGCGGAGTCAGGAGAGAAAGAGGACGAGTCAGGAGAAAAAGAGGAAGGGTCAGTAGAAAGATGAGAGGAGTCAGGAGAGAAAGAGGAGGAGTCAGGAGAGAGAGATAAGGGAAGGAAAGAGATAGATATGGAGGTGGTCAAGAATAAAGAAACAGGTGGGAAACAGAGAGAGACAGGGGGTGAATGGTAGGAGCAGATATGACAGTTGGCGGGAAATAGGTCAAGTCAACTGGAAGAAAATGAGGTGAGAATGTCGAGAAGGTGCAAGAGAGGGACAACAGTGGCAACAGAGCCAATAATCAAATTAAAATCTTAAAAGATTCTAAAATTGATAATATTTGATAAAATAAAAAGATAAAAAAATGTTTCAAATTTTATTTATTTATGTTTTATTTATTTATTTATTTTCTATGTTTCACATTGTATTATCTGGAGTTCAAAATTATTCATGTATGATTCGGCACTTTCAATTAAAAAAAAAAAAATAGATGTTTGTTCCTTTGAAAGCTTAAAATTAAGAAACAATACATTAAAATCATCCGTCCATTGATCTGCTCTGGTAAAGCAAGTGCTGAGCCGAAAAGCAAAGCTCTCGATTTACAAGTCGATCTACGTTCCTACCCTCACCTATGGTCACCAGCTGTGGGTGGTGACTGAAAGAATGAGATCCCGGATACAAGCCGCCAAAATGAGCTTCCTCCACAGGGTGGCAGGGCTCTCACTCAGAGATTGGGTGATGAGTTCTGCCATCCGGGAGGAGCTCGGTGTCGAGCCGCTCCTTCTTCAGGTTGAGAGAAGCCAGATCGCTGGTGAGGTGTTTCGAGCTCATCCCACCAGGAGGAGACCAAGAGGCAGACCCCGGACCTCCTGGATACGCTATGTCTCACAGCTGGTCGGGGAATGACTCAGAATCCTTCCGGGTGAGCTGGAGGATGCAGCTGGAGTGAGAGAAGCCTGAGCTTCCCGTCTGAGGCTTTTGCCCTGCGACCCAGCCACGGACAAGCGGAAGACGAGGGAACATAAAAGTTAATGTGAATTCAAGATGACTTAAACATTTAGTAGACATTTTGAATTAAATTAAAACAGTGCTTTCACCCACGTGACCAAAACCCAGAAGTCGGCCATTTTTGAGGCATAGATCAGGATGAAACTATCAACAACACAGTATTTTTTATGGTTCTATACTTATGGTTCTATTCAAAGGCGCAATTAGCTTTCCACGCCATTAGCGTGATATGGCAGAAAAATTGTCTGGGATTGACGCGCAAAAAAGAAACGATGTTTAGAAAAACTGCGTTGATGAATTTTTCACGTGGCGTCATCGACCCAGACGTATACATCCAGTAATTTTAAAGGCCTTCAGATCTGCAGTTGTGTAGCCATTTGGAGTGAAAATAAATTCATTCACAATGTCTAGATATGAAATTGCATAAATAATTGATGGTTTTCAGAAATTACAATGAGAAAGAAGATATTACTCATTCAAGTACAAAAATTGATAGAGTATAAAAGATTACATTTCTAGGTGTAATGATGGATGATAAATTAAGTTGGAAAGATCATACACATATATACATTCTAAACTAGCAAAACACATTGAAGTAGTAGGTATTTTTTGCATATACTTTATAATAGTTAAATTGTTCTATACCTAAAATACTGCGCAGAAATTTGGGGCAATATTTTTAAAACATCTACAGATCCACTAAATATTCTTCAAAAAAGAGCCATGAGAAAAATGCATCAAAGTGGTTTTATGATAACACTAACGAGCTTTTTATTTTGTCAAAATGATCAAATTTAAGGACACAATTAAGCTGGCGACAGCACAAATTGTTGTGGTTTGGAAGGAGGAGGACCCAAATGCAAGACATCAAAAAAGATTTATTTAACCAAGGATTAGCAAGGATGTAAGCAAAGAAACAGAAGTCAAAAGGGATCAAAATGGTTTTCAAAGAGTTCATTTCATTTCCAAAGGATATCCGCAGGGTCGGGAGTCAGCCAAGGCTGGAAGGCATGAAGACCCGACGAGGAATGCTGGTGAGGCTGCCTTTAAATTGTCAGCAGAGAGATTAGGCTCAATTGGTCCAATTCAGGTAGAATTGGAGGAAAGGTGAGATGTTCCCTGGCTCCCTCTAGTGGTGGTTGAGGGAATCACAACACAAATAAATAATGTACAATGCCTTTAATAAAAAGTTACCGTCAAGTGTTCAAAAACCTTTTGTTGAAAGAGAAAGTTCTTATAATTTTTAGGGGTCAATATTTGTTTAAAACACCATGAGCATAAACAACCAGAAAAAGTTTTTGTATTTCAGTTTGTGGAGTAAGAATGTGGAATGAACTAAAAGAAGAATCTAAACAATGTTGTAATATCAATAAGTTTAAATTTAAACTTAAAAAAGCAATTATTGTTCCTTAGTAAAAGTTGAAAGTCTGGATTTTTTAAGAGGTTTTTTTTTTGTTTGTCTTTTTTTCTGAATGAAACAAGGTAATTATTTTTTACTAATTATTTGTATCAGAAGAAGAATGAAATATAAGTTTTGATTTTGATTGCACTGCTTGAGGGGTGAGGTGAATAAGCATTGCTTCTACTCACTTCTTTTTAATATTCATGAGAAAAATTTAGATGCAAAATTATAAAGAGAATTGATGTAATGGATATTTTGGTTGATGATGGAGGTACAATTTTGTTTTGTTTTTTTTTCTTCTTCCTTTTACCGAATAAATATCATTCATTTATTCAAGAGTCTAAGAGCAGGAATTTAGCAAGATGTTTTTTTTTTTCCTTTTATTGATTTTTAAACAAAAAGAATCTAAACAGAAAAAAATTTAAGAAGAATCATCATGAAAAAAAAAAAAGAAAAAAGAGTACCGACACCTGCTATGCCCTACTGGAAGCGTGTGAACCTGAAAGTCTGAATGTACTGAAATAGTCTAGCTAACATTTGTTAGTTAGCTTTTAATAACAATAATACTTACAGTGTAATAATAATAATACTTAATGTGTGATGATAATAACAATAATAATATCTAATGTGTAATAATAATATTGATAATAATACCTAAGGTATAATAATAATTACACTTAGATTATAATAATAATACCTAAAATGTAATTGTAATAATTTATTCATAATCATTTTAATGTGTATTTGTCTTTATACAGTCTTCTTTTTCTTCTTTTTTTTTTGTTTAGTTTTTTTAGGAGAATAAGCCCTTTAAGATGACACATCTCGCTTTAGAGGGGGTTCTTAACCGAACACGCATGTTTTTGGAGGGTGCGAGGAAACCGGAGTACGCGGAGGAAACCCACGCATTGACAGGGAGAATATATAAACTCCACACAGAAAGTTCAGTGTTTACAGCCTCGTCCCCCACCCATGGTTCGAGCCCACGACCATCTTCCTGAGAGGCCACTGTGCTAACCAAAAATGTTTTTGTTTTTTTATCTTATTTTGGGCAATAGAAAACAATTGAAAACTGAATTGCGTGATGTTTCGTGACGTAATCGTCCTGCGCAAGCGCACAACTGAGGACATAAAGAAATTTCAGTTTGTGAAACATTTCAGAACAACGGAGCGCAGGTTTCTTCATCCGATTCCTAATAAATTCCTATTATTATTTCCTATTAGATTCCTATTAAATAATATCTACATTTTGATATTGTAGAGCAAAAATGGCGAAGGACGTCAAGGCCTTGAACTGGGCGGAAGTAGAAGGGTTCAAAGACAAGGTAAGGCAAATTACTAATCGGAACGTTTTCTTTTTTTATCTTGTTACATCATCAGTTAGGTTTAATTTTACCTCTTTGTTCACAACAACACAATTTAGTAAAATAAAAACTGCCATCCATGTAGAAGTAAATCAAAGTTGTCGATTTGAAGGTTTTTTTTTTTTTTTCTTTTACAAACTGATCCGTCCCTCTAGTTTTCCTCAAAAAAATCAACTTGCTGGACTTATTTATTAATAATTCAGTTCATTAACGTTTGTGAGAGGGCTTTTGTAATTGATTAAAGAAAAATGGAGTTAAAAATAAAAAAAAAGAGGATCAGTGAGTAAACGTCCAAGTCGGTGTTTGAGCGGGAAAATCCGCCATGTTTTGCTGGGCTGCGTGTAGTTTCTGCGCATGTCCGCTTTGAGTGAAACACTCAAAGTTAATATCTCTACAGGTTTATTCAAGATAAATATTATAAAATCATACGTAGAAAAAGAGCTCTAAAGATAAACACTTAAATTTGATGTAACCTGCTGTACATGTGGATTTTTTGTTTTTTTTATAGAGTCAGCAGCTCCATTATTTATAGTATAAATGAGTTAGGGGCAGGGATCATAAGCTTTGGCTTCAGCCTACTCCTTTTCAGACCTTGTACATATTGTTTTCTTCTTGTACTTCAAGAAAATGTTTTAATGTCTGGAATAAAAAACAAACAAACAAAATAAACAATAATCGGTATAATTGTGGCTTTTAATTCGACTCTAAAACGAGAGAAATATGTATAAATAATAATATTAACAGAAAAAGTGCAACAATTTTTCTGTTGCACTTATGGTGACCTCACCTATGGTCAACAGCTGTGGGTGGTGACCGAAAGAATCAGATCGCTGATATATGAGGCCAAAATGAGCTTCCTATGCAGGGTAGCTGGGCTCTCACTCAGAGTTTGGGTGAGGGAGTTGAGAGTTGTACATTGACAATGAAGAATCCAATGCACAGGTAACCATGTATTCCTGTGCCAGAGGTAACCTACCATTAGGTTTTCTAAACTTTTTATATGTGTATGTATGTTTTAAAAACAGAATGTCGTCGGGAAATGTTTAATTTAACAACATTTCATTGTGAAACAAATTGCCTGCTTGTGTTTTTTTTAGATTCTTCCAGCCAACATGGATCCTCATCCTCCCAGGCAACCAGTTATAGAATCCTGCCCAAGCTCAAGGTGATCTTAAAAATTCCTTGAATTTCTTGAATTTTTAAGGTAATCTTAGGATCAAGGTAATCTTAAAGTTCTTCATCAGGATGAAGAACATCTTTTGACTTCTTTAGTTATTTAGCTGTAGAGTAGAATAAGCTAATATTTAAACAATAGTCTTAGATACATTGGATGCTCTTCCCGGGGGAGGGATCTCTCTTTCGTGTGGATCCCCACGATGTTTCTCATTTTTTTTCCCTCTGATGGGTTTTTAGGAGTTTTTCTCACTGTGAAGGAGAGTCTAAGGGCAGGAATGTGCTAATATTGTCTAGCTAGCATTTGTTACTTAGTTTTCTTGCTGTGTATTTGTGTTTGTGAATGTGAAGCCCGTTGAGAAAAAAATTCTGTGATTTTTGGCTATACAAATAAAATTGAATTGGATTAAAAAGAAAAAAAAAACATTGTTTTCATTAACAGTTGCTTCACAGATAATGTACCTGTTCTTCACACTGTTCATTTTGATTTTGTTTTTTTGTGTGCGTGTTTCTGTGCTACAAGATCTTTGCCTGACGAAAGCTGGAAAAATTATATTGCCGACATTTGGAATGAGAAGAGGGAGTTGGAGAAAAGCAAGGAGGATAAAATCCGAAGCCAAAAAGGTCTTTGTCTCCCAAGAAACCAGATGATTAGCAGTGAGTCAATAACCTGTCTACACTCTTAAAAAAAATCCTTGTATATACTTTGTTTATCCCTGAACAGGGAAATTTCTTTGCTGCATTACACTGCCCCGCGACAGACTGGCGACCTGTTCGGGGTGTACTCTGCCTTTCGCCTTAAATCAGCCGGGATGGGCTCCGGCACCGACCGCAACCGCATCCGCAGGCGGATAAGAACATGACTGACTGACTGCATTACACTGCAGCAGGCTGCCAGAACGGTGCAAGAAACAGAGGGTTAGGTGTCTTCCCCAAAGACATGTAGACATGAGCTCAGTGGTATTCGACCCGGTAAACTTCTGGTCTGGGAGCGAACGTTCCACCACTGAGCTATTGCCTCCTCCTACTTAGAAATATAGATACAAGTTTAAACATTCTTTGTAACCACGTTGTTAACTTTATTTTTTCCACTTCAGTTTACAGTTGTACTCTCTGGATAAGATATATGGATGAAGGAAGTTCAGAGGAAGATATTCGAGGGCTTTTTGAGGAATTTGGAGAGGTCGAGTCTTTTAATGTAAGTGAAATATCACATATAACCATACACACACTCATTCTGAGGGGCCACTGAACCTGACATGGATGTTTTTAGCCTATAGCCTATAATTTTCATAGGCTATTGTGCATGGTCGTTTAACAGATGTAATGGATAAAATATTTGACTTAAATATCTGGTCCTTATGTTACAAAGAAGGTAAAAAGCTGAACTAATCTAAAAAAGTTAGCCTTTAAAAACAATGACAGGGTTGGAGTAAAGACTGCTCAAAAGAACTTAAACATTGCAATAAAAAAAGGGAGATAAATATCCGTCCTGTGATTGAATTAAATTAGTGCTGTCATTTAAACGCGTTAATTCGATTACCATATTTTCACGACCATAAGGCGCACCGTATCAAAAGGCGCAGTCCAAATTTTGCGTGCTCTGTATTTAATACAAAAAGAGGGCACGGGTTTTACATACATATCCTCTACACCAGGAGTGTCAACCTCAATTCCTGGAGGCCCGGTGTCCATGCAGGTTTTCCATGTGTTCCGGTCATCTACACACCTGATTCAGGTTAACGAGTCATTGTGCCAAATTTGATTGGTTGTTGATTTTACTGTATGTGCATCAGCTGTGTTGAACCAGGAACAAATGGAAAACCTGCAGGGACACCGGCCCTCCAGGAACTGAGTTTGACACCCCTGCTCTGCACCATCCGCCTTACAACAACAACAACAACAACAACACATGCACAAACACTCAGATGTGTGCATATTTAAAAATAGATCTTGAGCAAAACTGAGTTTGTTTGGCTTTATTTAAATATTAGTTACAGTCGTCATAAAGTCATTTATCAAATCCATCCAAGTCCTCATCCTCTGTTTCAGAATCTAACAGCTGCACTAAATCCAACGTAGCAGGTTCACTTTCCTTGCTGTCAGAGTCACTTTCTGTACCATGCGGCTCCTCGAAAATGATGCCTGTTTTAACGAAAGCTCGGACCACAGTGCCAGGAGACACGTTAGCCCAAGCACCTACAATCCACTGGCAAACTGCAGCATAACTCGCCCAGCTCTGCCTTCCACCCTTTTTGAAGCTGTGATCTCCTCTGGTCATCCATTGCTGCTGGAGTCTTTCCTCCAACTCTGGCCACCTCGCCTTTTTTCCGCAGAAACTCAGCTGCGTCATCTTTACCTGTCACAGCTCGTTTTCCAGCTTCCTCCACTTACGAACCATCAACTCGTTCATTTTAAATTTTCTTGCGGTGGCTCGATTCCCATGTTCCTCTGCGTAGCTGATTGTCATCACTTTAAACTGAGCTTCACAAGCGTGTCTCTTTTCCATTTTCAGTGTTGTTAAAACAGCAATGTTCTGCACAAAAAACACACCCGTTGTTTTATACACAATCCACGCCCACACTCCCCCCCTTAACGTTCTCATGTTCTCAACTGCGTCCGCCTCATGGTTCACTAATATGTCTGCAAATCACAAATCACATAGGGCGCACTGCATGATAGGGCGCACCACTCGTTTTGAAAAAAAAATTGAGACTTTTATGTGCGCCTAATGGTCTTGAAAATTCGGTTAATAATTCTGCCGCATTTTAATGCGTTAAAAAGATTAACGCAATTAATTATGACGTCATAACGGTGGAGACCCAATGCTTCCGCATTTAAATTTTGGCCTATTGAAGTACCTGTGGTCTTTTCAGCCGTCCTACATCGTCTGCGCTGGCAAATTAACAAGGCAGCAGCGGTCAAACACAACAGACATGGACAAGACTCAGGAGGACGAGACAATTGCAGGGTTGGATCCAGGGGAGGCGTGGGGGCACATGTCTCCCGCCCCAACCCACAAAAAAGTGTTCTTACTATTTTAACTATTATAAACTTTGGGCAAAATTTGCAACAAAATGCAGAAAAATTACTTATTGTTCAAAATGTACTTGGGGGATGCGTGGGGGGAAATGCCTCCTCACATCACCCCTAATGCCCCACCCCTTTACAAAATCCTGGATTCGCTCCTGATTCGAGCCACTGAAAGGCAAGTTTTTATACAAAAATAATAAACACAGGACAGTAAATAAGAATGTAGTAATTCGTAGGTTTTTTTTCAAAAAGGAGTTCTCTTACCACCGGAACAACTCCAGCCTGACATACCATCTAAACATAAAACATGTTCAGGCAAGTTCCTCTGTTGAAAGTGTGGCTACCCTGAGCTCGCTGCGACAAACCAGGCTAGCTGAATTTGGCAAGCGAATGAGCAAATCCACAACATGGAAATTGACAAATACTATCGCAAAGTGGGTTGCTGCTGATTGCAGGACAATTTCTATCATTGAAGATAAGAATGAATCCTAACCCTTGATTTACTTTTCTTACAATGCACCTGGCCTCATGAGGTACCCTTCACCAATAATACTGTAAATTGGATTGAATAACTTCTATTTTTACTGTATTCAATTGATCAGTCATACAGTACAATTTTTTAATATCCTAGAATTCAAATTCTTTATCAGGAGACCTTTAGCAAATATAACGTTAAAATGTGATTAATTCCATTAATTAATTACAAAATCCTTAATTTGAATATTTTTTTTAATCGACTGACACCACTGATTTAAACCTAAACTGACCTCAGTCTGGGCATTGCAGTTTAGTCAAATCGTGACTTGGTTATCAGTACATTTAGTAAAGTATCAAACAAGAAATCTGTGGGTCCGGATGGTTTAACATCATGTTTGTATAGAAACCCTTCAATTTTATTTAATGATATCAAAACGGGCGATAAATACTGAACTAATTGTTATAGTCTTGTTCTACTGAACAGGAACTGATTCTGTTGCGATACCAGCTTCATAACAGATTTAGATCTTAATATTACTTTTGAAGGAACATGACTAATCGTAGAATTGATTTAGTATTGTGTCTCTTAGTTTTAAATTGCAGTTACAAATGAAATGACAGTTTTTCAAATTAAATTATTGATGAAATAAAAAACTTCTTGATTTTTAAATGTACTGTGCAAGTGTAGGATCAATAAAGTAAATCTATCTATCCATCCATCCATCCATCCATCCATCCATCCATCCATCCATCATCTATCTATCTATCTATCTATATCTATCTATTTTTAAAGAAATGCTTTAAGACTTGTGTAAATAGCTTAATAGTAAGACAAAGGTCTGCGGGAAATTATGTACACTGATTCTTCATGTATTGCTTTATGCACGTTTATGCTTTAATTCTATGTGAATGAAACGTGTGAAAGATTTTATACAGTTAAAATGTTCTTTGGCCAGGAACAGCTTTCCTCTTTAAGGACAGTAAAGTTTACCTTAATTTTGGTGATAAATGGTTTTAATATTGAACACAGAAGAACACAGTTATTTGGAAAGATCAGTAACTGGGAGAAAAACAATAAATGTAACATTTGCTGTGGTAGTTTAATCTACACCAATCTTTTCTTCTAAAGTTGAAAATTCCTCATTTCCAGTCATCATGTCTGACAACAGAGCTGGAAAGCTTAATCAATTCGTAAATAATAGGGTTGCTTTGTCATGCTTACAAGAATCACAAACATTGTGGGCTTTTTTGTTTTAATTTTCCTATTCATTTGTGCTTTTCTGATTCATAAAGAGAACGTCTGTCTCTGGCTGGTACACCGTCACTATGAAAAAAAGAAAGGATGCCTACAGTACCCTGCTGTACTTCAGAAGAAAGGGATATGTGGTGAGTCAGCAGTAGAGATATTTTATTGATAAAAATTTACGTGAAATGTGTGGTTAATGACCTGTAAAAAAATATTTTTAAATTTTCGTCCCCCAGACTGCCTGGGCTCAGAACAAGGGCATAAGCCCTGAGTTTAGATCTGGCTGGGATGGGAACTTTGGGACTACTTTTATACAGTGGTCAGAAGTTCGAGAGGACCAGTTAAACAAATTAAGAGAAGGAGGGTACCTGGATCCAAAATCCTTGCGACCAGGTAAAAACATAAAGTTTATACAGTCAACTAAATGACTCGTTAAACAAAGAAGCTTTCATCAACATCTCATTAATAAATTTAAGTGAAAAGTTTTTAACCCAAATATTTAGTCTTTCTTTCTTCATAAAATTTTCTTGCTTAAACATTTCATCATAACTCATTTAATAAAGACAAAGTAAACTGTAGGAGTATAAATGCCTTTATCCAGTAGTTTAATAAAGAGGACCTTTTTTCAGAGTGGAACTCCAGCAACTATTCCGGCGATTCTGACTATTTACCTGCGAGATGGCTGTTTCCAAGGCCACGGGAACCACCTGCTGGTACTGAAACTGAAAAACTGTAACTGTAAAAGTGTGTTTGTACCCAAAAATGTAGTCTTTTGTCTCGTCAAAGAATTTTCTTTCATATACATTTGATCATACCTCATTTAATAAACACTATAAACTGTAGGAGTATGAATGTCCTTAATCCAGTTGTTTAATAAAAAGGAACTTCTTTCAGAGTGCAAGTTCAGCAAATTTTTCAACGATTCCAACAATCCACCTGAGAAATGGCAGTTTCCAAGGCCACGGGAACCACCTGCTGGTACTGAAACTGAAAAACTGTAACTGTAAAAGTGTGTTTGTACCCAAATATTTAGTCTTTCTTCTCGTCAAAGAATTTTCTTTCATAAACATTTAATCATACCTCATTTATTAAACAGAATGTAAACTATAGGAGTATGGTTATCTTTCCTCCAGTTATTTAGTAAGAAGAACTTTTTTTTCAGAGTTGAAGTCGAACAAAGATTCCGGCGATTCTGACGATCCATGTAAGAGACTGCAGTTTCCAAGGCCACGGGAGCCACCTGCTTGTAATGAAATTGACACCAGCTGCGTAAAATCTGATCAGGTCAGTTTTCAGTTATAATTTAATGAAGTTAGCGTATCATTGAGTTCTTAATTGGTCATTATTTGTTAAATAAAATCATTCTTCTTTTGTTTTCTGGTTCCTTCACAGCAGAGTCCTACAATTGAAGGAAAATCCCAAAAAATTTTGGCCAACACACCCGAACAAAAGGGTAAATGTGTAAAAGTGTGTTTGTACCCAAAAATGTAGTCTTTTGTCTCGTCAAAGAATTTTCTTTCATATACATTTGATCATACCTCATTTAATAAACACTGTAAACAGTAGGAGTATGAATGTCCTTTATCCAGTAGTTTAATAAAGAGGACCTTTTTTCAGAGTCGAAGTCCAGCAAATTTTTCGACGATTCAGACAATCCACCTGAGAGATGCCAGTATCCAACGCCACAGGAACCACCTGCCGGTACTGAAACTGACAAACTGTAACTGTAAAAGTGTGTTTGTACCCAAATATTTAGTCTTTCGTCTCGTCAAAGAATTTTCTTTCATAAACATTTAATCATACCTCATTTAATAAACAAAATGTAAACTACAGGAGTATGGATTTCTTTCCTCCAGTTATTTAGTAAAGAGAACTTTTTTACAGAGTTGAAGTCAAGCAAAGATTCCGGCGATTCTGACGATCCATGTAAGAGACTGCAGTTTCCAAGGCCACGGGAGCCACCTGCTGGTACTGACACTGACACCAGCTGCGTAAGATCTGACGAGGTCAGTTTTCAGTTATAATTTATTGAACTTAGCGTATCATTGAGTTACGCTAACTAATTGGTCATTGTTTGTTAAATAAAATCATTCTTCTTTTGTTTTCTGGTTCCTTCGCAACAGAGTCCTACAATTGAAGGAAAATCCCAAAAAGTTTGGGCCAACACACTCAAGCAAAAGGGTAAATGTGTAAAAGTGTGTTTGTACCCAATAATTTAGTCTTTTGTCTTTGCAAAGAAATTTCTTTCATAAACATTTAATCATACCTCATTTATTAAACAGAATGTAAACTATAGAAGTATGGATATCTTTCCTCCAGTTATTTAGTAAAGAGAACTTTTTTTTCAGAGTTGAAGTCGAGCAAAGATTCCGGCGATTCTGACGATCCATGTAAGGGACTGCAGTTTCCAAGGCCACGGGAGCCACCTGCTGGTACTGAAACTGACACCAGCTGCGTAAGATCTGACCAGGTCAGTTTTCAGTTATAATTTAATGAAGTTAGCGTATCATTGAGTTCTTAATTGGTCATTGTTCGTGAAATAAAATCATTCTTCTTTTGTTTTCTGGTTCCTTCACAGCAGAGTCCTACAATTGAAGGAAAATCCCAAAAAATTTGGGCCAACACACCCGAGCAAATGGGTAAATGTGTAAAAGTGTGTTTGTACCCAAAAATGTAGTCTTTTGTCTCGTCAAAGAATTTTCTTTCATATACATTTGATCATACCTCATTTAATAAACACTGTAAACTGTAGGAGTATGAATGTCCTTCATCCAGTAGTTTAATAAAGAGGACCTTTTTTCAGAGTCGAAGTCCAGCAAATTTTTCGACGATTCAGACAATCCACCTGAGAGATGCCAGTATCCAAGGCCACAGGAACCACCTGCCGGTACTGATACTGACAAACTGTAACTGTAAAAGTGTGTTTGTACCCAAATATTTAGTCTTTCGTCTCGTCAAAGAATTTTCTTTCATAAACATTTAATCATACCTCATTTAATAAACAAAATGTAAACTATAGGAGTATTGATATCTTTCCTCCAGTTATTTAGTAAAGAGAACTTTTTTTTCAGAGTTCAAGTCGAGCAAAGATTCCGGCGATTCTGACGATCCATGTAAGGGACTGCAGTTTCCAAGGCCAAGGGAGCCACCTGCTGGTACTGAAACTAACACTAGCTGCGTAAGATCTGACCAGGTCAGTTTTCAGTTATAATTTAATGAAGTTAGCGTATCATTGAGTTCTTAATTGGTCATTGTTTGTTAAATAAAATCATTCTTCTTTTGTTTTCTGGTTCCTTCACAGCAGAGTCCTACAATTGAAGGAAAATCCCAAAAAGTTTGGGCCAACACACTCAAGCAAAAGGGTAAATGTGTAAAAGTGTGTTTGTACCCAATAATTTAGTCTTTTGTCTCTGCAAACAATTTTCTTTCATAAACATTTGATCATACCTCATTTAATAAACACTGTAAACAGTAGGAGTATGAATGTCCTTCATCCAGTAGTTGAATAAAGAGAACCTTTTTTCAGAGTGGAAGTTCAGCAAATTTTTCGACGCTTCCAACAATCCACCTGAGAGATGCCAGTTTCCAAGACCACGGGAACCACCTGCCGGTACTGAAACTGACAAACTGTATCTGTAAAAGTGTGTTTGTACCCAATTATTTAGTCTTTCCCCTCTTGAAAGAAGTATCTTGCATAAACATTTGATCATACCTCATTTAATAAACAGAATGTAAACAATAGGAGTATGGATGCCTTTCCTCCAGTTGTTTAGTAAAGATGACTTTTTTTTCAGAGTGGAAGCCGAGCAACGATTCCGGCGATTATGTTTACCCACCTATAGGACGGCTGTTTCCAAGGCCACCGGAACCACCTGCTTTTCCTGAAACTAACACCAGCTGTGTAAGCTCTGACCACATTAGTTTTAAGTTATAATTTACGTAATTAAGTTAGCGTATCATTGAGTTGTTAGTCAGTCCTTGTTTGTCATTTAAAAACATTCTTCTTTAATTTTCTGGTTCCTTCAATGCAGAGAACTACGATTGAAGGAACATCCCAACAAGTCTGGAACCAAACACTCAAGCAAAAGGGTAAATGTGTAAAAGTGTGTTTGTACCCAAATATTTTGTCTCTCGTCAAAGAATATTCTTTCATAAACCTTTGATCATACCTCATTTAATAAACTCTGTAAACTGTTGGAGTATGAATGTCCTTCATCCAGTAGTTTAATAAAAAGGACCTTTTTTCAGAGTGGAAGTCGAGCAAATATTCCGACGAGTCCAACAATCCACCTGAAAGATGGCAGTTTCCAAAACCACCGGAACTACCTGCTGGTACTAAAACTGACAAACTGTAACTGTAAAATTGTGTTTGTATCCGAATATTTTGTCTTTCGTCTCGTCAAAGAATTTTCTTTCATAAACATATGATCATACCTCATTTAATACACACTGTAAACTGTAGGAGTATGAATGTCCTTCATCCAGTAGTTTAATAACAAAGGACTGTTTTTCAGAGTGGAAGTTCAGCAAATTTTTCAACGATTCCGACTATCCACCTAAGAGATGGCAGTTTCCAAGGCCACGGGAACCACCTGCTGGTACTGAAACTGAAAAACTGTAACTGTAAAAGTGTGTTTGTACCCAAATATTTAGTCTTTCTTCTTTTCAAAGAATTATATCGCATAAACATTTGATCATACCTCATTTAATAACCAGAATATAAACAATAGGAGTATGGATGTCTTTCCTCCAGTTGTTTAGTAAAGAGGACTTCTTTTTCAGAGTGGAAGTCGAGAAGAGATTCCATCGTTTCTGATGATCCCCCTGAGAGATGGCTGTTTCCAAGGCCACGGGAACCACCTGCTGGTACTGAAACTGACAAACTGTATCTGTAAATTGTGTTTGTACCCAAATATTTTGTCTTTCGTCCCGTCAAATAATTTTCTTTGCATAAACATTTGATCATACCTCATTTGATAAACACTGTCAACTGCAGAAGTATGAATTTCCTTCATCCAGTAGTTTAATAAAGAGGACTTTTTTTCAGAGTGGAAGTCCCGCAAAGATTCTAACGATTCCAACTACCCACCTAAGAGACTGCAGTCTTCAAGGTTATGGCTACCACCTACTTGTCCTGAAACTGACACCAGCTGCGTAAGTTCTGACCAGGTTTATTTCCGGTTATAGTTTAATTAAGTAAGCGTAGCAATGGGATCTTAATCGGTCATTGTTTGTCATATGAAACATTCTTCTTTAATTTTCTGGTTCCTTCACAGCAGAGTCCTACGATTGAAGATACATCCCAACAAGTTTGGGGCCAAACACTCCAGCAAAAGGGTAAATGTGTAAAAGTGTGTCTGTACCCAAATATTTAATCTTTCATCTCTTCAAAGAATTTTCTTGCATAAACATTTGATCATACCTCATTTAATAAACACTGTAAACTGTAGGAATATGAATGTCCTTTATCCAGTAGTTTAATAAAGAGGACCTTTTTTCAGAGTGGAAGTCGAGCAAAGATTCTGATGAATCCGGCTATCCACCTAAGGAATGGCAGTTTCCAAGGCCACGGGAACCACCTGCTGGTACTGAAACTGACACCAGCTGCCTAAGCCTTGACCAGGTTAGTTTTCAGTTATAGTTTAATTAGCAAGCGTATCATTGGGTTCTTAATTGCTCATTGTTTGTCATATAAAAACATTCTTCTTTTGTTTTGTGGTTCCTTCAAACCAGACGATTGAAGCATATATCCAACAAGTTCGGGCCCAAACACTCGAGCAAAAGGGTAAATATGTGAAAGTGTGTTTGTATGTTAAATAATCAAAATTGAAGAGTCAGGAAAAAAGTACTTTTTTCTAATGAACCACTTGCTGTTTGAGATGTACACGCTCAAGTTAGATGTTAATCTGTATACCAGTGGACTTTTTCCTATATTTGGAATTTGGAATTTCACTCAAAGTTTTTATTGAGTTTTTGCATGTCAAATCAATCATTTATCCAACAACTAATAAATTTGTAAACTATTCTCTGCTAAACTAATTTAGGTGTGTTAAAGGAAAACAATGTTAGAAAACCTGGGAGTACAGGAAGAAACAGCATAAGATTAAAGTAGCGATGCAAAAGGCAAAACAAATAGCCTACAATGACTTTAATGCAAGGTAAGACATTAAGAAAGTAGAGATCCCATTCCAAGGAGAGGGTTCTATGCCATTAAAAGCAGGACTTCTCGAAAACACGCCTGCTGTCCCAAACAAGTTTGGGCAACAAGAGCTGTGATGTCCCGTATGGTCCACAATTTTGGAACATTCAGATAGGATGCATGGGTTAGTTTTTGTTTTTTACACACCACTATTTTAGATGTTTACCCAATATTGTTTGACTTTAATGTTTATTTAATTTGTTCAAAATTTCTTAACATATACTTTTTTCTTTGCAGATAACCAAGCAAGTAGTCCTCTGATGGGACTTAAAAGGGCGAATCCATTTAAAAGTCCTCTGCTACCAACACCCCACAAGATGAAGTGGTCCTACAAATCAAGGTCACCTGTTTCTCCAAGTAGTCCATATCGTTGGGGGGGTTCACGTCCTTGGCTGATGCAAAACACTGTCGTTGAACAGTCAGAGGCCATTGAACACAGACCTTTCAGGGGACACAGAGCAGAATTGAAAAGTGAAGAGCCAAAGTGGGGGAAAAGACTAGGATCGTAGAGAGACAATGGGCAAGGAGCGAGAAAGAGAAGACAGCAGAGAAAGAGGAGGACTCAGGAAAGAGGAGAGGAGTCGGGAGAGAAAGAAGAGGAGTCAGGTGAGAGTGAGAAGGAGTCAGGAGAAAGAGAGGAGCGGAGTCAGGAGAGAAAGAGGACGAGTCAGGAGAAAGAGAGGAGGGGTCAGTAGAAAGATGAGAGGAGTCAGGAGAGAAAGAGGAGGAGTCAGGAGAGAGAGATAAGGGAAGGAAAGAGATACATATGGAGGTGGTCAAGAATAAAGAAACAGGTGGGAAACAGAGAGAGACAGGGGGTGAATAGTAGGAGCAGAAATGACGGTTGGCGGGAAATAGGTCAAGTCATCTGGAAGAAAATGAGGTGAGAATGTCGAGAGGGTGCAGGAGAGGGACAACAGTGGCAACAGAGCCAATGATCAAATTAAAATCTTAAAAGATTCTAAAATTGATAATATTTGATAAAATAAAAAGATAAAAAAAATGTTTCAAATGTTATTTATTTATGTTTTGATTTATTTATTTATTTTCTATGTTTCACATTGTATTATCTGGAGTTCAAAATTATTCATGTATGATTCGGCACTTTCAATTAAATAAAAAAAAATGGATGTTTGTTCCTTTGAAAGCTTAAAATTAAGAAACAATACATTAAAATCATCCGTCCATTGATCTGTCCTGGTAAAGCAAGTGTTGAGCCAAAAAGCAAAGCTCTCGATTTACAAGACGATCTACGTTCCTACCCTCACCCATGGTCACCAGCTGTGGGTGGTGACTGAAAGAATGAGATCCCGGATACAAGCCGCCAAAATGAGCTTCCTCCACAGGGTGGCAGGGCTCTCACTCAGAGATTGGGTGATGAGTTCTGCCATCCGGGAGGAGCTCGGTGTCGAGCCGCTCCTTCTTCAGGTTGAGAGAAGCCAGATCGCTGGTGAGGTGTTTCGAGCTCATCCCACCAGGAGGAGACCAAGAGGCAGACCCCGGACCTCCTGGATACGCTATGTCTCACAGCTGGTCGGGGAATGACTCAGAATCCTTCCGGGTGAGCTGGAGGATGCAGCTGGAGTGAGAGAAGCCTGAGCTTCCCGTCTGAGGCTTTTGCCCTGCGACCCGGCCACGGACAAGCGGAAGACGACGGAACATAAAAGTTAATGTGAATTCAAGATGACTTAAACATTTAGTAGAATTAAATTAAATGATTGAATTTAAATTAATTGAATTAAATTAAAACAGTGCTTTCACCCTAGTGACTAAAACCCAGAAGTCGGCCATTTTTGAGGCAAAGATCAGGATGAAACTATCAACAACACAGTATTTTTTATGGTTCTATACTTATGGTTCTATTCAAAGGCGCAATTAGTTTTCCACGCCATTAGCGTGATATGGCAGAAAAATTGTCTGGGATTGACGCGCAAAAAAGAAACGATGTTTAGAAAAACTACGTTGATGAATTTTTCACGTGGCGTCATCGACCCAGACGTATACATCCAGTACTTTTAAAGGCCTTCAGATCTGCAGTTGTGTAGCCATTTGGAGTGAAAATAAATTCATTCACAATGTCTAGATATGAAATTGCATAAATAATTGATGGTTTTCAGAAATTACAATGAGAAAGAAGATATTACAGTTTCAAGGTACAAAAATTGATAGAGTATAAAAGATTACATTTCTAGGTGTCATGATGGATGATAAATTAAGTTGGAAAGATCATACACAAAATATACATTCTAAATTAGCAAAACACATTGAAGTAGTAGGTATTTTTTGCATATACTTTATAATAGTTAAATTGTTCTATACCTAAAATACTGCGCAGAAATTTGGGGCAATATTTTTAAAACATCTACAGATCCACTAAATATTCTTCAGAAAAGAGCCATGAGAAAAATGCATCAAAGTGGTTTTATGATAACACTAACGAGCTTTTTATTTTGTCAAAATGATCAGATTTAAGGACATAATTAAGCTGCAGACAGCACAAATTGTTGTGGTGTGGAAGGAGGAGTTTTAAGTTTTAATGTTTTAATCCATGTAGCACTCTGAGGCTTGATTTCAGGTATAGAGTGCATTATAAATAAAATACATTATTATTATTATTATTAAAAGGGATCAAAATGGTTTTCAAAGAGTTCATTTCAGTTCCAAAAGATATCCGCAGGGTCGGGAGTCAGCCAAGGCTGGAAGGCATGAAGACCCGACGAGGAATGCTGGTGAGGCTGCCTTTAAATTGTCAGCAGAGAGATTAGGCCCAATTGGTCCAATTCAGGTAGAATTGGGGGAAAGGTGAGATGTTCCCTGGCTCCCTCCAGTGGTGGTTGAGGGAATCACAACACAAATAATGTACAATGCCTTTAAAAAAAAGTTACCGTCAAGTGTTCAAAAACATTTTGTTGAAAGAGAAAGTTCTTATAATTTTTAGGGGTCAATATTTGTTTAAAACACCTTAAGCACAAACAACCAGAAAAAGTTTTTGTATTTCAGTTTGTGGAGTAAGAATGTGGAATGAACTAAAAGAAGAATCTAAACAATGTTGTAATATCAATAAGTTTAAATTTAAACTTAAAAAAGCAAATATTGATCCTTAGTAATAATTGAAAGTCTGGATTTTTTATGAGAGTTTTTTTTTTGTTTGTCTTTTTTTCTGAATGAAACCAGGTAATTATTTTTTACTGATTATTTGTATCAGAAGAAGAATGAAATATAAGTTTTGATTTTGATTGCACTGCTTGAGGGGTGAGGTGAATAAGCATTGCTTCTACTCACTTCTTTTTAACATTCATGAGGAAAAATTTAGATGCAAAATTATAAAGAGAATTGATGGAATGGATATTTTGGTTGATGATGGAGGTACAATTTAGTTTTTTTGTTGTTTTCTTCCTTTTACCGAATAAAAATCATTCATTTATTCAAGAGTCTAAGAGCAGGAATTTAGCAAGATGTTTTTTTTTCCTTTTATTGATTTTTGTACAAAAAGAATCTAAACAGAAAAAATTTTTAAGAAGAATCATCATGAAAAAAAAAACCTGAAAAAAAGAGTACCGACACCTGCTATGCCCTACTGGAAGCGTGTGGACCTGAAAGTCTGAATGTGCTGAAATAGTCTAGCTAGCATTTGTTAGTTAGCTTTTAATAACAATAATACTTACAGTGTAATAATAATAATACTTAATGTGTGATGATAATAACAATAATAATACCTAATGTGTAATAATAATATTGATAATAACACCTAAGGTATAATAATAATTACACTTAGATTATAATAATAATACTTAAAATGTAATTATAATAATTTATTCATAATCATTTTAATGTGTATTTGTCTTTATACAGTCTTCTTTTTCTTCTTTTTTTTTTTGTTTAGTTTATTTATTTTATTAGGAGGATAAGCCCTTTGAGATGACACATCTCGCTTTCGAGGGGGTTCTTAACCGAACACGCATGTTTTTGGAGGGTGCGAGGAAACCGGAGTACGCGGAGGAAACCCACGCATTGACGGGGAGAATATATAAACTCCACACAGTGTTTCAAGCCTCGTCCCCCACCCATGGTTCGAACCCACGACCATCTTCCTGAGAGGCCACTGTGCTAACCAAAAATGTTTTTGTTTTTTTATCTTATTTTGGGCAATAGAAAACAATTGAAAACTAAATTGCGTGACGTTTCGTGACGTAATCGTCCTGCGCACGCGCACTACTGAGGACATAGAGAAATTTCAGTTTGTGAAAAGGTTTCAGAACAACGGAGCGCAGGTTTCTTCATCAGAATCCTAATAAATTCCTATTATTCTTTCCTATTAGATTCCTATTAGATTCCTATTAAATAATGTCTACATTTTGATATTGTAGCGGAAAAATGGAGATGTCGAAGGACGTCTTGAACTGGGCCGAAGTAGAAGGGTTCAACGACAAGGTAAGGCAAATTACTAATCGGAACGTTTTTTTTTTTTTTTTATCTTGTTACATCATCAGTTAGGTTTAATTTGACCTCTTTGTTCACAATAAGATATTTTAGTAAAATAAAAACTGCCATCCATATAGAATTAAATCAAAGTTGTCGATTTGAAGGTTTTTTTTTTTGTTTGTTTTTTTTTTACAAACAGATCCGTACCTCTAGTTTTCCTCAAAAAAATCAACTTGCTGGACTTATTTATTAATAATTCAGTTCATTAACATTTGTGAGAGGGCTTTTGTAATTGATTAAAGGAAAATGGAGTTAAAAATTAAAAAATAAAATGAATCAGTAGGAAAACGTCTAAGTCGGTGTTTGAGCGGGAAAATCCGCCATGTTTTGCTGGGCTGCGTGTAGTTTCTGCGCATGTCCGCTTTGAGTGAATCACTCAAAGTTAATATCTCTACAGGTTTATTCAAGAAAAATATTATAAAATCATACGTAGAAAAAGAGCTCTAAAGATAAACACTTAAATTTGATGTAACCTGCTGTACATGTGGATTTTTTGTTGTTTTTAAAGAGTCAGCAGCTCCATTATTTATAGTATAAATGAGTTAGGGGCAAGGATCATAAGCTTTGGCTTCAGCCTACTCCTTTTCAGACCTTGTACATATTGTTTTCTTCTTGTACTTCAAGAAAATGTTTTAATGTCTGGAATAAAAAAACAAACAAACAAACAAAATAAATAACAATCGGTATAATTGTGGCTTTTAATTCAACCCTAAAACGAGAGAAATATGTATAAATAATCATTTTAACAGAAAAAGTGCAACAATTTTTCTGTTGCACATATGGTGACCTCACCTATGGTCAACAGCTGTGGGTGGTGACCGAAAGAATCAGATCGCTGATATATGAGGCCAAAATGAGCTTCCTATGCAGGGTAGCTGGGCTCTCACTCAGAGTTTGTGTGAGGAGCTCTGAGAGTTGAACATTGACAATGAAGAACCCAATGCACAGGTAACCATGTATTCCTGTGCCAGAGGTAACCTACCATTAGGTTTTCTAAACTTTTTATATGTGTATGTATGTTTTAAAAACAGAATGTCGTCGGGAAATGTTTAAATTAACAACATTTCATTGTGAAACAAATTGCCTGCTTGTGTTTTTTTTAGATTCTTCCATCCAACATGGATACTCATCCTCACGGGCAACCAATCCCAGTAATAGGATCCTGCCCAAGCACAAGGTGAGCTTAAAAATTCCTTGAATTCCTTGAATTTTTAAGGTAATCCTAGGATCAAGGTAATCTTAAAAGTTCTTCATCAGGGTGAAGAACATCTTTTGACTTCTTTAGTTATTTAGCTGTAGAGTAGAATAAGCTAATATTTAAACAATGGTCTTAGACACATTGGATGCTGTTCCAGGGGGAGGGATCTTTCTTTCGTGTGGATCCCCACGAGGTTTTTCATTTTTTCCCCTCTGATGGGTTTTTAGGAGTTTTTCTCACTGTGAAGGAGAGTCTAAAGGCAGGAATGTGCTAATATTGTCTAGCTAGCATTTGTTACTTAGTTTTTTTGCTGTATATTTGTGTTTGTACAATCTTCTTTTTTCCTGTTTTTCTTTCTGAATCTGCAATTGGAAGCCCATTGAGAAAAAATTCTGTGATTTTTGGCTATACAAATAAAATTGAATTGAATTGAAAAAGAAACAAAAAACATTGTTTTCATTCACAGTTGCTTTACACATAATGTGCCTGTTCTTCACACTGTTCATTTTGATTTTGTTTTGTGTGTGTGTGTTTCAGTCCTACAAGATCTTTGCCTGACGAAGGCTGGAAAAATTATATTCTCGACATTTGGAATGAGACGAGGGAGTTAGAGAAAAGCAAGGAGGCAAAAATCCGAAGCCAAAAAGGTCTTTGTCCCCCAAGAAACCAGATGATTAGCAGTGAGTCAATAACCTGTCTACATTCTTTAAAAAAATCTTTGTATATACTTTGTTTATCCCTGAACAGGGACATTTCTTTGCTGCATTACACTGCAGCAGGCTGCCAGGACGGTACAAGAAACAGAGGGTTAGGTGTCTTCCCCAAGGACATGTAGACATGAGCTCAGTGGTATTCGACCCGGCAAACTTCTGGTCTCGGAGCGAACGTTCCACCACTGAGCTATTGCCTCCTCCTACTTAGAAATATAGATACAAGTTTAAACATTCTTTTTAACCACATTGTTATCTTTATTTTTTCCACTTCAGTTTACAGTCGTACTCTCTGGATAAGATGTATGGATGAAGAATGTTCGGAGCAAGATATTCGAGGGCTTTTTGAGGAATTTGGAGAGGTCGATTCTGTTATTGTAAGTGAAATATTACATACAACCATACACACACACTCATTCTGAGGGGCCACTGAACCTGACATGCATCACAAAAAGGCCAGTTTTCCAGGCCTCATCCACATCCACAACTCTGACCCATGATCTTCTTGCTGTGGGGCCACTGTGCTTACCCACTGCGCTACCATGCCGCCCCTAATGTTGTTTTATTTCTATATATTTAGAGCTCTTTTGACACGCAAACATTGATGAAATCTTTTTTCTACTGGAAAGCTCTGAAACATTTGTATTCCTTCGATCCAACTCTTTTGTAATGAACACTTTAATACTGTGGCAGAGTGGTTAGCTTTATGGCCTCACAGCAAGAACGTCGGGGTTTGAGTCCCGGGTGGGACGAGACGTAGAACACTGGCCTTTCTGTGTGGAGTTTACATGTTGTTCCCAAGCATGTCTGTTCTCCTTCCACCCTCCAAAACATGAGTGTGTGGGGCCCACGACAGACTGGTAACCTGTTTGGGGTCTACTTGTCTCTTGCCTGAAATCAGCTGGAATAGGCTCCAACAGCGTTAGGAAGAAGTGGTTCAGAAGACAAACAAATATAAAAGCTGAACTAATCTAAAAAAGCTGGCCTTTAAAAACAATGACAGGGTTGGAGTAAAGACTGCTCAAAAGAACTTAAACATTGCAATAAAAAAAAAGCTGGAGATAAATATCGTCTGGCTGTTGTGACTCACATAATGCTAAAGACACCAAACGCCAATGTGGTACATATGCTCTAAATCCAACATAGCAGGTTAACTTTCCTCGCTGTCAGAGTCACTTTCTGTACCGTACGGCTCCTCGGAAATGATGCCTGCTTTAATGAAAGCTTGGACCACAGTCCCAGCAGACACTTTAGCCCAAGCAACTACAATCCACTGGCAAACTGCAGCATAACTCGCCCGGCGCTGCCTTCCACCCTCCGCGAAGCTGTGGTATCCTCTGGTCATCTATCGCTGCTGGAGTCTTTCCTCCAAACCGTGGCCACCTTGCCCTATTCCCGCAGAAACTCAGCTGCGTCATCTTTACCTGTCGCAGCTCGTTTTCCAGCTTCCTCCACTTACGAACCATCCACTGGTTCATTTTAAATTTTCTTGCTGCAGCTCGATTCCCATGTTCCTCCGCATAGCTGATTGTCATCACTTTAAACTGAGCTTAGTAAACGTGTCTCTTTTCAATTTTTAAGTGTTGTTAAAACAGCAATGTTCTGCACTAAAAACACACACACATGGATTGTGTGGGCAAAATCCATGCCCACACTTCCCCCTTTAATGTTCTCATGTTCTCAACTGCATCCGCCTCATGGTTCACTAATATGTCTGCAAATCACATAGGGCGCATCGCATGATAGGGCGCAACGCTCGTTTTGAAGACAATTTGAGACTTTTATTTGCGCTTTATGGTCGTGAAAATACGGTAATTAATTCCGCCGCATTTTAACGCGTTAAAAAGATTAACGCAATTAATTATGACGTAATAACGGTGGAGACCCAATGCTTCCACATTTGAATTTTGGCCTATTGAAGTACCTGTGGTCTTTTCAGCCGTCCTACATTGTCTGCACTGGCAAATTAACAAGGCAGCAGCGGTCAAACACAACAGACATGGACAAGACTCAGGAGGACGAGACAATTGCGGGGTTGACCACTAATTTAAACCTAAACTGACCTCAGTCTGGGCATTGCAGTTTAGTCAAATCGTGACTTGGTTATCAGTACATTTAGTAAAGTATCAAACAAGAAATCTGTGGGTCCGGATGGTTTAACATCATGTTTGTATAGAAACCCTTCAATTTTATTTAATGATATCAAAACGGGCAATGAATACTAAACTAATTGTTATAGTCTTGTTCTACTGAACAGGAACTGATTCTGTTGCGATACCAGCTTCATAACAGATTTAGATCTTAATATTACTTTTGAAGGAACATGACTAATCGTAGAATTGATTTAATATTGTGTCTCTTAGTTTTAAATTGCAGTTACAAATGAAATGACAGTTTTTCAAATTAAAATAATGATGAAATAAAAAACTTCTTGATTTTTAAATGTACTGTGCTGTGGTTTTTAAAGAAATACTTTAACACTTGTGTAAATAGCTTAATAGTGAGACAAAGGTCTGCGTGAAATTATGTACACTGATTCTTCATGTATTGCTTTATGCACGTTTATGCTTTAATTCTATGTGAATGAAACGTGTGAATGATTTTATACAGTTAAAATGTTCTGTGGCCAGGAACAGCTTTCCTCTTTGAGGACATTAATGTTTACCTTAATTTTGGTGATAAATGGTTTTAATATTGAACACAGAAGAACGCAGTTATTTGGAAAGATCAGTAACTGGGAGAAAAACAATAAACCTAACATTTGCTGTGGTAGTTTAATCTACACCAGTCTTTGCTTCTAAAGTTGAAAATTCCTCATTTCCAGTCATCATGTCTGACAACAGAGCTGAAAAGCTTAATCAATTCGAAAATAATAGGGTTGCTTTGTCACGCTTTCAAGAATCAAAACATTCTAGGCTTTCTTGTTTTACTTTTCCTATTCATTTGTGCTTTTCTTATTCATAAAGAGAACTTATTTCAAGAAAAGGCTGGAACACAGGGTGACTTATAAGAGTGGAGGAAGGGGTACACAGGTTGATTACATTTTGTGTAGGCGGTGTAATCTGTAAGAGATCAGTGACTGCAAAGTTGTAGCAGGAGACAGTGTAGCCAAACAGCACAGGATGGTCGTGTGTAAGATGACCATATCAGTGAGGAAGTTTAAAAAGACGAAGGGAGTGCAGAAGACTAAATGGTGGAAGCAGCTAAAAGGAAGAGTGCTGCTGGAACTTTATAAAGGAGTTGAGACAGGCTCTTGGTGAGCAGGAGAAGCTTCCAGATGACTGGACAACTACAGCTAATGCGATCAGGGAGACAGGCAAGAGAGTACTTGGTGTGTCATCTGGAAGATGGATAGAGAGACGTGGTGGTGGAATGAGGAGGTGCAGGATTGTATCAAATGAAAGAGGCTGGCTAAGAAGAAGTGGGACACTGAGAGGCCTGAAGAGATTAGGCAAAGTACAGGGTGATACACCGTAAGGTTAAAGTGGAGGTGGCAAAGGCAAAACAGGTAGCCTATGATGACCTATACGCTAGGCTGAAAAGCAAGGAGGGAGAGATGGACCTATACAGGTTGGCAAGACAGAGAGACAAAGATGGGAAGGATGTGCAGCAAGTTAGAGTGATTAAAGACAGGAATGGATGTCATTTGACAGATACCAGTAATGGGATGGGAAGATGGAAAGAGTACTTTGAAGAGTTGATGAATGAAGAAAATGAAAGAGAACAAAGAGTAGAAGACGTTACCATAGTGGACCGGAAAGTGGCTAGGATCAGTAAGGTAGAAATAAAGAGGGCGATGAAGAGGATGAAGAGTGGAAAGGCTCTGGGTCCTGATGATATCCCTGTAGAAGTATGGAAGTGTTTAGATGAGGTGGCAGTGAAGATTCTGACTGGGCTGTTTAACAGGATATTAGAAAGTGAGAAGATGCCTGATGAATGGAGGAGAAGTGTGCTGGTTCCTATTTTTAAGAACAAGGGAGATGTGCAGAGTTGTGGTAACTACAGGGGAATTAAACTGATCAGCCATACAATGAAATTATGGAAAAAAGTTGTTGAAGCTAGGCTAAGGTCTGAAGTACAAATTTGTGAGCAGCAGTATGGTTTTATGCCTAAAAAGAGCACTACAGATGCATTATTTTCCTTGAGGATGCTGATAGAGAAGTACAGGGAAGGTCAGAGGGAGCTGCACTGTGTCTTCGTAGATCTAGAGAAAGCGTATGACAGGGTACCTAGAGAAGAACTATGGTATTGTATGAGGAAGTCTGGTGTGACAGAGAAGTATGTTAGAGTGGTCCAGGACATGTACGAGGGCTGTAAGACAGTGGTGAGGTGTGCTGTAGGTGAGACAGAGGAGTTCAGTGTGGGGGTGGGACTGCACCAGGGATCTGTTCTGAGCCCTTTGCTGTTTGCTGTTGTGATGGAAAGGCTGACAGACGAGGTCAGACAGGAATCCCCATGGACAATGATGTTTGCAGATGACATTGTGATCTGTAGTGAGAGGAGGGAAGAGGTGGAGGAAAAGCTGGAGAGGTGGAGGTTTGCGCTAGAAAGAAGAGGAATGCAGATTAATCAGAGTAAAACAGAGTACGTGTGTGAATGAGAGGGATCCAAATGGAAAAGTGAGGTTACAGGGAGAAGAGATAAAGAAGGTGGAAGATTTTAAGTATCTATGATCAACAGTCCAGAGCAATGGAGAGTGTGGAAAAGAGGTGAAGAAGCGTGTTCAGGCAGGCTGGAATGGGTGGAGAAAAGTATCAGGTGTGAGGTGCGACAGAAGAGTTTCAGCTAGAATAAAAGGAAAAGTGTACAAAACCGTGGTGAGACCGGCCATGCTGTTTGGTCTAGAAATAGTAGCACTGAAGAAAAGACAGGAAGCAGAGATGGAGGTAGCAGAGATGAAGATGCTGAGGATCTCTCTGGGAGTGACCAGGATGGACAGGATTAGACATGAGTACATCAGGGGAACAGCACATGTTAGAGGTTTTGGGGATAAAGTTCGAGAGGCAAGACTGAGATGGTTTGGGTACGTACAGAGGAGAGAGAAGGAAGAAGGATGCTGGATTTGGAACGACCAGGAAAGAGGACTAGAGGAAGGCCAAAGAGGAGGTTCATGGATACAGTGAAGGAAGACATGAAGATAGTTGGTGTGACCAAAGAGGATACAGCAGATAGGTTTAGATGGAAGAAACTGACTTGCTGTGGTGACCCCTAAAGGGAAAAGCCGTAAAAAGAAGAAGAAGAAAGAGAGCGTCTGTCTCTGGCTGGTACACCATCACTATGAGGAAAAGAGAGGATGCCTACAGTGCCCTGCTATTCTTCAGAAGACATATACCTGTGGTGAGTAAGCAGTAAAGATATTTCATTGATAAAAAAAAAAAATATGTGAAAGGTGTAGTTAATGACCTGTAAAAAATTATTTTTAAATCTTCATCCTCCAGGCTGCCTGGGCTCCAAACAAGGGCGTAAGCCGCAAGTATAGATCCGGCTGGGATAGCAACTTTGGCACTACTTTCATACGGTGGTCAGAAATTCGAGAGGATCAGTTAAACAAGTTGAGAGAAGGAGGGTACCTGGATCCAAAATCTTTGCCACCAGGTAAAAACAGAAAGTTTACACAGTCAATTAAATGACTCGTTAAACAAAGAAGCTTTCATCAACATCTCATTGATAAATATAAGTAAAAAGTTTTTAACCAAATATTAAGTCTTCTGTCTCGTCAAAGAATTTTCTTTCATGAACATTTGATCATACCTTGTTTAATAAATCCAATGTAAACTGTAGGAGTATGAATGTCCTTCATCCAGTAGTTTACTAAAGAGGACGTTTTTTCAGAGTGGAGGTCGAGCAAAGATTTTGACGATTTCAACTATCCACCTAAGGGACGGCATTCTCCATGTCCACGGGAATCACCTGCTAGTACTGAAACTAAAACCAGCTGCGTAAGCTCTGACCAAGTTAGTTTTCAGTTATTGTTTAATTAAGTTAGCGTATCAATGGGTTCTTAATCGGTCATTGTTTGTATTATAAAAACATTCTTTTTTTTGTTCTCTGGTTCCTTCACAGCAGAGTCCTACGACTGAAGGAACATCCCAAAAAGTTTGGGCCCCCACACGTGAGCAAAAGGGTAAATGTGTAAAAGTGTTTTTGTACATTCAATGCTCAAAATTGAAGAGTCAGGAAAAAAGCACTTTTTTTCATGAACCACTTGCTGTTTGAGATGTATACGTTCAAGATAAATGTCCATCTGTACACCGGTGTACTTTTTCTTCTGAATATTTTTGGAATTTCACTCAAGTTTTTATTTAGTTTTCTCATATCAAATCAATCATTTATCCAACAACTAATGAACTTGTAAACTATTCTCTGGTAAACTAATTTAGGTGTGTTAAAGGAAAACAATCTTAGACAACCTGGGAGTACAGGGAGATACAGCATAAGATTAAAGTAGCGATGCAAAAGGCAAAACAAATAGCCTACAATGACTTTAATGCAAGGTAAGACATTAAGAAAGGAGAGATCGCATTCCAAGGAGAGGATTCTATGCCATTAAAAGCAGGACTTCTCTCTGATCGCAATAAATACACGCCTGCTGTCCCAAACAACTTTGGACAACAAGAGCTATAATATCCCGTATGGTCCCCAATTTTGAAACATTCAGATAGGATGCATGGGTTAGTTTTTGTTTTTTACACACCACTATTTTAGATGTTTACCAAATATTGTTTGACTTTAATGTTTATTTAATTTGTTCAAAATTTCTTAACATATACTTTTTTCTTTGCAGATAACCAAGCAAGTAGTCCTCTGATGGGACTTAAAAGGGCACATCCATTTAAAAGTCCTCTGCCACCAACACGTCCATATCGTTGGGGGGGTTCACATCCTTGGCTGATACAAAACACTGTCGTTGAACAGTCAGAGGCCATTGAACACAGACCTTTCAGGGGACACAGAGCAGAATTAAAAAGTAAAGAGCGAAAGTGGGGAAAAGACTGGGATCGTAGAGAGACAATGGGCAAGGAGCGAGAAAGAGAAGACAGGAGAAAGAGAGGAGGACTCTGGAGAGAGAGAGAAGGAGTCAGGAGAGAAAGAGGAGGACTCAGGAAAGAGGAGAGGAGTCGGGAGAGAAAGAAGATGAGTCAGGAGAGAGTGAGAAGGAGTCAGGAGAGAGAGAGGAGCGGAGTCAGGAGAGAAAGAGGACGAGTCAGGAGAAAGAGAGGAAGGGTCAGTAGAAAGATGAGAGGAGTCAGGAGAGAAAGAGGAGGAGTCAGGAGAGAGAGATAAGGGAAGGAAAGAGATAGATATGGAGGTTGTCAAGAATAAAGAAACAGGTGGGAAACAGAGAGAGACAGGGGGTGAATGGTAGGAGCAGATACGACAGTTGGCGGGAAATAGGTCAAGTCAACTGGAAGAAAATGAGGTGAGAATGTCGAGAGGGTGCAAGAGAGGGACAACAGTGGCAACAGAGCCAATAATCCAAAAATTAAAATCTTAAAAGATTCTAAAATTGATAATATTTGATAAAATAAAAAGATAAAAAAATGTTTCAAATTTTATTTATTTATGTTTTATTTATTTATTTATTTTCTATGTTTCACATTGTATTATCTGGAGTTCAAAATTATTCATGTATGATTCGGCACTTTCAATTCAAAAAAAAAAATGGATGTTTGTTCCTTTGAAAGCTTAAAATTAAGAAACAATACATTAAAATCATCCGTCCATTGATCTGTCCTGGTAAAGCAAGTGCTGAGCCGAAAAGCAAAGCTCTCGATTTACAAGTCGATTTACGTTCCTACCCTCACCTATGGTCACCAGCTGTGGGTGGTGACTGAAAGAATGAGATCATGGATACAAGCGGCCAAAATGAGCTTCCTCCACAGGGTGGCAGGGCTCTCACTCAGAGATTGGGTGATGAGTTCTGCCATCAGGGAGGAGCTCGGTGTCGAGCCGCTCCTTCTTCAGGTTGAGAGAAGCCAGATCGCTGGTGAGGTGTTTCGAGCACATCCCACCAGGAGGAGACCAAGAGGCAGACCCCGGATCTCCTGGATACGCTATGTCTCACAGCTGGTCGGGGAATGACTCAGAATCCTTCCAGGTGAGCTGGAGGATGCAGCTGGAGTGAGAGAAGCCTGAGCTTCCCGTCTGAGGCTTTTGCCCTGCGGCCCGGCCACGGACAAGCGGAAGACGACGGAACATAAAAGTTAATGTGAATTCAAGATGACTTAAACATTTAGTAGACATTTTGAATTAAATTAAAACAGTGCTTTCACGCTAGTGACTAAAACCCAGAAGTCGGCCATTTTTTAGGCATAGATCAGGATGAAACTATCAACAACACAGTATTTTTGCGCTAATGGCGCAATTAGCTTTCCACGCCATTAGCGTGATGTGGCAGAAAAATTGTCTCGGCTTGACGCGCAAAAAAGAAACGATTGATCAAATTTGAGGATGCATTTACAGTAAGCTGCTAACAGCACAAATAATGTACAAGGCCTTTAAAAAAAAGTTACCATCAAGTGTTCAAAAACATTTATTTAAAGTATACGATTCTCATTATTTTTAGTGGTCAATATTTGTTTAAAACATATGAGCACAAACAACCAGAAACTGTATTTCAGTTTGTGGAGTAAGAATGTGGAACGAACTAAAAGAAGAATCTAAACAATTTTGTAATATCAATAAGTTTAAATTCAAACTTATGGATCCTTAATAATAGTTGAAAGCTCTGGATTTTTTAAGAGGTTTTTTTTTTGTTTGTCTTTTTTTCTGAATGAAACAAGGTAATTATTTTTTACTAATTATTTGTATCAGAAGCAGAATGAAATATAAGTTTTGATTTTAATTGCACTGGTTGAGGGGTGAGGTGAATAAGCATTGCTTTTACCCAGTCCTTTTTAATATTCATGAGGAAAATTTAGATGCAAAATTATAAAGAGAATTGATGGAATGGGTTTTTTGGTTGATGATGGAGGAACAATTCTGTCTTGTTTTTTTTTTTTTTTCTTCCTTTTACCAAATAAAAATCATTCATTTATTTAAGAGTCTCAGGGCAGAAATTTAGCAAGATGTTTGTTTTCCTTTTATTTTTTTAAACAAAAAGAATCTAAACAGAAAAAACCTAAAGAAAAAATCATCATGATAAAAAAAAAAAAAGAAAAAAAGTGTGCCAACACCTGCTATGCCCTACTGGCAGAGTGCGGACCTGAAAGTCTGAATGTGCTGAAATAGTTTAGTTGGCATTTGTTAGTTAGCTTTTAATAATAATAATACTTAATGTGTATCAATAATAATACTTAGTGTGTAATAATAATAATACTTAATGTGTGATAATAACAATAATAATACCTAATGTGTAATAATGATACTTAATGTATAATAATAATTACACTTATATTGTAATAATAATATTACTTAATGTGTAAATATAATAATTTATTTATTTATAAAAATTACATGTGTATTTGTCTTTATACGGTCTTCTTTTTTTTCTTCTTCTTTTTTTTTTATTTTTTTTTTTTTTTAGTTTATTTATTTTATTAGGAGAATAAGCCCTTTGAGATGACACATCTCGCTTTAGAGGGTGTTCTTAACCGAACACGCATGTTTTCGGAGGGTGCGAGGAAACCAGAGTACCCGGAGGAAACCCACGCTTACACGGGGAGAAAATGTAAACTTCACACAGAAAGGCCAGTGTTTCAAGCCTCGTCCCCCCCACCCAGGATTCGAACACACGACCGAATCTTTGTTTTTTGTGATTTTGGGCAAAACAACAACAACAACAAAAAAAGAAACTTCAAATGCTTGATGTTTCGTGATGTAATCGTCCTGCACACGCGCACTACTGAGGACAAAAAGAAATTTTAGTGAGTGAAACGTGTCAGAACAACGGACGCGCAGAAGGTTTCTTCATCCGATTCCTATTAAATAATATCTACATTTTGATAATGTAGAGCAAAAATGTCGATGTCGAAGTACATTACAGACATGGACTCGGACTACCTAGACGCATTCAAAGACACGGTAAGGCAAATTACTAATCGGAAGTTTTTTTTTTTATCTTGTTATCAGTTAGGTTTAATTTGACCTTTTTGTTCACAACAACACAATTTAGTAAAATAAAAACTGTCATCCATGTAGAAGTAAATCAAAGTTGTCGATTTGAAGTTTTTTTGTTTTTTTTTTTACGAACTGATCCGTATCTCCAGTTTTCCTCTGTAAAAATCAACTTGCTGGACTTATTTATTAATAATTCAATTCATTAACATTTGTGAGAGGGCTTTTGTAATTGATTAAAGGAAAATGGAGTTAAAAATTAAAAAGTAAAATAGATCAGTGAGTAAACGTCTAAGTCGGTGTTTGAGCGGGAAAATCCGCCATGTTTTGCTGGGCTGCGTGTAGTTTCTGCGCATGTCCGCTTTGAGTGAAGCACTCAAAGTTAATAGCTCTACAGGTTTATTCAAGAAAAATATTATAAAATCATACGTAGAAAAAGAGCTCTAAAGATAAACACTTAAATTTGATGTAAACTGCTGTACACGTGGATTTTTTGTTGTTTTTAAAGAGTCAGCAGCTCCATTATTTATAGTATAAATGAGTTAGGGGCAGGGATCATAAGCTTTGGCTTCAGCCTACTCCTTTTCAGACCTTGTGCATATTGTTTTCTTCGTGTACTTCAAGAAAATGTTTTGAGGTCTGGAACAAAAAAACAAGATAAACAAATATCGGTATAATTGTGGCTTTTAATTCGAACTTAAAAATGAGAGAAATGTGTATAAGTAATCATTTTAACTGAAAAGTGCAACAATTTTTCTGTTGCACTTATGGTACAACCTTCGACTTTCCAGCGTTACAATCAGCATAATCAAAGACAGTTGAACATTAAAAATGAAGAATCCAATGCACAAGTAACCATGTATTCCTGTGCCAGAGGTAACCTACGTTTAGGTTTTCTAAACTTTTTATACGTTTATGTATGTTTTAGGAACAGAATGTCCTCTGGAAATGTTTACAGTAATTGAACAACATTTCATTGTGAAACAAAATGCCTGCTTGTGTTTTTTTCAGAATTTTCCATCCAACATGGATCCTTCTCCTCCCGGGGAAGCGATTCCAGTTATAGAATCCTGCTCACACTCAAGGTAATCTTAAGAAGAAAAAAAAAACATTGATTTCATTCACAGTTGCTTCACACATAATGTGCCTGTTCTTCACACTGTTCATTTTGATTTTGTTTTGTGTGTGTGTGTTTCTTTGCTACAAGATCTTTGCGCAACGAAGGCTGGAAAAGTTTTTATGTCAGCATTTGGAATGAGATGAGGGAGGTGGAGAAGAGCAACGAGGCCAAAAACCGTCACGAAAAAGGTCTTTGTCCCCCAAGAAACCAGATGATAAGTAGTGAGTCAATAACCTGTCTACATTCTTTTAAAACAATCCTTGCATTTATTTTATATACTTTGTTTATCCCTAAACGGGGAAATTTCTGTGCTGAAATTACACTGCATCAGGCTGCCCGGACGGTGTGAAAAACGCAGGGTTGGTTGTAGGGATGGATATCATAAGGAATTATCGATACTAGTCCTCTTATCGATACCGCTTAACGAACCGAATCTTAAACGGATCTCTTATCAATACTTTTAGAAACAAACAAATAATTATTATGAATATAAAAACTTTGATTGGATGATGGTGGAACTCACAAACAGAACAATATTTTACAAAAAAGATACCTTACTTTATCAAAATAGGATACTTCAAAATAAATCTGAACTGGACAGTTAAAAAACAAAAAATATGTCAGAGTTAGAAAGAGAAATAAATATTACCAGTTGTTAAGTTTACAAGCGGCACCATCATAAAACAAAAACCAACAATAAAATGTGCTTTTTTATTTTTTTTTTACTAAAAAATAAGTTAAAATATTCATTAAAGTTGACTGCAGCACTTTTATTTCACTTTTATTGTTTTTTTTTTGTTTTTTTTTTTTTTATAATAAAACATGGAGCACATGCGTTTTCAAGCATGCTTGTGCCATTTATTAGCTGCTGTTGTATTGGAGTCGGAGCTGCTTCAAAGCGCTCGTCAAACACAGTGCATCTTTCAGTCTGAATGCTGTGCTGTTTGGCAACGTCTTTGCACAAATTGCTTGTGGTACTACTTTTACATAAAAATACTTTATTGCACTTTAGACAACGTTCGTTGTCGGCATCGATTTTGGTAAAATAAAGACGAACTCGAGATCACTGCACGTTCTGCCTCACGCCTCCCTCAGCTTCAAAATGGAACTTTGCAACTTTGCGTTGTAACAGCAGCTCACACGCGCACCACCCCTTTGCGAGTGAGGAGGCGAAATCGGAACCGATAGCGGATCCGTTTGGACTAGCGCTTATCGGTCCGGGTAAAATGACGGCCGCGGAACTGGTTCCGAAAAAAAAAAAAAAAAAACGGTTCTCGATTCCCATCCCAAGTCAGATGTCTTCTCCAAGGACACGTAGACACGTAGACATGAGCTCATGGGCATTCGATCATTACTTAGAAGTATAGATACAAGTTAAAACATTCTTTGTAACCACGTTGTTAACTTTATTTTTTCCACTTCAGTTTACAGCTCTACTCTTTCAATAAGATATATGGATGAAGGACGTTCACAGCAAGATATTCGAGGGCTTTTTGAGGAATTTGGAGAGGTCGAGTCTTTTAGTGTAAGTGAAATATCACATACAACCACACACACACACTCATTCCTAGGGGCCAACAAACCTGACATGGATGTTTTTGGAGGGTGGGAAAAAATCTGAGTACCTGGAGGCCACTGTGCTTACCCATTGTGCTACTATGCCGCCCCTAATGTTGTTTTATTTCTATATATTTAGAGCTCTTTTGACACGCAAACATTGATGAAATCTTTGTTGTAGTGGAAAGCTCTGAAACTATTTTATTCCTTCAATCCAACTCTTTTGTAATGAACACTAATTTAATACGGTGGCACAGTGGTTAGCTTTGTGGCCTCACGGCAAGAACATCGGGGTTTGAGTCCCGGGTGGGACGAGATTTGGAACACAGGCCTTGCAGTGTGGAGTTTACATGTTGTTCCCAAGTATGTGTGGGTTTCCTCTAGTCTCCTCCCAACCTCAAAAACATGAGTATGTGTGGCCTATGAGAGACTGGTAACCTGTTTGGGGTGTACTTGCCTGTTGCCTGAAATCAGCTCCAACAGGCTCCGACAGCCCCGCATCACTGTTAGGAAGAAGTGGTTCAGAAGGCAAACAAATATATGATCATTTCTATAGGTCATTGTGCATGGTTGTTTAACAGATGTAATGGATAAAACACTTGACCTAAATATCTGGTCCTTATGTTACAAAGGAGGTAAAAAGCTGAATTAATCTAAAAAAGCTGGCCTTCAAAAACAATGACAGGGTTGGAGTAAAGACTGCTCAAAAGAACTTAAACAATGCAATAAAAAAAGCTGGAGATAAATATTGTCTGGCTGTTGTGACATAATGCTAAAGACACCAAACGCCAATGCGGTACAATAAAACCGTGACCAATATGAATCCCGTCAAAACACAACAATAATAAATTGCGTAAACAGCAAATGAGTTTAATAAAGTCTTATTGAGGTTTGGTGCATGTAATATCCATCCTATGATTGATTTCAATCTAAACTGACCTCATTCTGGGGAATGCAGTTTAGGCAAATCGTGACTCGGTTATCAATGCATTTAGTAAAGTATCAAACAAGAAATCTGTGGGTCCAGGTGGTTCAACATCATGTTTGTATAGAAACCCTACATTTTTTTAATGAAATTAAAACGGGCATTAAATACTAAAGTAATTGTTATAGTCTTCTACTGAACAGAAACTGATTCTGTTGTGATCCCTGCTCCATAACAGATTTAGATCTTTTGAAGGAACATAACTAATAGTAGATTTAGTGGTGTCAGTCGATTAAAAAAAATTATCAAATAATTACAGGATTTTGTAATTAATTAATAGAGTTAATCACATTTTAACATCATATCTTCTAAAGGTCTCCTGATGAAGAATGTGAATTCTAGGATATTAAAAAATTGTACTGTATGACTAATCAATTGAATACAGTAAAAAGAGAAGATTTTAAATCCAATTTATTAAATGTACTGTGCTGTGTTTTTTAAAGAAATGCTTTAACACTTGTGTTAATAGCAAAATTGTGAGACAAAGGTCTGCGGGAAATTTTGTACACCTATTCTTCATTTATTGCTTTATGCACGTTTATGCTTTAATTCCACGTGAATGAAACGTGTGAATGATTTTATACAGTTTTGCATAAATAAGCAGACACATAAATGACAACACGCGTTTACAGTTTATGGAAATGGTTCATTTTGAAGATTTCTCGAGTTTTGATGTTAACGATTTGGTTGCCTCTGTTCAGTCTAGTGTTATGAATGTTCTGGATGCCATTGCCCCAATGAAGGTGAAAACAGTTAAAAATAAGCAGAAAGCACCTTGTAGAAACGATGAGTCAATCAAAGCACAAAAACGGGAGGGCAGGAAAGCTGAGCGTAAATGGCGCAAATTTGAGCTCCAGATTCACTGCGAGATTTATAGAGAAAAGTTACATGTCTACAATCAGATCTTACTCAAAACCAGAGAGATATATTTCTCTAAAGTAATTGCAACTGTAATAAAAACTCACGTGTCCTTTTTGCAACAATAAATAGATTAACAAATTCCCCAACTCAAATCGTCGCTGAATTGGTTTTGACTTCAAAATGTAATGAGTTCGCTGTATTTTTTAATGACAAGGTTCAGAACATCAAAAATTCCATCAAAGCCACAGTTCAAATGACAATCTTACTACCATCCAGATTGTTAAAGCTAAATGACTTCACCTCAGTAACAGAAACAACTGTTGAAGAATTTATCACCAGTCTGAGTTCATCTACTTGCTCTCTTGATGTATTACCCACCAGATTTCTAAAATATGTGTTAACCAGCATGTTGGCACCAATCACTCAAATAGTCAATGTGTCACTTCAAACCGGAACTTTCCCAAGTGCGTTAAAAACTGCGGTCATCAAGCCACTCTTAAAGAAGACTAGTCTTGATGCCATAGTACTTAAAAACTATCGGCCTATTTCAAACTTACTGTTTACAGAAAAAATTCTTGAGAAAGTTGTTTACCAACAACTGACAAAACTTTTTTTAGTGAACAACTCATTTGATGTCTTCCAGTCAGGTTTTAGACCTCATTACAGCACAAAGACAGCTCTGATTAAGGTAACAAATGACATTTGTATGAACACTGACGCTGGCAAAGTCTCTGTTTTAATCCTGTTGGAACTGAGTGCTGCGTTTGACACTGTAGATCATGGGATCCTTCTACAGAGGCTAGAGAACTCGGTTGGTGTTTCTGGTACTGTACTTAGTTGGTTTAAATCTTATTTAGAAGGATGCAAGTATTTTGTAGAAATTGGAAATTGTGTGTCATATCACATGCCTTTGACCTGTGGGGTTCCCCAGGGGTCAAATTCTTGGACCGCTGTTGTTTAACCTCTACATGCTGCTGTTAGGGCAATTGATAGCCAGTAATAATGTGTCCTATCACAATTACGCAGATGATACTCAGATCTACGTACATGTCACTGACAGCAGGTGAACATGGACCTGTGGATTCACTCTGTCACTGTATTGAACAAATCAGTCTAGATGCAAAACTACTTTCTCCAGCTAAACTCAGACAAAACTGAAATCATTGTCTTTGGCCCACAAAAACATAGAGAAAGTGTCATCAGTTACCTTCAATCTCTCTCTCTAGAACCGACAAATCAAGTTATAAATCTGGGAGTAATAATGGACTCAGACTTTAACTTCAACAGTCACATCAAATCAATTACATCAGCAGCCTTTTACCACCTGAAAAACATTGCCAAAATCAGAGGTTTTGTATCTAAAACAGACTTAAAGGTTCTTATCAATGCATTTGTTTCCAGTAGGTTAGATTATTGCAACGGTTTAAAAAAAGAAAAAAAAAAGAATTACTCTATTCATCCCTCACCAGGAAATTTGTGTGCACCACTCCTTACACCGCAGCAGGCTTCCCTTTGACGGCGCCAATGGTGGGGAAAGCGGGGGTTAGGTGTCTTCTCCAAGGACCCTAGACGTGCTCTCTCTGTGTTTACTCACTGGTCTGAACAAAAAGGCTTTAAAACAGCTGCAGTTTATTCAAAATGCTGCTGCTCGAGTCCTAACACGAACTGGAAAATATGATCACATTAGTCCTGTGCTCAAGTCTCTGCACTGGCTTCCTGTGGCTCAGAGAATAGACTTTAAAGCTGCTCTGATTGTGTTTAAGTCTCTCCATGGTCTAGCACCAAAATACATCTGTGATATGTTAGTACCTTATGAACCATCTAGAACTCTGAGGACCTCCGGGACTGGCCTCCTGCTGGTGTCTAGAGTCAGGACTAAACATGGAGGAGCTGCATTTCAATTTTATGCTGCAAAAGTTTGAAACAACTTCCTGAGGCCGTAAAACAGGCCTCTACTATGACAATGTTTGAATCTAGGCTGAAAACACTTCTGTTTAACTGTGCTTTTTTTTATATGTTTTAGTGATTTTATTTATTTAGTTTTTAAACTTTTTGATTCTATGTTTTGTGATTTCAATGCATTCTTTTTTTTCCTTCTTGTGAAGCACTTTGAATTACGTTTTGTATGAATTTTGCTGTACAAATAAACTTGCCTTGCCTTGCTTGCCTTTGTGGCCAGGAAGAACTTTCCTCTTTGAGGACAGTAACTTTTACCTTAATATTGTGACAAATGGTTTTAATATTGAACACAAAAGAACACAGTTATTTGGAAAGATCAGTAACTGGGAGAAAAACAATAAATCCTAAATTTGCGGTGTTAGTTTGAGCTACACCAGTCTTTGCCTCTAAAATTGAAAATTCCTCATTTCCAGTCATCATGTCTGACAACAGAGCTAAAAAAGCTTAATCAATTCGTAAATAATAGGGTTGCTTTGTCATGCTTACAAGAATCACAAACATTCTGGGCTTTTTTGTTTTACTTTTTCTATTCATTTGTAATTTTCTGATTCATAAAGAGAACGTCTATCTTTGGCTGGTATATCATCACCATGAAAAACAGAAAGGATGCCTACAGTGCCCTGCTCTACTTCAGAAGAAAGAGATACGAGGTCAGTAAGCAGTAAAGATATTTTTTTAAATAAAAAATGACGTGAAATGTTTAGTTAACAACCTGTAAAAATTTATTTTTAAATCCTCGTCCTCCAGATTGCCTGGGCTTTGAACAAGGGCAAAAGCCCTGAGTTTAGATCTGGCTGGGATGGGAACTTTGGGACTACTTTCATACAGTGGTCAGAAGTTCGAGAGGACCAGTTAAACAAGTTGAGAGAAGGAGGGTACCTGGATCCAAAATCCTTGCCACCAGGTAAAAACATAAAGTTTACACAGTCAACTAAATGACTTGCAAGACAAAGTAGCTTTCATCAACATCTCATTGATAAGTGATTTGATCATGCTTCATTTACTAATACTTCATTTAATAAACACAATGTAAATGTCCTTCACAATGTCATTCATCCAGTAGTTTAATAAAGAGGACCTTTTTTCAGAGTGGAAGTCGAGCAAAGATTTTGACGATTTCAACTATCCACCTAAGGGCATTCTCCACGTCCACGGGAATCACCTGCTAGTACTGAAACTAAAACCAGCTGCGTAAGCTCTGACCAGGTTAGTTTTCAGTTATTGTTTAATTAAGTTAGCGTATCAATGGGTTCTTAATCGATCATTGTTTGTAATATAAAAACATTCTTTTTTTTGTTCTCTGGTTCCTTCACAGCACAGTCCTACGAATGAAGGAACATCCCAACAAGTTCAGGCCCACACACTCGAGCAAAAGGGTAAATGTGTAAAAGTGTGTTTGTATGTTCAATACTCAAAAGTGAAGTGGCAGGAAAGAAGTACTCTTTTTTTCATGAACCACTTGCTGTTTGAGATGTATGCGTTCAAGATAGATGTTCATCTGTACACCGGTGTACTTTTTTCTCTGAATATTTTTGGAATTTCACTCAAAGTTTTTATTTAGTTTTCTCATATCAAATCAATCATTTATCCAACAACTAATGAACTTGTAAACTATTCTCTGGTAAACTAATTTAGGTGTGTTAAAGGAAAACAATGTTAGAAAACCTGGAAGTACAGGGAGATACAGCATAAGATTAAAGTAGAGATGCAAAAGGCAAAACAAATAGCCTACAATGACTTTAATGCAAGGTAAGAGATTAAGAAAGTAGAGATCGAATTCCAAGAAGAGGGTTCTATGCCATTAAAAGCAGGACTTACCTCTAATGGCAATGAAAACACACCTGCTGACCCAAACAAGTTTGGGCAACAAGAGCTATGATGTCCCGTATGGTCCTCAATTTTGAAACATTCAGGTAGGATGCATGGGTTAGTTTATGTTTTTTACACACTACCATTTTAGATGTTTACCAAATATTGTTTGAGTTCAATGTTTATTCAATTTGTTCAAAACTTCTAAATATATACTTTTTCCTCTTCAGACAACCAAGCAATTAATCCTCTGATGGGACGCTGTGGTCATTCTTTAGCAAGATTTCAAAGGGCACATCGATTCAAAACTCCTCTGCTACCAAAACCTCGTGAGATGGAGTGGTCCCTTAAACCAAGGTCACCTCTTTCCCCAAGGAGCTCATATGCTTGGGGGGGTTCCCATCCTTGGATGATGAAAAACATCGTCTTTGAACAATCAGAAGCCATAGAAAAAAGCCCTTTCAGGGGACATGGAGCAGAATTAAAAAGTCAAGAGCCAAAGTGGGTGAAAGAGTGGGATCGTGGAGAGACAGATGGGGCAAGGAGAGAGAGAGAACTCAGGAGAGAAAGAGCAAGAGTTTTGAGAGAAAGGAGAGGAGTCAGGAGAGAAAGAGAAAACTGAAGGAAAGATATAGATATGGAGGTGGTCAAGAATAAAGAAACAGGTGAGAAATAGAGAGAGACAGGGGTTGAATGGAAAGAGCAGGTATGACGGTTGGCTGGAAGGAGGTCAAGCCACCTGAAGGACAATGAGGTAGAATGTCGAGAGGGAGAAGGGGAGAGACGACAGTGGCAACAGACCCAATAATCAAAAAATTTAAATCTTAAGAGTTTAAAATGGATAATAATTTTAATATAAAAAGATTTAAAAAAATGTTTAGAAATTGTTTTATTAATTTATGTTTTATATATTTTTCTTTATTTCTATCTATTTTTTTTCTAATTCTTATTATGTTTGTTAACATAGTTTTGTAAGTTTTATATTTGATCGCAGACTCTTTGATTCTGTATTTTATGAACTGGTTGTACAAATGTCTCTTTTTTTGCAGGATTTAGTTAAGCTCTTGGTCTTCCAAGGTTTATTTCTTTTAATTTGATTCATAATTTTTTTGTTTATCTTTATTGGACAGTGTTTATCATAAAGACTGATGAATTTGTTCAGGAATGAATCGTATGCTTTATTGGGGTCAGTAAAGGCGGAGACTTCACTCCAGGTCTGATTTAATAGATTTGTCATTAAATCAGTTATTGCTTCAGGACTTTTGACTTGAAATCAAAAGTCAAAATTTTGATTTTAAATTCTTGAATTTTGGTATTGGGACTCTTTTGATAAAAATTGTGAAAGATAGCAAAAACTGGGAGATGATCAGATATGTCATTGATGAGGATTCCGGCTGTCATTTTTGTGTCCAATAAATTGGTAAAAAATATTATCTATCAAGGTAGTGGTCTGGACAGTGATTCTTGTTGGTTTAATGATTAAGGGAAATAATTTGTTACTGTACGTGGTTGTTATAAAATCAGATGTTTTTATATAAATGTTAGGATTTAAAAGATTAATGTTTAGGTCACCACATACAATGAACTTCTTCTTTACATGAGAATATAACTTGTCTATTTCTTGGTTAAATGTTTGCAAACATGAGCCTGGTGTTCTATAAAAACAACTGATAATTCAATTCAATTTTATTTGTATAGCCCAAAATCACAGAATGTCCGTCTCAATGGGCTTCACAAGAAAAAGAGGAATGTATTAACACAAATACACAACAAGAAAAATAACTAACAAATGCTAACTAAACAAAACTAGCACATTTATGCCCTCAGACTCTCCTTCACGGTGAGGAAAAACTCCTAAAAAACCCATCAGTGGGGAAAAAATAAGAAACCTCGTGGGGATCCAAATGAAAGAGAGATCCCTTCCCTGGGACGAGCAAACAATGTGTCAAAGATTATTGTTTAAATATTAGCTTATTCCACTCTACAGCTAAATATCTAAAAAAGTCAATAGATGTTCTTCATCCTGATGGAAACACAGGAGACTCCTCAGCCCAGCGATGTCCAGAACGGGGATGAGTAGATGGAATTCATCCTGATGGAGCGGGGATGAAGAAGCGCGGAGGTCTCCTCGGTGTGGCCACGTCCAGGACAGGAATGCAGAGTCCTGAATGGGGCTCTCTCTCAGAGAGGAGGGAGAGAGGTGGACAACATGTGAATTGTATTGTACCAACTAGCAGTGTAATTCTAAATAAACAGACAATAGAGAACAATGAATGAGATATGTTAATTATGTTACCAACTTTTGTTACTGTAATTTCAATCGTTATACATTCTAAAATTTCATCTATATTGACGGAAAGTGAGTTTATAATTGCACAGGAAAGATTTGTATCAACATACAACGCTACACCTCCGCCTTATCTATTTTTTTTTATTCATAGAAAACAACTGGTATCCCTCCAGGTGAACTTCTTCTGCTTTGACATCATCCAACCATGTTTCTGACACTGCTAATATATTCAATTTATCAAATTTGTCTGGGTATTCTTTTATTTGGTCATAGTTTTTATATACATAAACTCCTTCTTTTGAAGTGTATAACGCTAAGGTCTCCATCATTAAAACTTTTGTTTTTAAATTTGGAGGTAGTCAAGAAGAGAAAAACTGGTGGGAAACAGAGAGAGACAGGGGATGAGTGGACGGAGCAGATATGACGGCGGGAAACAGGTCAAGTCAAGTGGGGTTGCAATAGGGGAGAATGTCGAGAGAGCGCAGGGGAGGGGCAACGGTGGGGACAGAGCCAATAATCAAAAAGTTTAAACTTAAAAGGTAATAAAATTGTTAAAGTTGTTTTATTTCTATGAGTACAACATTGTGTTATCTGGAGTTCAAAATGCTTTGTATGTTCTGTATGGTACTTTCAATAAAAAAATGGATGTTTGTTCCTTTAAAAGTTTAAAATTAAGAAACAATACATAAAAATCATCCGTCCATTGATCTGTCCTGGTAAAGAAAGAGCTGGGCCGAAAAGCAAAGCTCTCGATTTACAAGTCGATCTACATTCCTACCCTCACCTGTGGTCACCAGCTGTGGGTGATGGCCGAAAGAATGGGATTGTGGATACAAGCGGCTGAAATGAGCTTCCTCTGCAAGGTGGCTGAGCTCTCACTCAGAAATCGGGTAAGGAGTTCTGCCATCCGGGACGAGCTTGGTTTCGAGCCGCTCCTGCTCCCTGTCGAGAGAAGCCAGATAGGGTGGTTCGTGCATCTGGTCAGGATGCCCCCCAAGGGCCTCGCTGTGAGGTGTTTCGAGCACGTCCCACTAGGAGAAGACCAAGAGGCAGACCCTGGACCAGCTGGAAACACTGTGTCTCACAGCTGGCTGGGGAACGACTCGGGTTCCTTCTGGGTGAGCTGGAGGAAGCAGCTGAGGTAAGAGCAGCCTGGGCTTCCCGTCTGAGGCTTTAGCCCCCATGACCCGGCCACGGACAAGCGGAAGACGACGGAACATAAAAGTTAATGTGAATTCAAGATGACTTAAACATTTAGTAGACATTTTGAATTAAATTAAAACAGTGCTTTCACCCACGTAACTAAAACCCAGAAGTCGGCCATTTTTGAGGCAAAGATCAGGATGAAACTATCAACAACACAGTATTTTTTATGGTTCTATACTTATGGTTCTATTCAAAGGCGCAATTAGCTTTCCACGTCATTGGCGTGATATGGCAGAAAAATTGTCTGGGCTTGAAGCCCAAGAAAAGAAACGATATTTAGAAAAACTACGTTGATGAATTTTTCACGTGACGTCATCGACCCAGACGTATACATCCAGTAATTTTAAAGGCCTTCAGATCTGCAGGTGTGTAGCCATTTGGAGTGAAAATAAATTCATTCACAATGTCTAGGGACGAAATTTCAGGCGTCAAATTGAGGTTTTTTGAAAATAAATTATTTGGAATTGTATAAGGATCAGGCAGCACTGTGGCGCAGTGGGTGGCACAGTATGTGGCCCTACAACAGACTGGCTTGTTTGAGGTGTAACTCCGGCATTCCCCCACAACCCTGCAAGGGATAGTCGGTTAAGAAGGTGACCGATCGTAGACCGTAAAGATCCTCTCCACCAATCAACTGTAATTTTTCTAAACATACCCTTAGTTCTTTCGTTCCAAGACCAACCAACTTTTTATGCCATATCACGCTAATGACGTGGAAAACCTTTTGCACCTTGAATAGCACCAAAAAAATAAAGAATATACAGCTTTGTTGATGGTTTCTTCCTGATCCTTGCCTTCAAAACGGCCGATTTCTGAGTCGGTGGGATCTTATTGGTTGCAACTCTGTCACTAAGTGATTGGTGGGATTGGTGGCACGGTGGCAAAGTGGTTATCACAGTGGCCTCTCAGCAAGAAGGTCGTGGGTTTATTTCCCAGGTGGGGGATGAGGTTTTTGAAACACTGGCCTTTCTGTGTGGAGTTTGCATGTTCTCCCTGTGTGTGCGTGGGTTTCCTCCCGGTTCCTCCGGTTTCCTGCCACCCTCCAAAAAACATGCGTGTTAGGTTGAGGACCCCCTCGAAAACGAGATGTCTCATCTCAAGGGGCTTATTCTTCTAATAAAATAAATAAATAAAATCTAATTGGTTGATTCTTCTTCTTTCGGCATTTCCCTTCAGGGGGCGCCACAGCAAGTCAGTTTCTTCCATCTAACCCTATCTGCTGCATCCTCCTCGGCCATACCAACGATCCTCATGTCCTCCTTCATGAACCATGAACCTCCTCTTTGGCCTTCCTCTAGGCCTCTTTCCTGGTGGTTCCAAATCCAGCATTCTTCTTCCTATGTACTCTCTCTCCTCTGCACATGTCCGAACCATCTCAGTCTGGCCTTTCTGACTTTATCTCCAAAACCTCTAACATGTGCTGTTTCTCTGATCCTGTCCATCTTGATCACTTCCAGAGAGATCCTCAGCATCTTCATCTCTGCTTCCTGTCTTTTACTAAGTGCCACTGTTTCTAGACCAATCAGCATGGCCGCTCTCACCATGGTTTTGTACACTTTCCCTTTCATTTTAGCTGAAACTCTTTTGTCACACATCACACCTGATACTTTTCTTTACCCGTTCCAGCCTGCCTGCACACGCTTCTTCACCTCTTTTCCACACTCTGCATTGCTCTGGACTGTTGATCCTAGATACTTAAAATCTTCCACCTTCTTTATCTCTTCTCGCTGTAACCTCACTTTTCCACATCCATACAAATACTACTCTATCACAAAGTTATTGCATGGATTCGATTGGTTACTACTCTGTCACTAAGTTATTGCTGGGATCTGATTGGTTGCAACTCTTTCACTGAGTGAATAGCGTGATCTGATTGGTTGTTACTTTTACCGCTTCCTGTTTGATGACGACAGGCTTTCAGCCATATATAGCAGCTACATGCTATCGCTTTCCACTAGCTCTACCCATAGTAACTCTGTCTAACTGCTGCAAGCATGGTGCTGAAAGCTGTCTGCGTGCTGAAAGGAACTGGAGAGACCAGTGGAACCGTTTATTTTGAACAAGAGGTAAGTTAACATTAAACATTTTAAACTCACCAAAATGCTAGTTTTACTTTAATTAGCTTAGCATCGATTAGCTTGATCTGCACGAGCTAATCAACAAAAAAAGTAGTGATTTTTATCAAATGATATATTTTTTCCTCTTAATTGAAATAAAATGGGATTGTTAGTGATATTAAACAAGCTTCTATCCTCAGATTTGCTCGTGATTTCTATTATTTTTGCCATGCTATTAGCATGTGACTGCTAATTACAAAACCTGCAGAACGATTATATCACAGTTCAAACTACGATCAACTAACTAGTAAACTTGTTACTTAGTTTAACCTAAACCTTGACGAGTTTTTCTAACCTTTGATCGCTTGTTTAATGTTTAACATCAACACGCCTGTTGCGAAAGTTTAGCTTTTTTTTATGTTTGTTTAGAAACAATCGGCAATGTTTGGATGAAACTTACTAATATTTATTTTTCAACAAATAAACAACAAACTCAGGGTTTAGATTTTTTTTTTTGCTTAGTCATTGCATGACCTCGATTTTCAGGTTTTTTTTTTTTTTTTTTTCCTCGAACGAATTGGCCTGTTTTTCACGGGTTTCATGTGACATTAAAACACAAGCGCCTTTTCTTCTTTTTAATTGCGATCAAAGCTAATGTTTGAATTGGATTAAATTGATTTCTATCATAACTAATGTTTGCATTGGTTTAAAGCTGAATTCTATAAAAAATTGATTGTTTACTGCAGCGGTTTTCAATCTTCAAAAAAAAAAACCTTGAGACACATCTCCAACCAAAAATCTGAAAAATGAACTTTTTCCTCTTTGTCTTGCAGAAAATGTGAGGTTTCTGAAGAATCCACAATTTTTCTGCTTTAAAACACAACCTAACTTTTCTGTAAATGTCTCAAACATGTAAAAAAAAAATTTAAAAAAATACACAAACTGGGGTAGTTTTTGGGCTGGATGGAGACAAACATGCAACAAAAAGGCAGAGGAGAGTGGGTTGCTATGGTTACAGGACATCCCTGCCTGTCTCTAAATAAAATAACAAGATTTCATAATGCAGCACGGTGGCGCAGTGGATGACACAGCGGCCTCACAGCAAGAAGGTTGTAAGTTCAAGTCCCGGGTAGGGAAGAGGCTTGGAGCGCTGGATTTCTGTGTGGAGTTTGCATGTTCTCCTCTTGTCTGCGTGGGTTTTTTCCGGGTACGCCGGTTTCCTCCCATCCTCCAAAAATGTGCATGTCAGGTTTTTTGACCGGTTATAAATTGCCCCTAGGAGTGAGTGTGTGTATGGTTGAATGTGTCTGGCCGTGTTACAGACTGGCGACCTGTTCGGGGTGTACCCTGCCATCGCCTTAAATCAACCAGGATGGGCTCTGGCACCCCAAATAACCTTTAAGGGATAGACGGATAAGAATGTGACTCACTGTAGATTTTATAATAATAAACATAAATAAATACACTTTAATCCATTTTTTTTTTTTTTTTTTTTTTAACATGAGATCTAACACTGGTTGTAAAAACACTGGTTTACTGTATATAAAAGTCAGAAAGACTGACCTCTTTAAGTTTTCTGACTTCATCTTCTCAGTTAAAAGCTCTTTAAATCTTTCCTTCACATTATAAAATAAACCTGATTAATTTCCTCAGTTTAATTAGCTTTATTTTTTTTGTGACGTCGGAAGGTCATAAATCCTGTTAAACAATCACTGTTTATCCAAACAGCCCCGTCTTCTGTTTGATTTAAAAGCTCTAAAATGATTTGATGAGGGGACGTTTGGAGTTGGAAGGTTATAAAAACACGTTGAAAAAACTGTTAAAAACACCCAAAAAAAAACAAACAATCCGTAAAAAAAACGAAAGCTCCTATTTTTAAAACTTCATTTGTTTGTATAATAAACAGATCTTCAGTGTGTGTTTGTTTTGTTCTTTATTTATTTATTTGTAAATAAATATTTAAACATGTCCAATTTTTATTTTGAAACGGTGAGAATAAAAATCCCACATGACGTTTTCTTAAAGCTCCTCAGGTAAAACCGAACCCGTGTGAATACACAAAGTAATTAACAGGTTTTTTTTTTTTTTTTTTTACTTTGAAGCCCCCGGTCATGCTAGCAGCGATCTGAAACGGTCTTCACCTCCACCTGAGTTTGACAGATGACTTTGTTTTTCTTTCATTAGAATGACTCGGCTCCTGTAAAGCTGACAGGTGAAATCAAAGGCTTGACACCCGGAGAGCACGGCTTCCACGTCCACGCTTTCGGCGACAACACGAATGGTGAGAAGCTCAATCTTAACGGCGCTAAAGGAAAGTGTAGTTTTTAATCCTCCTGCTTTTGTCTCTTCACCCAGGATGCATCAGTGCAGGACCTCACTACAATCCTTTCAACAAGAACCACGCCGGCCCGAATGATGCAGAAAGGTGAGTGTATTTCTTAGAACGCAGAGGTGGCCATGTTTAGATGACCATCATATGATTTAATAACATTGATCTTCTGAACCGCTCATCGCTAGCAGGACAGGGAGGGGTGTAAAGTCTATACTGGTTGATTTCAGACAAGAGGGAGGGTACACCTTGAAGTTCCGTTCTGTCATCTTCTGCTTATCCGAGGCCAGGTCGCGGGGGCAATAGACTCAGGCGGGAAACCCAGGCCTCTCTCACCCTGGCTGCATTCTCCAGCTCACCCAGAAGGATCCCAAGTCATTCCCCAGTCAGCTGTGAGATATAGTCTCTCCAGCGGGGCCGGGGTCTGCCTCTTGGTCTCCTCCCGTGCCCAAAACGCCACCAGCGAGGCGTTGGAGGGGGCATCTTGACCAGATGCCCGAACCACCCCATCTGGCTTGTCTCCACCTGGAGGAGGAGCAGCTCGACACCGAGCTCCTCCCGGATGGCAGAGCTCTTCACCCGATCTCTGAGTGAGAGCTCAGCCACCCTGCAGAGGAAGCTCATTTCGGCCGCTTGTATCCGTGATCTCATTCTTTCGGTCACCACCCACAGCTGGTGACCATAGGTGAGGGTTGGAACGTAGATCGACTTGTAAATTGAGAGCTTTGCTTTTCGGCTCAGCTCTCTCTTTACCACGACGGACCGATGCAGCGTCCTTGTTATTGCAGATGCTGCACTGATCAGTCTGTCAATTTCCCGCTCCATCCTTCCCCCACTCGTAAACAAGACCCCAAGATATTTAAACTCCTCCACTTGGGGCAGGACCCTGTCTCTGAAGTGCTTCATGCAAAAGTAACTTTTTGGAGGTTTTTACTGTTTTTTAACAGAAATCAATCATCAAATTATTTTCTTCATGCATGTTTTAGTATTTTACAAGTTCTCACTGTTTGGATGTTTTTGAAGCTCCAGTGTAGTTTGTTTTTTTTTGTTTTTTTTGCCACAGATTTTAGTCTCTGCCACATTTTAATGCAGGGTGTCAAAGTCCGGTCCTCGAGGGCCGGTGTCCTGGAGGTTTTACCACGTGTTCCTGCTGGCACATTGACCCGGTATCCTGGATCAGGTGTGTAGATGCAAGAACACATGGAAAACCTTCAGGACACTGGCCCTCGAGAACCGGACTTTGACACCTGCTAACGTAAACAGGAAGTGTTTTGGTGCTCTGCTCACGCTTGGTCCCAACAGGAAATGCACCAAATGAGAATCTAGAATATTAGAATCTGAACTAGCTTAATGCATGTCACATCGTATTCACAGCCTCTAATGAGATTTATGCTGTCGTCCACACAACTAGGGGATGAAATGAAGTGGGGCGGTGACAATTTGAAAGACAGAGGTGAAGCAGAATAAACGTTATTTCACATTTCTGAGCTAATAAAACAGACCGTATTTACCCCGTGAAAGCACAACCCCCAGACATGCCAAGTCTTCCGCATTGGGCGGGAGACAACCGAAATTAGGACCTATCTCACGCTCACCCGCCAAGGCTGATAAAACTCCCGCATGGTGAACACTCTAGTGCATTCCATGAACCTGATTAGGTATTAGGCTAAGCACATGGCATCTCCTGTTGCTGTAGCTGTGTATCTGAAAGCCGCTAGTATCGATCTGCATGGTCTATTGCCAGTATTGTTTTTGATGAACGTATGGAAGAAGTCGGACATCCGGGAACTTTTATCATGTGACAGCTTAAGTGCGTGAGACGCAAAACAAAGCGTGACCAATCAGTACAGGGGTGTATTCCTGGTGGTAATTCCTCTTCGTACTGATACATACGCTAGGTGGTAACACACGTAAGACACAATATTTTCCAGCTTTTTTTCTATGTTTTGAATGGTTTGTTTTACCCCAACTGTCATGGCGGGTGTTGTCCTGTCATGATAGAGCCCCGCCTCCTTTTGACACCATCTCAAAATCTTTTTTTGTGAAGCTAAAAACTTGGACCTCTGTAACCCCTCCTCTTTGAGCTACTTCTAAATATTCATCTCTGACTTTATTGCGGTAGTAAATGTTGCCATGGTTACCGCTAGTCGTATTTATTTTAACTCTCCCCTCTCTTTAGGCATGTCGGTGATCTGGGAAATGTGACCGCAGGTGCAGATAACGTTGCTAAGATAAACATCACAGACAAGATGGTCACCCTTACTGGTCCAAACTCCGTCATTGGCCGAACTATGGTGGTAAGAAAATAACTTTCAGTCAGTTTTTAAACTGCATCTTCTTTTTTGTTTGTTTTTTTTAAAATAATCTCAATCTGTGTTTTTTAGATTCACGAGAAAGCAGACGACCTGGGAAAAGGAGGGAATGAGGAGAGTCTGAAGACCGGTAACGCCGGTGGGCGTCTGGCCTGTGGAGTCATCGGTATCACTCAGTAAAATCAACCCGATCGTTGCCGGCAGTTTTTTTTTTTTTTTTTTTTTTTTTTCTTTACAGCACTTCTAAAGACCAACTTGTAGCTACTTGAGTAAACATCTCGTGTTTCAGTCCGATCCATTTTTGACACACTGATGTTTTAATGAAGCCATTTCTCTGTTTTGTTTCTTAAACCATGAAGGTTTCTACGTCTGCCGCTTAGTTTTGGTCCTAAAGAATTTATAAATGCACATGTAGTTTTTAAACTGTGTATTAAAACAATAAAAAAAAAACAAGCAAACATTCTGGTTTAGTTTTATTTTTTAACTCAACGAACCGCATTTCAACTGTTTGTTTTTTTTTTTTGTTTTTTTTTTTTGTTATTTCTTCTGAACTAAAAGTTTTTTCCTCAAAATGAGGAACTTTGAAATAAGACTTTATTTAACTTTAAAGTGTTTCTTTGTCTTTAAGTTCGTTCAGTTTGGTCAAAGACCCAGTTTCTGATTCTTCTAAGTCGTCAATATAAATTTGTTTGAACGTTGTTTTGCTAAATAGACTCTACTTTTCTACGTGTGTTGGTTTTCTAAGTGCGTTACATCGGAGCTCACATTCATACCTGATGGTGGAAGCTGCCATGCACGCTGTAAACCACCGTCTGGAGACATTGGGAACCTAGGCAGGAGGTCAAATCGGTGATCCTCTGGTTTCAGGACGCTTGTCCTCCCCACTGAGGCATCCTTGCCTTGATTAACGCGGTGCCTTAAATTTAGTAGGTCTCCTTTTTAACAGTCTATCCCTTCAAAGGGTGCTGTAGCCCATCCCGTCTGATTCGAGGCAAAGGGCAGGGTACACCCCGAAAAGTCACCAGTCTTTCGCAGGGCCACACACACTTTTTCCTAGGGGTCAATCAATGTAACATGGATGTTTTTGGAGGGTGAGAGGAAACCCATGCATACTTGGGGAGAACATATAAACTCCACACAGAAAGGACAATGATCCAAGCCTCGTCCTCACCCAGGTCTCGAACCCATGACCTTCTTTCTGTGATGCCACTGTGCTACTCACTGCTCCACTGTGCCACCCTTAAATTTTGTCATTTTAATGAATTCAATAGTAATTATTTTTCATGATGACACAGTGGCCTCACAGCAAGAAGTTTGGGGTTCAAATCCTTGATGAGGACAAGGCTTGGAACACTGACTTTTCTGTGTAGAGTTTGCATGTTCTCCTTGTGTATGTGTGCGTTTCCTCCGGGTACTCCGGTGTCCTCCCACCCTCCAAAAACAAACATGTTAGTGATAGGTCATATAAAATCGCCTCGAGGAATGATTGTGTGTGTGGTGCTCTGTGACAGACTGGTGACCTGTTCGGGGTGTACCCTGCATCTCATTTTGAATCAGCCGGGATGGACTCCGGCACCCCCTGTGACCCTGTTAGGGATGAACGGTTCTAAAGATGAATGAATGGAAAAAAAAATTATAGTGAAGCTGAATTTTCAAACTGATTTTAGAAGAAATGTAAACATGTGTAAGACAGTCTGTCTGCCACAAGAGGACGCTGTTAGGCTTTAAACACTGATTTAACGCTTTAAACAATGTTTAAAGCAGTTCTAACCTGAGTTTGAGAAAGTTTGGATATTTCTTAAATCTTTTTTATTTAATTTAAAAAAAAAATTTGAGGTGATTTATTTCTGATGAAAAACTTTTATCAGTTTCCAGTCAAATCTTTAAACCCGACCCTCTAGAACCTCTAAAGGTGTCAGATTAAAACCTTGAGTTTGAAACATGGTGAGTAAAAACTTGGCAAAAGACAAAAACACTACTGTATTCATTTATGTTAAAAAAAAAAGTGGTCGGTACATGACTGGTGAAAGTGTGCCTCCTGTTCCTTTGAGGGACTGGTGGGATGTGACCGTGTCAACGGACACGACTCTGATCTGCTAGCAGAGAAATGAAAGATCCGAGGTCTCTGTGAAGTCAATACTCCCAAAAAAAATTCAAAGTGTCTGGTTTTAGAAAAATGTTCTAAATCATTTCAAAAGAATCAACAGAGCTTCAAAGTTTGAGCCCTTTTTCTTTTTTTTTTTTTTCCCGTCACGTTTTCAAAATGCTGCTCGAGTCCGAACAAGAACTAGAAAATATGAACACATTAGTCCTGTGCTAAAGTCTCTGCACTGGCTTCATGTGGCTCAGAGAATAGACTTTAAAACTGCTCTGATTGTGTTTAAGTCTCTCCATGGTCTAGCACCAAAGTACATCTGTGATATATTAGTACCTTATGAACCATCTAGAACTCTGAGGACCTCTGAAACCGGCCTCCTGCTGGTGTCTAGAGTCAGGACTAAACATGGACCATCTAGAACTCTGAGGACCTCTGGGACCGGCCTCCTGCTGGTGCCTAGAGTCAGGACTAAACATGAACCATCTAGAACTCTGAGGACCTCTGGGACCGGCCTTCTACTGGTGTCTAGAGTCAGGACTAAACATGAACCATCTAGAACTCTGAGGACCTCTGGGACCGGCCTCCTGCAGGTGTCTAGAGTCAGGACTAAAAATGGAGAAGCTGTATTTCAATTTTATGCTGCAAAAGTCTGGAACAAACTTCCTGAGGCTGTGAGACAGGCCTCTACTGTGACAATGTTTAAATCTAGGATGAAAACACTTCTGTTTGACTGTGCTTTTGATTAATTACTCTTTTTATCTGTGTTAATTGTTTTATTTATTTTCTAAAATTTTTGATTCTATGTTTTGTGATTTTAATACATTTTTTTTTCTTGTGAATCAGAATCAGAATCAGAATGCTTTTATTGCCATGTCAATGAGAATATCAGAGACTAGGAACTTGCTTTGATACAGGTGTGCAATAATATAAGATAAAAATAATAAAAAATAAAATAAATATTTTTTTTTTAACAAAACAGAGTGCTCAGAAAGAAAAGTAGTGCAATGTCATAGAAAATAATAAAAAATAATAAAGATAGTACTTTGAATTACATTTTGTATGAATTGTGGTACAAATAAACTTGCCTCGCTTTATTTGTGTTTTGCTACCTGTATTTAAAAAGCAAACCTAAGCTGGAAGTGGATTCGGTTTTATTTGTGAAGACAGATGCAGTCAGTGAAGCAGAAAGACAGACTGACTGTAAAAGCTGGTATAAATAGCCCGAGAGTGGAGGTGATGAATAATAGAGGTTACCGATGCGGCTGACAGGGGGACGCAAAACACAGAGGTCATGACGGGAAGATCGTAAAAATAGAAAAGAAAAAAAAATAGTGCCAGTTTGATGAACACGATAAGAGAGGATCCCCATCATCTGTCTGTTAGTTTGAACCACCGCTGGTGACTCCGCGGGCTTCCCTCGTCTCAGCCTCGTGACGTCAGAAGAACTTCGTTAGTTTTACGGCCTTCGCTCGTTCACTTTGGAGTTATTTTTAGTTTCAGGTGCTTAAACTTCTGCTGAGAAAAAAGAAAAACCAGTGAGGCCACATTACTAGAGAGGCTGAATGTTCCTGGATGGGTGTACGTTAACTCAAACAGGATCCCACTATTTGACATGCTCATTTCATACCCTAAAACAAATACGTGCTTGTACGAGCTTGTTGATTTCTTGAACCCCTTCTTGAGAAAGGACGGTCCCGGTTTGTTCGGTTTAAGTCCATTTGCTGTAAAACTGAACGTTCCGTCGTCTTCCGCTCATCCGGGCCCCGGGTCGAGGGGGCCTCCTGCTGGTGCCTAGAGTCAGGACTAAACATGGACCATCGTTCCGTTCCGTCGTTTTCCGCTCATCCGTGGCCAGGTCGAGGGGGCATTAGCATCAGACGGGAAACCCAGGCTTCTCTCACCCTAGCTGCATCCTCCAGCTCACCCAGAAGGATCCCAAGTCGTCCCCCGGCCAGCTGTTAGTCTTTCCAGCGGGTCTGCGGTTTGCCTCTTGGGCTCCTCCCGGTGGGACGTACCAGAAACACCTCACAGCGAGGCCCTTGGGAGGCATCCTGACCAGATGCCCGAACCACCCCATCAGGCTTCTCTCGACCTGGAGGAGGAGCAGCTCGACACCAAGCTCCTCCCGGATGGCAGAACTCCCCCCCGATCTCTAAGTGTCAGCCCAACCACTCTGCGGAGGAAACTCATTTCGGCCGCTTGTATCCGCAATCTCATTTTTTCAGTCACCAGTTGAACGTTGGCATCTCGGGAAGGTTCCGATCTTTTTCTAGTTTCACTTGCGCTCCAGTTTTTACCTCTGACATGTGAGGGGTATTTTCGAGACTAGAAGTCATAGGTCAGGGGTGAGGTAGTATAAATGGTGCTCATGCTATGAGACATGCTCAGTCGGTAGACAGGCTAATTAGGAGGCCCCTTTGACCTAACCTCTGACCCGAGAACCTTGTGGCGTGGGATCGTTTAAGTGGACTTCCTAAAAGCTGGTTGTTGAAATGGAGGGTTTTTTTTTTCTGTTGACTCCAGAAGATTTTTCCGAATGAAGAAAAAGTGAGAGAATTTTTTAATAATTTGCCTCAGATTTTTCTTCGTTACTGTTTGAAGGGGATCTTTAGAGAAAGCTGGACCACTTTTTTCTCCCGATGTAACCAATATGAGTCAGCAATTTACTGCTTTGGATTGAGTTACAGCTGAGAGGCAGTAAAAGACGGATTCGGCCATTTGTCCTGCTCATTGATCAGATTTGTCGCTCCAGTCCTGATTGATTTAGAACCCCTCCTCTCACCTGTCCCATGTTTATGTATTTCTATTTCAAGATTCACGTTATTAACAAAAACATCAGTCATAAAGATCGACTAAAAACAGTTCGTGGCTTTTTCACACAAACCGACTAAACTAATAACCGCCAACAGTCACTGGATTTAATTTCTTCATAGAACATGTCGGACAGCTGTTGCTGAGGAGTCGGAGCAGATGGTCCAGTAATTGGCCGGTCAAGGCTGATCTCGTTCCCGTGTAAAGCCTTAGAAGACCCTTGCGATGCCGTTCACATGTATGACATGTAAAGTACTTGATGTGGGACGTGTGGATGATTATGGGTCGTGTGGGAGAGAAGAGTCACAAACACGTTAAGAACGGAGGATGTTTGTTGTTGCTCCAACTTGTGGCCCGAGGGCCAATTACAGCCCACAAGCAGACAATTTGTGGGCGATGGTTTTATGTGAAATTTTCAATTCGATATGAACGACATTGAATTTTTTAGCTTTGGAAACTTCAAACTGGATAAACTATGACATCAAACCAGTTTGATGACGTTTCTGAATCTGTTACATAACTGAAGTAGGTGTGTTCGACTGACGTGCCTCGTTAACATCTGTGAAAATAAATTACTCCAAATTACCCGTCGTCGAAGTGGAAGTTGACAAAACAGGAACGAGAGCACATCTGACAGGAGGAAGATTTACGAGTTAAAAAAAAAGTTCTCATTCAAACGTTCAGATGAAAAAGACAGTTTGCTGCTGATTGGCTGAAAGTGTCATGATGTGGAGCTGAGGCCAAAAATATACCCTTGACACAACAGACAGGCTCAGATGAAAAATCACAAGCAGATTTATTAGATTGATAAAAAGTCCAAATAAAGAAGACAAAAACAGATAAACTAGGAAGGTTCTGATGTAGGAGCTGGAGCCAAAAACTGGAGAACAAGTCAAGCATGAAAAACAAACGATCTGGCGAAGAGTGTGTCAAAAACTGATCCACTTGTACTCCAGCAGATGAGTAGATGTGTTTTAGGTGTGACTAGTTGCACACAAACAGACAAGAGGGAGGGGGGGAAACAGGACACAGAGGGGGACCAGACTACTCTCCGGACAGAAAGAAAATCAGTCAGTCACCTTCTTAACCGTCTATCCCTTACAGGGTTGGGGAGCCGGAGCCCATCCCGGCTGATTCAAGGCACACCCCAAATAGATTGCCAGTCTGTCACGGGGTCACACACACTTATGCCTAGGGGCAATTTGGCACCGGCCAATCAACCTAGCATGCATGTTTTTGGAGGGTGGGAGGAAACCGGGGTACCCAAAGAAAACCCACGTAAACACAGGAGAACATGCAAACTCCACACAGAAAGACCTGTTTTCCAAGCCTCGTCCCCATCCGGGAGTCAAACCCACGACCTTCTAATTGTGAAGCCACCCTGATACCCACTGCCGTACCGTCCCACCTGCAAGAAGAACACGAGTACTAAAAAATTTTACAGTATTTGTTCGGATGGTTTTTCTGAGAAAGACCAGTCCGTTTTGACTGGGATGTGAACGACTTGAAAGAAAACAAGTTAACCTTAAAGATGTGACGTTTTCTCAGAAACATCCCTTCAAAAGTACACACACTTTCCCGGGTTAAGATGTTACACGTGTGTGTGAAATGTCCCGCTCAGGTGGGAAGTGTTCCAGAATTCAAAATCAAAACACACTCTCTCTATTCTTTTCTTTTTTTTTTGTAAAAGGGCTTCAGAATAAAAACTAAATGCATTGAAAATAAAAAGAGTGAAGTAAATTTTCGTTCTGGTCCTTCCTCAGGTCCGTCTGGCTCTTGTCAATTACAAATAATGGATTGGCTCTTTGTTTTGACCTCCGTGCCCGTTGGGGATCAGGAGAGAAATGACTCCAACAATATGCGCATATTTTGCATGGCTTTAATACTTGGAGCCCCAAAACGATATGCTTTACCTTGTATTGGGTCAAATTATTCCTCCACTTGTGAAACGTTGCAGGTTAAAAACGTCCTGAATAGTGAAATTTACCCAGAAGCCATGTGTTTGATTTCTTTAATAACCTTTGAACCCTGAGAGCTCAGAATAAATGAGGAATTACTGGTGTGGCTTTAAACGAGAAGACCGTTAGACTTTGATTTGAGATTTGATCTTAATTTGTGTTGGAGGTTTTTTACGTGATGACATCATCAGGTTTGACAAACAAGATGGTGTTTGTAAATATGTTTACATATTTATTTTGACATTCTCATGAGGGTGGCATGGTGGTGCATTGGATAGCATAGGGGCCAGTAAAGGGGTTCTGGGAGCATTTCCCCCCCAGAACATTTTGAAAAACAAGTCCCTTTTTCTTCATTTTGGTGCATATTTTGCCTGAAGTTTATAATAATTAAAATAGTAAAAACACTTTTTTGTTTTTATGTGGACTAAAAGGTGTGTGTGTGTGTATGGGAGGGGGGGTAGGGCTCCCAGTCCTCCTCCCTGGATCCGCCCCTGGATTATATATCCACATCCCATATTAAAACTCTTGATATGAGAAGGTGACTCCCGTCTTTTCGTAGAGCACGTATCATTTCAGATCAATGAGACATGATATGATCTTTTTTTTTCATTTTAACCCAATAACTAAAGATCAACGAGTTAATCCACCGATTCATTATTACAACGTCTCAACGAGTGAATAAAAGAGGAAAAGCATTGCAAATGAATTTCAGCAACCATGGAAACCCAAACACGTTACACAGACAAGTTACACTTGGTTTTATTTTTATTTAATAAACCATATTTAAATTCACAATATTCAAGTGAAACATGGGATTATCGAGGAAATTTGAATATTTTGGGAATGAATTCCTAATTTAAGATGAACAAAGATATTTTTTATTTCTCCATTAAGTCGGCAGCATGCTTCATCTTCACCTAATCCCATCCTTTCCCGCCTCCTGTTGTTTGTTGCTTTCTGCCTGTTTGTGCCGCTAATTATTAGAGCTTGCCAGCTAACCCAGCAGAAACCTTTGTATTTGTCACAGCGGTCCAAATCAAACATCAAAACCCACAAGCCCCCCTTTTACTCATATACACACACAAATCACAGCCACCCCCTTCGTGGCAGGGTACAATGCCGCTTGGTTTTGCTGATGTACACAGAAATCTTCTGAGCCGGTGAATGTAGCGTGTCCTCACCCTGACAACATGCTGGAGGAATTCCACCATTCAGTATTTTGTAGATGATATTTGTCCTTTAAAGGTGAGCGTGTAAATCTTCTTTGTGTGTATTTGTGGGGGTACATCTTGTCTTTTCTCTTTCTCGGTGGGTGGTAACTGTTAAACTCTTTCATTTGGTCGGGTTACACCTCAGTCAGGCCTGTGGGAGCAGCCATCAAGCCGTCATCTTCAAGCAGAACATGCTTTAATCCTTTCTCCCCCCCTCCTCCCCCCAACCCCTCCCTCTCCGTTTCCCTCACTCAACCTCTTAACCCCGTCTTCCATTTTCTCTCCCCTCCTTTTTGGTTGTGGGTGTCAACTTTAAGCTGAAGTGGCTAAAAGCTGCAATGTTACAATCCGGTGCTGAAATAAGCCGGTATTTCTCCTCCGATGAAGAAACCAGATGTTAACAACTAATTTAATTAATATTGAGTAGAATTTATGTTTATTTCTTCTGATCTCTTAAATGACGTTATAAACGAGTCATTACAACGTTCTATTCTTGCGGCGAATCCTGAGATAATGTGATAAGGTGTCTGGCGCTGGCAACGCGGGTGGGTCTAAAAGAAGTAGATCTGATATGACTCTGGCTCGCAGATGTAACAGAACGATCAGAACTAACAGGGAAGGAAATGGTCCAATTCTGTCAATGCTGCTTGACCTCGAAACGGTCTCTATATTGCGATTTTCAAATGAGCTGTGATTGCCTGTGTTTTGTGTTAGAATGAGGTCAGAGAAAACTTTTTGAAAACTACATCAAAAGCCCACAAACATGCCAGTGCCAGCAGTGAGGCAGCGGAGGGCTTTTAGGGAATTCTAACAGCAACTTGCTGAAAAGCCCAGACGTACTTAAGACTTTTAAAAGGAAGAAGTGCGACTTCTTAAAGATCGTTTTTTCCTCTGACCAAAAAATTTTAGTCCCTAAACTAGACCTATTTGATAATTAACCCCAGATGGACAATCCCATAACTAGAAGTGCTACGAATCATATTGGGATCAATGTTTTCGGATTGGACCAAATACGTGGATAGATTTATGAAGAAGAAGAGCAGTAAAGGTTTAGTTTACACACAGCAAGTGGAAGAACTTTAACGCCCTATCACGGGAACATTTTGGCTTTTCTGTCAAATTTATTGATGAAAGATAGAGATCAATGGATGAAACTGTGACGGTGAACAGCTTCACTTGAAGCGACATCCCCTTGCTGTTTCACTGTTGCTCCACAACCGTTTAAACAACTCCTCACTCCAACCTGGTTTTAGTTGTTCAAAACAAAGACTTGAGCATCCGTTTCTACATAAAAATGAAAAGTGTATTGCTGTGCACCCCTGAAGGCAAATGCCGAAAGAAGAAGAATTATGAGATAATTCGTGTATTGTACAAACAATATTTTTCAGTTATATAACAGGACGTTGCAAAAATGTGATACAATGTTCAACGAACTACGGCAAGTGAAACCTGGAGGTGAAGGAAAAATTATCTGAGTCGTGACTCTACTTCCCAGAACCCCAATAGAACAATGATCCTCTACCAATCACCTTAACTCTCGACAGACCAACGATCCCCTAACCATAACCCTAAAGAAACCAATAACAATCCAACCTTACCTTTTCTTACTTGCAGTGTTCCTTCTAAGCTGCGCGCCTGCGCAATTGCGTACTGCTTGTAGATAAATAGCGCACAAGAAAACCTATGCAGCACAAAATAAAACTCAATTTAAACTAAAGATGGTAAAATGAGACAGAGCTCCGGAACATATCTCTTTCTTCTTTCTTTCTGAAACAAACTGCTTCAAAGTGCTGCTTCGGAGTGTGGCTCGTCACTGCTGATGACATCACAAAAGAGTCAAAGTTTTTGCTCCGCCCCCTTCTGCTCAGGAATTTTGTGTGTTTGGTCTAACACATAAAAAATTAGAGGGAACATTGGTTACTTGTCTGTGTATTTTAAAGATGGTAATCCATACATTTAGACATATGTAAATGAGTAGACTTTTAATTAAGGCATTTTGATGTATTAATTAACCATATTAATTACAGTTAAGTTTTTGACTAATATGTTCAATTGTTTTAGTTTTTGGGTCTCAAAACTTTTTGTTTTGTCCCGAATTGTTTTCTTAATTTTTTTCTAAATTCCAGCAATTTTACAAAACTTCAGAACGCAATTTCTCCAAGTATAAATCCAGTAGTGTTATCGTTCAGTTTTACAATGTAAATACACTTTAACATGAGGGGATGATTATAATTAAGAGAAATTTTATTTCATCTTCTGAACCATCCATCCCTAACAGGGCTGTTTGGGGTGTTGGAGCCTACCCTGGCTGATTTTACCCCAAACTGTCTAAATCTTCTAAATGTTTACAATGATTAATGAACAGTATCAAATGACTCAATTACCATAAACTGTCTTTTTAAAACTGTCTTTCCTCCGGATAGCAATTTCCAAAACGCCAACTGGGGTGAAAAGACGTGAAAATTTAACTTTACTGGAAAGCAGTACCTTTGAGAATCAGCTAAAATGTTTTCATGTAAGTTTTTAGGTTTTCTATGATCTGATATCCAGATAGTAAAAATGACAAATACGTATATCTGATATCCGTATAATTGTATCAACTCATTATCCGCCCAACCCTATTGCAGAGGAAGCTCATTTCGGCCGCTTGTATCCTCAATCTCGTTCTTTCGGTTACCACCCATAGCTGGTGACCACAGGTGAGGGTAGGAACGTAGATAGACTGGTAAATCCAGAGCCTTGTTTTTCGGCTCAGCTCTTTCTTCACCACAATGAACCGATGCAGCGTCCTCATCGTTTTTCGATTTCCCACTCCATCCTTCGCCCACTCGTGAACAAGACCCGAGATACTCTAACTCCTCCAGTTGGGGCAAGACCCTGCCTCTGACCCATTCTACCCGCAACTATACAACTCTAAATAGTATTGTCAGTCAGTCATCTTCTTATCCGTCTTTCCCTTTCGGGTTTGCGGGGTGTGCCGGAGCCCATCCCGGCCAATTTAAGGCGAAGGGCAGAGTACACCCCTTACAGGTCGCCAGTCTGTCGCGGGGCCACACACATACAACCACCCACACATTCATTCCTAGGGGCAATTTGGCACCGCCCAATCAACCTAGCATGCATGTTTTTGGAGGGTGGGAGGAAACCGGAGTACCCAGAGGAAACCCATGCAAACACAGGGAGAACATGCAAACTCCACACAGAAAGGACAGTGTTCCAAGCCTCATCCACACCCGGGACTCGAACCCACGACCTTCTTGCTGTGGCGCAGCTACCCACTGCGCCACCGTGCTGCCTAAATAGTATTGTTTAAAACTAAATAAAGTTAAGATGCTTTGCAGGCTGTCGTCACTACATTGTGTAACGACTCCACAAATTATAATGATTAAAAATATCATTTGTCAAAAGAGATTAAGAAACTCAGAATTTGAGCTGCAGACATAAGAAATGAGATGTGGTCACGTGTTGCGGTGCTTTCGTTTTTTTTTTTTTTCGGTAGCACCCCTCTGGCTCTGTTTGTAAGGATGAATTTTGGCTTCATAAATGACACTAATCCACCTCTACCGCTCCACATGTGGATTTGTTTGCTGACAGATTTGGCATGACAATGTAGGTTTCCTGACCAAGTTTGACACGATGGGATGGGGTGTGTGTGTGAGGGGGTTCATGACTGAATGATTTCATTCTGGTGAATTTAATTAATGACACAAGCTCATCTAAAAACTTGATCCATTAAGCATAAACACTGTAAGTATTTTTGGCTTTTTATTATATTTAAATTCATTCAGATGTTTTCAGCCATTTTTAAACTGATCTGTTTCTAAATTGGTGGCCTTTTTTAATCGTATTTTTCTTTTTTCTCAACTACAAAAGACAGTATGTCATGTTACGGTACCTCACCAACATGTTTTCTATGTTTGAGTCAATTTACATCCTTGTTGAAATGAGGGGGGGATTTTTAAAAAAAAATTGGCTGCGGCCCCTGCAAGGTTTCCAGCTCTGGAGCTTTAATAACAAAACAAATGAATGGTGTGTATTAGTGTGTGGTTTTGTGAGTAAAGAAATACGCCGTGCAGTTCGTGCTCAATGAGCTTGTGACGAGGTCAGAAGGTTGTTTAGTGTGTGCAGCTGTTTGAACGCAGCGGTATTCGTCGTCTCAGAAGCTATTTTAAACTTATAATTGATATGCAGTTTTTTTTTTTTCTATTGTTTTCTCTTTATTAAAAGTAGACATAAGGAATTAGTGAGCTGAGGTAAGCTAGCATGAAAACAAAGGAGACACATGGCGCGTTCCCACCCCTCCCATGTGTTTTTGTATCCCAGATTATCATCTTTGAATTTAGAATCCTAATTATCGCTCTTCGCTGTTTAAATTGAAGAGATTTATGATTGAAAAGAAGAAAACTTCCATCAACCTACGTGGAGATGAAAGACCCTTCGTTTTTAACGTTTAACTTTCTGTTGATTCTTTCTCAACCAATTTTCACCACAGCTCTCAGAAACCCAGCATTCAATCTTTTTTTTTGCTCTATTTAACAATTTTCTCACTGAATCAAAACTATTTAATAGAATCAACTACTTAATGTGTCCATTTTTAAAAGAAATTAAAGCGACACCATCTCTTTTTGTTCTTACAAAATTCTCCTATTGTTGAGCTTTCATGTTGTAAAAATGTGTGTTTTTGAATTCCTTTTGTTGATTTAAGTCTCTTAACCCTTTAAATGGGGGGAAAGTTTTTCACCTCTCTTACTCTGAACGGGCACACATGCTTTCGAGCTATCAGAAAACCGGAGACGGCAGCTCAGTGGTTAGAGCGTTCGCGCACGGACCGGAAGGTCGTAGGTTTGCGTCCCACAGAAAGCACGTCTAGCGTCTTTGGAGAAGACGCCTAACGCCCGCTTCTCCCACCATTGGTGCCGTCGAAGGGCAGCCTGCTGCGGTGTAAGGAGTGCAGCATGCCAATTTGCCTGGTGAGGGATGACTAGAGTAATTAATTATTTATTTATTTTTTAATCTTGTTTTCCAACGTTTTCTATGGACGCTTTTGGCTGTTTTGTCCTGTAAGGGTTTAAATCTTCATCTTCTGAACTGCATATCCTTATCAGAGTTGCGGGGTTGCCTGAGCCTATCCCGACTGGTTTAAGGCGCGAGGCGGGGTACGCCCCGAGCGGGTTACCAGTCTGTCGCCAGGCCATACACACACTGAAAGCGTAAAATGTCAAAATACATGGACATTTCAAAGCGGCCAATAAACCTAACATGCATGTTTTTGGAATATGAGAGGAAACCAGAGTACCCAGAGAAAACCAACACGTACATGGGAAGAAGATGCAAACTCCACACAGAAAGGCAAGTGTTTCAAGCCTCGTCATTCCCGGGACATGAACCCTGACCTTTTTGCTGTGAGGCCACTGTGCTGGGTTAAATCTTATCAAACATAATGCAGAATACTCTTTACGAGGAAAATTTGAAAAAAAATGTAGTTTAAAATAAGTAATGCAGATGACATTGTGATCTGTAGTGAGAGGAGGGAAGAGGTGGAGGAAAAACTGGAGAGGTGGAGGTTTGCACTAGAAAGAAGAGGAATGAAGATTAGTCAGAATAAGACAGAGTATGTGTGTGAATGAGAGGGATCCAAATGGAAAAGTGAGGTTACAGGGAGAAGAGATAAAGAAGGTGGAAGATTTTAAGTACTTGGGATCAACAGTCCAGAGCAATGGAGAGTGTGGAAAAGAGGTGAAGAAGCGTGTTCAAGCAGGCTGGAACGGGTGGAGGAAAGTATCAGGTGTGATGTGTGATAGAAGAGTTTCAGCTAAAATGAAAGAGAAAGTGTACAAAACCATGGTGAGACCGGCCATGCTGATTGGTCTAGAGACAGTAGCACTGAAGAAAAGACAGGAAGCAGAGATGGAGGTAGCAAAGATGAAGATGCTGAGGATCTCTCTGGGAGTGACCAGGATGGACAGGATCAGAGGAACAGCACATGTTAGAGGTTTTGGAGATAAAGTCAGAGAGACCAGACTGAGATGGTTTGAACATGTGCAGAGGAGAGAGAGAGAGTACATCGGAAGAAGGATGCTGGGTTTAGAACCACCAGGAAAGAGGACTAGAGGAAGACCAAAGAGGAGGTTCATGGATACAGTGAAGGAAAACATGAAGATAGTTGGTGTGACCAAAGAGGATACAGCAGATAGGGTTAGATGGAAGAAACTGACTTGCTGTGGCGACCCCTGAAGGGAAATGTTTATCTTCTTAATGCTCCTCCAAATACTTATTTAAAAAAACACTTGAAGTACTTTGTAAGCCACAAGTATTGTGAAAACCCACATGTATGTGCAGTAGAGATGCTGTGGAATGCCTCCTCCATGTTGGGCGAGCCACCGTATACAGATAAGAAATTCTACCCCTATGATGTGTTCTAATCAACAACTATATTTATCAACCTGTCAAACCTCGGTGTCATGTCGTAAAGCGTTCCACTTAAAACGTGTCACAGTTTTTCATTTCTGATCACAGATGAAGTCAAACACCTGATGCCCGTTTTTTCTCCCTTTCAGGCGCTTGTCACTCCCATAATGTTGTGTCTGTAAATAAGAGCAGTTGTGTCTTTCCTTTTCCATTTGTTTGTGTCCACATGTGTCCAATAGATTTTATTTTACATGTGGTACACATGGTCATAGTAAAATAAAATCTAATAGTCCCAGACAGATTAAGGCGGTATGACTTTAAGCAGTTAAAAAGCCACTGCAAGCGAGTGTGACTCAGAAAAAAGGTAGCCGGCCAGAAGGGATATTCCATTGTGGCCAAGCAGGACATGCATTATTCATCAGCTCCACTCGCATGACTGGTAGTAATGATTTTGATCAAATCTGGCACGATGGGTGTTGGTGGGAGAAATGGGTATTACAAATGTGTATGTTTTATTGTCCAAAAGAATCTGTTTAGCATTTGAATTGGTAGGAAACATAAAATGAAGAATGAATCTCATCCCATCGGCTGTATACCGCCGTCAGCACCGTCCTATAGACCTGATAAGGAATGAAAGGTAGGGTCTATTGTACTGAAAGGTTAGCCCAGGTGGGTAGAAAGACACATCAGATAAGTTGGCTTAAGTTTCATCAAATCCATGCTGTGCTCAGCCTACATCGACTTCGTTTCCATCTCGATAGAAACCTTCCAAACAGACGAAGAGCAAAACAAGACAGTCGTACCAGACATCCTCCAGCCCGCCTCTTGTCTTACATAACGTCCTCAACCCGCTGTTTTTCTTACCTCCTCTGTCTCGTCTTGCTTCGACATGCATTTCATTAAACTTAAGATATTAATTCTTAGATAATTACATTAAAGACCAATAAAGCTGTGTTTGGGCAGGTGTGTGTGGGAACCGGCTATTGCTCATCTCGTATTGGTTATTTCCTGTTTGAAAAAAACCCCCCGTCCTCTTTTGTATTGTTAGATAACACAAACATAAGGAGGAGAGCAAGAGTGATTGTCAGGGAAACAAGGTGTCATGATCTGGCAGGTTCCATATATGGACGCACACACACACACCATCTCTACACAAAGGAATTGAGATAAGCAAGAGGCGTTACAGTGATGCTGAAATGTCATCACTCGCCTGGGGGTGCAAATCTCTAAATGTGTGTGGGTTGCTTAAACATCATTGTCCATGTTATTGTAGTGAGTTAGTGCCGGCGACCGTCTTCTCCGTGGAGGCAGTGTGTCAGCTGCTTTTTGTGGACTATCTTTGTCTTTTTTTTCTGACATGTTGCTTCTATAATTGTTCAATCGTTACTCTGCGGCTTTGGAGAGCGGCAAACGTCCACAAAAGATTCACACTAGGGCTGCAACTAACGATTATTTTGATGATCGATTAATCTGACGATTATTTGCTCGGTTAATCGATTAATCGGGTAAAATTGGAAACTTAATAAATAATAGTGTTTTGGCGTTTTATTGAATGTAGTTATGCAAAACACAACTCATAACCACTTAAACAACACGTTGGGCTCATTTTAATAAGTAAAAATGTTAATCTTTTTGTGAAATAAAGAGGGAGAATATTACCATTTCTACAGCAAATATAAAATAATAAATCTACTTACTGTATACAGTAAAGGTAAATCACAAGCACCCATAAAATGTGTTTTATAGTACTGGCTAAAAAAACATAAAATGTAAACTGTTGACCATCCAGGATCACATTTAAAAACAAGAAATCATTAACAGTTTTAGATTTGCAAATTTAACCTTGTTCAGAGGTATAGTACCAAACAAAAATGGCCGAGGTTAACATGAGTAAAAATACACAAAAAACAATCAAGTTGTGTAATATTAGGTGTAGTTGACAGAAAAAACTTTCTAAATGATTAATCGATGACTAAATTAGCCAACAACTAATTCAATAATCGATTATAATCGATTAATTCGATTGGTTGTTTCAGCTCTAATTCACACATGTTCTCATCCATTTCATACGGCACGGTTTCTATTCAGAGAAACACAAATTATTTCAATTCAAATTAGATTTGAATTGGTTTTTATTGGCACAAATCAGAGCGTAAAAAACGCATCAACACAAATTTGAAAAATAGGTTTTCTCACAAATAAATTGGAGTTGGATTCGAGTCAAAAAACTAAAGACAAAAGTCTTTTATTAGCAAGTGATTCTTTAGACTTTTTAACGACGTGTCACCAAAACACTGCAGACTGACACGTTTCTGAAGTCTGTTCTTCAAAAAAATAAAAACAGTTCAAAACGTTGAAGCTAAATGGATTCTTGTTTTGAATCTAAGTTAGATGATAGCCCCACGTATTGATAAAAGTCGTGAAAGGCGATGTTTGCCACCGTGTTGCATCAGTTGTCTAACATTTCATTCCGTTGCAGGCTCAAAGGGAAGTGTTGCTATTCTGTCTGGTAAAAAAAACCCAAAATCATTTCTGGATTCAAACTGTCTGCATGAAGGGATTCAAATCTGAAAATCATCTCACAAAAAAAGAATTATATTTAAAAGAATACACCGAATCTTTTACAGCCTTTCAATTTACAACATAACATAGACCATATGCTCGTTTTTCTATTCGAGTTTCTAATTTTTTTATATTGTATGTTGGAGAATTTTTTAATCTATTTTTGTCAAATTTGTTCGGTTTCACAGACGGCTACTGGGTGTTGCTTTACGCTGATTTGGAGATGATGTTTTTGAAAATGGTTTTAACTAAAACAGAAATGATTACAGCAGACAAAGGTCAAAAACATCTCTGTAAAAATCTTAATGATCATCATTTGCAATCAACATAATTGTAGGTTTTTATGCAAATAACGTCGGTTCACATCCACGATCAAATCATTTGCTGGTTTTCAGAGTGCATTCAAATCATGACTAATATTACTTCTCCATCTTTGTCTTCTTCTTTCGGCATTTCCCTTCAGGGGGCGCCACAGCAAGTCAGTTTCTTCCATCTAACCCTATCTGCTGAATCCTCTTTGGTCACTCCAACTATCTTCATGTCTTCCTTCACTGTATCCATGAACCTCCTCTTTTGTCTTCCTCTAGTACTCTTTCCTGGTGGTTCCAAATTCAGCATCCTTCTTCCGATGTACTCTCTCTCTCTCCTCTGCACATGTCCAAACCATCTCAGTCTGGCCTCTCTGACTTTATCTCCAAAACCTCTAACATGTGCAGTTCCTCTGATGCTGTCCATCCTGGTCACTCCGCGAGAGATCCTCAGCATCTTCATCTTTGCTACCTCCATCTCTGTTTCCTGTCTTTTCCTCAGTGCCACTGTTTCTAGACCAATCAGCATGGCCGGTCTCACCACGGTTTTGTACACTTTTCCTTTCATTTTAGCTGAAACTCTTCTATCACACATCACACCTCATACTTTTCTCCACCCGTTCCAGCCTGCCTGCACACGCTTCTTTATAGTATCAACCAATAAATTTTGCTTTCACGACATTCTCTCCCACAACAATAAGAATATAAATGTTTGACAGTTTTGTGGTGAAATTGGGTCAATCTGAATGAAGTTCCAGGTTTCAGTCTCTCCATGTTTTAAATCTCTTCATGTCTATATTCTTGTCTTATTCCCGTGTTTCCTTCCTATCAGAGATGACGAGAACCCAGAAGACTTCACTACTGGAGCCCAGATTGCTGATTTGTACAACCATGGAGTCCAAAAAGAGGTCAGGCCTTGAGTTGAGGGATGTACAGTAGCTGAATTTTTTCAGAGTGATTCCTCACACCTGAAGGTGTCAATTCTAGAAACAGACAACACTGGAGAAAACTCAACAAAGCACAAGCTGAGCTTGGATTTTATCTGGTATTTGAAGCTCTACATGCAACATGTCATGATCCTCCTATTTCGGAACATTTCCTCACTCCAAATCTGGCCCCAATTGTCTCTCCCTGATGTCTGCACCTGTGCCTCATCTTTCCCCTGATTATTTAACCCCCTAGTGTCCATCACTCCTGTGTTGGATCATCTGCGGTCCTGCTGTAGCCATGATGGTGTTCCCTCTACATCGTCCAATCCTCTCTACCTCATGTTTTTCCGCGTTTGCTCCTCTGTCTGGTCCTGCCAAGCCTGCCCAGGACGGCTTCCAGGTTGCACATGTCTACCCCTCTTCCCTAACCCCCGATTAACTGCAATAAACTGGCTTTACTTCTAGGTCCTGTACCTTCACCACCTCATGACACAATGCTGAGTGGCAGAGCACCGCATCGTACTGTCGTCTTCAATTCACCTGAGGATAGGTTGTGGGAACAACAGGCCGAGCAGGGAAACCCAGACTTCCCTCGTCCTGGCTACATCCTCATCAGGGAGGATACCGAGACATAGTCCCCAGTCAGTTTGATCTATCTTTATCTTGGTAAATCTGTAAAAATAATCCTTCTTGGTTCATTTGGTTATATTTTACTCAGGCTGAGGGTGCCGGGACATATCTGGAGTACTTCCCCGCTTCGTCTTCATGAAGAACTTCGGTCAGGAGAGACAGCAATTAAACTCAGGACTGGCACATCTAAACTGCTCAGAGGCACAAAGTCTGCACACATGCTGGCAGTCAATTGCCAAGCCAGAGGAGGTGAAACTGGAGCGAGAGAGGAAACGATGAGAGAAGGAGGAGGGTTGGGTGAATCAGAGAGACTAGAGAGAGAGAGAGGGCGGGATTACACTCAGGCAATGCACACACACCCTCTTCTCAGTCTACAGTCTGGTCTGAGCATGCAAGAGGCAGCATGTGTGAGTGTGTGCTGTGATGTTTGCAGAGTGAGACCCATTTCCACGGTCCAGGTGGTGTCTCACTGATGCGAGGATTTCCCTCTTCTCCCTTGAGGAGGACACGTGCCTGTTGTGTTCCAGCCATCCAAAGAAACCCGGGCAGATGAAGTGAAGGTAAGGGGAGACTTTTTCTGTTTGGGAAAATTTTAGGGGTCTTTTTTTTAAATAGAAATATGTTTAGAACGTGACAAAGAGAGCGAGCCGAGTGAAGGTTTGAAAACCTGCTGATTATCCAAATGTGGGTGTCTAGAAGAGAAACACGAGAGTAAGAAGTCTATCTTTATGACTTGTTTCGTTCATGTTCAGCGTGTTCTGTTGCGAGGGGGGTGTGTCAAATAAAATTCACCAAGAGTTGTGAGATTGGATTTTATTTTATCATTACACTAAAAATCCAACACTTTTCTTTCTATATTTATATCAGACAAACACAAGCTTACCGCAGCTCCAAAGACACGTTTTCATGTCTCCGTACGAATGTTGTGTTCCAACTCTCGTCTCGTGTGGACCTTTTGTGTGTTCGAGGAGTTGATCAATCATTAATGCTCTCTTCTGGGACATTGCCTAGTTTTCGACTGTAGTTAAGGCAATGATAATAAAATACCTCCACAGCTCTCTCTGAACTGGAAGCACCTGGTGATTCCAAGCTCTGACCACACTCCTGGGCTCAAAGAGCAGATATGGACTGGTCCTCTGTTGCCTGCCTTTGGATCACCTTTCATATAAAAAAGACTCCTTATTGTGAAAGATAATTAGATCTTTGAATGACTTTATTGGAATGTGTTTGTTGCAGCAGTATTATGTAATAAGGTGATAACTACAGTTATTATTACATGATAATAAGCTGTAACTTCGGACATGGGGTTCAACGGACGATTGAAGATCATTGTTTTGTGGAACTTTGAGAAAGTATTAATGGTATCAGTGGGAGGAAATAGTTAGAAATGAGATTTTTCTGTTTCTCTGTTTGTGATTCAGTGTTGCGGATCCATCATTTGTGTGTGAGCGTGTTAAACTCGGTGTTAGGTTAAAGCGGTGCAGAAGGTCATCTTCAGGAATCCACGTAACTAATTATAACAAGTCAAAGAGCCCAAAGCTCCACTTTCCTTCTTCTTCAGCATTTTGTGGAGAAAGGATACAATCTTTAACTTCAAATCAAAAACAAGTGCAGTTTTGCTTCTTTTTTGACCCTCAATAAGCACTTTTGTTTCTGAGGTTTGATACAAACTCTTTGTTTTGATGTATTTCAGTGTGTCGTTTACGTGCAGAGTGAATCAGCAGACATAGTTTATAGTCGTTCTCCATGACAACCCCTTCTCAAACCTTCCTTTTCTTTCCCCACGTTTTCCCCACGCCGACTTTCACCGCTTCAGTTACTTCAGTTGCTTCCACGAGGAAGTTGAACATTGACTGGATGTTTTGAGGAAGTGATCCGTGACTAGATTATTGTGACAGATAAAAAAGGCCCACATGTGTGTATGTGTGTGTGTGTGTGTGTGTGTGTGTGTGTGTGTGTGTGTGTGTGCTTACATTGTACAGATACACACACCCTTTTACCCATTTCTTTTTTTATCACCGACACTTTCTTTGTAAAAGCCAGAGGCATCAGATCGGCAGAAGACTGTGAAGAGTCTGTCTCATTTCGTACTTCGTTAGATATCCAGGTTATTTAGTTTGTGGGTTATTCTTATACGTTCGCAAAACTGTGCGCTGTGTGTGACTGTGTTATTACAACCATATGATGCATGGTGAGTTGATGTGTGAGTGTGAAAAGAAGGCAGATTCATCAGTTTTGTAGGTGCCAATACGGTCGTACACTAAACCAGAAAAAATGATGGTCTCATAGGTTGTTCTTCCAACATTCATAAATCCAGCGCATGTACGGAATCGAACACGTGCAGCACGATAAAAGCTACTTTTGTTCAAGTCAACTAACTGACGCAGCACAAGTTTTCTGCAGATACTTAGACGTTTGACCTCGGTGAGGAGTAAGACTCATCTGACCTCGTGTCAGAGTCAACTAATCACTTCAGAACACAAGCAGCTTTTTTTAAGGAGTGTGTGGTAGACATGATAAAGGCCAGATGTAATTAACATGAAAGGGAATGATCCCTCGTCCTACGCCCTCTTTTGGCTCGTTCATTTTTGAAAAGTTGGGTCTCTGATGGGTCTCTTCGCTCTGTGGTTTTCTCAGTTTTGCTGTTAAGCAAATGTGGGGCTTAGCTCGTCGCCCTAGTCTCCCAGTGCCTATCTCCTGCATACAATTAAGCTGTTTAAATGTTTGTTTTACTGTTTGTCTGTCTTGTATAGATACAAACACACACACACACACACACACACACACAAACTAAGTCTACGCTGCTGTCACTTGTTGTCCAACATACAAATATTGCTGAAATTTGCTTTCGGAAAGCTGTGGTAAAACTGACAAGCAAGGGTGGAGAAAAACTGGTTTAATGATAAAACGTGTCTAATTAATGGTGTGGTTTTGTCATGGCGGCACGCAAAAGCAGAGGAAAATTATTTTGAAATAGTTCCCAAACTTAATGAGTCAGAGTTATCAAACAAGCCGGATTAAAAAAAAACCCCAGCTCAGCTCATACCTCTTGGCTATTTTTTTCCCAATAAAATGTAAAAACAAAACCCACAGAAACCAATCAGTTGAATTGCATGGACTGTACTGGTAGATCACGGGTCATTAAGAAGGATTTCTAAGTAGTTGGCAACCAGCAAGAAGTGACTCCGTGGAAGGACGAGTATGTTTTGAGAAATTTTAAAAGCATGCAAGACATGACAGGTTGAATGAGTCAGTGTGAACATTGTGGCTCCCTGACGTCCTCGCTTATGTTCAGTCATTTGTAATGTCACCAGTCTGGTTGAGCAGGACCACGAGAGTCAAACTTTAGGAAACCAGATGAAGATACAGCTGTAACATCAAGCACCTGATGGGAGAAGGACAAGAAAAAAACTATCCAAGCAGGAGGGTACGGCTCTCGTGTGGGTCTGGATGGGGGGAGGGGTGTTTCAGAGACAACATGAGCTGGCATGTGCCCTCATTCATTTCCTTCCTTTTGTCTATTCCATGTCTGCTGATGAATAAGGACTTTTCCCTTCCTTCCTTGGCCCCCACCCTTCTCCTTTACTGGCTTCTCTCTATCGGCCTCTTTCTGGAACTCCATCATTTTCCCTTCCATCCTTTCCTAGTGTGACAGCTTTATTGTCCCTGTCATGTCTGCCCATTATCTCTGATCAGTGTTGCGTTCCGGCCCACACATCAGTTCTGGTCGCTCAGCTGATGATGGTGAAATGTTGGATACAGAAGGTTATCTTTGTATGTCTGGGATCCCATCTGTGCAAAAAAAAGAAAACCCCAAAGACAGACACTAAAGAAAGAGGAATGCTTTTGAATTTGTGTACTGAGAGATCGGCATACACAGGATGTGAGCTGTGCAAACCAAGTGTGCAGGAAGTGGGGGAGCCAAGAGGTCATTATCCCACCACTTTGCACCCCAACCCCACATTGGTTTGGTTCATAGATCTGTGTCTTTTAGACATTCAACTCCTTTTACATTTCCATTTTTTTCATTGGAATTTTCTCTAAACTAAGCCACACGTCCTTCGTCACACACAGATTGCACGTCGCTCAACTGCCAGATTAATGTGTCAACCACAGCTGCTTCAATCGGAATTTTTCTGTTGATAAACTTGCCTAATGAAAATAAAATGAATCCTCCACCGAAACACGATGACGGATTCATGGATATACAGACTGGAAATTAGATGGAAAGTAAAATTTGAATTCTACAGAAAAAGGTAACATGCCCCGACAAGAGAGGCGTTCCTTGACAAGAAGCTGTTGTAAAAGTCCTCCGAGCAAGAAAGTGGCCCTACGTGTGTGTATGAAGTGCTGAGTAGGGTTTGGAGGGGGAATTAGAGCAGAGGTGCAAAGAGTTCCTTCAAAGTTGCTGCTTGTGCTTTGTTTACACCGACGAGGTTTGGACTACCATATCTCTTTGGAAATCTTTACGTTCCACTATCTAAGCCTGAGTTTCTGATAAACTTACATCTACTCCTGGGTTATAAAAGCAAAGGAAATACTCAACAGCCATTGTCTCTGCCGTGTAAAGGGACGCTGACTTGGTCGACAAGTTGGTGCTCATCCCTCAGTCACACTTCGTGTTCTTGTTTGCTGACCTGGAAGTGATGCACTGGGTTATTACAAGGCAGTTTCAAAGGCTTGTGTGTGTGTCCCTGAGTGCGTGCAAAATATGTATGTGGATGTGACAAAAGCGAGGACGAAAGCTTACGGGCAAAGCCGCCTGGACTTCTTTGTTCTTTAGATCTGATTTCTTTGGAGGAAAATGCTAAGGTTTCCATAGTCTGCGTGGTTTTTGTTGCTGTCCTGTGGTGCGTTAGCGGTTGGGCACGTGAGCGTGTGTATCCAAATGTGTTTATGGTCAGATTGTCTTTTTTTTTTTTTTTCTCTCCCCTTGGGCCTGCACTCAGATGTCAAAGAGTCATGTGGAGCTTTCACAGGTCTCTAATGGACCGAAAAGGAAAGCTGTATTCACTGCAGCCACTCAGAGTTCAAACAATGACCTCAAGCTCCAGTTGGTGCAAGAGATCCACTTCTGGGACGTGGACCTATTGACCTAGCTTTAAAAAAAAAAGAGGTTTGGGATTTTTTATCCATTGAGATTATCAAGCATTAATCTTTACATGTTTTTGACTCAGTCAGTTTGTTTAAACTGAAAGTCCGTGACAGATATTTTGATGAGCCAGTTGATTACAAGTCAAAACAAACAATGACTTTCTAGACTTTCTGTGTAGTCTGGAGCTTGAGCCTTGAGTCTGTGTGTGGCAGACTGATTACGTTCTGGGATTACTGGAGCTGTTTTCTCTTTTACAGTCTGCAGGATATTTATGCAACAGTCAGGGCGGAGGTCATTCTCTCAATTTGTCACACCTTGTTGCGTGAGCACGTGTGCGAGTGTGTGAAACGCACAAAATAGGGAAGAAAAAATGAGAATGGGTGTTTCTCACCAGTGGTGGAAAGTAACGAAGTAAATGTACTTCGTTACTGTACTTAAGTAGAAAAATTGTGTATCTGTACTTTACTTAAGTAAAATTTGAGACCGGTACTTTTACTTTTACTTCACTACATTTTTAGAGCAAATATCTGTACTTTTACTTTGCTATTTTTAAAAGTGTGTTTTACATTTTTTTTTACATTTTCGTTCAGGAATTTGAAAAATACAACAGGCTTTTTGGCGCATCTTGAAGCCGCATCGCAAGAATCAAAAGAAGCAGTTGATCGGGAGAAGAAGTAATGAATCGAGAAATATTGTGTCATTTTCCTCCATTTTGGGGCCCATTCACTGGCCCTTCTAGGGGATAGCTTGACTTGTCCCCTTTCCTTTTATTTTATTTATTTATTTTTGTGGACCAAAAGAGGCGGGAGAGGGGGGTCACACCCCTGCAGAGTATTTATCCTGGTTACCATGGTGACACCCTATAGCACAAAAAATAACATTTGAATTATGATCAAATACTTTTACTTTTTACTTAAAAAGTACAATTTACACCAACTACTTTTGTACTTTTACTTAAGTAGATTTTTTATTGGTACTTTTACTTTTACTTAAGTAAATCTTTTGCCTAATTATCTGTACTTTTACTTAAGTACAAAAAGTGAGTACTTCATCCACGACTGTTTCTCACAAAACATTTAAATAAAATCCATGCAAATGTCTGAGCACTGTAAAGGTTTTCTAACTGACGGCTTATTTCCATGACGACACTTCACTGGTAAAATGCAAAAGTGGTGTTATCTCCCACTCTCTGCTTTACATAGTGAGAGTTCTAGGTGGATGAAACTGGAAGGATTTGACTTCTTTTTGTGTAAAACTTTTGAGAGACTTACCGTGAATTCTGTCAGACTGGAACTTGAATTATTCTGTGATGGTGACGTCTGACTTAAGTTCTAGTATCTTTTAAGAGTTTTTTTTTACTCTCAAGAGACAAAGCTAGTTTCTGGCAGGACATTTCTTTCACCAGTGAAGCCCCGTTGGTTAGGTTGGCTGAATAATCAGTAGTCAGCCACATTTGAAGTCTGGTAGGCTTTTTAGGAATCCTCGCTGACAGATTCTAAGACATTCAAGACATGCTGGGTTTCAGGAACTGTCAAATCCTCTCTACTTTTTGCCTTTTTTCTGTTAAGCAGAAAGTCCTAAAGTCTCCATATTGTTTTGTGCTCGATGTGTGCTGAAGACACACAGCTAATGTTTGCCACATTCTTTCAGAACATTTGTAGTACATTGTCTCTGGTTTCTTCTTCTAGGGGACACTTTGTTTGTCAATGCTTTTGTTGGTTCAGGTGGAGGGATGCACAAAGATAACTTCCTCTTCAACACTTCCCAACCCCCGACAACTCCCCCAACGACCTGCTCTGTGCTGCTCAGGTCTTTCAGGACCATATCTGCACTTGTCAGGTTCACCCGTCTTAAAAAGCAGGTTTTCCCCATGTGGCTCTGAACTTCTTAATCTTCAGTATTTTTTTTTCTTCTTGCAAAGCCTTTTCTCTGTTACCCTAATAGGGATTTGGAATTTTCATGCCTCAGCAATAATCTTAATTAGCAAAGTAATGACATTGAGGTCTGTGTTTCACGAAATGTTATCACACAACTCGGCATGTGAAAATTTTGTACTGTTGCTTTAACGCGTTTCTAATTTAACTATACCTTTCTATTTAAACAGAGTGCCATAGTTTACTTCTTCATATTTTCAAATTTCATTCAGTTTTATTCGTAAAGCCTCATATCACAGCTCAGTTTTGATGTGAAGCTTCACAAAGTAGATTGAATGAAAAAAGAAAATACACAGAAATCAGTTTCAAGATAAAAACAAGAGCTAATTGTTAGCAATAGCTCTGTCTTTGAGTCTCAGAGGAAAAACTCAAAGAAAGGAAGAAAAAAATCTGATGGAGATCCAGGTGAAGGTTTGGATCCCCTCCCAGAACAGACAGGCAATGAATCTTACTGTCACAATGTGGGTGCAGAAGAAGAAGTAGGACCTAAATGCAGAACAACAAACATGGTTTATCAAAGTATGGCAGTCCAGTAAAGCTGAAAAGGAAGAGACATGGTTTAGTGGAATGTTTTGAGGTTATTGTTCAAAATGAATCACATGGTCAGGCAGCAAGAAAGACCTGGGTGGAATGGATGATCACTCGACACTGAAAGGAAGACAGATTGTCTTTTTAAAGGCAGCTGCTTGAACACCATCAGGTGTCTCAAATCAGTCAGATGAGGGAATGTCCCGGGCTCTCTCTGGTGGTGGGCAAGGGAACCATGACGCTTACACTGTTGATTAAATGTTAGCTAATCAACCAACAGAGATGTAGATACATAAGTTTCGTCTTCTGAACTGCTTATTCCCAACGATGTTACGTGGGGAGCCGGAGCAAATCCCGGCTACCTTCAGGCGAGAGGCAGGGTGTATCCCAAACAGTTCACCAGTCAGTCGTGGGGCCACACATACCATACACTCATTCCTAGGGGTAATTTTCATAGCAGCCAATCAACCTAACAAGCACGTTTTTGGAGAGTGGGAGGAAACCGGAGTACCTGGAGAAAACCCACATACAGTATGCACAAGGAGAACATGCAAACTCCACAAGCCTCACACGTGCCAAGACTCGAATGCCTAACCTTCTTGCTGTGAGGCCGTCGTGCTAACTATGGTACCGTTGGGTCACCCATGGGAAAAGTTACAAATATTGTGATTGTCATTGTAATTCTTCAGTTTGTTCAAAAGGCTTCATGCCTTATGGTTTTTAGGGGGGTTTTCATCTAATTTTAGAGCAATATATGTGTGTGCGTGTGTTTTTTTCACTCAGCTTTTTTTTGGACCTTCGAATTGCAAAACCGCCAACAGGTAGCTAGATCACAAGAAAGACCCAACATGTCTTCATGAAATGCTGTCATGTCTTCAGTTACATCTACAAAACTCTCGCTGAAGAAAACGGTACATCAAAGTTTTTTTGTGGGAACTTGAAAATACTGCTACCAAAACCTTAACAAAGCATGGGTGTGTATGGTCGTTCATGAGGAACTACAGCACGCAGAAAAGAAGAACATTGGACTGCAGATAAACAGGGTGTGAAAATGTCACGACCATAATCTGTTTCCACATAAATTCATTTCAGGTTTTGGTTTCAACCCTCGTTTGATTGGTTTCTGGGTATTTTGTATTTACTTCCTGTTTTCTTGTTACACCTTGTTCTCAAATCCTCAATGATACAGAAAGTCATTGTAGTTCTTGTTAACGTCGGCATTTAGTTCTCTTTTTAAACAGATCACTTTATCCCTAATCTGCCTGCTTTTACTTTAGGACTTTACATTTGGTTCTTGCTCTTTTGATTGAATATTGTCGTTAAAATTGTGAAAACCTGAAAAAAGATAAAACTCCATGAAAACTGTCCGACTCTTTTGTTTGTCGGCCAACTATTTGATGAGGTCATGTCAGAAATGCATTCTTGGTGAAGTGAAAAGGCTGAATCCACACATCACGTAACAATCGTACTTTTGTAGCATTCACACTTTAACCGGAAAATTTGTTCTTCTTTTACTGCCAGGAAAGAATGTCTTGCAATTTCTTGCCTATTTCGACCTTTTTGTTTCTATTATACAGTCACATTGTCAAACTCTTAAAACGACAAATCATTTTAACAAACTATTATCGGAAAAAAAGGGTTTGGTCCGCATAATTTACCAGAAAAAAATCTGTCCAATCCCTAAACAGATTGAAACATTTGTATTCTTACTGTTCCCCAAGGTGATGTCCAGAAAAGGTCAGACCTGCTGTGCGTGCGGGAAAATGACTTTGCAGGCCATCTGGTCACACCTAAATACACACAAATATCCAACAAAGACAAAAGGCTTTCCTCGCTGGCTCTACCTGATAGTCCCCAGTCAGATTGTCACTGAAAACAAACCGGGCCTGTTCAAATCTGCCCTACTTTGAAGTGACAAAGGATCTGAGTCTATCAGCCCCTCAGGACCTATCAGTACCCCTGCACCTCTTTACCTCATGTCTGCTTCCACCTCAGCACACATCATTCATCTGTCTACCTGTGGCCTAACATTCCCCACCACATTAACATCCTCTCATCCCCCTTTCAACACCATCATTTATTTTTTTCCCAGACTCTCTTGTTGCTTTCATACCATCCCCCTGTCTCAACCTCCAACCTCAATCGCTCTACGTTTTGCCTGAAACCCTCTTATCCACTCAGCCGCCCTGTTATTTTGCTGTCCCGGCCTTCAGCTTGGCCAGAGCAGAATGGAAGTATTACCTGCCAATTTGGCTGCATTCAAACCTGTAAAAATGTTTGTCTGTGTCTGGCTTTGTTAAAATGCCAGTGCGGAGTTAATGTAGATTTATAAAACCATTGTTTAAAGATGAGACTGTGAACGTCTTCTTCTTCTTCTTTCAGCATTTCAATTCAGGGGTCGCCACAGCAAGTCAGTTTCTTCTATCTAACCCAGGGGTGTCCAAACTTTTTCACTCGCGGGCCACATTGAGTTCTAACGTTTGAGAAGCGGGCCAGATCTGGGAGGGGGGGGGACAAAAAGCCTTTTAGAAAATTATGGAGTCGCCCCTGAGAACAGGATCAGATGGATGTCATGCTTTGGTAACCATTAGTTTAGACTGGTTAAATGGCGTGCTAGATTCTTTTTTTCCCTCCTTTTATTAATTGCCGCCATTTTAGAAAATTGGGGGGCTCACATACTAATTTGTTGTTCCTATTTTAGCCTCTAGATGGCAGCATTTAGAACCTGCAGGTAACAGCGCTGCTGCCCAATGTATTACGTAATTCTACACGCGGGCCAGGTGCTATTGATTTTATGACGGAGGCTGCGGGCCGGATGAAAACTGACAACGGGCCGCATTTGGCCCCCGGGCCGGACTTTGGACATCTCTGATCTAACCCTATCTGCTGTATCCTCTTCGGTCACGCCAACTATCTTCATGTCTTCCTTCACTGTATCCATGAACATCCTCTTTGGTCTTCCTCTAGGCCTCTTTCCTGGTCGTTCCAAATCCAGCATCCTTCTTCCGATGTTCTCTCTCTCTCCTCTGTACATGTCCAAACCATCTCAGTCTGGCCTCTCTGACTTTATCTCCAAAATCTCTAACATGTGCTGTTCCTCTGATCCTGTCCATCCTGGTCACTTCCAGAGAGATCCTCAGCATCTTCATCTCTGCTACCTCCATCTCTGTTTCCTGTCTTTTCCTCAGTGACACTGTCTCTAGACCAAACAGAGTGGGCGGTCTCACCACGGTCTTGTACACTTTTAATTTTAACTGAAACTCTTCTATCACACATCACACCTGATACTTTCCTCCACCCGTTCCAGCCTGCTTGAACACGCTTCTTCACCTCTTTTCCACTCTCTCCACTGCTCTGGACTGGAGACTGTGAACTTCTCCATTTGGCAGGAATTTGAGTTATTTTAGTAGAAGAAGATTTATAAATGTTGTCATACATTATGAAACGAGCTTACGTAGTTAATGTGCAAATTCAAGCTCAACTGCTTTTCTGTCCACACTTCACTGCCTCATTGCCATGTCGACCGCGGTCGGGTGTGTTGGCTTCCTTAGATAAAACAAAACAACAAAACCAGAAAAAAATTGAACACATTCCCAGTAGACTCATGTAAGAATCCAGTCATGCAAAGAGCAAAGAAAACTAGTGTGGGATTAAATAATCCAGTGGTAATTTTTTTTTTTTACAGACTCTATCCCTCAACAGGAAAATTTGTGTGCTGCATTATACCGCAGTAGGCTGCCACGACGGCGCCAATGATGGGAGAAACGGGGGGTTAGGCGTCTTCTCCAAGGACCCTAGACGTGTACTCAGTGGGAATCAAACCCGTGAACTTCCGGTTACCTTTTCGTCCGCGGGTGAACGCTCTGCCACTGAGCCACCGTCTCCCCCCTAAAATGAATGGACGTATAGACACGCCCCCTTAGCCCGTATGTACTAATTGTCAGATCTTATAATTCAGTTACAATTATTGGTTTGTTTCGTCTTCTGAACCCCTTATCCCTAACGGTGTCACAAGGGCAGAGCCTATCCCGGCTGATTTCAGGCAAGAGGCAGGGTACATCCCAAACAGGACACCAGTCTATTGTGTGGCCACACACACAGACAACCATCCACACACACTCATTAGGGGCAATTTTATAGCGGTCAATCAACCTAGCATGTATGTTTTTGGAAGGTGGGAGGAAACCGGAATACTTGGAGGAAACCCTCACATACACAGGGAAACATGTAAACCTCACACAAATAGACCATTTTTTTCAAGTCCCCTCTCCAGAACTCGAATCTGGACCTTCTAGTTGTGAGGAAACTGTACTACCCACTCTGCCCACGTGCCTCCTGCAATTATTATAAACTCTTGATTTTCTTGTATATAAATGCACACAAAAATGTAAAATTTGATTTGAAACAGGCTTGATTGTCTTCATTGTGCAGCTAAAAGATACATGAGTGTTTTTCCTTGAACTTATTCTCACATTTATTGTGAAACTATCGCGGTGTGAGTTTTTTTCCCCTCTTGTATAAATTCAGAATATTATTTCACAAAATTCAAAAGTCACAGGTTTTTTTTCACTTGTTCTACTTTTTTTTTTATTACGCTGACACCCTCCTGTTTTTTTTTTTTTTTTTCTACATTTCTGTAGTCACTGAACCCAAAGCACAGGCTGCACATCTTGGATGAATAAAACAACACTTTTTTTATATGTTTGAAACCGCAAATCACAACATGAATAATAAGCTGATTGGTTTTAAAAACCTTGATGTTGAAATTCATAATCAGTATTTCTTCACCGTAGTGAGCAGTGATTAAAAACGATGCACGAACGAAGGAATATACGTTGAACTAATAGCTGTTGGATTTTTATGTCAGTTGACTAGCCGCGAGATTTCGAGTGGTATATTTCCTCCAGGACGAATCTGAGAAGGATTTAATCAAGGCTGACTCGTCCTGATCTTGACCTCGCTCTGATCACTGACTGTAAAGATCCTTCCATTAAAATAGGAACCTTTTAAACTCATAATGGTGCGTCTGAATTCTTCTGATGACTCTTACTAGTTAAAGTTGTACCCTTGCTTCAGTCGTAACTCGAGTTGAGCAGTCTGGTTGAACATCAAAGCCCCACGCATTCATTGACTCTCTCGGGATGCTCGCTCAATGGAGGGCTTGTGGAAGAAGAAATCTTCTTTAAAATATGGTAATCCCTGGCTGCAGCATGCTGCAGAGACAGTCAGCTGAAATCTGAGTTAAGGAGCACACGGCGTAAGCTGCTAGGAAGAGGGAAGAGAGTATTTAATGAGGTTTGACACTTGAGGAACCAACTGAAGTTAAGTGGCTGCTGGTAAATTCCACCACTGAATCTCTTTCTGATCCTTACCACACTGACCCAAAATGGGCCAACGTTCGATGTACTCAGTAGCTTTATGTATGTATGTATACTGATATCGTTTAAAAGTATTGATGATCTTGATCGTAAATGGAAAGCTCCAAGTCACTTTTACCAAAATATATGTTCAAAATATGGTTCGTCTTCTAAACCAAACTGAACATCCAAACTCCACACAGAAAAAAGCCAGTGTTCCAAGCCTCATCCTCGCCCGGGACTCAAACCTCGACCTTCTTTCTGTGAGGCCACTGCCAAAATATATGTAAACATATTATCAGTTGCTACAAATGTACAATTCAGAGCAACGGAGAGTGTGGAATTGAGGTGAAGAAGCGTGTGCAGGTGGGATGAAATGGGTGATGGGATAGAAGAGTTTCAGCTAAAATGAAATTAAAAGTCTGTGTTAAGACTGGCCGTGTTGTTTGGTCTAAGAACAGCGTACTGAGGAAACGACAGGAGGCGGAGTGGAGGTGGCAGAGATGAAGATACTGAGGTTCTCATTGGGAGGGACCGAGATGGACAGGATCAGGAATGAGAACATCAGACGGACGATTTAGTGCCCCGTGAAGGGAAAAAAACGAAAAAAGAAAAGTCACGAATCCTCAACTCGTCTCGTTTTATTTGGCTAGATGACAAATTCCCACACACAGATGACATCATCTCAGAAAGTTCTCCTCCATTGTTTCTTTTGTGTCCGCTGTATTCTTCGTTTGTCATTCATTTGTCTTCTTCCAGGTGAAGGAAATACTGTTTGATTTTAGGAGCTGCCGGGACTTGCGCTCTTGGAGGCACCCTGTTTGTGGAAGTGTTTAAGCTGAGAGTGGGGGGAAGGCTGCACATGCATTGTCAGATCCCAAACGGATGAATAAGAAGCTAATCTCCCTCTTCCAGGGAATTCCGTCTCTCAGACAGTCTTCTCTCAGAATGCCCGCGCAGTGCGCCGTAAACTCTCATATCTACACCGACTCGTTATCAGAGCATTTCTGACTCTCGTCTCATCACAAGATAAATAGTTCCTGTTCAATTCCGAGCTCTGCATGTGTCCTTTCAAACATACGCCTGTACAGTTTCACACTGATAAGCCCCCAAGTCCTGAATCTGCTTGGACCCTAAGCTGCTGAATTCAGGCTTAATTAACATATTATCCACAAGGTGATCGCTTGCTTTGGCTGCTTTGTACATTTCAGGTTTACCACTCAGACATGTGTGCGCTGAAATGTAAAAATGATCTTGTGCTGTAACTGAATTGATTTGGACTATGTTTTCCCCCATTCCTTGAATTCTATTGTTTACACTGCTAGAAATATTTGCAACCTTACTCTGAGCCTAGCGGCAGAGGGTCTGGTAACAATGTGAGGAATGTCAAAGGTAAGAAAAAGCCCTACGGTCAGGGTGACTGCAGAGCGTCATGTGTTGTGGAGCTCAATAGGATGTGGTCAAGGTTTGGTGGTCCAGGGAAAGGTCAGTGAAGACAAGATTACAGGCCCTCCAGTCACCTTTGTTTGGGGGCCATGTTTTATTTCATTAGAAAGCAAAAAAAAAAAAAGGTGTGGGGGAAAGATCAAGTTCAAATTGTACCTAAGAGACCATACCAGGACTCTCATTCATTGGTATTTGGCTCAAAGTGAAATATGTTATCTCTCTCAAGCTTGGATTTTAGAGACTTTGAGATTTTAGTCTAGAGACAGTGGCACTGAGGAAAAGACAGGAAACAGAGATGGAGGTAGCAGAGATGAAGATGCTGAGGATCTCTCTGGGAGTGACCAAGATGGACAGGATCAGAGGAACAGCACATGTTAGAGGTTTTGGAGATAAACTCAGAGAGGCCAGACTGAGATGGTTTGGACATGTACAGAGGAGACAGAGAGTACATCAGAAGAAGGATGCTGGGTTTGGAACCACCAGGAAAGAGGACTAGAGGAAGACCAAAGAGGAGGTTCATGGATACAGCGAAGGAAGACATGAAGATAGTTGGTGTGACCAAAGAGGATGCAGCAGATAGGATTAGATGGAAGAAACTGACTTGCTGTGGAGACCCCTGAAGGGAAATGCCGAACGGAGAAGAAGAAGAAGTCATTTTTGTTGTAAAACTTCAATAAAATCCGCACCACGTTTTTCTGTTCCGCTTAAGTGTGAGCGACTTGTTTGATTGATATAAAATGTCAAAGCTGACATGTGACTACTGACTAATAGCGAGCAGCCAAGAATAACAACGAGTGGGATGGAGTCGGAGTCCTCCGAGGTTATTTTATAATAAAACTCAACTTGCTGTAACTTCCACATTCCAACACTTCGTTTAAAAATATTGATGATCTTGATCGTAAATGTAAAGTTCCAAGTTACTTTTACCAAAATATGTATTCATTCATTCATCTTCTAAACCAAACTGAACATGCAAACTCCACACAGAAAGGCCAGTGTTTCAAGCCTCATCCTCACCGAAGACTCAAACCTCGACCTTCTTCATTTTAGACCACTGTCAAAATATATGTGAACATATTATTTCTTTTGCTACAAATGTACAATTCAGAGCAATGGAGAGTGTGGAATTGAGGTGAAGAAGCGTGTGCAAGTGGGATGAAATGGGTGGCGGGATAGAAGAGTTTCAGCTAAAATTAAATTAAAAGTCTGTGTTAAGCCTGGCCGTGTTGTTTGTTCTAAGAACAGCGTACTGAGGAAAAGACAGGAGGCGGAGCTGGAGGTAGCAGAGATGAAGATACTGAGATTCTCATTGGGAGGGACCAAGATGGACAGGAACAGGAATGAGAACATCAGAAGGACGATTTAGTGCCCCGTGAAAAAAAAACAAAAAAACGAGAAAAGTCACCAGAGAACAAGGGCATACTGTATGTCTTGGTCATTCATAGAAACTAGACGTTGTACTTTAGTTTGCTGTACGGCAGCTCTTTCAATCCATGTGGAGTTTGGGTCTTCAGAGCAGAGCCGTGTGGCAGGTTGGGGTGGAGGTGTTAGACAGGTGCAAAGATGAAAGACTTGCAGGGGGAAGTGTCGGGTGTGCCTATGTGTGGCTGTTCTGACAGGTCCTTGGTCTCTTTCCAAAAGAGCACCGTTAGTGAGTTGAAAAACCTGCTCACATTTCTCCCCAGTACGCTGCGAGCATTTGCAATAGACCGCGATGCCTGCCACAGGAAACTACCCGAAGTGTCTCTGTTAAGGTATATGATAGACGTGACGGCCTCTGGGTTCCGAAGGTTTTCTTTTTTTTTTTTTATGAGGCTGTCTCGTGTTGGAGGGAGTCTGACAGATTTAGTACCATAACATTTACAGCAGCTCTCAGTGACATGCTCCGCCATTTTTTTTGGTCTTTCTAAAAAAACATTTAATTCTAAATCCCCCCCTCAAAAAAAAGTAAAATAAATTTAAAATAATATTTTTTTGCATGCCTCACAGCAAGAAGATCGTGGGTTCGAATCCTAGATGGGGACGAGGTTTGGAACACTGGCTGCTAGTTAGGTTGATTGGCCGGTGCCAAATTGCCCCTAGGAATGTGTGTGTATGGTTGTATAGGTGTCGCCCTGCGACCGACTGGCGACCTGTTCGGGGTGTACCTTGAATCAGCCGGGATGGGCTCCGGCACACCTCGCAACCCCGTATGGGATAGACGGTTAAGAAGGTGACTGACTGATTTTTTGCATCATATGCATGGCTTGATGAGTAGCACAGTAGCCTCACAGCAAGAAGGTCAGCGGGTTCGAGTCCTAGGTGGGAACGAGGCTTGGAACATCGTCCTTTCTGTGTGGTGTTTGCATGTTCTTCCCGTGTACATGTCGGTTTCCTCCTACCCTCCATAAACATATGTACATGGTAGGATGATTGGCTAGTACCAAATTGCCCCTCAGAATGAGTGTGTGTGTGTGTGCGCGCGTGTCCCCGTAAAAGACTGGTGACCAATTCAGGCTGTACCCTGCCTTTATTCACCCAAGATGGACTCCGGCACCTCCCTGCAACTCCGTTAGAGAATAACGGGTTCAGAAGACGAATATTGTGCATAGCGGTGTTTGTGTCCTCGATGTGTGTGTGTGTTGTAATGATGCAGACGCTTCGATGGCGTAGGGTCACCCTGCTAATACACTCTCTCAACGTGCTAATATAGTGCGAGAAATGAGAGGCTGAGAGAAAGAGAGTGAATAATTATGTTTCCCTTTTGTCTCGGCTCCGTCAATTAGGCCTGAGGACAGGCAGACCGAGCACACGTCTACTTATCCACTCAAAACTCAGCAACAATGGAGTACCCCCCCCCCCCCACCACCACCACCCAGTTCTCTTTATCACACCTCTCTGCCAATTTTCTACTTATTCCTCCCCTTTTTTAATATTAGCATACTTTATTGATCCCTCATGGGGGAAATTTCAGAGCTGAAAACCACCACAGCAGGCAGCCATGACAGCACCAGTGGTGGGAGTAATGGAGGGTTCGGTATCTTCTCCAGGGGCATCTCAGCATGAGCTTATGACAGGAATCAAACCTGCGACTTTCTGGTCCAAAACATGGTCACTCTACCACTCGACGCTCTTTCCCGAAATCAAATTTCTATTCATGGTTCAGTGGCCCAATATTTTTACCCCCCCTCCCTTCTTTTCCAGGCTTCCTCGTGCATTTCGCCTCTAGCCTCGCCTCACCTCTACGCTCTGTGTGGGTTTACCAGCGAGCACTCCCTCTCCTTGTTATCCCATTCTGTCTCCAGTGCCTTGCTGCGGGGCACGGGGAGAGGAAAAAATGAAGAGACTAAACATTTTAGATTGTGTACAGCCAGAGGAAAGGCAGTCGTTTGATTTCCCCAGTGTGGTGTCAGGTGGGATTCTTCTGTTTGTTTGTCTGATGTGTGTGTGTGTGTGTGTGTGTGTGTGCGTTTTGGCTTCCCTAACACACTGATTCTGATACTCAGACATTTAAACTACATCTGGAATTTTGCCTTAAGTTCTTTTGTGTGTATAATTTGTCCACACCTGGTTTTTTAGGGTTCAGCGCTTCCTATTCAGGCATCCACGTACGATCAATCATCGGCAATGTGTGTTTCTATGTGTCATGTAACACGGTGGGTGGACAGAATGTGGGTTGGCCTCATCAGGAAAGATGAAGAAGAAGAGTGATGAGAAATAAAGGGCAGAGTGAGAGGCAGCGAAGAGGAAGAGGAGTGTCGGGGTCGAGTTTGGCTTATATAACCGCTTCCCACAGCAGGAGTGAAATTTGCTGCATTGGCTGAGCTGAAATACACGAACAGACATTTGTGCTGCATTGTGAAAGACGATCGTCATGCCAGCGCAGTCCACCGAGGAGTCCACTTCTCTCACTGCAATTGAAACTTGTTTTCCAAGCTTCGTTTTTGTTTTATAGCAGTCAGCTGCATGCGTTTCCATCCCAGAAAACAAGCCAATCAGAGACATCGGATTTCAATCAATAATCTAAAACACATGTAGAAAAACAAAAAACATCTGTTTATATGTTTATATTCAACCAATAATTGATTTTAAAAAAATGTCCAAATTTCTCTGCAGATGTTTGAACCGTCCCGTCTCTTGGCGACCATCTGCCCGTTAAGTGATAAAAGTCTTTTATCTTTTTTTTTCTAAGTGGTTTTCTTTCATGGTTTTTCCGTCTTACCGGCTTATCAGACCATACTCAAATCTGATAATTGTGTTTGAAGCATGGAGGGCAGGAGGCGGGCAAAGCGAACGCCTCCACTTGCCAAACAAGATCAGAAACAAGATTTGGAACGCTCTGTGAAAGCAATAAGAAATGTCTTTTTTTTTTTTTTTTGACAGGGGGGTGTACAAAACATAACGTGTTCCACCTTTAAACTATATGTGAGACGTATAGAACGCTAAGCCGCTTTGGGCTGGAATTAGAGAAAATTAGCCTGAGTTGGCAGGGATCTTTTAATTGGGTTTTAAGCAGTAAATCATACACCGGAGCTTCTTTTATCTCCTTTCTTTTTCACCAACATGTGTGCTCCTGTTTCTTTGTCTGGAGGGAGACAGGGGGTGTTTTCCCAAAATGTCTCGTTCACATGCCTGTGCTTGTCCGCCTAGTTTTTGGGTGGACAGATTTTTTTTTTTTTTCTGGACTTGTGAAGCTGTGAGAGCTCCGTGGTAATACTTCACTTCTTGTTTCTTCAAAGGTAAACCAGCGAGATTCATCCAGCTTGTGTAGGACATGAAACCGGTGGAAGAGGAAGTCCCATTCATGAGAGGAAGATGGTGATGCTACCACGAAACCAACCATAACTGCAGGTATTTTTTTTTTTTTTTGCTGGACTAATTTCCCATTTTTGAGCAGTCTCTGCAGCCCGAGTTTTTGTTGATGATGCTTAGCGGACAAACTGACCTGACAGGAGGTGACTAAGCAGTTCTCTCCGCTTGAGTAACAAAAAGCGTTTGGTAAAGAAAAGTTGCTGAGACGACACTGCAGACAGGAAAAGACTAATTTCCTTGATTATTTTAAATCTTATGAATAGGTTGGTGGAGAATTTTTACATTAAGTGGAAGGGAAAGCGCTCCTAACAATAGACGCATGAAGCTGGAGGCCATTCATTAGTGTCTGCACTCACAAATGCAGACAAGATGGAATTAATCTCATTTCAGAGACCTAACTAGAAAAAAGTAAATGTTTTCAGAAGGCATGAAGAGAGGGCTTTGTTCACAAACAAAATGGATTTTATTCCATTAATCAGGGGTACTGATGTGGTACCACTGAAAAACAAACAAACGGAAGTGGTACATTCTTACGGGTACTGGACGAGGTGAAGGACATCGAGTCAGAGTGGACTCTTTTCCGCACCTCTATTTTCAAGCTGTGGACGCAAGCTCATCGGTGCCTGTTGTGGTGGCAACACCCGAACCCGCTGGTGGACACCGGTGGTGGGGGATGCTGTCAAGCTGAAGAAGGAGTCTTACCGAGCCTTCTTGGCCTGTGGGACTCCTGACAGATACCGGCGGGTGAAGCGGAACGCAGCTTTGGTGGTTGTTGAGGCAAAGACCCGGGCTTAGGAGGAGTTCGGCGAGACCATGGGAAATGACTTCCGAATGGCTTCAAAGAAATTCTGGTCCACCATTCGGCGGCTCAGGAGGGGCAAGCAGTGCATCGTCAACACCGTTTACGGTGGGGATGGGGAGCTGCTGACCTCGACTCGAGACATTTTGGATCGGTGGAAGGAATACTTTATAGACCTCCTCAATTCCACCAACGTGTTTTCCGATGAGGAAGTAGCGTCTTTGGAATCCTACCACTGTTCCACTTGGTTTCATATGATCTTTAAAGCCAAGATAAGATCCGGTAAAATGGTCCAAGTCTGGGGCAAGAGTTTATTTCACAAAATTTATTTGGGGAAAACATGTCCAATAAGTCGTATAAATCAGTGAAAGTGGTTGAAAAGTGTTCTGACAATATTTACTCCTTTTATTCATCGGTCTGTTTACGCATCTTTGTTCAGTGTGGGGTTACAAGAGATAGGGTACATCCAGGAAGGGTCAATAGTCTGGTGTGGACAAAAAAAATGCATGTTAGCCACTAGAGGTGGTCCAAGTAATTCCAAGCTCTATGTGGTAATTATGTTTTGATGTTATCATGAATTGTTGTTATTATTATTAATTATTATTGTTCTTGTTGTTATTGATTATCTTTATTTATTGAATATGAAATGTTGCATAGAACTGTGTGCAAAATAGTTTAAAAAATGAGTTAAACACAAGGACTTAACACTAGGACTGGCACAGCCGTCAATTTGACTCCATGTCACTTTAATATGCTAAGAAGAAAAAAAAACACAACCTAGGAGGCTGATTCTTTATAACTTTTATTATAAACAAGTTTTATATTTTATCATGTAGTTTTTGTGTTTTAAAAATGAACATTTAAAAATTTAACAAGTTTTTCTCTCGTCTAACCGGGGCGCAGCAGTTGGGAGGAAGCAAGCTTTGGAAGTTGTTGCTATGTTGCAATGGCAACAAACCCATTACTATGGCCACACATAAGTATGTGTATGTGTTTGTATTTGTGAAGAGAGACAAAGAGAACACTGACGCCATTGCAGAAACATTTTAGAAAGACTGAATGAGATAACATTGAAAAGATACCATGACGAGAGTAAGAAAATTGTTGTCTGAATAAAGTACGACATGTTTTGTAGATATGTCTTGAAAGTTCAGGTTAACATAGTGGAATATAGCCAATTTATAACGAGGACATTTTTGAAGCAGCAGCGCAAAATGCGGAAAAAAAAGTTGGCTATTGATGAATTAGATCGTTTTATTTTGGTATTTGCTTTTTTATTCTGGGTTTTAAAAATATTTAACATTTTATTATTATTATTACTTTAAAAATTGATTGTGTAAACTTTATTTATGCAATATAGCAGTCAGAGTGACGGTCATGGCGCTTGCAGGTAGATTTAGAATTCGACGGTCCTAGTGTTAACTGTCTTTGTAACTACAAGAGAATTTTAAAAAGTCCTCAATTTCTCTCTTTTTCTCAGTTAAATCATGGGAAACGTGGAAAGTCAAAATGCAGAAAGTGGTTTCTATGGTGACGGAACGGGACACATCTCCCGCAAGCACACATCCCGCTCTCTTCGCTTGTCCAACAAGAAGCAGGTGACTCGCCGTCCACGGCATTCCTCAACAGTGAAACAAGAGCACAGAAACTCTGAAGCCTCCACCCGCTCTTCTAGTACCCCCAGCATCCCACAATCCTTAGCAGAAAACGGACTGGAACTTTTCAATGCAGCAGACGAATTGGGAGAATTCGGCATTAACCCACACTGGACACAACGCGTTGCTATGACGATGAGACCCGAGTCCTACCAGCACGATGAGGACCCTTTAACAACACCTACTCCTGAAACCTCAGAGGCAGATACAGTTGCTCTAGATGGAGGAGAGGATTTGGTGGGCGATGGAGATGTCGGAGAAGAGAGGTACCTCCAACGAATGACTGAAACTCCCCGAGAGGAAGGGAATTTTTTAAAGAAGAGGTCAAAGTCGGCAGACATGTGGAGAGATGATAGCTTGGAGTTCTCTCTATCTGACCTTAGCCAGGAGCACCTGACAAGCACTGAGGAGATGATTGATGGAGGAGAGGAAGAGGAGGAAGAGCAGTTCTCATGCCACAGAGGCAGTGCAGGTATGGCTGGTAAACACATACGCATTTTCACCAACACACACATAAAGGGGGCTGCACGCTGGCGCAGTGGGTAGCACTGCCTAACGGGTAGAAGGTCAAGGCTTGAATTGCTGGTCTTTCTGGGGGGAGTTTACATGGTTGTGTGAGTTCACTAATGCATAGTGGGTTGATTGGCCATTGTGAAATTGCCCCTAGGAATGAGTGTGTGAGTAGTTGTTTGACTTCATCTGTGACCCTGCAACAGACTGCAACCTGTTCAGGGTATGCACCGTCTCTTGCCCGTGACTAGCCAGGATCATTGTTGTTTTTGGCAGCCATCTAAGTCTTTGTTTTAGTCTTCGTCTTTGGATGAATTTTAATTTAAGTTTTAGTCACGTTTTCGTCATCTCTTTATATTTTAGTTTTAGTCACAAAAACCCTAAAGAGTTTTCGTCTAGTTTTCGTCAAGGAAGACTTAGAACGTTTTTAGTCTAGTTTTAGTGTAAAAAAAAAAACTTACTTTAACAATTGTGTCTTTATTACTGAGAATTATGCTGGTTATTTGTTTAAAAAAAAAAAAAAAACTCTGCCGAGCTTTAACTTGCGCAAAACATCAAACATTGTAAAACAACGTAAAATAAATAGAAATTTTTCAGTGAGTGAGGAACGTTGTAATTTATGCATACTTAAAAATGACACCTCTTAATAACCCTGTAAACAAAGTAAACACTGCATTGTGTCTTTAAATCAGTCGTTAGCGCAACCAAGCTAACTAAAGGAAGTTAGCAGCGCCAACAAGCTAGCATCGTTATGTCATCATCATGAAAAATGCTTCGTCAACAAAATCATTTCGTTGTCGTCATCGTTGACGAAAACAACACTGGCCAGGATAGGCTTTGGCCTATCAGAAGATGTCTGACAGACACACGTAAAGACTTCTTTCCAGTATGAAAGTTACCCTCAGATGTTCACACAGGATTGTTGGAGGATCTCAGTTGGTAGGACAAATGATTTCCATCCACGGGTTGATAATAGTTTCAGTGTAACTGGTTCTGGACCTGTCTGCTCAACTATAACAGACCCGCATTCATTTCCATAAATAATGCTAATTAAATTAGCCAAAAAAAGATCTTTGTTCCCTCAGTTGCACACAAACACACACCCTGCAATCAACACCTGTGTGTGTTCCAGGTTCAGCGGAAAGGGCATCGTCCCTGGACCATCTGTGCAGTCAGCAGAGTCCTGGCCTCCGGGGGCAGAGGAGTCGTTACGTTAAAAACAGCAGAGAGGCGGAGTGCGATGGAGATGGAGTAGGGGAAGATGGGTTGATGTCTCCAGCTGAGGAGGACGGTGGGGGATACGGGGCATTCACGCTCCCCTGCCGACGCTCTCACTGTCTCTCTGAGGGTTTATCTGCACTGGGGAGTCCTCCTGCACCCTGCCCCGCTTTCCAAGGGCGACGAGCACAAACTACTCAGGTTCGATCACGTTTTCTATGAACTCAAAACCAAAGTTTCTTGGGGTTTAAATGTTCTTTCTGTTTTGCTTTTTATGTTCTGTCATAAATGAGAATGAAAGACGACTGTGTTTACCAGTAGTGTGTCCGGGAAGTTCAGAGGGTTTAAACATCACAGGGGACATCAGTCAGTTCAGCAATTATCATTCTGTTGACAACCGGGGGCATTTCCTGCAGATGTGTGCTAGTATGTTACATGTTAGTGTTAGCAACAGAAGACACGCAAAAATATACGAGGCTTATCAGATGCATCTAGATTTTTAAAAGCATCATTCGGCCATTTTTCCCATAGTTTTAAAATGTATTCACCCCAAAAAGAACAAACAGAACAACACCGTCTTTTCTGTAGTTTTTTTCTCACTTATAAAACAAGGGAGAATTTTTTTTCAAAAATGGTCCACAGTTTGTAACCAAGCTTTTGTCCATCTCATTCCCACAACCCACAAGCACCCTCGGAAAGCAAGCCAGCTTAAGTGCTTATTATAAATTCATCTAGCCGGGCGAAGGGGGTTGTTAGATATAAATAGACCGTCAACACAGCAAAACAAGGAGGAAAAAGAACGGAGGGAGACCCTCTCTAGTGAAATGATGGATGGAAAACCTTCTGACAAAAGTGAAAAGCTTCTTTGTATCAGGAAGACGAGGAGGAACACGAACAAATTTGATGCACTCAAGCAACATGTGTTCTGGATGAGAGCTCTGGAACCTCTCGAGTTCCTCAGACTGTATCCAGTTTGTGATTCAGGCCCGTCAGAGAGCACGTTCACTAGAAAATATTCAGACCGTCTCTGCTTTATAACATTCATATTCACATGTTACTTTGTTTTTTTTGTCCTACAGGACATCTCTGGTGTACTGGGTGAGGGGAGTGAATATGGTGACAGTGGGATTGATGGCGTTGCCACAGAGATGGATGGAGATGGAGAGCTGATTTCCCGCCGGTGTAAAGCCATGTCCGCCTCCTTCTCGGTGTACTCGGCCACAGAGAGCAGTGTTTTTAACGGGAGCGACAGTGGGAGCAGCAGTGCCGGTGGAGGTGAGGGTAGAGGGTCGGACGGAAGCAGAGGAGGAGTGTATGAAAATTTCCGGAAGGAACTCGACAGTCAAGTCTGGGTGAGTTCCTGTTTTTTTTTCCCACGGTGTGGATTTTGCTAAATTTTCTGAACCCTTCATCTCCAATCACTGTCTCATCAGACAAACCGAGGCCGAGATTGCGCCGAGGAAGCCGGCTCGGCTGTGAGTGATGAGCAGAGTAGTGGCACACCCACCAGTGTGTACCCGTCTGACACCGTCATCAACAGTGCTCAAGGAACAGTGAGAAAAGCCGGAGATCTGGCTGTGAAGAACTTCCTGGTTCATAAGAAAAACAAGAAGGTGGATCCAGCGACGAGGCGCAAATGGAAGCGTTACTGGGTGTCTTTAAAAGGTGCTTTATTTTATCTGCGATACACCGTACGTTTCACACCTAGACATCAGTAGAACTCCAGCTGCATTAATCAGACCCTCAATAACTAATTTATGATCAATACAAACCATTTGACTGAAATAATACGGAAAAAATGTCAGGTTGGGTGTAAGGTTGCGGACACATGTGCAAGGCAGCATGCAGTTTCAACAAAAATAGATTCATTTCTCAAAACTACGCAAAATTATCTCCAAAAATAAGGTACTCAGGTTGGTCGCGTAACATTCGAGAATAAACAACGACGACAACCTGTAGTCTAAAGAAGAGGTCAAACAACCTGGCAAAGAAACAAAGACAAGACACATTACATCCAGACAGAAGGGAGAAACAATGAGACACACGTGGGACACATTAGGAAGGGCCCCGCAATCACCAGAACGAAGGGAGACATGAGGAGGGGAAGTCCAGACACCTGGAAAAAGAGGGAGGTCAGAATTTTGAATAAAACAGTGAACCTAAATAACAACAAAACCACTGGTAAAAACCTGAAACCCTGACAAAAAACAACTCAGGCATCACTGATGAAAAATCTCTAAAATAAACACCCGGTGATGAAAAAGTCGGTTATTGTGCATTCAGCCGCGACGCACAAAACCATCCATTAAAACCTCATAAACGTCAATATTATCAATATTACATAAGAATAAAATGTTTTACGGACCAAAGAGTTGGATTATTTGTAGATTTAATCCATCTATTCACTCTCCTCAAGAATAGAGGAGAGTGTTGTTATAATGTTATAATCCTGCATAGTTTTCTACACGTGTGAAATTCTTTACTTTGTTCAACTTTTTAAAAATCCACCTTAGAAATGAGCCAACAAACTTGTTTGTTCTCGTTCATCCGTTGTTGTTTGCTGATAAAATAAATTAAACAGCAATGAAATGATATTTTTATGCAGTTAATAACCATCGACTGACAATATTCACCGGTTTAGCCGCTACGTTTTCTGTCCAATCAGCTGGTCTGAAAATGGTGACGTAGTGTAACCAGAAAAAAGTTTCATTGTCATTAAATTTGTGTCAAAAGATCCATCGGAACAGACCCTGAGGACTCTGTTTCATTTAGCGTACATGGCAACAACATCTGGCTGAAATGTGATTGGTTTAATGCTTAGATTCAAAAGCAGCACATGTTATTTGAAAAACTAATAAAGTCAATTGAATGGTAATTTGGAAATATTTACTAAATATTATTTGCTGGAATTTAATCAACACCCGATTCAGTTTGATTTTTAATTGGAAATTCTGGGCTGTAGATTTTCATCCAGATTCTTTACACATCATCATAGAATCCTACGTTTCAGCTGTAACGCTGCTTCCAGAGTGGCGTTGAGCCTGATCCCTCTTGTTTATTCTCCCACACTTTCTTCTTTTAAATTGTAATCCCATCAGAACAAACACACTCGCCCTTCCTTGTCACCCCAACTGTCCTCTCTCACACTCTTCTTTATGGCTGCACGCCACCTTCTCTGCCTCATCACAATTTAATTTTACGCCAGGATCTGTGTCTAATCCAATCTGGTCTTCCTAAATTGCATCCGATGCAGCATTCCATCCTGTTTTCTCTCTTTCTATCTACCATCCTGAGCCATGAACGCCTTTGTTGTGTTGTTTTTTTAAAAAACTAATAGAACAAATTTAAATGAAAAAAAATTGCTCTACTGTGGCGCGGTGCCAGGATTGTTTTTCTGAAGTCTTGAGTCAGGTCAGGGAACGAAATGAGTGGTTGGAAGAATTTACGGAACAGCGTCTTCAAATTTGTGACAATTACTTAACAAGAATACACGGGCGGCATGGTGGCGCAGTGGGTAGCACAGAAGCCTCACAGCAAGAAGATTGGGGTTTGAGTCCTCGTTGGGATGAGGCCTGAAACACTGGCCTTTCTGTGTGGAGTTTGCATGTTCTCCCCGTGTATGTGTGTTTTTTTTTTCTGGGTATTTGGGTTTCCTTCTTTCCGTTCCGTTCTGTCATCTTCCTCTTGTTCTGGGCTCGGGTCGCGGGGGCAACAGCCTCAAATGGGCAGCCCAGGCCTCTCTCACCCCGGCTGCATCCTCTAGCTCACCTGGAAGGATCCCAAGTCGTTCCCTGGCCAACTGTAGAGACATAGTCTCTCCAGCGGGTCCGGGGTCTGCCCCTTGGTCTCCTCCCGGTGGGACGTGCCCGAAATACCTCGCCTGCGAGGCGCTCGGGGGGCATCCTGACCAGATGCCCGAACCACCCCATCTGGCTCCTCTCGACCTGGAGGAGGTTTCCTTCTACCCTCTAAAAACATGGATGTCAAGTCAAACTTTGGGGACAAGAAAAATCATCCTGTCATATCTGGGTTAATCAGAGAGTAGAGAGAGGATATCAGAAAATGAAGCAGCTAAGCCCCCAAAAAAAGGAGCAAATAACTCACCATTATGAGGCTAAAAGCTATCACAAAAATAATCTAATATAGAGATAAACCTACACAAAGTTGGAAAGGCAGCGGGTAAGATAAATTATTTTGAAGAGGACTGTTAATTCCACGTTTCAGTCTGCTGTACAGCTACAAAAACTGTGATGCTAATTAGCTTCAAGCTACATGGATGCTAATCATTCATTTAAATGCTTATGTTTAGTTTATTTACAGTTTTTTTTTCACCTGCTTTGTATCTATGACTGTTTAATGTCAACAAAAATTAAAAAAAAGAGATAAAAGGAAAAGCAAGCTTTGATCTCTGAGTGGAATCCAGTCACTCCCGGGTAGTGCCCGCCTGGCCTCTCAAGCTCGGGAGTTAAAAATACAGCTTGACAATGCATGTTAGGTTGATTGGCTGCTATGAAAAATCCCCCAAGGAATGAATGTGTGTGTGGCTTTGCAATTGACTGGCGACTGGCGACAAGTTCAGGTTCTACCCGGCCTGAAATCAGTCGGGATAGGCTCCGTATCCCGAAATATAACAAGAAATCTCTCGTTTTTAAGGGTTGTCTTCCTTCTCCTTTTCTTTTCAAGGCTGTACCCTCTTCCTGTACGAATCAGATGGCCGCTCAGGAATCGACCATAACAGTGTTCCAAAGCATGCCGTTTGGGTGGAGAACAGTATCGTCCAGGCTGTGCCCGAACATCCCAAGAAAGACTTTGTTTTCTGTTTGAGCAACTCAGTCGGTGATGCCTTTCTCTTCCAGGTGAGAAATGTGATAAAATTTCAAGCATTGATGTAAGACTGGTCCATTTTTCTTTCATTCCCAAAGAGTTTCAGGGCCTATCCAATTGAGACATCATGTTAGCATCACAAAACCAGTAGGGACACAAATGGGTTTGTGTGTTAGTGTGTGTGACCTTTAGCCATATGTGAGGGATACGGCAGTCCTACATTCACGTCTTTGCTTTATGTTTGACATGTTTAAAGGGCACGCTGTCATGCTGTGACAGGGATCTACTGCAGTGACCATTGTGTGTGTTTGTTTGATTCTATTTATATTCATGACGGTCCTCCACAGAGACGTCCAGTCCGTTTAAAGGAAGACCATTAATAAAACTCATAATATCACCATGGTGACAATGACTTGTTAATTGATTAAGTCAATACTAGGACTCTCAATCGTATTCTTTTGGCGGTCAGTCTTTGTTCCATTCCCTTCTCTGAGTTCCTTTTCCGTTTTTATTTTCTTCATTAGACGTCAGGCCAGACTGAGCTGGAAAACTGGATCACGGCAATCCACTCCGCATGCGCTGCTGCTCTGGCTCGACAACACCACAGAGAGGACACGGTTCGACTGCTGCGAACCGAGATCCGCAAGCTGGAGCAAAAGATCGACATGGATGAGAAAATGAAGAAAATGGGCGACATGCAGCTGTCCACCGTCACTGATACCAAAAAGAGAAAGACCATACTTGAGCAAGTAAGCGGCCAGATTTGGATGAAGATCTAAAACATGTTCTATCATACTGGAATATCCAGATACGATCTTTTTTAAAAGAGCAACTACGATTCAAAATGATTTGTATTTAAAATCACCAAACGAACGAATGAGTAAAGCTTAAAGGGTCCATCTCATGCAAAATGGAATTTCCAGAATTTTCTACCTTGTAAGAGTGATGTCCGGGCCTTGTATATGTGTGTGTGTGTGTGTGTGTGTGTGTGTGTGTGTGTGTGTGTGTGTGTGTGTGTGTGTGTGTGTGTGATGTCCGGGCCTTGTATATGTCACCAAAGGGGTTTCTAGATTGATTTAGCCCGTTTTTTACAAATTGCTGTGGATTTCTGGTACGCTCAGACAAAACAACCAATGAGCAGATGTCTAAAGTATGACGCATTTGACGTAGCCAAGACGGACTTCGCACACGCCCCCCTCTGCAGCAAACCCTCCCTCCTTACCACCCGCCCGCCCTCCTCACCCGCTTCTACTCCGGCCTTACGCCCTCACAAACTCGCTTTCAACGTCCAATATACAGGCTGGTTCGCTGCTCTGCGTCTTTTTTATTTTTTTGCTTGAAACACGCTTTTTGTAGCTACACACGGGTTTATGCCTGCCTTCCCCCTCCTGCTCAGAGATGGGCGGAGGAATAGCGGGTCAGTGAGAGCAGAGGGCGGAGCTTGTTCTTTCTCAGGACGGGCGGGGGGATGAACAATACCCCGGGGCCTTTCATACTTCCGGGTCTGTGACTGCGCTCCACCAATCAATATATTTTCATAACTATCATGTAATGCATGTTTCAAACCCCACATTTTACGTGTGTATGTGCATAGGATACAATGTGAAAAGATTATTTTGCATGAGATGGGCCCTTTAACATAAATCAAACTTCTGACTTGTGATCTCACGTGTCGTACGCTCGACTTAAAAGTGTAAAAACACCGAACGGGCTCGGCAGATATATATCTTCACACATTTGAGTGCAATCATTCTCACTCACTGCAATCTTGGCACAAAATCATTTCGACTTGGTGGCGTTTTTAAGACAGAATGTTCGACACCAGATGTTTTCAAATAATCTCAACCTATTTTTAAACCCCGGAAAATGTCAAATATTCACCTGACATGTGGAAACACATGCAAAGCCAACATTAGCGGTAACGTAAACCTCAGATAAGATCGTTTCTAAGATATTCCTGCCAAGTTTTCATTTAAACTATGAATCAATGCTTTGATTGAAACAAAGCTGTCTTCTCGTCAGACGTGTCTCTGGGTGCTTTAAAAGCAGCATCACGTGGAAGATATGCCAGACAGCTGGAGAATGTGATCTTTAAAAACACATTTTTATACAAGAATGTTCTTACCTAATAGAAATGACATCTGAGTGACTCCAAAGACATTCCTGCTCGGATAAGGTGTCCTTTTTCGTTTTTTTACTGGCCGGATATATTTTTCCGTTGCGCCGTCTTCCGCTTATCCACGGCTCATCCCTCACCCAGGATGCATCTTCTAGCTCACTCGGGAGGATCCTGAGGAGTTCCTTGTCCAGCTGTGAATCATAGTCTCTCCAATGGGCTCGGGGCCTACCTCTTTGTCTCCTCCCGGTGGGACGTTTCCGAAGCACCTCACCAGCGAGGCGCTCGGAAGGCATCCTAACCAGATGCCCAGACCACTCCATCTCGACTCGAAAGAACATCGACTCTTCTCTGAGCTACTTCTTGATGGCAGTCGGCAGTCCTTGACCCCGACTGCCATTGGCAGTCTTTGACGCCGATGGCGTAAAGACGTCAAGGACTGCCAAGGACTGGCGTCAAGACGTCAAGGGCAAGTGAATACTGCTCTGATGGCAGAGCTCCTCACTCTATCTCTGAGCAATAGTCCAGCCACCCTGCAGAAGAACCTCATTTCGGTCGCTTGTATCCATGATCTCGTTCTTTCGGTCACCACCCACTGCTGGTGACCATAGGTGAGGCTAGGAACGTAGATCGACTGGTAAATCTAGAGCTTTATTTTTCAGCTCAGTTGTTTTATACTGTATGTTTATAAATTAAATTAATCCAAATAAGTGCAGATTTGTGTCGAGTAACGTATTAATGGAAGATAATGTTTTGTGTGACGCCGCGAGACTAAATACCGGAGGTGGTGGTGAAATCAATGCAGTTCAGTCCAGTTTCAGAGTGTGTGTTTGTCCTTGTGTCCCACCTCCCACGGCCCACTCTGTGATGTTCTGTACATAACACAGCAGGTCAGAAACTGGTGGGGGTTGGGAGGGTGAGTAATACCTCTCCACAGGAGTTTTCCTCACTCCCACCTCTCACTCCCCCTCCAACAACTAAACAATAATCTAACACCAAGACAATCCTGTTAAATCTCTGTCTGACTTTATTTTGGTTGAATTTCAGTATCGAGTTGATAAATTCCTTGTTTATTTTTCATTGTGGTTTTTTTTCCCACATTGTTAGATCTTCCTATGGGAGCAGAATTTGGAGCGTTTCCACATCGATCTGTTCCGTTGTCGCTGCTACCTGGCCAGCCTGCAAGGTGGAGAACCTCCTAACCCCAAACGCCTCCTGGGCTATGCTTCACGTCCAACCAAACTCGCCATGGGACGCTTGGGCATCTTCTCCGTGTCGTCTTTCCATGCACTGGTAGGAACCTCAAAAAACTCAACCATGATTTTTAATGTCCCATCAGCTGAAACAAGTGTTTCCAAATGAGTCATTTTGCTCATAAATATGAAAGTAAATCTATATCGCATGTCTCTGCATGTTTCAGTAAGCATTGCGTGAGAGGTTCCCAACTGTCGGCCCTCAATAACAGCGCAGCTTGGAGGGTGGGCGTGAACCGCTCGTTACTTACACCCACTGAAAGCAAGAATTCCTGCTTGCCTGAGAAATGCTCAAACTAATACAGCCATAAATTTTTAATGATAACACCAATAATGAATAAATAGTGCTCTTTTTAGGACTCGTATCGTGAACAAAAGTGTTAAAAAACAATCCCAAAAAAACTACAACAAAAATAGCTTTTTTAAAGTTTAATTTTGCGTTTTAAAGATTAAAGGTTTGACAGGACTTGTAGTGGTCTCCAGACATCACTTCTAATTCTTTCAGCATTTCCCTTCAGGGGTCGCCACAGCAAGTCAGTTTCTTCCATCTAACCCTATCTGCTGCATCCTCTTCGGTCACACCAACTGTCTTCATGTCTTCCTTCACTGTATCCATGAACCTCCTCTTTGGTCTTCCTCTAGTCCTCTTTTTTGGTGGTTCCAAATCCAGCATCCTTCTTCCGATATACTCCCTCTCTCTCTCCTCTGCACATGTCCAAACCATCTCAGTCTGGTCTCTCTGACTTTATCTCCAAAACCTCCAACATGTGCTGTTCCTCTGATCCTGTCCATCCTGGTCACTCCCAGAGAGATCCTCAGCATCTTCATCTCTGCTACCTCCATCTTTGTTTCCTGTCTTTTCCTCAGTGCCACTGTCTCTAGACCAATCAGCATGGCTGCTCTCACCACGGTTTTAGCTGAAACTCTTCTGTCACACATCACACCTGATACTTTCCTCAACCCGTTCCAGCCTGCTTGAACACGCTTCTTCACCTCTTTTCCACACTCTCCATTGCTCTGGACTGTTGATTCTAGATACTTAAAATCTTCCACCTTCTTTATCTCTTCTCCCTGTAACCTCACTTTTCCATTTGGATCCCTCTCATTCACACACACGTAGTGCTGGTGATCTTTCGCTCTTTTTTAAAAAAAACAAACCAAAAAAAGAATATAAAAGTTACATAAATTTTAACATCCATGCTTTTACAGTCATTTTTGTTTTTCTTGTTTGTACTACTAAACAAAAATCATTTCCGAGCTCCATTTGAGAACTAACTTGATGTATTTGTGCTTTCTTCGTTGGCTTTTCGTCCATTTCTTACTTTCCAGTTTGTGTAAAGGATACTTCCTGGTTCACTGCTGAACAAAATCCCCGTTTAGTTTTCGTAAAAGTTACCTGAAGCTCCTTCCTCCTTCCTCAGTCCTGATGTGTCCTTTTTTTACCTGAGTGTTTGTGATGGAGACAAAAAAAACATTCCTCTCATTCCTCCTTCTTTTTGGTACATTTGTGCATGCTGACGACTTAATGGCTAAAAGCCAACTTCTTGCTCCACCTAACACTCTGGTATCCGAAAAGCTTTGAGAATGTACAGAATGAAGTACCATCAGTTATGAAACGATCGAGACCAATCTGCGCAATAAAAACCACTCACGGGTGAAGTGTGTTTTGTAAGCGTGTGTGCTATGAACTGTTCCAACTAAACATTAGTCAATACATAACGACAGTGGACATGGTTGACCAAGCAACATGATTAGAGGCTCCTAGAGCTCGTGGCTGGATGCATTATCCAGCTAACCAGCTGTTGATGCTAGTAATGAGCTTTCAATCTTAATTTTGAATGTTTGATTATTATTTACTTGATATAGAAATACTATTAGGATCATGATAAAACGTGTGCTACCCGATGGTGGCGTAGTTATAAATGCAGTCTAAAGCCTGATCACTTTTTTTGGTTTTCCTCCATCTTTCCAATGTTAAACATTGAAGAAATTTGTTATTTCACCGACAGATCAGTGTGAATATCTCAGAGTTGTTCTGAGATATTCCAGAGTGTGGATACAGAGTGTGGAAGATCTCAACATCTGAGATCTTCCACACTCTCCATTGCTCTGGATCAACAGTCCAGAGCAATAGAGAGTGTGGAAAAGAGGTGAAGAAGCGTGGTCAGGCAGGCTGGAACAAGTGGAGAAAACTATCCGGTGTGATGTGTGACAGAAGAGTTTCAGCTAAAATGAAAGGGAAAGTGTTCAAAACCGTGTTGAGACCGGCCATGCTGTTTGGTCTAGAGACAGTGGCACTGAAGAAAAGACAGGAACCAAAGATGGAGGTAGCAGAGATGAAGATGCTGAGGATCTCTCTGGGAGTGACCAGGATGGACAGGATCAGAGGAACAGCACATGTTAGAGGTTTTAAAGTCAGAGAGGCCAGACTGAGATGGTTTGGACGTGTTCAGAGGAGAGAGAGAGAGTACATAGGAAGAAGGATGCTGGATTTGGAACCACCAGAAAAGAGGCCTAGAGGAAGACCAAAGAGGAGGTTCATGGATACAGTGAAGGAAGACATGAAGATAGTTGGTGTGACCGAAGAAGATTCAGGAAATCTTGTTCTGGTGACCGTCTCCCACTCTCTTTAGCTTGTGGCTGATGCACCTCTTCCCTGATAAATCTGTTGAACTGTCTGTGCATCACCTGGAAGTCGATGAGTAAGCTGTTTTAACGGGAATGTGTGTCTGAAAATGTTGCAAGGTGTCGTGTAACAGGAGAAGGGCATGCAGAGCGATACAAGGCTGTTGTTCAGGCTCTTTATTTTACCTCTTTTTCTATTTCCACTTGCTCGCATAGTCAACATCAGAGATCCACCGTGTTATTTTGTGATTGTTGAATCAATACAAAGTGTGTTAGTGAGCTGCCAACCCCGAGGCACTTTCCCACAAACAGGCTTAACACCCACTGCCCCCCCCACTCTACCTCCTTCTAGTGCCTTCACTTCCTTTGTCCATCTCTGTCTCCTTGACTCTATCTTTCCTTTTCCTGATCTGCCTTTTGGGTTTTCTTTCTTTTATTCTCTGGTCATCCTCGTTTTTTGTTTTTTTTTCCTGCCTTTTCATTCTTTTTGTCTCTCATTGTTTGAATGAACAGATTTCCATCATCACATTATTGTTTTACATAATTAAATTTTCCTTCTCATATAGAAAAATCAATTAAATAAGAAGTAAAGATTATCTAAATGAAGCATGAAGCTCAGCCGAGTCATTTAAAAACATTTTCAATGAACTCATTTTGCTTCGAGAGGACGTTAACTCGTTCCTTCTTTGAGCTCGAAGCTGGTTTTAATAGACACGAGGATGTTCTCCGAGACAGTTCGAGCTGCCACATTTATCTCATGAGCGATGGTGACGAGACAACACGGACATTGTTGGAAATACATATTACATCTTAAGCCAGGACTGTTTGTCTGAAGTCTTGAGTCAGGTCAGTGAACAGAATGAATGATTGGAAGAATTTACGGAACATCGTCTATGAATATGTGACAATTATTGTATGAGGAAGTCTGGTGTGACAGAGAAGTATGTTAGAGCGGTTCAATGCATGTATGAGGGCTGTAAGACAGTGGTGAGATGTGCTGTAGGTGAGACAGAGGAGTTCAGTGTGGGGGTGGGACTGCACCAAGGATCTGCTCTGAGCCCTTTGCTGTTTGCTATGGTGATGGACAGGCTGACAGACGAGGTCAGACAGGAATCCCCATGGACAATGATGTTTGCAGATGACATTGTGATCTGTAGTGAGATGAGGGAAGAGGTGGAGGAAAAGCTGGAGAGGTGGAGGTTTGCTCTAGAAAGAAGAGGAATGAAGATTAGTCAGAGTAAGACAGAGTACATGTGTGTGAATGAGAGGGATCCAAATGGAAAAGTGAGGTTACAGGGAGAAGAGATAAAGAAGGTGGAAGATTTTAAGTATCTAGGATCAACAGTCCAGAGCAATGGAGAGTGTGGAAAAGAGGTGAAGAAGTGTGTGCAGGCAGGCTGGAACGGGTGGAGAAAAGTATCAGGTGTGATGTGTGATAGAAGAGTTTCAGCTAAAATGAAAGAGAAAGTGTACAAAACCGTGGTGAGACCCGCCATGCTGATTGGTCTAGAGACAGTGTCACTGAGGAAAAGACAGGAAGCAGAGATGGAGGTAGCAGAGACGAAGATGCTGAAGATCTCTCTGAGAGTGACCAGGATGAACAGGATCAGAGGAACAGCACATGTTAGAGGTTTTGGAGATAAATTCAGACAGGCCAGACATGTGCAGAGGAGAGAGAGAGATTACATAGGAAGAAGGATGCTGGATTTGGAACCACCAGGAAAGAGGACTAGAGGAAGACCAAAGAGGAGGTTCATGGATGCAGTGAAGGAAGACATGAAGATAGTTGGTGTGACCAAAGAAGATGCAGCAGATAGGGTTAGATGGAAGAAACTGACTTGCTGTGGCGCCCCCCGCAGAGAAATGCTGAAAGAAGAAGAAGACTTAACAAGAATACAAACGATTACATCAAAGGATAGTTTTTAAAAACAGTTTACAAGAAGAAAAAAAAACTTGTTTGAAGCTCCTGACATCTTTTTTTGTTTGTTGCAGGTGTCGGCCCGGACGGAAGGCAGCATCAGGAGACGAAACCAGGCTCTGCCGCGCACCTTTAGCAAACGCTGTAGTCGTTTCTCTTCCCTGTGGGGTCTGGATACCACCTCCAAGAGGAAGACAAAAGGACATCCTTCTGTTAATCAGGTCACTCAAAATCATTCATTTAATTTGTAAGATCATCCGTTATCACCGTGTTTATTGAAATGTGTGAAACTGTCTGCTTTTTCTAAATAATACGCTTTATTTTCACATTAAAATCCCTCGTTTATTATGTGTTCTATTTACAATAGATCTCATCAATTCTTCTTTCTTGTAGGTGTTCGTTGATGGGATGATGCCTGTGAAAAAACCCCTGGAGCTCATGTTTGAAGACTCGGCAAGTGAGAAATCGGTGAGCAACGATTACAAGCAATAAAAAAAGTAACAGGTTTTACCTTCAATCAGCTGATAAGATGACAAGAGGGTGTAAATCAGGGGTGTCCAACCTTTTATGTTCTAAGATCTACTTTTCAAGTGGCAAACCTCTTAAGATCTACCAGTCCCGCAGCAACATTGTAAACCGCAACAGATTTTTCCATCTTGTATTAAAACTAACATCGGTCCTGAGTACTTCCTCCAGATCCACAGCCAATTAGAAAATTTGTTTAGAAAAACTACAGTTGATTGGATTCTCTCATGACGTCATCAATCCGGAAGTGTGCGTCCACTCCTTTATTAGCCTTCAGATCTGCAGCTGGGTAAAAACTTGGGGTGAATTGCAGGCATCAAATCGGGATTGTTTGAAATAAATTATTTAGAATTGTATGAAAAAAATATTGCTTTGATAGTTTCATCCAGATTCTGCCCGACTTCCGGGTTTTAGTCACGTGGGTAAAAGCGCTCTATAACACAAGAAAGTCGCTAGATTGTCGCTAGTTGCTTTTTCAGTGGCTGAGTGGTCGCTAAATTTAACGTCAAAGTCGCTAAATTGGTAACACTGACTTTCTGTGATTAAATTAAAAAAAATTGTCATAAAATATATTTTTTTCAACACGTCTCGCGGTCGACTCGGTACCACTCCGCAATCTACCGGTAGACCGCGGTCGACCAGTTGGGCACCCCTGGTGTAAATTATTCAAATCTTTAAGCACATTTTAAGTTCAGCTTGTTCAGATTTTGTACATTTTTAAAGGACATGAGTAAAAAATAACTGTTCAAACTCGAGGCGTCTTTAACAGCTTTTCATTAAACGTCATTGTTAGTTTTCATAAAAACAAGTCCCAGCTTGTCTTTTTTCTTTTGGTGTTTCTCACGCTGAAACCCAATTTAGATAAAAAGAAGCAAAGACTTGACTTGATTCTGATGTTGTTTACCCCTAAACAGTATTAATCTTCTCGAGGCAGAGCACCAACTTTCTCATCAGCCTCGTTTTTTTTTTTTTCCCTCTTTTTGTTTGGCGTTTGCCAAACAGACTCAGAGCCGCTCGGAGCTGCAGGCTAATTACTTGTCATTATTTAGCTTCCTTGTAAACCACAGAAAAGATCACTGGAGCATCTGATGCAGCTTTGTATATGTTTAATAGAACGGGGACTTCTCCAGACCCCGAGGCTAGAAGCACTGCCAGATTTTCCACCTCCTTTCATTGATTCAGATTCTTTTCGAGCTTCAGCTCTGATTTTCTGAGGTTTTTCTGGAAGAAGCAAACACTTCTTTGCAACTCTGTATTTTAGGATCATTTTACGGGCGTTTCTCTTATCTTTAGTCCTAAAGTGCTTTTTTAGGAGGTTTTAAAGATTCAAGAAGCTTTGCAAGCTTATAAACTCTCGTATCTATATGGTACCTTTTATTCGCTCAAAATGCGATATTCGCAATACGTTTATTTGCTTTCTGACACTCGGAATTCCACTCCTCTCACTCCTCTCTTAATCCCGCCTCCTGCGGTTGTCCACGACAAAGTGTAAATCTCGTTTGAGGTCACAAACGCAATGTGAAGTGCATCAAGTTAGCAAAGCTAGCACATGTTTTTTTCGTATTCCTATTTTGGTCTGTTTACATCAGAATGGCGCACCCTGTTGGACAAACCCATGCAACTTACGTTAGAATTGTTTTTTGTGTTCTGAACTGCTTATTTCCTATCAGTGTAGCAGCGGGTGCCGGAGCCTTCCCGGCAGAGTTCAGGCAAGGGGCGGGGTACATCCCGAACAGGTCGCCAGTCTGTCATAGGGCCACAAAACCATTCACACACACAATCATTCCTAGGGGCAATTTCATCGTGACCAATCAACCTAACATGCATGTTTTTGGAGGGTTGGATGAAACCGGAGTACCTGAAGGAAACCTTCACAAACTCAGGGAGAACATGCAAACTCCACACAGAAAGGAAAGTGTTTCAATTCTCCTCTCACCCAAGACTCGAAACCTGACCTTCTTGCTGTAAGGCCACTGTGCTAACCTCAGTGCAAACCTACGTTAGAATAACAGCGTGAAAAAAAAAAGTGTGAGAAAGAACAAAAGGCGTGGCGTAGAACAACCTGACGTTTGAAAAGCCTTTAAAAACTAGATGTGTGATCTTGAAAAACACTCAAACGGGGATGAATGAAATGAAAAACCTCTTCAGGTTTGTTCTCGATGAGGGAACATCGTTCAAGCTGAGAAACCGTCAAAAAAGAGGATTTTGTCAAACTTCGGTCTGTAGATTAAAAAAATGGAAATATTCTAAATTATCTAACACGAACATTCTTACTGTTTGATATATTCAAGGTTTTTAGGGAGTGAGGTTACTTTAGTTTGTGACTTGTTACTTTCAGGAGCTGAGTTTTGTTACTTTTTGACCAAGATCATTTGGAGCGAAACAAAGTCTATTTTTTTAACCAATGAGAAGCGTGTTCAGGCAGGCTGGAACGGGTGGAGGAAAGTATCAGGTGTAATGTGTGACAGAAGAGTTTCATCTAGAATGAAAGGGAAAGTGTACAAAACCGTGATGAGACTGGCCATGCTGATTGGTCTAGAGACAGTAGCACAGAAGAAAAGACAGGAAACAGAGATGGAGGTAGCAGAGATGAAGATGCTGAGGATCTCTCTGGGAGTGACCAGGATGAACAGGATCAGAGGAACAGCAGATGTTAGAGGTTTTGGGGATAAAGTCAGAGAGGCCAGACTGAGATGGTTTGGACATGTACAGAGGAGAGAGAGAGAGTACATCGGTAGAAGGATGCTGGATTTGGAACCACCAGGAAAGAGGACTAGAGGAAGACCAAAGAGGAGGTTCATGGATACAGTGAAGGAAGACATGAAGATAGTTGGCGTGACCGAAGAAGATGCAGGAGATAGGGTTAGATTGAAGAAACTGACTTGCTGTGGCGACCCCTGAAGGGAAATGCCGAAAGAAGAAGAAGAAGAATGAGAATTCTCTTTTACTCCTCAATCATAGGACTTTAGTCTCTATGAGAGGTAAACATCATCATTTTGAACCCCTAAACACCATCTGTACTCACTCAGTTATTCTTTTTGTCCATCAGCACAGTGTTTTTTTTTTTTTTTAGCTTATCAAACAATAGCCCCACTTCCTCGCTGACACATTTCCATTTTTTTTTTTTTTTCATTAGCTCCAGGCGATTTCATCTCTATCAACGTCACGTGGTCAATCAGCTGGAGGGATATGCCTGTCCGCCAGTCCCACAAAGACAGATCTGATTTGATATTTGCAGATCATTAGCTTTGTGATATTATGCAGGCGCTCACTAGCAAAGCCACACGGTCTCTTGTGTCCGCTTTATTGACCGGTATTTGCAAACCGATTGCACATTATGAACAATGCCTCCAGATGGAAACCAGATAACTTAAATCAGCACGTTGTAGATCGATATCTTATCACCGACGATGACGATGATCTGTAAAACCTAGTGTTCGATTGGTAAAAGGTTGAACAAGGACACGGATTCGATCTTCATCTGTTGATGGAAACTCTTTCAAAGTCTTCGTGCTCTTAATGAACCTTGCTAAGGAAAAAGTGTAAGGTTTTTCTAGCTGTGAGGGTCCCCAGTGACAGAGTGAGCATTGAGTTTCCTTCCCCCCACACCCCGCCTCAGCTAGTAGAATGACTTTAAAGAAATGTAGAAGAACTGACTGGAAACAAAGCTTGAATTTCTATCTCATAGACAAAGACGTACAGTTTCCACGGTGAAACATTTCTGCGACATCAGCTTCTCTGAACACCTCTGATGGACTCATCGCGGCGTTTCGAGGGAACCACGGAGCAGAGGAGTTTAATATGCTTGTTGGAATCACTTGGATTCACCCACCCTGACGTCCCCCACCAACCGGCAGAGGAATCCTAGATAGGCCAGGAGGGGAGCCAGATGGTGTTGAGCAGGGTTGGGAGTTCAGGGAGTTGGGGGAGGTAGTGGTTACATCGCCCCCCTTCCCTCTCCCCCCATCTGCTGTCTATCTAAGGAAATGTATCTTTCTCCATGTTTCTACATTCCGTCTTTTTATCTTCACACAAACCACACGATCAAATATGGTTTCACCAACAGTAGTGACTAGTTTACGATTTTTCTTGTTTCGCACGAACACACAAAAAAAAGCCCACACGCTGAGAAGTCCAGGTTAATTTCACACGGGAGCAGAGGGGCCTGATTGTTAACTGTCAGCAGATTGTACGGCATAAACAAAAAGACAGGGAGGAGGGAGATGATGGGGCGATGCACAGATAGGGTAAAGGGCACCAGAAGGAGAAGCCATGATTAATGGAGGCTGGTGGAGATGGAAGAATGAAAGAAAACTGTGGACGCTGGTAGTTTATACTCACAGATAAGTCAAAGAGGAACACAGCTGATTAGAGGGTGGTAACGTGGGTCAAAACTAGACTGATGGGCTGTGGGGTTGAAGGAGGTTTTAACAAAATGGAGACATTTAGAGCGTCTCATCAACCTTGAAGACCTCACATCAGATCTAATCCGGGCCGTTTTCATCGGTCTTATTAATCAAATTAAAACTGCGCCCTTTTTCTTTAAAAGAGGGGTTTCATTAAAAAATATCAACTTTTTGGAAGTTTCTATAATGTGAGAACATTGTTCCAACATTCAAAACACACCTCACCTGGATTTCAGTTTCATTCATTCCTGTTTGTGTAATTAGCATGATTTCCGTTCCGTCGTCTTCCGCTTATCCGGGGCCGTCTCGTCGGGGCAACAGTCTCAGACGGAAAGCCCAGGCTTCTCTCATGCCGGCTGCATCCTTCAGCTCAGTCAAAAAGATCCAAAGGCGTTCTAACTCAGAGTTCCTCACCCGATCTCTGAGTGAGGCCCTGCTAACCTGTGGAGGAAGCTTATTTCAGCCGCTTGTATCCATGATCTCGTTCTTTCGGTCACCACCCACAGCTAGTGACCATAGGTGAGGGTGGGAATGTAGATCGACTGGTAATCGAGAGCTTTACTTCTCAGTTCAGCCCTACCATGACGGATCGATGCAGCGTCTTGCATTGGCAAGAATTCCAATCCAGTATTTGGATATTATTAAAACACCAGGTTGTTCTTGCCAGGTTTTCGTTCTCTGCTACAAAGTGGTCCGGTGCACGAGTTCTGCTCATGCTCAGTCTTTTTTCTCAACACAGAGTGACGTTTTTATCTAAATATACCAAAATAATAATATAAAGGAATGTGTGCTAGCTTTAGCTACCACAATGTACTTTACACAATATTGGCAGTAATACTTAATTCTTCTCCTTCCATCATTTCCCTTCAGGGGTCACCACAGCAAGTCAGTTTCTTCCATCTAACCCTATCTGCTGAATCCTCTTCGGTCACACCAACTATCTTCATGTCTTCCTTCACTGTATCCATGAACCTCCTCTTTGGCCTTCCTCTAGTCCTCTTTCCTGGTGGTTCCAATCGTGACACTTTTCTCTACCCGTTCCAGCCTGCCTGCATATGCTTCTTCCCCTCTTTTCCACACTCTCCATTGCTCTGGACTATTGATCCTAAGCAAAACTCAGGCAGTAAACCTTAACAAATGTATTTATAAATTTTATTTTGGTGAAAAATACACTCAATAACTCGATAAGAATTATTAACGAACGAAAGCACTTCCCTCCTCTTTAAATGTTTCATTACTCGTTACAGTTTGTCTGATTTTATAGTAACGTTGAATAAAATGTGTTTAATTCACAGAAGAAAACTGAGGATTCTGCAAAAAGTCTCCATCAACAAACTGTAGAAAGTGACATTTGGGTTCCTGATCACGTGAAACCTTCTTGGGTTTGTTTGCCAAACAATCAGGCCGTGCTAGCCATCATCCAACCGGGTGAGACGGCCCTAGAAGTCCTGCACACCATCTGCAAGGTAAAGCAGCTTCACAAAACACACTCCACGTTACTGTGACTGGATACACAGATACAGTATTTTTTTTACAAATAATTTTTTTTCCCTAATTTTTTCCCTTTTTTGTTACATGAAGGCTCATAAGATTGACCCTCGTGGTCACTACCTGCGTGTGAAGGTGTGGGTTGACAATCAGCTGCTGTTCTACGTTCCTAAATTTGAAGAAGACGTCTCTGATCTGGTAAGAAGATACACACCCTATCATGGCTGTAGCGTGGCGCTCGTTAGAAGTGAACTGAATTAATCTCGGCAAACTTTAGAGCAGTGTTTTTCAACCAGTGGTCCGCGCCCCACTGGTGTACCGTGAAAGATCGTGAGGTGTGCCGTGAGAAATGATCCTACTTGACTTGATACTGATCAGGATCTACCGGCAGCTCCCAAAGATTGTTTTTGTTGATCTTGTGGTGTTTGTGTAAAAAAAATGGATGAAAGTGTGTTTAGTTATGTTTATCATTATGTTTATCTTTTTTAGTGACAGGCGGGGCTGTCCTGTAACCATAGCAACCCACTCTTCTTCTCTGCTTTTTTGTCGCATGCTGCTGTCCATCCCTCCTAAAAACAACCCCACCTAGTGGATCGTATTTTCTACATGTTTTTGGGACATTATAAGAAAATTTAGGTTGCGTTTTAATGCAGTAAAATTCTAATAAAATCTCACATTTTCTGCGAGACGTTAAAGAGGAAAAAGTTTTTATTGCATTCTGGGTAAATCCTCTTAAAACCTTAATACCTGGAACCAGAGGTGAGATCAGGCCTAAAAAATCCAGCCCGACCCGGCCCGCGGGTATTCAAACCCGATCTGAGCCCGACCAATCAACTTGATTTGCGGGCCCGAGCCCGAAACAAGCCCGAAATGTCATATTTTATTTGTGAGGACTCGGGAGGAGGAGGGTTATTTATAAATAGGAACATTTTCAAGAACACGTTTTTTAATGAAAAAAAAGAAAAAAATCTCACTATCGGACCCCTGACGAACTTGTCTGTTATGGCCTGCATAGCAGGAAGAGGAGGGACGGTCTTTGAAACAAATAATAAAATAGATCTTTAACAATCATCACTTTTGCCAGTCCAGCTGTTTAAATGCCTGCTCAGCGTCGAGGTGCCAGTCTTTTTGCTCTCATATGAAAGCAAAGCGCCACATTGACTACATCCAGCGAAGCCAACGCAAGTTCCTGAAGCATTTTAAAAGATAAATTTGAAGTTTTTCCACACCTCACTCTTACAGGTGCGTGTTTGTCTTTTCGTTCTCCTGCTTTTAGTTTATCCTTAACTTCTTACTCCTTCATATCGGGGATACCAGTTCAAAATAAATAAAATAAAGACGTGCGCAGGGGAGGATTACAAAATTAAGAGGCGTTCACGTGCGTAGAGGATGAGCTGGCTTTCCGGATCCTGTTTAGTAGTAAAACATTACTTCTCTGTTTTATCCAAATTATTAATTTTATAACAAGTATTCCTTATTTTAGTACACACACCTCGTTTTAGTTTACATTTTATAAACATAGATTTATTTAAAAAAAAAAAAAAAAAACGTCAGCGAGAGAGAAGCCCGAACCTGACCTGACCCGAAATAATGATTCACATTTTAGGCCTGACCGGGTTGGGTTTGGGCTCGGGCTTAAGATCTTACCTCTGCCTGGAACTAAATGGATATATTGTTAATCTAGGCGGCTCATTAAGAATCCAATTTAATATTTTTGGTTGGTGGCGCCTCAAATTTTTGTTTTTTTTCATGCAAAAATGTACCTTTGCATAAAAAAAACGTTGAAAACCACTGCTTTAAAATAATATCCTGTTTGTTTTTCATCTTGATGTTTAGTATTCTAAGCTGAAACACTTGGTCCCCTGTTGTTTTTTTCCTTTTATAACTCCTTACATCGTCTTTTTTTTTTTTGCTTTCTCAGCAGATATGAAGGCAAACTGGTTTTGATGATTTGTTATTCAGTTTATGGGATGCACACTGGAAAACAAGCATTAAATGCATAGGCTATAAATAATGCAGGATGTCTCTTTAAGTGAAGAACTTGGTGCTTTTAGTCCATGTAAATGTGTTTACGTTAACAATCAAAACCGCTTTAAAAACCTCAGCAGATCCAAACGATTTAACACATATTAACTTTGAAAAAAGTGACCTTTAGAAAGTTAAGTAAGAATACCTTTATTTGTCCCACAATGGGGAAATTGCAGTATGCAACAGAATAGGCACAGGAAGAAAAAAAAGGTCACGATAAGTATGCACAAACAAAACAAAAACAAATAAGGCAAAATAGACTTAGGACAAAAACATGCATTCAAAGTGAGTGAGCTACCACACAGTTCTGGTCAAAACTCGCAAAAAGAGCATATGGTTAAAATTGCTCATTGTGGAGTCTCATAACAGAAGGAAGGAAAGACCTCCTGAATCTCTCCTTCACAAAGCGAGGGTGGAGCAGCCTGCCAATGAAGCTGCGTTTTAGTGCAGAGTTTCCTGCAAGGTGTGAAAATTGTTGTCCAGCATGGATGTCAGTCTCTATTTACAGAAGATAAAATAAAACCTTTCTTTGGGGGTTCTTTTTATCTTGCGTCCTTAGTGAGTGATATTAGGACGCCATTTTTTTTCCAATAAAGGCAATGTGGGTGTGGTCCATGTATCTGTATTTGTGGGCTTATTAGTGTAAGCTCAGCGCTTCGTTTATTCACGTGACCTCGTGTTTACTTTCTTCGCTGAACAACCAGAAAGCACAGATTGTTGAGTCGATATTAAAAATAAAAGTACAGTCGTCATTTTACCGGTTGAACCGCTGGGATCGCTCTCAAATGTTTTCTTTATAAAATATATATTTGTTTTCATTCTGTTCACAGCTCTACAAGGAGATAGAGATCTGTCCCAAAGTCACCAAAGTGATCCGCTTTGACAAAGCTGAGTCCTGCAGTACAGGATACGGTACGTGTGGTTCTAATCCTCAATTTACTAACATTCTTTATCAAATAGAGCCGTCAATTTGACTTCTCATTACTTTAATATGCTAATTAGAATAAATAAAACACAACCTAGGAGGCTGACCTTTTATGACTTTTATTATAAGCATGTTTTTTATTTTATCATTTAGTTTTTGTGTTCTAAAAATGAACATTTCAAAACTTATAAGCAATTTATCTCCTCTAACCTGCCGCACCCCGCAGCAGCTGGGAGGAAGCGCACATTAGAAGTTGTTACTATGGCAACAAACACATTGCTATGGCCACAGATAAGTGTGTGTTTATATTTGTGAAGAGAGACAAGGAGGACTCTGACGCCATTACAGAAACATTTTAGAAAAATTGAGTGAGATAATGTTGAAGAGATACCATCAGAATCAGAATGCTTTTATTGCCATGTCAATGAGAATATCAGAGACTAGGAACTTGCTTTGATACAGCTGTGCAATATTATAAGATGAAAATAATAAAAAATGAAATAAATAAAAATAATTTTAACAAAACAGAGTGCTCAGAAAGAAAAAGAAAAGTAGTGCCATGTCATAGAAAATAATAAAATTAATAAAAAAGTAAAGTGACAGAGGGAGGTGACTAAGAGATGTGGGCTTCAGGTTATAAAGTATTAACTAGACTAACGGCAGAAGGGAAGAAGCTGTTTTTGTGGCGGGACGTTCTGGTCCGAATGGACCGGAGCCTCCTGCCCGAGGGGAGTCGCTCAAAAAGTCCATGTCCAGGGTGGGAAGGGTCAGCTGCTATCCGACCTGCACGCTCCCGAGTCCTGGAGACGTACAGGTTTTCGAGAGATGGAAGGTTGCAGCCGATCACCTTCTCTGCAGAGCGCACAATGCGCTGCAGTCTGTGTTTGTCCCTGGCTGTGGCTCCAGCGTACCACACGGTGATGGAGGAGGTGAGGATGGACCATGAAGAGAGTCTGAATAAAGTCAGACATGTTTTCTAGATAAGTCTTGAAAGTTCAGGTTACCATATTAAAATATAGCCTATAGACTATTTTTAACAAGGACATTTTTGAAACAGCAGCGCAAAATGCGGAAAAAAAAGTAGGCTATTGATGAATTAGATCATTTTACTTTGGTGTTTGTTTTTTATTCTAGGTTTTAAAAATATTTAACATTTTATTATTATCATTACTTTAAAAATTGAGTGGTGTAAAAGTTTATTTATGCAACAAAGCAGCGCAAAACATGAATAATTACATAAGCGTCACATTGACGGTCATGGCGCTTGCAGGTAGATTTGGAACGTAGCGGTCCTGGTGTTAATGAACTTTCCTTAATCACAAGTGCTGATGGCAACCTCACAGCAAGAAGGTCAGGGGTTCGAGTCCTGGAGTGGGGATGAGGATTGAAAGCAGTGTACTTTCTGTTTGGAGTTTGCATGTTCTCCCTTTGTACGTGTGTTTTTTTTCTGGTTTCCTACCACCCTTCAAAAACATGCATGTCATGTTGATTGGTCGCAAAAAAATTGCCTATAGGAACGAATGTGTGTGGATGGCCCTCCGACAAACTGGCGACCTGTTCTGGGTGTTCACCGCCTCTAGGCTGAAATTAGCCAGTATAGGCTACGTCACTCCCTGCGACCTCGTTATTGATAAGAGATCCTAGATCCGCCCCTGCACATGACAGTTTGCCGAATCCTACTTTGATGATGAAATCAATCTAAAGAAGCAACAGACGCGGTTTCTGTTAAACGAATCAAAATAAATCCGATCTCTCTAATCGTCTCCAGGTTTTTCTGTGGATGTTATCGATGAAGACGGAGTGCAGCAGCTTCACATCACCGAGGTTAAACAAGAAGGACTGGCTTCAGCAAAAGGTATGTTTGGAATGTTTGTCCTTTTTTTTAAATTACTAAGAAACAACATTTTTCTTCATGTTTTATTCTCTGAATTTATTCAAATGTTAAAACTGCGGTGAATAAATTTAATAAAACTGCAAAGCATTTTTTTTAGATGCAGATTCTAAGTAAACAGATCAATTCTTGTCAAGTTTTAAGGGAATTTTGGGATATAAAAAAAATACTTAACAACTCTAAATACACACCAGGGGCGGATCTAGGGAGGGGCATTGGGGTGCAGGCCCCCCATTTAAAAAATCCTAGATCCGCCCCTGTACATGACAGTTTCATCAAGATATTATAAGTCAAGGTTTTTATTAAAAACCAGAGGTTTTTCTTTAAAATTATCATCACTCGCAAAAAAAATAATAAAAAAATGGGGTGTTTAATAAAGCTTTTAAAATTTTACAACAAATATTTCAGTAATTTTCTGTTTATCTTTAGATTTCCACGTTTTAGTGAGACGATTCACAGCCCTCCTCCTCCACACCCATCAAATATTAACTGAAACAGGATCACAGTAGAGATGTAGATTTGTGCCTCTCATGTGTTCCCTTTGTCTGCTTTGAGCAACTAGGTCTCCAGATCATCCCCCCACTCACTCACTGGTCCCTATCTTCTAACCACGGCAGGGAACTTAATGGGTTGGAGAAACACGCAGGCGCTTCGGAGCTACATCACTAATGTATAGAAAATAGAACGTGCCACTGCCGTGCCCCAGGGTCAGACCAAGGTTACTCAAGTGTGAGATTGTAGCCCCTGGTGTATTGGCAATCTAAAAGCTGCTAGCTTAGCAAGCTGCCAGCGGCTATACATGAACTGACTGTTCACCTCTGGAAGGAGAGGAAAAAAAAGCTCATGACGTGCAGACGGCATAATGAATCTTCATCTGGATTTGACTGCATCAGAGATTTAAAGTAAAAGAAGTGTGTCAGCCATTGTGGGACGACACACACACACACACACACACTTAAGAGTTAGAACAATAAATAGTGAATGAAAGTGATTTCTTAGAGGGCCAGCTCTGGACAAGGAACCCAGAAGCATCTCTTTTACGTTCCTCCCCCCCCTCGCTCACACGTATCCCCCCGGTCGCACACAATCGCTCTTCTAGCACGACGAGACGTGCGGCTGTAAATGGCTGGAGGGGTTATCACTGTAAAGACCGCTCCAGCTGACATTTCACATCCCAGACAACTAGGTCATAAGTTCTAGCTAAATGTGTGCCTTGTGTGTGTGTGTGTGTGTGTGTGTGTGTGTGTGTGTGTGTGTGTGTGTGTGTGTGTGTGTACCGCGTCATGCTAGCGTCTTTTTTATCTCACATTACAGTGTTTTTTTTTTTTTTTACTGTAGGCGGAACGACGAAGCGTTGTTGACTGGATGATGCTTAAAGAGGGGGGGAGTATCATGAAAAGGGATTTTTTTTTGGAGGCGTAACCGGGTTTTTCACTGAGAATTAGATGCAGGGTAACGATACGCGCAAGAAATTTAGAACGGAATTAAAACTAAATATGAAGCATTGGAATTACAACGTGTCTTCTATATGACATTATTCACGATGTGACGGAACGGTGACGGTCAGGGTTCAAGTCCCGAAGTGAGCTCGAGGCTTAAAACGCTTTCCTTTCTGTGTGGAGTTTGCATGTTCTCCCCATGTTTGCGTGGGTTTCTTCCCATCCTCAAAAAACATGTAAGTTGATTGGCTGCTACAACTTTACCCCTAAGAATGAGTGTGTGTATGGATGGTTGTCTGTGTGTGTGGCCCCGCAACAGACTGGTGACAGTGATGAGAGTGTACCCCGCCTCTTGCCTCGAATCAGCCAAGATAGGCTTTGATACCGTCTCAAAAGAGGAAGCGACACAAAAGAGAAAACGAAAACGTTACCTATGATAAAACTGAAAAATGGAGGACTAAAGAGGAGAGGAGGCGCTCTGCTCATGCTCAGTCCCAAGATGGAGTGCTGTAACCCACCAAAAATAAGAACATAAGTAATATACGTTAGCTTTGCTAATTTAATACGCTGCATTTGCAGCTTAAGATTTAAGCTGTGTGGTGCATGCACTATGGAGGGAGGTCCAAGTAGGGAGCGAGAGGAGGAGGGAATTCACAGAAACTGAAAAAATACACAAGATTTTTTAGCGAATATCACTTATCCGAACAAACAAAAAGAACTATTTTTATTTTAATAAAGACAAGATTTTTTTTTTTTTTACACTTTATTCATTCCTCAGCGGGGAAATCTGAGCCCTGCATCACACCGCAGCAGGCTGCCACCTATGACGGCACAAATGGTGGGAGAAACGGGGGGTTAGGTGTCTTCTCAAAGGACCCTAGACGTGAACTCTGTGGGTGTCAAACCCCCGAACTTCCGTTTAACTTCTGGTCTGCGGGTGAACGCTCTACCACTGAGCCACCGCCTCCCCCCTAAAAGCTGAATACTTCCCCACAATATTTCCCCACAAAAGCCGAATACCCCCCTCTTTAATTAAGTAGTGATGACAGGTGAGACCGCTGCCAGGTCCTCTAAACACCTGTCACAACCAATCAGGTTTGTAATTTTCATTTAGCAGAGTCGGTCCCAGGTGGTGGGAAAAAATAAACGAAAAGAAACCCGCGTCCCGCTGACGTCACCGGATTTTATTTTTTATGTATAAAAACATAAAAAATAAATCAGAAAATACGATGCCAACCCAGTCTGGTTGGATCAGCGTTCGCTCCGAGCCGCTGAGCACGGACGGATGAACTTTTAATGTGCTGAAAAATTTAAAACATGTTTAATTAGTCTGAGACTTTTTGTGGTTGATTTTTATTCCAAACATTTTCTCCTCAAAATAAAAACTACTGTTTTTTTTTCAACTTTTTTTTTTTTGACTCTAGGTCTGAAAGAAGGGGATGAGATTCTCTTGCTGAACGGTAAACCAGCATCTGCCCTCCAAAAGGACGACATGAAGGCTGCGTTTGTAGAGCACATGCTAACCTTGAGCATCAGCACCCTGCCCCAGCTGAACCCGCAGGTGCTGTGTACCCTTCCTCCGAGGCGGTCTGAAGGGGAGCATGACTCAACCACAGACATTTTCTCTCAGAGTCAAGGTACGACTCTGTTTAATAAGAAATATCAATTCTAACATTTGTTAAAATTATAAACGTCATACAGTCAGTTTAAAAACACTAGGACTGCCGTAGCGGTCAATTTGGCCGTGCATCTCTTTATTATGCTAATTAGAATAAATGAAACACAACCTAGGAGGCTGAACTTTTATGACTTGTAATTTAAACATGTTTTCTATTTTATTATGTATTTTTTGTGTGTTTTAAATCATTTCAAAATTTATATGCATTTTATCTCCTCTAACCTGCTGCGCCCCGCAGCAGCTAGGAGGAAGCGCGCATTAAAGTTGTTGCTATGTTGCTATGGCAACAAACAGATTGCTATGGCCACGTATAAGTGTAGGTGTTTATATATGTGGAGAGAGACAAGGAAGACACTGACGCATTACAGAAACATTTTAGAAAGGTTGAGTGAGATAATATTGAAGAGATAAGAAAATTGTTGTCTGAATAAAGTCTGCCATGTTTTGAAAATAAGTCTTAAAGTTCAGATTAACATATTGGAATATAGCCTATAGACAATTTTTAACGAGGACATTTTTGAAGCAGCAGCGCAAAATGCGGGAAAAAAAGTAGGCTGTTGATGAATTCTATCATTTTACTTTGATGTTTACTTTTTTTATTCTAGTTTTTAAAATTATTTAACATTTTATCATTATTATAACTTTAAAAATTGAGTGGTTTAAAAGTTTATTTAGGAAATATAGCAGTGCAAAACATTAATAATTACATTCATGTTTTGCGCTTGCAGGTAGATTTAGAACACGTTGCGGTCCAAGTGTTAAAAAGGGAATACTATCAAAACACTTTGGCCATGGATTTTGTTATCTGCCACATCTACATTTGAATATGAGCAAAAGGTGTTTTAGTGCACGTGCTGTGCTCATGCTCTGTCCCTCCCCTCAAAAGAAAGTGCCATTTTTAAGTATCTGCACCAAATGAAGAAAATAAACACGTGGACGCTAGCTTTGGTATCTCGATGGGTTTTAGGCTGTGTTTACAGCATCAAACGAGGGGAGCAAGAAGATGAGGAGGTGGGGAGCAAGAGGACGAGGAGGTGGGGAACAAGAGGACGAGGTGGGGAGGAAGTGGATGAGGAGGGGAACAAGAGGACGAGGAGGAGGGGAGCAAGAGGACGAGGAGGGGAGCCAGAGGACGAGGTGGGGAGCAAGAGGACGAGGAGGTGGGGAGCAAGAGGACGAGGTGGGGAGCAAGAGGACAAGGTGGGGAACAAGAGGACAAGGTGGGGAGCAAGAGGACAAGGTGGGGAACAAGAGGACAAGGTGGGGAACAAGAGGACAAGGTGGGGAGCAAGAGGACGAGGTGGGGAACAAGAGGACAAGGTGGGGAACAAGAGGACGAGGTGGGGAACAAGAGGACGAGGTGGGGAACAAGAGGACGAGGTGGGGAACAAGAGGACAAGGTGGGGAGCAAGAGGACGAGGTGGGGAGCAAGAGGACGAGGTGGGGAACAAGAGGACAAGGTGGGGAGCAAGAGGACGAGGTGGGGAACAAGAGGACAAGGTGGGGAACAAGAGGACGAGGTGGGGAACAAGAGGACAAGGTGGGGAACAAGAGGACAAGGTGGGGAGCAAGAGGACGAGGTGGGGAACAAGAGGACAAGGTGGGGAACAAGAGGACGAGGTGGGGAACAAGAGGACGAGGTGGGGAACAAGAGGACAAGGTGGGGAACAAGAGGACGAGGTGGGAAGCAAGAGGACAAGGTGGGGAACAAGAGGACAAGGTGGGGAGCAAGAGGACGAGGTGGGGAACAAGAGGACAAGGTGGGGAACAAGAGGACGAGGTGGGGAACAAGAGGACGAGGTGGGGAACAAGAGGACAAGGTGGGGAGCAAGAGGACGAGGTGGGGAGCAAGAGGACGAGGTGGGGAACAAGAGGACAAGGTGGGGAGGAAGAGGACGAGGAGGGAAACAAGAGGACAAGGTGGGGAGCAAGAGGACGAGGTGGGGAACAAGAGGACGAGGTGGGGAACAAGAGGACGAGGTGGGGAACAAGAGAACGAGGTGGGGAGCAAGAGGACGAGGTGGGGAACAAGAGGACAAGGTGGGGAGGAAGAGGACGAGGAGGGGAACAAGAGGACGAGGTGGGGAGCAAGAGGACGAGGTGGGGAACAAGAGGACGAGGAGGGGAACAAGAGCACGAGGAGGGGAGCAAGAGCACGTGGTGGGGAGCAAGAGGACGAGGTGGGGAGCAAGAGGACGAGGTGGGGAGCAAGAGGACGAGTAGGTGGGGAGCAAGAGGATGAGGAGTGGAACAAGAGGACGAGGAAGAGGGGAGCAAGAGGACAAGGTGGGGAGCAAGAGGACGAGGAGGTGGGGAGCAAGAGGATGAGGAGTGGAACAAGAGGACGAGGAAGAGGGGAGCAAGAGGACAAGGTGGGGAGCAAGAGGACGAGGAGGTGGGGAGCAAGAGGACGAGGTGGGGAGCAAGAGGACAAGGTGGGGAGCAAGAGGACAAGGTGGGGAGCAAGAGGACAAGGTGGGGAACAAGAGGACGAGGTGGGAAGCAAAAGGACAAGGTGGGGAGCAAGAGGACGAGGTGGGGAACAAGAGGACAAGGTGGGGAGCAAGAGGACGAGGTGGGGAACAAGAGGACAAGGTGGGGAGCAAGAGGACTAGGAGGGGAACATGAGGACGAGGTGGGGAACAAGAGGACGAGGTGGGGAACAAGAGGACAAGGTGGGGAACAAGAGGACAAGGTGGGGAGCAAGAGGACAAGGTGGGGAACAAGAGGACAAGGTGGGGAGCAAGAGGACGAGGTGGGGAACAAGAGGACAAGGTGGGGAACAAGAGGACGAGGTGGGGAACAAGAGGACGAGGTGGGGAACAAGAGGACGAGGTGGGGAGCAAGAGGACTAGGAGGGGAGCAAGAGGACTAGGTGGGGAACAAGAGGACGAGGTGGGGAACAAGAGGACGAGGTGGGGAGCAAGAGGACGAGGTGGGGAACAAGAGGACAAGGTGGGGAACAAGAGGACGAGGTGGGGAGCAAGAGGATGAGGTGGGGAACAAGAGGACGAGGAGGGGAACAAGAGCACGAGGAGGGGAGCAAGAGCACGAGGTGGGGAGCAAGAGCACGAGGTGGGGAGCAAGAGGACGAGGTGGGGAGCAAGAGGACGAGGTGGGGAGCAAGAGGACGAGGAGGTGGGGAGCAAGAGGATGAGGTGGGGAGCAAGAGGATGAGGAGTGGAACAAGAGGACGAGGAAGAGGGGAGCAAGAGGACAAGGTGGGGAGCAAGAGGACGAGGTGGGGAGCAAGAGGACGAGGTGGGGAGCAAGAGGACGAGGAGGTGGGGAGCAAGAGGATGAGGTGGGGAGCAAGAGGATGAGGAGTGGAACAAGAGGACGAGGAAGAGGGGAGCAAGAGGACAAGGTGGGGAGCAAGAGGACGAGGTGGGGAATGCAGTGTTGGAAATGAAAGTGAGGGTTGCCGGGTTCTCACTTAGAGATAGAGGGAGGAGCTCCGAGTAGAGCCCTTGTTCCTCCAGGTCGAGAGAAGCCAGATGGGATGGTTCGGGCATCTGGTCAGGATGCCTCCTGGACGTCTCGCTGGTGAGGTGTTTCGGGCACGTCCCACCGGAAGGAGACCAAGAGGTAGACCCTGGACCCGCTGGAGAGACTATGTGTCACAGCTGGACAGGGAACACCTTGGGATCCTCTGGAGGATGCATCTGGGGTCAGAGAATCCTGGGCTTCCCGTCTGAGGCTGTTGCCCCGGTGACCCGACCCCGGATAAGCAGAAGACGAGAGAACGGAACTTTTTACTTTTCTTTTAGGTGAACATTGCTGTTCTGAACATTAAAAAAGGAACCATGTAATCTTTTTAAAAAAAAAATCAGCATCTACACAAATTTTCATGGTCTAATCATCCACGCTCCCATTTGTAATTTTATCAGAGGAGATGCATCACTACCCGCAGGGAGCGAAACAGACTGCATAAACCTTGTCTGATAACTAACCTGCAGGCAGCTGCCAGCTTTCTCTGACCTGCTCCGGTCTTTCCTGCAAGGGCACCATTTGTATTCCTTAGGAAGGAGGGTTTGTAACGCACGAGCTGACAAGCTGGCTTTGTTTATACAAGGACTCAGAGCGGTATGAATATTAATCTGAATCTGTCACTGCCGAGGATGCAGAGGGTCAGACGCAGACTGTAGGAGCCAGATGGAGGTCACCAGTGATGTCATTCTGATAAAAAAAAAAAAAAAAAAAAAAAAAACTTCAGCACAAAGAAAATATTCAACTAGAGAACACTTAAAAAAAAAAAACATAGAAAAAAAAAGACAATCTTGAGGTTGTGCTTTTTTTTTGCTTTTTCAGCATAAAAACAGACGCTGATAAGCGAAGAAAAAAAAAATCAATGAATACACAAATACAGAGGGTAGCACAGTGGTCTCACAGCAAGAAGGTCGTGGGTTCGAGTCCCGGGTGGGGACGAGGCTTAAAACACTGGTCTTTCTGTGTGGAGTTTGCATGTTCCCCCCATGTATTTGTGGGTTTCCTCCCACCCTCTAAAAACATGCATGTTAGGTAGATTGTCCGCGACATGATTGCCCCTAAGTGTGAGTGTATGGTTGTCTGTGTGTGGCCCCGTCACAGACTGGCAACCTGTTCGAGGTGTACCCTGCCTTGAATCAGCCGGGATGGGCTACGGTGACCCCGTATTGGATAGATGGTTAACAGCCGCGTTGTAAATCTACCTGCAAGTGCCATGACCGTCAATGTGACGCTTATTTGGTGCAGATACATAAAAATGACACTTTCTTCTGAGAGGAAGGACAGAGCATGAGCAGAGCATGTGCACTAAAACACCCTCTGCTCATATTCAAATGTAGATGTGGCAGAGAACAAAATTCATGGCCTAAATCAAGCAGTGTTTTAACAGTGTTCCCTTTTGAACACTAAGACCGCTGCATTCTAAATCTACCTGCAAGTGCCATGACTGTCAATGTGTCTCTTCAATATCATCTCAATCTTTCTAAAATGTTTCTGTAATGGCGTCAGAGTCCTCCTTGTCTCTCTCCACAAATATAAATACACACATACTTAAGTGTGGCTATAGCAATGTGTTTGTTTCCATAGTAACATAGCAACAATTTCCAATTCTCGCTTCCTCTCAGCTGCTGCGGGGCGCAGCAGGTTAGAGGAGATAAAATGCTTATAAATTTTGAAATGTTTATTTTTAGAACACAAAAACTAAATGATAAAATATAAAACATGTTTATATTAAAAATCATAAAAGGCTAGCCTGCTAGGTTGTGTTTTATTTATTCCAATTAGCATATTAAAGTCATGTGGCGTCAAATTGACAGCCACGGCGGTCCTAGTGTTAAGAAGGTGACTGACTGAAACAAATCTAGAAAAAAAATCCTCTCAATCAGTTTTTTTTCTGAATGAAATCCTTTCTGTTGGTTTTGTAGAGGACATCCTGGACGAGGTGTCTGGTCTGACTGTGGAGAGCCTCGAAGAGAGTTTAGAGGAAGGACCTCAATTACCCTCACCGAGCCCTCGAGATCTTTTAGAAGACAGATCGTTCATGGTGACCGGACAGAAGGTAAGATCTGACACGTAAACATCTGGCACACCATCTGATGGTTCCTACAGTCTCAGATGAACAGCATCTCGTTTCTGCTTTGATGAGCTTCACTGTGTGGTTCAGTTCGTCTTCACGGTGGAAGAGAGATACTGTAGACGTCCCAGGCTTTTTGTGCTCGTAAACATTACATTTCACCTTTGACTCCCACCTTCCTCCATCTTAAAAATATAGCCAGGCTACATCCATGTCTGGATTACTGCAATGCCCTTCTTGTAAGGATCCCATGCAGGGGCTTACAAAAGCTCCAGCACATCCAGAACTGCGCTGCCCGGATCCTGATAAGGAGGCGCAAATATGACCATATCACTCCCATCCTCAAATCCCTCCACTGGCTACCCGTTAAATACAGAATTCAATACAAGCTCTGCCTCCTCACCCATCAGTGCATACACGGCACTGCACCTCTTTATCTCCAAGAACTCCTAACCCTCCACACCACTGTACGAGAACTCCTAACCCTCCACACCACTGTCCGAGACCTGCACTCCTCCTCCTACTGCCTGCACCAACCAAGGACCAAACTCTCCACTATGGGGATAGGGAGCTTCCAGGCAGCGCTGCCCGGATCCTGAAAAGGAGGCGCAAATATGACCATATCACCCCCATGCTCAAATCCCTCCACTGGCTACCCGTTAAATACAGAATTCAGTACAAGGTCTGCCTCCCCACCCATCAGTGCATACACGGCACTGCACCTGTTTATCTCCAAGAACTCCTAACCCTCCACACCACTGTCCGAGACCTCCTAACCCTCCACACCACTGTCCGAGAACTCCGAACCCTCCACACCACTGTCTGAGACCTCCTAACCCTCCACACCACTGTCTGAGACCTCCTAACCCTCCACACCACTGTCCGAGACCTGCACTCCTCCTCCTCCTCCTACTGCCTGCACCAACCAAGGACCAAACTCTCCACTATGGGGGACAGGGCCTTCCAGGCAGCTGCTCCACGGCTCTGGAACGATCTTCCCGAGAGCTTGAGGGCTCCACAAAGCGTTGAGGTTTTTAAAAAAAGACTGAAGACATTTTTATTTCTAAAGGCTTTTCAGCAAAGTTTTTAGTGTTGTTTTTTGTGGTTTTATTTAATTTTGCTGTTTGTTGTTTCTTTTGGTCATTGTAGCACTTTGAGATCTCCACTGGAGATATAACGTGCGTTATAAATACATTTTTATTATTATTATTACATTTCGAGGCGATCAGCTGATTAATCGAGTGTGAAAAATCTTCCGGTGCATCGTTTCTGTTTCCGTGAAGCTCCAGCATGTACAGTATAAATCTCTAAATGACATGTGTGTGCACGTTCCAGCAGATAAATGAACAGACAGGTAAGTGGAGCTGTGCATGAACAGCATCACTTTGTAATTAAGATTCTGTCTGCTCTGATCAGGGTCAGCGTGGTGATTGCTGTGCCAGGCGGTCTCCCTTGGATACGCTTGTCACTTCCATTAGCGGGTTAATGTCTGTTAAGCAGAAAGAACCGGAAATAGTTTTCTTTCTTTTGTGTCTCGATTTGATAAAAAAGATGAGAAAAAAAAGACGTCTGGGGCGATGAGACTGGGTCACAGAGACATCCACAACTCTAACTCCATTTTTCTGAGTTTCTTGTTTGGTTGTGTGTAATCGTCAGTCTCTGGCTGTCTGATTCGGATCTCACCTCTCAGTCTCTCACCTCCTCATTTCCATCTGCTGCCTCCCTTTTCATCTTTTCCCATCTCCCCCGTTTGTCTCAGCTGTTTCCTTTCGCCATCATATTTTGTTGACATAATTGAAACAATGCGAGGCCGTCCTGTGTCACATCTCCCGGGCTGTCTGCTTCTCCACTTCTCTTTGTTTTCTTTCTTCCCTGCTGTCCTTCCCGTTTCTCCTCTCATCTCAGGTTCTCTAAATAACCTCCTGCTGTTCATTATCACAAACAACATGAGGCTGCTGTTGGCTCTCCTGCAGCTCGCTCTCCTCGCCTCTTTAAGCGTTGACCTTCTCAACAGTCGGACGCTTTTTTTTGTCAGATGATCTAAATTTGTAAAAAAAAAAATTACACTCAAAATGATCCAAAAACCTAACCGAGAACTGCTGAGGAGGACCGTCTCACCTTGGCCACACAGTGACAGTCTGAAGCAAAGTGGGACCCATTTTAATTATCTCCACACTCTAATTACTTCATTCTCCACATCATTTAGTGGAGATAAACGAGCGCCTGGTTAGCCGCAGGATATGGAAATCTTCATTGTTTTAGACAGACCCCATCGTAAAGGGAAAACCAACAGGAGAATATCAGGATTGCTTCAAATAACACTGATAACAGTGACTCCTCTCTCTCTCTCGTTTTGCTCAGCGAGCAGCCAAACATGCTGCTTATAAATTTTAAATGTTCATCAGATGGGTTTGGTTTTCATTTAAAATGAAAAAATACATTATTCAAGGTTTTTTTTGGTGATCGTCCAATTGCACACAATTTATTTTTTCCCTCCAACTGGCCTTTTTTTTTTACTCCATCAGGTCTCTTTGTTGAAGTCTGTATTTATCATGTTCACCACTAGAGGGAGCGCTGTGCAGCTTAAAGCAGGGGGTTCAATTTTTTTCAAAACAAAGTACAATTTTCCATAAAAAAAATCTTGAGGCTCCATCAATTAAAAATAATTCTTTACAGACCCCTCGATTAAAAATAAATACAACAATATATATGTTTAGTTTCAGACAAGGAGCCCATCAGAAGATTTACCCAGAATGCAAGAGAAACTTTTACCTCTTTCATGTCTCACAGAAAATGTGAAATTTCTTTAAAATCCATATTTTTCTGCATTAAAATGCAACCTAAATTTTCTCCTAATGTCTCAAAAACTTGTATAAAAATACCTTCCACTAGGTGGGGTAGCTTTTAGGAGGGATGGACAGCAGTGTGCCACAAAGAAGCAGAGAAGAAGAGTGGGTTGCTATGGTTAGAGGACAGCCCTGTCTTTCACTAAATAATACTAAAAAGGATAAATAAACAAATTTTAATATATTTTTACACAAACACCATGAATTCAATCCCAAAAAACTTTGGGAACTCATAGTAGATACAGATCACCATACGAGGCTCTGGGAGGAACTCAGTGTCGAGTCGCTTCCTGGTCGATAGAAGCCAGATGGGGTGGTTCGTGTATCTGGTCACGATGCTTCTGAATACCTCGCTGGTTAGGTCACGTCTCACCAGGAGGAGACCAAGAGGCAGACCCCGGACCCGCTCGAGACGCAATGTCTCACAGCCGGCTGGGGAATGACTCGGGAAACTTTCGGGTGAGCTGGAGGATGCAGCCGGGGTGAGAGAAGCCTGGGCTTCCTGTCTGAGGCTGTTGCCCCCCCCGACCCGGCCCTGGATAAGCAGAAGACGACAGAACGGAACTCATGTCACTCTGTGCGCACAATAACATATTCCATCCTCAGTCACTTAAAGTCGTCATTTTACTTGAATACTTTTCGTATTCTGATGATGTGATTTTATTTAATTATGGTTACGTTTGAATGAGATTTGTTTCTTTGATGGATCATCTTTCTCATCTCTATAATACCATAAGTATTCTCTAACCTGCCTTGACTCGCACCATGAACTGAAGTGCCATCCCATTCCTAACTTATAGAATTCAATATGATGTCGGTCCACCTTTTGCAGCTATTACAGCTTCAACTCTTCTGGGAAGACTGTCCACAAGGTTGAGGAGAGTGTTTATAGGAATTTTTGACCATTCTTCCAAAAGCGCATTGGTGAGGTCCCACACTGATGTTGGTCGAGAAGGCCTGGCTCTCAGTCTCCGCTCTGATTCATCCCAAAGGTGTTCTATCTGGTTCAGGTCAGGACTCTGTGCAGGCCAGTCAAGTTCATCCATACCAGAGTCTGTCATCCACGTCTTTATGGACCTTGCTTTGTGAACTGGTGTACAGTCATGTTGGAAGAGGAAGGGCCCGCTCCAAACTGTTCCCACAAGGTTGGGAGTATGGAATTGTCCAAAATGTTTTGGTATCCTGAAGCATTCAATGTTCCTTTCACTGGAACTAAGGGGCCAAGCCCAGCTCCTGAAAAACAACCCCATACGATAATTCCTCATGCACCAAATTTCAGAGTCTGCACAATGTAGTCTGAAATGTACCGTTCTCCTGGCAACCTCCAAACCCAGACTCGTCCATCAGATTGCCAGATGGAAAAGCGTGATTCATTACTCCAGAGAACGCGTCTTCACTGCTCTAGAGGCCAGTGGCGGCGTGCTTTACACCATTGCATCCGACGCCTTGCATTGCACTTGGTGATGTGTGGCTTGGCTGCAGCTGCTCGGCCATGGAAACCCATTCCATGAAGCTCTCTGCGTACTGTACTTGGGCTAATCTGAAGGTCACATGAAGTTTGTAGCTCTGTGCAGAAAGTCGGCGACCTCTTTGCTCTATGCGCTTCAGCATCCGCTGACCCCTCTCCGTCACTTTACGTGGCCTACCACTTCGTGGCTGAGTTGCTGTTGTTCCCAAACGCTCCCATTTTTAACAGATCTGATGGTTGATTATGGAATGTGAGATGGTGGCTCAGTAGGTAGAGCGTTCGCCCGCAAACCGGAAGCTCGCAGGTTCACATCCTACTGAGTGCACATCTAGGGTCGTTGGAGAAGACCCTAACCCCTCGTTTCTCCCACCATTGGTGCCGTCATAGGTGGCAGCCTGCTGCGGTGAAATGCAGCACAATAATTTCCCGTGAAGGATTAATAAAGTATTAAAAAAAAAAAAAGAAAATTAGGAGCGAGGAAATTTCACAACTGGATTTGTTGCACTGGTGGAATCCTTTGACAGTTCCATGCTAGAATTCACTGAGCTCCTGAGAGTGACCATTCTTTTACAAATGTCTTGTTCCACATTCTGCATGCCTGAATACTTGATTTTACACACCTGTGGCCACGCCAAGGGATTAGGACACCTGATTCTGATCATTTGAATGGATGAGTGAATACTTTTGTTAACACAGTGCACATGCCTGGGGGGGCTTTCACCCCTTTAGGAGTGGGAGTGGATTATTCATCAAGAAAGATCCACTTGCTGCATAATTAGTCTGTTTTAAAAACACCAAACAATGCAGCTTTGAGAGTGTGTGCTGTCTTCTTGTATGTCAGGTGCGTGGACATGCGTAATCGGTTTACCACGGAGCTCGATGATGGGAGGGTGAGAGAGCGACAGAGAGAGAGAGAGGAGCAGGTTGCTGCTTGCCTCTGTGCTCCTCCCTAACACTTTCCTCTCCTGTCCTACTGGAGAGGAACATTCTGCTTTTAGTTCCTGGGGTCCGAGAATGTTCGTACGGGTCTTAACAGAGAAAGGTACAGCAGACGGAACACTTTCTTCTTCACGTGAGGGATCGGGTTGTGTGTTGGTTGTGTGTGAGTCAGTTTGTACATCAGCTCTCTGCACTGAAAGAAACTATTTATTATGGGATGCAATGTGACTGATGAAGTCAAACTAATGTTGATTCTCAAACACGATTCTGTTTTTTTTTTTGTATCTGTTAATTCTCAGCTTGCTTTGCAGTTTGTTTGTTTGTTTTTTTAAGCCGAACTGGATTCAGAATGAATGTCAGAGCTCCAGGTCTTTATTGCATAACGGAATTCTGTCATTTGGTTGAAGCCTTACTGTTTTTATGTAAATGTAGAACAGTCATATCCGCGTGTTGCTGATCACATTCCGCTGGTGTTTTCAGCACATCAGAGACTTTGTTGAAATCAAAGTTTACACACGTTGCATGGTTTCTTTGACAGAACGATAAAGCAGCGGTTGCAGAAAAACGGAAATCCAACAGATCGATCCCACAACCAGAGAAGCACTGAACTGGAGTTCCTGCAGGAATCTGGTGTTGTTTCCACATGGTCTGAAGATCTGAAATCTGAATGGTTGAACTTCGTGTAAAAGTTCTGATAACCTGGGATCAAAGTAAAGGAAAAGTTCAGATTTAGTTTTCAATGGTTCCTCTGTTCTCCCCTCCCCTGAGTTCTCCTCCCGTCGTTTCTTTATGAGGATGTGATGTTTGATCTCTTTTGAAGTCGCTGCAGCCGGACAGATAGAAGTACCACCAAGTGGAAATGCAGGTTCATGCAATCAGACGGGATTTAGAGCGTGATTGGATTGCTGCTGATAACCGTCAGCCGGTCTGATCGTGGTTGTAACAGCTTTGCGGGGTGTTGACCACATTGCTGAGTAACGGGTGTTTCCATTCGCTGACTGATAAACAGACTTTCTGGTAGGGTTTGGAGAAAACCAGACGTTACTGGAACTAGAAAAGCAGGAAAAGTTGTTCTTCTTTATAAGAGCTTCTTTTTTTTGGCCTAAATTGGAAGATTCCTGAAGAAGCCCTCATGTTCCAACAGGTGAACTTGTTTTTTTAATTGATCTCCTACTCGTTAGTCATTACGACATGCTCCAGCAGAGCTGGTTCTAATGCCAAAAGGTTCCATTGATCCTGTATCGATGTCAGTCTCCATATAACGCCCACGCTGAAGTGTTTGGATCCAAACTAAGATGGTCACGCCTCTAAATGATCGGTTTTATTAGTAAACCACACATTAGAAAGCTAAACGAGTCCGGATGAGTCAGACATGCTTGGCCTCCATTCTCTTTTATCCGTATCACTCCTCCATCTGTCACTTGGCTGTCACTAATTTGTCCAGCTGTCAAGGTCGAGACCTTGCTTTGTGAGGCAAGGCCGTCCTGCCCTTTGCGTGTAGAAACAAAGAGGCAACATTAAAGGAAAGACGATTGCCATATTGTTTCAAAACAATTTGTCCTTTTGATGACATGAGTATTTTACTACTGAAAAAAAAATACGCAAAAGATTCTGATAAATATTTGAGCTATGTTTTGTTTTCGTTTCGTCTTCTGAACTGGTTATCCCCTAATGGGGTCACAGGGTTGCCTGTTTTGGTGGGGAGAAGGGAGAGTTGATAGGGTTGATAGCCATGATAGGCTGACCATCAGCCTATCATAGGTGATGGTCAGGCAAGAGGCAGGGTATACCCCCAACAGGTCACCAGTCTATTGCAGGGCTACACACACGCACTCATTGTTGTGATGCAAAAGGAGGAGGACCCAAACGCAGGATAAAACAAGGATTTATTAAACCAAGGTATCAGCAAGGCTGTAAGCAAAGGAACAAGAGTCAAAAATAGATCAACAAAGTTTTCAAGGAGATAATCTTAATTTTCAAAAGGATATCCGTTGGGTTGGGAGTCAGCCAAGGTAGGAAGGCATGAAGACCCAACAGGGAATGCAGGTGAGGCTGCCTTTAAGTAGTCAGCAGGAGAATGAGGCGCAGGTGGTCCAGATTAGGTAGAATTGGGGGAAAGGTGAGATCGTCCCTGGCTCCCTCTGGTGTTGGGTGAGGGAACCACAACAATCATTCCTGGGGCGATTTTGTAATGGCCAATCAACCTAGCATGTATAATTTCGGAGAGTGGGAGGAAACTGGAGTAACTGGAGAAAACAAACAATACACAGAGAGAAGATGCAAACTCCACACAGAAAGACCAGTGTTCCAAGCGAGCTGATGTTTGTTTCCTTCAAATTAATGAGAATATTTTTTATTTATTTTGAGGACGGAATTTCTTGCATCTTCAGCCTCTGCTTCTAATTGGTTTTGAAACCGTAATGGAAAATTAGTTTTCATACTACAACAGCTTAAAAGAGACGAGCCGTGAAATCAGTAGAGACAAGTTTTCCAGCTGTGTCCGAATCAGATGACACATGTTGGGATAAACACACACTGCCCCCCGTGCAGGGACATATCTGTAACGGTGTTTCTATGAGAGAACAGAAACCAGGGAAGGGAATTAGAAGGATTAATCTGATGGAACTAAGTGGTGCTTGGGATTGGATTGGTCCTGATTTGGGATTTCTGAGAGTCTGGCCGGATCATTACGCTGTGTGAGCTTTGGATTGATGAAATATGATTGACTATTTCTGTTGGGATTACATAAGCGTTTTTCAAAGGTAAAGAAAAGTCAGTTTGACCGTTTCACTGGAACGGTTTCCTACGACATCAACTATGTTTATTTGAAATGTTTGAATAGTTTTTAGTGTTTTGTCATAAAAAAAATGAAGAATTGAAGCTAGTTTTTACGTCTCGACTGTTGATCAATAATATAATTAATAGTTAAATATGTTTATGTTCTTCTAAAAGTGGAACAAAAACTGATTAGTTACTCCAAACACCTCAAAAACAGATGAAAGCCTCTTTTTGAGTTGAACTATCCCTGGTGAAGCCGTCGTTGCGTACAGGTTTACTTTTTATTTTAATGACTTTGAACTCGTTTAAATGGATCAACATTTAATTTAGAAACAATAGTAAACATACGTAATTAAAGAGAATTTATTATTCCTAATAAAGTCACAAATACGTCCCGTCGACCAGTGGAAATGTGTTCCCTTCTGTTTTTCTAAAAAAGCCCTCTGTACTGACTGAAAGTTTGGCAGGTCTGTTCATGTTTGGTATTTTTGTGCCAGGTTGAGTGTGTCCTGGCAGGTTCTGGAGAATGCATTGTCTGTGGGTTTGTATTCCTCTAATCTTTGAGGTGTGACTAATAATCAACAATCCTGATGCTGTAATCTGGGTTAATCATCGGCCGCAGCCTTACGACTCACATCAAACAAGACGGAAGAAAGTTTGGTTTCAAACGTCATTTATTCTGCTGTGTTTGATCAAAATTCCGGATATTCCCAAAAAATGATGAAAAATGTTTTGTTTGTGTGCAGAGTCGTAGTCTACACAACATGAATCCTCCAGAGTGCCCCATTTCTTCGTCGTCATCCTCTTCATCTTCGTCGCTCTCCCCAAGTCCCGTGTCCGTTTTACCGCCCGTGGCGGGCAGTGCCACGCAGAGACAACTCTCCCACGCAGACAAACTGCGGAAAGTGATCAGTGAATTGGTGGAGACGGAGAAGACTTACGTCAAAGTGAGTCCGAGAAAATGTTTCAACTTCCTGAATTCTGTTAATAATCGTAGAAACAGTTTTAAAAAAGTCTTCTGGACCGTTTAATTCTTGATCGAGACGTTTCAATTCCATCCGGAAATCATTTTCAATCTGATAGAAGTGGACTGAAAACTGGATCTATATATGCCAGATTCACGCCTCTCGTTAGCAGGAATTTCTATTCACTAGGCTTTTAGCATTATTACAATAGTGATCGTCTACTGATCTATGGTTACAATAGGAGCCATTCACGGCCATCATAGGTAACACAGGCTCATTGGTCGAGCCCATCCTTAATATTTTTTACCTTTTCCTCAGGTTAGTATAAATAGATCCAGGTTTCAGTCCATTTCATTCAGATTGAAAATGATTTCCGGATGGAAGTTGAAACGTCTCAATCAAGAATTAAACTGTCCAGAAGACTTTTCTGAAACTTTTTCTACAATGGATCACTCCTGGATGAATGAGGGACTACACGGATCTGTTAATAATCCCATATTTTTGATTCCATCCATATTTAACTCGTTTCTTCAGGGTGTAACATCAAAGTTGTTATGTAACGTCCTTTACCTCCCTCCTCCCCTCCCTCCCTCCCTCAGGACCTGAACTGCCTAATCGAATGCTACTTGACACCTTTGCAGAAAGAGAGCTTCCTTACGCGGGATGAGGTACCCTCCATCTCACATGTTAATTCTAAGGATTGTAAAAGATGTATGAGAGTGCGGTCGAGTCAGTGAACCCTAAAACACAAGTAATGTCTGGACAAGAGTGGCTGGTTGAGTCTAACCTTCAAGGGGACTTTGATATCAGTTGTTTCCAGATCAAAGGGAACTCCACCCTCTGTTTGAATGACTGAATGAAAAACAATTCTTTCACTTTTTTGTGTTTTCTGCAACAAAGAATCCAAGATTGTTCAATATTTAAAAAGGTTAACAAGTCACGTTTTTTGCAGCTAGACATTTTATTCGGGAATCTCGGGGAGATGGTGGAATTCCAGGTGGAGTTTCTGCAGACACTGGAAGAAGGGATCAGACTGGTACCAGATCTGGATAGACTGGAGAGGGTGGAGCAGTTTAAGGTGGGTATGATTCCCTTTATCGTGAAATCTTTGTTTACTCCTCTGTGTACTTGGATCTGATGCACGTCCTTTGCTTGTGTTTACAGAAGGTACTCTTCTCTTTGGGCGGTTCCTTTCTGTTTTATGCCGATCGGTTCAAGATCTACAGCGCTTTCTGTGCCAGTCACACCAAAGTTCCTAAAGTCCTGGCCAAAGGTAAACTCCTCCACCAAGGCCCCGGCCACACATAGCCGGGTATTTTTGAAAACTCATATCTGCTGTCCTCCGTTTTAGGAAAACGCTCGTGTCCACACGTAATCGTTTTCAAAATATCCGCGTCTACACGGAGCCGTAGTATTACGCTTCTGAGTGCGATTATGAGCATGCCAGACCAGTAGTCGGCAGTATTGATGTAAACGTAAGTTCTGAGCTATCCAATCAGAGTACCTCTATCGTCATTTCCGCAAAAACATGGCGCCAGGCATCTCACTTGTGGGGACCGACAAGGAGTCGGAATTGTTTTTAAAAGTCGTCATCGACTATAAAGATAATAAAACACAGGAAAATATAGATTGAGTCCATGCTGCCCAAACCTTGTTTGCGATCCAAACAAGGACGCACACGAATGACGTAGTATGTGCATTATTTGTCGCAGGTAGTGACGCATAAATACGCAAATCTTCATTTTTGCACGTCCACACGCAAACACAAAGACAGAGTTTTTCAAAATCTCCACTTTGGCCGGAGTTTTAAAAAGTGCCGGTCTTGCGTGAAAAAAACCCTCAGTTTTTGTGTGGACAACCAAAACAGATAAAAATATATGCGTTTTCAAAAATACCCGGCTACGTGTGGACAGGGCCTAACAAGCTTCACTTATCACAGCACAGTTGCCTTTTACAGTTTTCCTTTAAATTGTGTTACATTTGTAACATGTTTCTATCCAAGTTTAGGACATGAGTGGGCGGAGCCTTAATTTATCGGCTGTCACGTGTTCTATGTCCTCTCAACGAGTCATTTTTTTCTGCTTTCAGCTAAAACAGACCCAGAATTTAAAGCTTTTCTAGCCGAGAGAAACCCACGACAGCAACATTCATCAACACTAGAGTCCTACTTGATCAAACCCATTCAGCGAGTTCTGAAGTACCCTCTTCTACTGAGGGAACTTTACTCTCTCACCGTTCCTGGCAGTGATGAGCACCACCACCTGGATGGTAAATCCATGTCCTCATTTCCTTTTCGCTTTACACCATCAAAGCAGTAAATATTCCAGGCACGTCTCAATGAATTGCTGTACCTTTCAGTTGTGATGAAGGCCATGAACGAAGTCGCGAGTCACATCAACGAGATGCAAAAACTTCACGAAGAGTACGGAGCTGTTTTCGATCAACTCATAAATGAACAGGCCGCTGAGAAAAAAGAGGTATCGTCTATTAATATCGATATTTTTTTTGTAATAATTTTACAGTTTGATTCATGGGGAAGGTTTTTCTTTCAGGTACCCGACCTCTCGATGGGAGATCTTTTACTCCATTCAACAGTGGAGTGGATGAATCCTCCGCCCGCTTTGTTTAGGAGCAAAAAGGATCCGGAGTTAGCAGCTTTTGGTAAGAGTTATTCTTACAAATATTTTTCTGATTTTCATGCATCATCCAACCTCCACAAAAAAAATCGATTCAACACATTAATTTCCACACAATGATCTACTCCAAATCTTCCAAAAGACCAGATGACCTGGATTCTGTTTTCTGAAGAGAATGAATGTTCCGTATGTCGTAGTTTATGACGGTAATATTTGCAATGTAATATCATTGTGCACATTCCATAAATTTAATTTGTTATCAGAAAAAACACGACATGTAAGGAATGCAAACATTTTTTTAGGGTTTTTTTTTTTCAAATAAGTAAATAAAAATGAACATTTTTAAAATATTTATTTAAAAATATATAATAAAGAAAATCAATAAAATAACATAACCAAAATATATTTTGTTTTAAAAAAATACAAATGAAAATAATTTAAAAAGTCAAAATAAATCAATGAAAACTAAATATAACAATAACATAAAATATAATTAGGAAAAAAATAATAAAAAAATTTTAAACATAAATTATTCTAACAAATTCAAAATAAATCAAATTTAAAAAGTAGTAAAATAAAAATAATAATTATGATGATTAATTATAAATAATAAAAAATAATAATCAAAGTTTTAAAAAATTAAAATTTAATAATGAATTTTTTTCTAAAAAAGAAATGCATTAAAAAACTTTTTTTACATGTGGATGGACATGAAGACCTTGAAATTTTTATATTGCTTTGTTTTTTTTTCTTCATTATTTTTGTGGTAACACATCATGCATGGGGTGGGATGGACATGCATGTGGCGACATGACTGGTCGCAAATTTTTTACTTTTTCTCTTTAAGATGATCAAAATTTAAAATATGAAAACAAATTTGTGACTGTTGTAAAAAGTCATATTTGAATGTTTTCCAGTTCTAACGTAACAATTTCATTCATTTCTTATCTTGTCTTCAGTGTTTAAAACAGCGGTGGTGTTCGTGTACAAGGACAGCTCCAAACACAGGAAGAAAATCGTAAGTATTCTTCAAGTTAACGTTTCATAGACTGTGTTTTTTATTTTTCACATTCTTTTGAACGATGAGGCCAGAAAAGCTTTACTTAGACTTCAGGAATCTTCTGTTGTTTCTGAATAAGGGACACATTTAAAGACTTGCTGGGTTTGAAACACAGGCCTTTCTGTGTGGAGTTTGCATGTTCTCCCTGTGTATGCATGGGTTTCCTTCGGGTACTCCTGTTTTCATAAACCCTCCAAAAAGCATGCATGTCAGGTTAATTGGCCACAGCATAATTCCCCATAGGAATAAGTGTGTGGCCCCGCCTCAGACTGGTAACGTGTTAGGGGTGTACTCTCACTCTCGCCTGTAATTGTACGGGATAGGCTCTGGCGCCCCCTGCGACTCAACAGTGGTAAACAGTTCAGAAGACAAATGAAATGAAAAAAACAATTTCATGATTTGTAGAAACAATAAAAGATATTTCTATTAAACAAGTTCACCATCCAACAGAAGATCTTCAAACACTAGAACCAGGTACTCTGTGAATACTGGACAGGTGTTTGGACTGCCGTGTGGGTTTCATCTCCAACCAATAGAAATACTTATTTGTCGCTGAAACCAGGAAGTTGCATTGTTTGACAGACTCTAGACCAGGGGTGGACAAACTTTTTGGTTCGTGGGCCACATTGAGTTCTAACATTTGAGAAAGGGGCTGGAACAGGATCAGATGGTAACCGCTAAATTTCAAATCTAGCTGCGCTAGGTCTGAAATCTAGTGCGATAGCGCTTAAAAACGTGCATTTAGCGGCGCTAGGTTTAAAATTTAGGCGCTTGATGTAACATTTTGCTTGTTTTAACATCTAACATACTTGTTTACGTGCGTGTATTGGGCCCGATGGCTTTCCATATATTTTGACAGCGTGCACATCACGGAGACACACACATTTTAATGGGAAGAGTGTTGTTGTTTTCTCAACAAAGCCAATATTATGTAAAATGCGCCATCTAGTGACGAAATATCAGAATCACTGGGGAAATAAAATAAGCAAGGCTTATTTAATTTTTTTAAGTCCCGACGAGTCGATCTACGTTCCAACCCTCACCTATGGTCACCAGCTGTGGGTGGTGACCGAAAAAATGAGATTGCGGGTACAAGCGGCTGAAATGAGCTTCCTCCGCAGGGTGGCTTGGCTCTCACTCAGAGATCGGGTGAGGAGCTCTGCCATCCGGGAGGAGCTCGGTGTCGAGCCGCTCCTCCTTCAGGTCGAGAGGAGCCAGATGGGGTGGTTTCCCGAGCGCCTCGCGGGCGAGGTGTTTCAGGCACGTCCCACCGGGAGGAGACCAAGGGGCAGACCCCGGACCTGCTGGAGAGACTATGTCCCACAGCTGGCCGGGTAACGACTTGGGATCCTTCCAGGTGAGCTAAAGGATGCAGCCGGGGAGAGAGAGGCCTGGGCTTCCCTTTTGAGGCTGTTGCCCCCGCGACCCGACCCTGGAACAAGCGGAAGATGATGGAACGGAAAGTCCCGACGAGCTGGATTAAACCATTTATAAGGCCGCACTTTTCCCATGTCTGCTGTAGACCAACAGTTTTTTCTCGCTTTAAAAAAAATGATTGGTTGAGGATTTTCATATTTATTTTTTTTCCACTATTTATATGCACGACCAGTGAAGTCGTATTTTTTTCTAAGCGTCTTCCACACCTAAATGAAAGTTTACTAAACAGCAATGTTCTGTTCCGGATACATCTGTGTTCTCTGTTGCTATCTAGATGCATGTACATTCATTTAAGCAGGAATAAAACCAATCTACTCTTCTTTTCTTTTTTTTCAGGGTGCCTCTCACCGTGTATCTGTGAGCGATGACAAAGTTCCCTTCCGTTTTCGTCACATGATTGCAACAGACTCCCTGCAAATCCGAACTCTTACAAGTAGGTCCATTGCTTTATTCCACCAGTCAGGAATTGGTTGTCTTGAACTGGACATGTAAGACAAGCAACTTTGAGTCGTGTCTGAAAACATTCTCATTACAGTATTTACAAAACCCGACAACATCAAAACCATTTTGTGAAATCATTTGTACGGAAAAACATTTGGCAAAAGTTCAGTCTGCAAGTTTCCACTCATTAACTGACGTTACACTGAGTTCTAAATCATTCTGCAGATGAGATTTTTCTGTTTCTCTGTAGAATCCTTCTCACTTCCTCTTTGCTTTGTAATATCATTTTATCATCTGCATATTTGTCTGGTAGAATCCTTCCTCATCATGTCTGTATCTTCATGGCACAGCGTGGACTCTGAGTCAGACACAAACATCTTATGTTTTTGTGAAAAATTGAACGTTTTCATCCACGTTTGTTCTGTTTTCCAGCAGCAAAGATCATTTTTATTTCTCAGGTTGTTGGAAATATTGATCTGTTTAACACTAAGACCGCCGCAGCCGTCAATTTGACTGCACGCCATTTTAATATGCTAATTAGAATAAATAAAGCACAACCTAGTAGGCTGACCTTTCATGAGTTTTAATATAAGCATGTTTTCTATTTTATTATTTAGTTTTTGTGTTCTAAAAATTAACATTGCAAAATTTATAAGCATTTTATCTCCTTGAACCAGGGCGCAGCAGCTCAGAGGAAGCACACATTAGAAGTTGTTGCTATGTTACTATGGCAACAAACACATTGCTATGGTCACACATAAGTGTTTGTTTATATTTTTTGAGAAAGACAAGGAGGACTCTGACGCCATTACAGAAACATTTAGAAAGGTTGAATGAGATAATATTAACCCTATAAAGCCCACGTATCATATTTGATACGCAATTTTTTATTATTATTAATTAATAATTATTGATGAAGGTCTGCAAGGCGCAGACCACTATCGTCAGAAGCAACTGGGGGTTCGGTGTCTTGCTCAAGGACACCTCGGCATGGACTCTGGGTGGGGGGATCGAACCTGCGACCTTCCGGTTACGGAGCGGTCGCCCTACCCACCGAGCCATCCTTCCCCCAAACACAATATAGCAGCGCAAAACATAAATAATTACATAAGCGGTCAGATTGACGGTCATGGCGCTTGCAGGTAGATTTAGAACGGGGCGATCCTAGTGTTAATAAGGTGGAACAGTTCAGAGAGCGTTTTCCTTTAATTGGGCTCAACTGATTATCCCAAAAATCTGATTTGTACATAGCGAGTAGCTTCTGGCTTCAAAAAGTCTTCATGGAAACAAACTTCTGTTGAAAAATCAGCTCCTATTGTTGTCCCAGTATAACGTTAGCTTTGTTACCTTGGAGATAATCTATTTTCTATATTCAGGAATTTTATATTTTTCGGCTTTTTTGGCTTTGGGTTCATTTGGAACCAAACGTTATGGGTGACCTCACACTCCCTAGCTCCTCCCCTTCTACGGTCAATGGTTACTAAAATCTAGATGAAATTAAGTTTACAAGTTGGAAAATTTTGTTTTTATGATAAACAGCACTTTGTGTAGTTTTATGTGTTTCTTTTATGGTTGATTTTTTAATTGTTTTTCTTACATTTTGCTGAAATACATTTCTAACAAGAGTCGTCTGTATTTTTTCTGATTCAGACTCTGAAGCCACGGCGGAGTGTGAAATAGTCCACACACGATCTGAATCGGAAGGAAGACCAGAGAGAACCTTCCAGCTTTCATGCCGGTACGTTTTTCTTCAATTTCCCACTCATTGAACGAATTTGAAGTAAAACATGAACGTGTTTCTGCTTCTGATCGTCAGCTCGCCAAACAGTAAGAAGGACTTCCTCAAAGCGGTCCACTCCATCCTCAGGGAAAAGCGACGCCGGCAGCTTCTACAGACGGAGTCTCTGCCGCCCAACCAGCAGTACGTCCCGTTTGGGGGCAAACGCCTTTGTGCCCTCAAAGGGTCTCGACCTTCTATGAACAGAGCAGGTGATACAGCTTCTATCTGATTCATTATGGACTAAAAACCACGATATTTCACCACTGACCCTTATTTTTTTATCTGTGCAGCTTCAGCCCCGTCTCGAACCCTGAGTCACAGGAAGCTGAAAAACCGCATCACTATCAACACCGATCTGGTTTTCCATGGCAACAACAACAACGCAGAGGACGCCAACTCATTGCAACTCTCGTCGTGTAATTCGACTCTCTCGAGCTCTCAACGGAGTCATCACCAGCCTCCGAAGCCACAAGGTGAAGATACGGATCGCTGGGTGGAGGAGCAGTTCAACCTGGGCTGCTACGAAGACCAAAGTGATGTAAGACAAGTGAAAGAGACGGACATCTTGAGCGATGACGATGAATACTGTAAGTCGGTTCGATCCGCGTCATCGGAGCAGGACGGGCTGAACTTAGAGAGACTGACTTTGCAGAGCAGTGAGACGAACTTGAACGAAGTGGTCGATCGGATACAGCGGAGCGACCATTCCAGCTCTCTAGACTCCTTCACATCTTGCGGTACCTCCATCTCCTACTGCGCCCCCTCATCTATGAAACTGGCCCCTTTGAACCAGTGTTCTGTGGAGGGCGTCACAAACAAAGACAATGACGTAATCTGGGTACGGCGGGAGGATTTCACCAACGGCTGCAATGGCGACATCTTTTAGCGGGAGATTCAAAGCAATGAAATAAAGACCGTCCTTTACTTTAAAAACAAGAAATTGGACTCAAGCTTTAAATCTGTAGAAATTGGAGGAATGGTACAACCATCTGCTGACCCCGCACCTGCACCCCCTTCTGTTTTGATAATCCCAAAGTACCAAGACTGGCCAATGAGTGACGAGAAGCTGTGTCTCACCGCAAAGAAATTTCTACTTGGAACCATTTTCAGAGCCTGAGAAGCTCTCTGATATCTCACACACCGGTGACCAGTGTACTGCACATGATGAAGATGCTTCACACACACACATCTAAACCAGCCAGTGTGTGTGTCTTTTTGTTCTTTTTTTTTTAATACTGCAAGTGCACATGGTTTGCATCCACAGGCAGCTATCAGCTATCGTTCCCATGCGCGCACACTGCACTATCAAAACGTTTTCACTTAACTGTGGCCAAAAATGTCTATTTTTCAACACAGGAATGTGTGTGTTCTATTTTTCTGACTTTGAAGCTTCGTTTGTTTGTATTTGAACACTTTCAAAGGGCTGTGTTACTGAACTCTTCTTCAGGGGTTTAAAGATGGTGAGCTCTAAAATAGCTTTATTACACTTTGTATTGTTTCATCTTAACGTCAGCCACACCTCGGGGTCTCGTCAGCCACACCTCGGGGTCTCGTCAGCCGTGTACGATAGTGCCCTTAACCTCTTGTATAAACAGTTTGAAAAGCTCACTTTTTCCTAGCGTCTTTTTTAAAAAAGATAGTTTGTACAATACGATATTCTACCTAGTCACTATTTAATATTTTTTTTCAAATTTGTGTCACTTTTTAATGTTTACGTCACCCTCAGCTGCCCGCTGACGTGGGCGTTTTATTCTACTTTTTTTTTTTGCTTTTACATAAATGCTAAGTTTTATTTCCACATCAAAAACTTCATTTCATTTTTGCTCATGTATGATGATCCTATTCATAAAATATCGACCCTTAAAGCCCCACGCCACCTCCTGAAATTGAACCCGATTCCTCTGATCCGATTTACTTGAATAGTCTTAAAGGGAGTAATTAGCAATGCTGTGATGATTAATTATGCAGATGAATGCTTGGTCAGATATTTCTCCTTTTCCTCTTTTTTCCATCAATCTTTATTATATTTACATCCACTTCACCGTTTTGCATTTCCTCCAAATTTCCACCAGGAGGTGCTGTTTCACTGTCACTGCTTTTCACACAGTGGTGCGAAACTCGATGGATGTATCGATCGTGCACTTAATAAAACCCAATCTTCCAAGCTGTGGTTCTGGATTTTAAGCTATTTGACATTGTTTATATATTTTTTTTCAGATTATTATCTGTTTGATTTGATTCTGGTTTCTTAGCGATTAGCTTCCTCTGGTTTAATCTGGAGGAAAAACTTTCAACTGTGAGGTACAATCTTTGCCTTGAAGGCAGATCTAATAAAAAAAAACAACCCTTTTTGAGTCTCACCCCCTTTGTACTTTAAAACAGATGTTCGTGCCGAAATTTGTGACGCATTATCATTTTTATGTGGAAATAAATTTCTCAATTTAAATGTGTGAGACTTCTCTTTTTTTTTCTTACGTCCACACGTATCATCATCATCAGTCAGTCATCTTCTTATCCGTCTATCCGTTTCGGGGTTGCGGGGGTGCCGGAGCCCATCCCGGCCAATTTAAGGCGAAGGGCAGAGTACACCACGAACAGGTCGCCAGTCTGTCGCGGGGTCACACTCATTCCTGGGCGCAATTTCGGCACCGGCCAATCAACCTAAGATGCATGTCTTTGGAGGAAACCCACGCAAACACGGGAAGAACATGCAAACTCCACACAGAAAGGACAGTGTTTCAAGCCTCGTCCCCACCCGGGACTCGAACCCACGACCTTCTTGCTGTGAGGCTACTGTGCTACCCACAGCGCCACCATGCTGCCGTACTGGCCGGGTATCTGATAAAACAAATGTATTTTTTATCAGTATTGGTCTGTCATCCACACAAATACGCAGTTTTTTGTCACTCAAAACCGTAGTTTTGGAAAACTCCGACCAAAGTGAAGATTTTGGAAAACTACGGTTTTGCGCTTGCGTGGGGACATGCATAACCTGCGTTTTGCGCTGTTAAGTCTGCAATATTTGTCACTACCTGCGACAGTTAATGCTGAAACGTCATTTTTGCGTCGGCGTTTTTAATGTCAGACAGCACTAAGAAGCACATTTATACGGGTTTGTGTGGATGTGGTTATATTAAAAACACAAGAGAGTTTTTCTATACGTTTTTAAAAATACCCGGCTACGTGTGGATATGGCCTGATAGTCTCATGATCCTCCTCTCTTCTGGAACATTTCCTCTGCCCTTATTCAGCACACTTTGTCCCAATTGCCTCTCCTTGCCATCTTCACCAGTGTCTCGTCTTCCCCCTGGTTATTTAACCCCTGATATCTATCACTCCGTTGTCAGATCTTCTGCTGTTCTGCACTCCTGATGGTGTCCTCTCCACATCGTCTGGTCCTGCCAAGTCTCTTTCTCCAGGATGCCAACCAGACTGCACATGTCTACCACTCTATCCGAACTACTGATTGAGTACAATAAACTTGTTAGAACTGGCTCTGCATCTGGGTTCTACTTCTCCACCTTCACCACCTCATGACAGAAAGAAAAGAAGAAAAGTTTAAAGAGGTTTTTTTTTTTTAATTAATATTTAGATATTTATATGGATTTGGTCAAATATTTAATTTTAATTTATTATAAAGGAATTTAAACTTATTTGGAGCAAAATACAACTCCACAATATTCTGGAACAGTTTATAAGCGGCCGGGATGGGAATCAGTGCCTCCAAATCCGAGACGATGGCCCTCGCCTGGAAAAAGGTGGATTGCCCCCTTCAAGTGTGTGCAGGTCCTGCCCCAAGTGGCGGAGTTTAAGTACCTTTGGGTCTGGTTCACGAGTGGGGGAATCGGTCGACGGGCGGCTCGCTGCGGCATCAGCAATAACTAGGACGCTGCATCAGTCCGTCGTGATAAAAAAAGAGCTGAGCCGAAAAGCAAAGCTCTCAATTTACAAGTCGATCTACGTTCCAACCCTCACCTATGGTCACCAGCTGTGGGTGGTGACCGAAAGAATGAGATCACGGATACAAGCAGCCGAAATGAGCTTCCTCCGCAGGGTGGCTGGGCTCTCACTCAGAGATCGGATGAGGAGCTCTGCCATCCGGGAGGAGCTCGGTGTCGAGCCGCTCCTCCTCCAGGACGAGAGAAGCCAGATGGGGTGGTTCGGGCATCTAGTCAGGATGCTTCCTAAGCGCCTCGCTTGTGAGGTGTTGTGGGCACGTCCCACCGGGAGGAGACCAAGAGGCAGACCCTGGACCCGCTGGAGAGACTATGTCTCACAGCTGGCTGGGAACGACTCGGGATCCTTCCGGGTGAGCTGAAGGTTGCAGGTGGGGTGAGAGAGGCCTGGGATTCCTGTGTTAGGCTGTTGCCCCCGTGACCCGGCCCCGGATAAGCAGAAGACGACGGAACGGATGTTTAACTGGTGGTGAATATTTAAGCAGTAAATATATTTTTGTGACAAAAACAGTGAATTTAACAGAAAGTTTCCATTATTTCTTCATAAATTTCTGTGGATTTCAGTGTAAAATCATTAGATGTTTTAATCTGAATAAAAATAAACAAATAAATGGGGATCAGATGATCTGTTTGTGACATAAAGATTACTCCCCTCCATCAGCACCGGTGTACCACTGCCAATCCATCTGCTCCTTAATCCAAACCCAGTGCCAACCAAACCCAGCACAAGATCCTCAAAATAAAAACAAACGTGCTGTCAAAGTAAAAGCTTTGATCTGATCACCAGACTTTAATTTAGATTTTAATGTGAAAATTATTCAAATTAAATGATGGTGGTCTTTTAAAGCAAAAAAAATCACTAACATTCATTGTTTCCTGTAGAATTATTTTCATTTCAGTTTAATCTTCGCATGTGGTGATTTTAAAAGCTTTTTTTTTGAAATCCTTAGCTGGAAATGAATCTGGTTTAAAGATGCGTGCTTTCTCTACGTCTCCATCTATCTGCCGTCCTGGAGACGCACAGGATAGATGGAGACGCACGCTCTGCGGTCACTTTAATCTTTAAAGATGTGATCTTTAAGACTTTAATCACTTTAATTTAATGTTCTGGATCTAAAAGACTTTAAATCATCAGACTTTTAAATTAAACATGCAGATGGACTGAGTTGGAGTAAAACTTGGGTTGCGCGCTGACATGGCACATCGCGGGTATCCAGAATTGTATCGAAGCTGTTTCAGTGTGTCATGATACACATGTTTGTAAAAGATGGATCAGAGGAAGAGACTTTACGGGTTTATTTTCGTTCTGGTGGAGCTATGTCTGAGCTCAGGACAAGTCCTCAGGATCGGTGAGTAGCAACAGCTGATTTTACGCGCAAAAGCTCCAGCAACAGAGTTCTGTATCTGACCGAAAAAAAAAATCAGAACTCCTCTCTCAAAAAGTAACGAACTCAGTTACAATTTTCTCAAAGTAATTAGTTAAAAACTAAAGTAACTCGTTCTAAAACCTCGAAAATATCTGACAATAAAAGTTTAGAATATATATTTTTTAATTATCACACTTCAGTTTCTTTAATAAGAAACGGACAAATTAGGTTTTTACGATAAACGTAAATTATTTCGTCATATATTTTAACAAATTTTAACGCGAAACAGATCATATTTTTACATTAAAGTATAATTAGAGAACGCGAGTAGCTCTGTCATCAAGGAGGAACTTGGACTAGAGCCGTTGCTCCTCCAGGTCGAGAGAAGCCAGATGGGGTGGTTCAGGCATATACTGTAGTTAGGATGCTTTCCAAATTCCTCGCTGGTGAGGTGTATGGGCACGTCCCACCGGGAGGAGACCAAGAGGCAGACCCCGGACTTGCTGGTGATACTATGTCTCACAGCTGGCTGGGGAACAACTTGGGTTTCTTCCGGGTGAGTTGGAGGATAAAGCTGGGGTGAGAGATGCCAGATGTGGTGGTTCAGGCATCTAGTTAGGATGCTTTCCGAATTCCTCGCTGGTGAGGTGTTTCAGGCATGTCCCACCGGGAGGAGACCCAGCGGTAGACCCTGGACTTGCTAGAGAGAATATGTCTCACAGCTGACTGGGAACACCTCTGGATCCACCTCTGGTTGCAGCCGAGGTGAGAGTAGCCTGGGTTTCCCATCTGAGAATGTTGCCCCTACAACACGGCCTCAGATAAGCAAAAGAAGAGTCTAATGTCATAACGTAAAATGTATGACGATGTTACGTAAAAACGTGATTATACAGCACTTTTTATGACGTAAAATATATCTTTTCACACGTTACTTTTTAAAGGCTTTTTTTAACAGAATTTTAAATTGAAAAGAAACATTAAGAGGTTCTTTTAAAAGTCTGTTTTCGAGCGACATTCAACCCTTTTGACCTTTTATACTGTATACTCTAACGCAATACAATTTTAAAAGTGTTTTTCTGAACGTCAGCTCTCCACTTGGTAAATGAACTTGCGTATGCTGTCCTTTTTTATGTTCCTGTGTTTGTATCCAAAGCGCTTCACAGTGTCGCTCATATTCACCAATTCACGCATACATTCATACCTGATGGTGGAAGCTGACATGCAAGACACATACTGCCATCATCAGGGGCAAATGGGGGTTCAGTGTCTTACTCAAGGACACTTTAGCAACCCTCTGGTTACAGGGTGGGTAGGATGGGTCAAATTCACACTGAGCCATCCTACCTGCCCCTTCACACTTCCAAACCTCGTTGGCAAACGTTCCGTTCCGTTTCGTTCCATCATCTTCCGCTTATCCGGGGCCGGGTCGCGGGGGCAACAGCCTCAGAAGGGAAGCCCAGGCTTTCTCTCACTCCGGCTTCATCCTCCAGCTCACCCGAAAGGATCTCAAGTCATTCCCCGGCCAACTGGTCTGGGGTCAGCCTCTTGGTCTCCTCCTGGTGCGACGTGCCCACAACACCTCACCAGCGAAGCGCTCAGGAAGCATCCTGACCAGATGCCCGAACTACCCCATCTGGCTCCTCTCGACCTGGAGGAGGAGCGGCTCGACACCGAGCTCCTCCCGGATGGCAGAACTTCTCACCCGATCTCAGAGTGAGAGCCCAGCCACGCTGAGGAGGAAGCTCATTTCGGCCGCTTGTACCCGCGATCTCATTCTTTCGGTCACCACCCACAGCTGGTTACCATGGTGAGGGTTGGAACGTAGATCGACTTGTAAATCAAGAGCTTTGCTTTTCGGCTCAGCTCTTTCTTTACCACAACGGACCGATGCAGCGTCCTAGTTATTGCTGACGCCACACCGATCCGCCTGTCGATTTCCTGCTCCATCCTTCCCCCACTCGTAATCAAGACCTTAATTTTGAAAAATTCTAGAAGTAAAATAAAAAACAACACCTGGTTCTAGAAGCTTTTCTAAACTATTGTTGGTAAATCTACAGCATGGGAGAACAGTGTGGCTAGAGGTACCTGTTACCCCTGGTACCCTAATCTGTGCCACCCTTTTACGACCCTCGCTTTATTTAAACACATCATAGTAACACCACTTTATATTCCGTTACTACTGTCGTATAATCAATGACAGTAATCTGATTACTCTATTACTGAAAAAGTAAAGCTACATAAGTTATACTTAAATGACTTTAATCCCAGCACTGATTACGAAGCTGTAGGTTTTTAGCAGCTAGCGGTTTCTACTAATACGTCTTTTTGACCAGTTTTGTGGTCGTTTTATTTTCGTAATAATTTGCGCCCGACCCATGAACATGGGGTTCACTTTTATTTGAGGCAATGACTCAAATTAAATGGAAGAGTTGTGGGAAAACGGTGAAAGTTAGATGATAACGTGTTACTGAAAGAATAATCGGCTGATTTGTAATATTTTGTAAAAAGTGAAAAGTTTTTAGCGTACAATAAAAAACATTCATAATATAAAAAGTGTTGCCATCTTGTTTTGAAATTTGTTTAAAAAATATAATCCGTAGCATATTGTTTTTTGCCGGTTTACGTGTCAGACATCATCTTAGCTCTATTTGTTCATCTGTAGTGAAGTCCAGCTGCACATGAAGAGGATTTGTGATGTGAGGTTTAGCTTTGGGTCATGTATTAATATTCGGGGCCGTTTATGACCAATCCGTTCAGCTTCGCTGGTTCAGCTCAGATCCTTTGAGCGACGTAAGTCCGCAAATTCACTACTTGAAACATTTGCATACATGTACATGTGTGTGGACGCTAACACACTGTGAACTACAAACTGCTTTAACCAGGCTGGAAACACACACAAATTTATTAAAATAACTAACCTAAATGTTGTCTTTCGTCTGTTTGTGGGTTTTGTGCAACAAAAATTAACTTGACAAAAACATTTAAATATTTTGGAAAAATGTTTGAAATTTTTTTTTAATTTTTTTGAAAAAAATATGTAGATCACCATTGTTTTTTATTTGCTTTGAGTTTTATCTCACTTTGAAGGAGGGTCTAAGGCAGGCAAACTACGGCCCGTGGGCCACATGCGGCCCGTTAAACGTTTCAATCCGGTCCGCCAAACTTGAAAAAATTAAATAAATAAACCTTGTTAATATTTTATTTCCCCTGGGATTCTGATGTTTTCTTCAAAATAAACCATGTGCACAGATATGGAAAGCCATCGAGGCCGATACAGGCACATAAACAAGCGTGTTAGATGCTAAAACAGGCAAAATGTTACATCAAGCGCTTAGATTTCAAACCTAGCACCACTAAATGCAGGTTTTTAAGCGCTGTTGCACTAGATTTCAGACCTGACACATAAGATTTGAAATTTAACGCTCTAGATGTAACATGTAGCGCTCTTGTTTAAAACTAGCGCAGCATTCTATCGGTCTAATCTAGCGGTTACCAAAGCATGCCACCCATCTGCTTCTGTTCCTACCCCTTTGTCAAATGTTAGAACTCAATGTGGACCACGAACTAAAAAGTTTGCCCACCCCTGGTCTCAGGGCAGGAATGTGCTGAAATTGTTTAGCTACTTTTTGTTTAATTAGCTTTCAGCCATTTATTTGTGTATAAACAATTTTTTGTGCTTCGTTTGTTTTTGTACAATGTGAAGCCCGTTGAGAAAATAGTTTTTTTGATATTTGGTTGCATAAAAATAATTGAATATGTTAAATTAATCAAGCATTTTTAGAGAAAGTATAACGAGTTGTAGCGAGGAATCGGCCGCATCAGAAATAAAATTATTCATCTTTTTGGCCTCAAAAGCAGAATTTTGGCTGCAGGTTAGAAAAGAAAAGTTAAATCATGCGGTGGAATCATAACAATGGTCTTATTTATTTGAATGTATTTATTTCGGGATCTCTTGTGACTTTTTTTGACACGTTGATGAAAGTTCAGAAAGGCCGATAGTCATTCTTATCCATACCTTTCTTTTTTGTTTTGAGTGATGGGATACTTTATTTTTTCAAACTCATGAATATTTCTCGTCATAAGGGAGCTTGGAAAGCAGAATTTGATAGTGATGAAAAAAACAGCTCATTTTACTGCCTGTCAAAGCAAGTTTAAAATGCTAATGAAGCATAATGCGAGCGCACGTTGCTTCACATTTCTTCCCTCTTTCATTTTGCGTTCATTCATTTTTTGAATGTTTTACATTTTCTGTTCTGACCGTTTCTCCTCAGGCTTCAAGTCTCATTTTCTCAGACTTTTCAGATTACTGCTCATGTCCGTGTAGTCCCTCATTCATCCAGGAGTGATCCATAGTAGAAAAAGTTTTTAAAAAGTCTTCTGGACAGTTTAATTCTTGATCGAGACGTTTCCACTTCCATCCGGAAATCATTTTCAATCTGAATGAAATGGACTGAAAACTGGATCTATTTATACAAACCTGAGTAAAAGGTAAAAAAAACTGGGTCACGAGGTGTCATCTTTAGTCCATGGCTTCAAAAGGCTGCTATAGATACCGGGCAAAACGTATCTATCTGAATCGGAGTGGAGGCATTAGATACAATTTGCCCGGTATATATAGCAGCCTTTTGAAGCCATGGACTAAAGATGACACCTAGTGACCCAGTTTCACGCCTCTCATTAGCAGGAAATTCTATTCACTAGGCTTTTAGCATTACTATAATAGGGTCGTTTACTGGTCTGTGGCTACAATAGGAGCCATTCACGGCCATCATAGGTAACACAGGCTCACTGGTCGAGCCCTTCTTACTATTTTTTTTACCTTTTACTCAGGTTAGTATAAATAGATCCAGGTTTCTGTCCATTTCATTCAGATTGAAAATGATTTCCGGATGGAAGTCGAAACATCTCGTTGAAGAATTAAACTGTCCAGAAGACTTTTTTGAAGCTTTTTCTACTGTTACTGCTCATGACTTTTATCCTGAGCATTGGCTTTCACAAAGAATAGCATACTAGTGTAAATTCTACCACAAGATCTTTTGTTTTTCCCATGATCTTCTTAAAACCCGTTGGCCAGTAGCTTTGAGTACAACTCACATCTCCATTTTTCATTTACCATGCTGAAAGGTGTCTCTAGAGATATTTCAGTCATTTACACCGAGTTCCAAATTATTATGCAGATCAAGGATAAATCTAGTCCAAATGAGGTCATTTTTGAAGATTTAGTTGCCGTCCAATTAAAAACACCATATTGTTCCTACTAGCGGGTCCTTGTCGTGGTGGACAGTAGCGACCAATAGTCTCGCTACCAGATCCTGCTGAGGGAAGACAAGATTAGCTTAGCCACATCTTCCAACTCACATTCAAAACAATTCTGGTCTAACTTCTCTTTCGGAATTTCCCTTCGGGGCGCCACTGCATGTCAGTTTCTTCCATCTAATCCTGTCTCGTACATCCTCTTTAGTCACCTCCTACAAACTTCCTCTTTGGTCTTCCTCTAGTCCTCTTTCCTGGTGGTTCCAAATCCAGCATTCTTCTGCCGATGTACTCTCACTCTCCTCTGCACATGTCCAAACCATCTCAGTCTGACCTCTCTAACTTTATCCCCAAAACCTCTAACATGTGCTGTTCTTCTGATCCTGTCCATCCTGGTCACTCCCAGAGGGTGGGAGGGAACCGAAGTACCTGGAGGAAACCCATACATACACAGAAAGGGTAGTGTTCCAAACTTCGGCCCCGCCGGGGACTTGAACCCACAACCTTCTTTCTGGGAGGCCACTGTGCTAACCACTGCACTACTGTGCCACTTGGAGTCAAAGTTAAACATTAAATAATTGATGTCAAGCAGACATTTACATTAGGTCTATGACCGACAAATGTAATACTGACCAAATTTGCATGTCCGAATACTGAGTGGGACATGTTTTGAATCTAAAATTGTTCCTTCCAAAATGCCAACTTAACACATTCATAGTTTTTTTTTTATCCAAAAAAATAAATCCATTTTTAAAGTTGTGTTTCACACCAATATTTTTATTATTTTAAAGTTTTTATCATAAAAAACATTAGAAAATATGGATATAATATCAAATTAGATTAATCTCCATTCTATAACAGATCAATCAATAAACCAATCAATCTGAAGATCAGAAGTTTTAATGATCTTAAGTTCTTTTAAAGTCTTACTGATTTTTAAAGTTACCGATTAGCTCGAAGGCATCCGGCTCTCAGTTAGAACGTCCTTTCACAATGGGACTCTTTTCTTTTGTGAAGCCAAACTCACCCTTTTCGATTCTTTTTTGGATTTTATGTTAGAATATTACCAGCTGTGAGAGGCGGAGTAGTAAAAAATGAGATGGAACAGCTGTGAGGCCTGAAGCATGCTGCCGGAGCCAATGGAACATGAGCCCTGAAATTGGTAGGAAGAAAAAAAAAAAAATGTGTGTCTCAGTGATGCTATAAATGGAGAGGTTTATGGTTCCTCTTGTTCAGGTTTGGAGTGTGATTCACATCTGTTGAATAATAGCACCTAATAAATTGTTTGAGTATTTTTTTTTTAATTTATTTCAATCTATCAAATGAAAACCAGTTAAATTGGTGAATTAATACCATCGTGGTAAAAAGAGAGCTGAGCCGAAAAGCAAAGCTCTCGATTTACAAGTCGATCTACGTTCCTACCTTCACCATGGTAACCAGCTGTGGGTGGTGACCGAAAGAATGAGATCGCAGATACAAGAGGCTGAAATGAGCTTCCTCTGCAGGGTGGGTGGGCTCTCACTCAGAGATCGGGTGAGGAGCGTTGCCATCCGGGAGGAGCTCGGTGTCGAGCCGTTCCTCTTCCAGGTCGAGAGGAGCCAGATGGGGTGGTTCGGGCATCTGGCCAGGGTGCCCCCCTACACGCCTTGCTAGTGAGGTGTTTCGGGCACGTCCCACTGGGAGGAGACAATGGAGCAGACCCCGGACCCGCTGGAGAGACTATGTCTCACAGCTGGCCGGGGAACGACTTGGTATTCTTTCGGGTGAGTTGGAGGATGCAGCCGGGGTGAGAGAAGCCGGCGCTGCCCGTTTGAGGCTGTTGCCCCTGCGACCCGACCCCAGAACAACCGGAAGATGTCGGAACGAACGGACGAAAATACCAAATTTAAAGAGTTACAGTTTAAACATAAAATTATGTTTAAGTCAAATGATTTATTATTCTTTTGATCTATTCTGTATAAATTTTATCAAACCGAGAATATTTTTTTAAAAAAGTATAAATTCTCTCCAAACGTCATCAAATTGAATTTAAAGACATTTGTTTAAAGTCAGAAATAAAAACTCCTGTGAGATTAGTTGGACTTTAACAATCATTTTTTATGCTTTTCATGTCAGATAAACATCATTCTGCAGCGATTTCTTTTTATTTGGTGTCTGAAAAAAAGCTTTTAGTGCTTCGAGGTACATCTAGTCATTTATGTGAAAACAACAATAAAAATGCTCATTTGAAATCAGACTGCAGCAGTCAGAAACCACAGCGGAGCTGGTGCTGCTGCACAGAAAACCATGACAAATGACTAATGCAAAACATAATTATGTGGAATTAAGTATAAAGTCGAAACCGAATGGAGAGAAAATCTCCATGAATACAAACAGACCTGAGCGTCTTCGTTTCAATGCTTAAAAGATTGATCAGGTCTGTTTGACAGGTCGGCACAAAGTTCAGATTTTTTTATTATTTTGAATTAAATGCAAAATGAAGTACTCATTAATTGTTCTGAACTGCATGTCGGAATTTTCTTCAGAGAAATTTTTGACAGAAGCCGGCTGATCAGGGACTGTTGGTGAAATCGTGTTTGTTACTGATGCTCTGGCATTTGTGACCACCAGACTTGGTCATTGCGTTTTCAAAGCCTTCAATTTGAGTTTGTACGTTAATGTAATTCCATAAAAGCAGACCAGGTAGATTTTTACAGATAGGAGATTTTAGGAGCTCAAATTGTGATCTGTAGTGAGAGGAGGGAAGAGGTGGAGGAAAAGCTGGAGAGGTGGAGGTTTGCACTAGAAAGAAGAGGAATGAAGATTAGTCAGAGTAAGACAGAGTACATGTGTGTGAATGAGAGGGATCCAAATGGAAAAGTGAGGTTACAGGTAGAAGAGATAAAGAAGGTGGAAGATTTTAAGTACTTAGGATCAACAGTCCAGAGCAATGGAGAGTGTGGAAAAGAGGTGAAGAAGCGTGTGCAGGCAGGCTGGAACGGGTGGAGAAAAGTATCAGGTGTGATGTGTGATAGAAGAGTTTCAGCTAAAATGAAAGAGAACGTGTACAAAACCGGGGTGAGACCCGCCATGCTGTTTGATCTAGAGACAGTAGCAGAGATGAAGATGCTGAGGATCTCTCTGAGAGTGACCAGGATGGACAGGATCAGAGGAACAGCACATGTTAGAGGTTTTGGGAGATAAAGTCAGAGAGGCCAGACTGAGATGGTTTGGACATGTACAGAGAAGAGAGAGTACATCAGAAGAAGGATGCTGGGTTTGGAACCACCAGGAAAGAGGACTAGAGGAAGACCAAAAAGGAGGTTCATGGACGCAGTGAAGGAAGACATGAAGACAGTTGGCGTGACCAAAGAGGATTCAGCAGATAGGGTTAGAGGGAGGAAACTGACTGATATCAAGGCTGTTCTACTATATATTAGTTCTTCCAAATTGGAGATTATGTTTCTTGACCGGAAAAGAGTGGCGGGGCAAGGTTTTGCTCCCAATAGAGGATTTCAAGGGCGGAATGGAGCGTGAGATGGGTGGGTGGATCCGTGTGGCGTCTGCGGTGATTAGAATATCACATTGCTTCTGGAGTAGTATCAAGTAGCCAGTATAGTATTAAAAAAACAAACAAAAAAATTTCTGCACAAATTAGGGGAGGAGGCGTTGGCTCAGTGGTAGAATGTCTGCCCTAGGACTGGGAGAAGCCAGTACAATTCCTACTGTGCCCATGGGGAAGACACCTAACCCGTAGTTACTGCCACCAATAGTGCCATCATGGCTGCCTGCTGCAGTGCAATGCAGTACAGAAATTTCTCCATTTGAGGGATGAATGCAATACATTAAAAAAAAAAACAGTATTATGACTATTTCTTTGCATTTTTTAAACAATTAAATACATTTTCATTCATACAGATCACCATTAAACTTGGGAAAAACAGTGAAAAAAATAACGAACCAAACAGCTAAGACATCCAGATCCTTAGTGTTTTTCTCAAGGAGTTAAAATTTCTTAGAACCCAGTTAGAGGGTTCTTACGAACCCAGTGGGAACAGGTACTCTCAAATGTCACTGTTCATGTAGTCCTAGCTCATTTAATCTAAAATAACATTGTAATAACATTGTCAGGAGTACGGTGGCCTCACAGCAACAAGGTCGTGGGTTTGAGTCCCAAGTGAGACAAGGCTTGTAAACTCTGGTCCTTCTGTATGGAGTTTGCATGTTCTCCCCGTGTATGTATAGGTTTTCTCCGAGTACTACGGTTTCCTCCCACCCTCCAAAAACGTGTGTTAGGTTGACTGGCTGCTATGAAATTGCCTCTAAGAATGAGTGTGTGTGGATGGTTATGTGTGTGGCCCTGCAGCAGACTGGTGACTCGTTTGGGGTGTGCCTTGCCTCTCACTTGAAATCAGTAAGGAATAGGGTTTGGCAACCCCCGCTAGCCTGTTAGGAACAAATGGTTCAGAAGACAAAACGAAACATTATCGGGGTCAGATTTCATTGATAAACACAACTCAGTGTCATTCGTGCAATGGTGACAATTATTTGAGTTTTCTGAATCTGTTTCCTGCGGTGACATGTAAAGTATAAACAGAATGAGTCCAAGAACTGAGCCTTGTGGCACTCCGTAGTGCAACTTCCATTTGAAATGCATTTCTTTCACATGGCCAGAAAAGATAAAACACTCTGAGAAAAATATAGAAAGCATCCATTCATCAACTAATGGAACAGAATGGTCGTTAACGGCAGTGGCCGATCATGTTGATCAGTCTAAGTTGTGTTGTTGTACCCTTAAAAAAAGTCTGTGTAGTCCCTCATTCATCCAGGAGTGATCCATAGTAGAAAAAGTTTCAAAAAAGTCTTCTGGACAGTTTAATTCTTGAACGAGACGTTTCGACTTCCATCCGGAAATTATTTTCAATCTGAATGAAATGGACTGAAAACTGGATCTATTTATACTAACCTGAGTAAAAGGTAAAAAAATAGTAAGGATGGGCTCGACCAATGAGCCTGTGTTACCTATGATGGCCGTGAATGGCTCCTATTGTAGCCACAGACCAGTAAACAACCCTATTATAAAAATGCTAAAAGCCTAGTTAATAGAAATTCCTGCTAACGAGAGGCGTGAAGCTGGGTCACGAGGTGTCATCTTTAGTCCATGGCTTCGATGCCTACAAAAAACAGAGCAATGTAGTTTATTCGATCCGGTGCAGTGAAGGGAGCTGCAAAGAACACTACATTAGGGAAACTAAGCAGTCACTCCACAAAAGACTTTACCAACACAGAAGAGGCACCTCAAGTGGTCCACAGTCTGCTGTACATCTGCATCTTAAATCCACCAAACACACTTTTGAGGACAGTGAGGTGAAGATTCCAAGTAGAGAGAAAGGATGGTTTGAAAGAGGTGTGAAGGAAGAAAACTTTGTGATGTAAGAGAGTCCCTCACTGAATCGGAGTGGAGGCGTTAGATACATTCTGCCCGGTATTTACAGCAGCCTTTTGAAGCCATGAACTGAAGATGACACCTTGTGACCCAGTTTCACGCCTCTCGTTAACAGGAATTTCTATTCACTAGGCTTTAGCATTTTTATAATTGGGTCGTTTACTGGTCTGTGGCCACAATAGGAGCCATTCACGGCATCATAGGCAACACAGGCTCATTGGTCGAGCCCTTCTTACTATTTTTTACCTTTTACTCAGGTTAGTATAAATAGATCCAGTTTTCAGTCCATTTCATTCAGATTGAAAATGATTTCCGGGTGGAAGTCAAAACGTCTCGTTCAAGAATTAAACTGTCCAGAAGACTTTTTTGAAACTTTTTCTACTTAAAAAAAGGTCCAGAGTCCTACCATGCTCTCTGAGCTGCCATCTCATCCCCCATAGAAGCAATGCCAACTAACCTAACGCTTACCTGAAGTCTTTGTGTGGCTGAAAGGGAGGCCGAGAAGGATCACTGGCAAACCATGTTTGTCCTGTAGGCTTAGAGGAGTGAGTTGAGATCAGAGGGTCTTGAAGTGCAAAGAAAGGATTATAATGTCCCCTGGAGAAGTGTGGAAAGACTGTGTTTGTAAGCCTCCCACTACAGAGGCTGAAAGGAGACTGTCTTTACCCCTCCTGCTGGGAGGAGGTGTGAAGAGGAATAGAGGAATGATTGGAAAGAAAAAATTAAAGACCTCTCAGTCAGTCAGTCACCTTCTTAATTATCTATCCCTTGTAGGGGGTGCTGGAGCCCATCCTGGCTGATTCGAGGCAGAGGTAGGGTACACCAGAGGTGAGATCGGGCCTAAAAATTTCAGCCCAACCCGACCCGAGCCCGCTGATATTAAAACCCGACCCAGCTCGAGCCCGACCAATTAACGTGATTTGCGGGCCCGAGCCCGAAACAAGCCCGAATTGTCATATTTTATTTGTGAGGACTCGGGACGGGGAGGGTATTTTATAAATAGGAACATTTTCAAAAACACGTTTTTTATAAAAAAAAAAAAAAAAATCCCACTATCGGACCCCTAACGCACTTGTCTGTGATGGCCTGCTTAGCGCGAAGAGGAGGGACGGTCTTTGAAACAAATGATAAAATAGATCTTTAACGATCATCACTTTTACCAGTCCAGCTGTTTAAATGCTTACTCAGGGTCGAGGTGCCAGTCTTTTTGGTGTCGTATGAAAGCAAAGCGTCACATTGACTACATCCAGCGAAGCCAACGCAAGTTTCCGTAGCATTTTGAACAATAAATTTGAAGCTTTTCCACACCTCACTCTTACAGGTGCGTGTTTGTCTTTTCAGTTTTCCTGCCTTTAGTTTATCCTTAACTTCTTACTCCTTCATATCGGGGATACCGGTTCAAAAGAAATAAAATAAAGACGTGCGCAGGAGAGGATTACCAAATTAAGAGGAGGCGTTCACGTGCGCAGAGCATGAGCTGGCTCTGCGGATCCTGTTTAGTAGTTAAACATTACTTCTCTGTTTTATCCAAATTAAATAATTTTATAATAAGTATTCCTTAGTTTAGTACCCACACCTCGATTTAGTTTACATTTTATATACATATATTTATAAAAAAAAAAAAAAAAAGTCAGCGAGAGAGAAGCCCGAACCCGACCCGACCTGAAGTAATGATTGACATTTTTAGGCCCGACTCGAAAGTCGGGTCAGGCTCGGGTTTAAGATCTTACCTCTGGGGTACACTCCAAACAGGTTGCCAATTTGTCGCAGGGCCACACATACAACCACACACACACACACTCATTACCTCTTAGTCTCTTTATGTTGATTTTATTAGAAACTGTCATTGGGTTAACGTTACGTGGGTTCAAGAAATCCATGAGGACCTGAAAATCTCAGTCCCTTCGGTCCCCAACTTCAATGGACACAAAACTTCAATTTTAGCGAAAAAAACCCCCCCCAAAAACAACAAAAAACTATTTGGATTTAACTTCATTCCCAAAAGAGCAGAGGTGAAACTGAAAGAACCAAGAAAAGCATAAAAAAATCGTCATTTTTTAAAAAAAGTTTCTAAGCAGCAGGACTTTGCAAAGTATAAGAAATGTTTATCAGCGCACTGAACAAACTGGAAAAACCTACCGTCGATTCCTAGTGATTTAAATAGACATACGAAATTATTTTAGTCTTGACTGTTGATCTTGGATTTATTTTTAAAAGTGCTTCTTTGAACCCCAACATGAACCTTTAAAAGTATGTTTTATTTCCAGCTCTTCAACACTGTCTTGAAATTAGACTCCTTTCATTTCATGTGGGTTTTGGAAGCTCACTTTACTCCCTCAGCATCATGATGGCAGAATGCTGATGAGGAGTTTATGGGGCAATTCCACAAGTCAGCCAGAACAGCATTGTTTCTATAAAGAGTGCTGGCAGCTGGTACGCGCGGCAATAAGCCCGACACTGCAAAATCACACACTGGGATGGAAAAGTACCTTTTCACATGAAAACTAAAACCTTCCTACCTTTAGAAGGGAAACTTAATACATGTCTTAACAGTGAGAAACCAAAGATACACTTTATGGACTTTATGTTAAAATGAAATAAAATGGAATTTTGAACCACTTTTACAATCTTATTTGCTTTAATATTCTGTTATAAAAAGGTATGTTTATGATATCTAAAGTTATTCTCACATTCCTATCAGAAGGTCATTTTATTGTCTCTACAACAGGCATGGGCAAACTACGGCCTGCAGACCACATGCGGCCCGTTAAATGTTTTAATCAGGCCCGCCGAACATAAAAAATTCAAATAAATAAACCTTGTTAGTGTTTTATTTCCCCTGCAATTCTGATGTTTCTTCACTAGATGGCGCACCCTAGATATGTTGGTTTTGTTGAGAAAACAACAACACTGCTCCCATTAAAATGTGTGTGTCTTCGTGATGCGTATGCTGTCAAAGTAAACAGTGTGCACAGATATGGAAAGCCATCGGGCCCAATACATGCACGTAAACAAGCGTGTTAGATGTTAAAAAAACCCAAAATGTTACATCATTGTTAATGTTACAAGCGTTACATCAAGATTTCAAACCTAGCGCTGCTAAATATGAGTTTTTAATCGCTATCGCACTAGATTTCAGACCTAGCGCGCTAGATTTGAAATTTAACGCTCTTGATGTAAGATTTAGCACGCTTTTATAAAAACTAGCGCGTCGTTCTATTGGTCTAATCTAGCGGTTAGCAAAGCATGCCATCCATCTGCCCCTGTTTGCCCGTTTGTCAAATGTTAGAACTTAATGTGGGCCGCGAACCCATAAGTTTGCCCACCCCTGGTCTACAATATATCATTTAATGTTTTATCTTTATTTTTTATCAGTAATGTATTTGTGTAAACATGTGTAAAAGTATAAGTATATTTATTTAAATATATGTATGTTTTTTTAATTAATTTGTTTATTCGATTAATCAAGTAATCGGATGAGGCTTACTTTATAATACGTCTTTTCTTTTTCACCGTTGTTTGATTCCTAGATATTTTATTTGTGGATAAACACTCATAATCACATTTTTCTGACATTTGAATGAATAATTTTTTTATTTGGTTCAGTTTAAAAAAGCAATTTTTGAACAAAAAAAAATATATCAGTCATTTAAAGGGCAAACACTAATTCGTCCCGGGCGTCGCTAGATTTAGGAGGCCTCTGTCCTTGATCTACCATCAGGATGAAGAACATCCATTGATTTCATTAGATATAAAACTCTACAATAGAATAAGCTAGTGTTTTTTCAACAGCGTTAGAGACGTTGGATGCTTGTCCTGGGGTAGAGATCTCTCCTACATGTGGATCCCCATGAGGTTTCTTCTTTTTTTTCCTACTGAGGGCAGGAATGAGATGAAATTGTTTAGCTAGTTTTTGTTTAGTTAGCTTTTAACTGTGTATTTGTCTTTATACTTCAGTCAGTCATCTTCTTATCCGTCTGTCCCTTTCGGGGTTGCGGGGAGGTGCCAGAGCCCATCACGGCTGATTTAAGGCGAAGGGCAGGGTACACCCCGAACAGGTCGCCAGTCTGTCGCGGGGCCACACACATACAACCACCCACACACACACTCATTCCTTGGGGCAATTTGGCACTGGCCAATCAACCTAGCATGCATGTCTTTGGAGGGTGGGAGGAAACCGGAGTACCCGGAGGAAACCCACGCAAACACGGGGAGAACATGCAAACTCCACACAGTGTTCCAAGCCTCGTCCCCACCCGGGACTCAAACCCATGACCTTCTTGCTGTGAGGCCACTGTGCTACCCACTGTGCCACCATGCTGCCCATCTTTATACTTTTTCTTTTTTTTATTCTTTGTTTTTGCACTTTTTTTTCAATCTACAATGTGAAGCACGTTGAGATTATTTATTCATGAATTTGGGCTATGCAAATAAAATTGAATTGAATTTGTCTCACGGATTCTTTGCAACATTCTGTTCAAATTTTTTAGCATGCTATGCTTTTTAATCCAGAATTTTGTTTCATTTTAACAGCTTGTGGTTTTGTTGCTTGTCTGAACTTCTCCTGCTAACTACAACACAGTTATGCTAACTACAACACATGTAGTTAGCATAACAAGTGTTGCTATGTGTTGTAGTAACTAACTAGTAGCTAACTAGCATAATTTGCTAACCACAACACATGTGTTGTAAACTACAACACGTGTTGTAGTTAGCAACTTATGTTGTAGTTAGCAACACATGTGCTAACTACAACACATGTTAATGATCATTAAGAAGATCATTAGCAAGACATACTTACTACAACGGTTCTAGGACATTTCAGCCACGGATATTTGAGCCAAAAAACTGCAACCTAGGATATTTGAGCCATGTGCGCCACCGAATTTAGGACATTTCAGCCACGGGCATTTGGGCCAAAAACCTATTTTATGTAGAAAATTGTGATGTTTAATGTAAATTTTTTTTATCGTAAATAAACAGTTGCACTACAGAAAATAATTGCTTTTAGTCATTTTTATCCCATGGCTCAAATGAAAAATTCTGATATTTTTAAAAAATTTTGATATTTTATGTAATTTATGTAAAAATGTTTATCGTAAATAAACACTAAAATTTTTTTATCGTAAATAAACAGTTGCACTACAGAAAATAATTGCTTTTAGTCTTAAAAATTTTTATCATGCAAAAATGTTATCGTGCTTTTAGTCATTTAAATTTTTTTTATCATAAATAAACAGTTGCGCCCAGGTTGCAGTTCTTCAAATGTCCGTGGCTGAAATTTCCGAGTCACCGTGGCTCAAATATCCTAGGTTGCAGTTTTTTTTGGCTCAAATGTCCGTGGCTGAAATATCCGTGGCTGAAAAGACCGTTCACCTACTACAACACATAGCATCACTTATGCTAACTACAACACATAGTTAGCAGCTAATGCTAACTACAACACATATGTCCGCTTTGGTACAGCAAAGAAAACATTGAATGAAATTAAAATGAAGCTATGAGACACAAGAACTATCTGAAAAAGAATTCAAATAAATTTTCCCGATTTACTTAAGGAATTGTTTAAAAAACATTGTTTTGTAAAATAAAATGTAACTTGTCTGTCCAATCTTATTTTCTCATTTGAAGTCCATTCTTATGTTTGTCTTTCACCTCTATGTTCAGGTGGAATTTTTGAGACCAGAGAAAGTGAATTGGTGAGTATGGATGAACTGGCCTTCAAGTTTGCTGTGAATAACATAAATCGCAACAAGACCCTGATGCCCAACATGACACTCACGTATGACATCCAGAGGATCAATGTCTTTGATGGCTTTGAAGCTTCCAGAAGAGGTAAGAAATGATAATGAAGCAATACTTTAAGATTTTTTAAAAAATATTAAGATATATCAAGATTTGTTTATTTAAAGTTATTATAATTTTAGATGAGACCAAGTAAGTTTTAAATTGATAAACTCTGTTTAAATGGGATTTTGTTGGAATGAGATACATTGTAAATTATGCACCCAAAGCAGCTCAATATACAGTATATACTGTATAGCTGTCTACCAGGGAGACCGACTATGCTGTTTAGCCAAGAAACAGTAGCACTGAAGAAAAGACAGGAAGCAGAGATGGAGGTAGCAGAGATGAAGATGCTGAGGATCTCTCTGGGAGTGACCAGGATGGACAGGATTAGAAATGAGTACATCAGGGGAACAGCTCATGTTAGAGGTTTTGGGGATAAAGTTCGAGAGGCAAGACTGAGATGGTTTGGGCACGTACAGAGGAGAGAGAGTACATAGGAAGAAGGATGCTGGATATGGAACCACCAGGAAAGAGGACTAGAGGAAGGCCAAAGAGGAGGATCATGGATACATTGAAGGAAGACATGAAGATAGTTGGTGTGACCAAAGAAGATGCAGCAGATAGGGTTAGATGGAAGAAACTGACTTGCTGTGGCGACCCGTAAAGGGAAAAGCCGGAAGAAGAAGATAGCTGTCTCCCAAACAAGGGTGGCACAGTGGCGCAATGGGTAGTACAGTGGCCTCACAGCAAGAGGGTTTTGGGTTCAGGTCCCGGGTGGTGACAAGGCTTTGAATACTGGCCTATATGTGTGGTTTTTGCAATTTCTCCATGTGTATGCGTGGGTTTTCTCCAGGTACTCTGGTTTCCTCCCACCCTCCAAAGACATGCATGTTAGGTTGATTGGCCACTACATGATTACCCCTAGGAATGAGTGAGTGTGTGTATGTGTGTGCGGCCCTGCGATAGACTAGCGACCTGTTTCGGGGTATACCCTTCCCCTAGCCTTGAATCAGCCGGGATGTGCTCCGGCAGCCCCCGCAAACCCATAGGGGTAGACGATTAGGAAGGTGTGACGGGCCTAACCATGATGCTCCTTCAAATTTCCAGTACTGGTGGTATTGTCGGGTTTTGTGAGGTTGCAGACACACATGCAGGACGGTTTGCAATGTTAAACAGGGAAAAGATTTATTCTCAAAACAACTTAGAACAAGATAACACATTACAACTACTTGAAACGGAAGAAAGCCTGTAGGTGTGCGTTTGGCACAATGATGACACAAAACAACCTGACGATGAGTGAAAGATAAGACACACATTAAATACAAACGGGAGGGAGAGACAAAGAAACATGCGTGAGACACATTAGGAAGGGAGCTGGCAATCACCAGAATGAAGGAAGAACATGATGAGGGGAAGTCAAGACACATGGAAAAAGAGAGAGGTCAGTATTTCAAAATAAAACAGGAAGCAAACAACAAAAACCCCGGAAAAGACCTGAAACCAATGTTCCCTCTAAACTGCGTGCATACGAAATTGTGCACTGCTCGCAGATTAATAGCGCACTAGAAAAACGGAAACGGCGCACAAAACACCCCCTCAATTTAAACTAAAGATGGGAAAATAAGACAGAGCTCCGGAGCATGTCTTTCTTCTTTCTTTCTGAAATAAATTGCTTCAAAGCGCTGCTTCAGAGTTTGACTCATCACTACTGATGACATCACAAAAGAGTAAACGTTTTTGCTCCGCCCCCTTCTGCTCAGGAATCTTGTGTGTTTGCTCAGACACATAAAAAATTAGAGGGAACATTGCCTGGAACCCTGACACGTACGTATCATAACTCATTTCAACAAAAACAGATCAATTATGTCATAAAACACTTCTTTTTTTTTTACCGTCCTTATCTACATGACTGGGGACCGAACCTTGTCTTCCTCTCTGAATACATTAGTGAGGTGCTTCTGAGATGGATCAGAGAGGCTCCATAAGGAACTGTTTTAGGACCTGTGTTTTTTTGATGCCCCAGATGTTAATGTCAAGGTGAAACTCAGAGTATTGCCTCTTGCAGACAGTGGTGGATGAAGTACTTTTTGTACTTAAGTAAAAGTACAGATAATTAGGCAAAAAATTTACTTACAGTGCTGTGCAAAAGATTTTGCCCCCTTAGTGATTTTTTACCTTTTTGCATGTTTGTCCCACTTAACCTTCTTAAATCATCAAACAAATTTAAACATTACACAATGATAACCCAGGTATTTAAAAAATGCAGTTGTCCTGTTGTGATTTTATTTGTTGAGAGAAAAATCCTCTCCAAACCTACATGATCCTCTGTGAAAAAGTATTTGCCCCCTTGTTAAAAAGTGAGGTAATTGTGATTAATCCTACTCCTTGGGAAAGCTGAGTTCAAATTCATGGCCACACCCAGGCCTGATTGCTGCCAGACATTCCCAATCAGGAGACCACTAGTATAAAACCTGTCTAACAACGTGAGGTAGGCCATATTGAACACACATCATCATGCCACGCTCCAGTGAGCTTCAAGAGCAAACAAGAAAGAAAATTATAGAGATGTCTCAGTCTGGAAAAGGATACAAAGCCATTGGTAAGTCTTAGAGGACTCCAGTGGATCACTGTCAGAGCCATCATCCACAAATGGAAAAGACATAGCACAGTGGTGACCCATCTCAGCGATGTGAAAGACTCATCACCTCTTATCGCAAACGCTTGACTGCAGTTATTGCTGCAAAAGGCGGTTCAACCAGCTATTAGGTTTAGGGGGGCAATTACTTATTCACATGGCCATATGTAGGTTCAGATATTGTTTTTCCCCTTAATAAATTACATTGGCACTGAAAACTGCATTTTGTGTTTACTTGTGTTTTATCTTTGTATAATATTCAGGTTTGTCTGATCTGAATTGGATGAGTGTGACAAACATTCAAGAAATGTCAGAAAATGGTCAGGGGGCAAAAACTTTTGCACAGCACTGTAAGTAAAAGTAAAAGTACCAATAAAAAAAAATTTACGCTATCCTCTTGAAGGGCCAGTGAATGGGTCGCCAAAATGGAGGAAAATGACATTTATTTTTTAAAATGTTTTGGGGGGGAGGAGAGGCCCCCAGTCACTATATATTGGCTTTGTCAAAGCCCCGCCCCCCTTTGGAAAATTCTAGATCCACCCCTGCTCTGTGTAATGATGGCTCAACTTTTTATTTAGAAGTAAACACAACAAACAACGATCTTCTGACTCTTTTTAATTTGTACTATATTTGATGTTAGGTTTTTTGGCGCTGAATGAATGCGGAAAATGTTTCTCGATTCATTACTTCTTCTCCCGATCAACTGCTTCTTTTGATTTTGGCGATGCGGCTTTAAGATGTGCTAAAAAAAATGTGTATTTTTCAAATTCCTGAACGAAAATGTAACAAAAAATGTAAAACACACTTTTAAAAAGTAGCGAAGTAAAAGTACAGATATTTGCTCTAAAAATGTAGTGAAGTAAAAGTAAAAGTACCGGTCTTAAATTTTACTTAAGTAAAGTACAGATACACATTTTTTTTACTTAAGTACAGTAACAAAGTACATTTACTTTGTCACGTTCCACCACTGCTTGCAGATTACATGTGTAATGGAGACGGTGGTGGGGGGTGGAGACGGTGGCCGCGTGGTTAGCGCGTTCGCCCGCGGACCGGAAGGTCGCGGGTTCGCGTCCCACGAAGAGCACGTCTAGGGTCCTTGGAGAAGACACCTAGCCCCCACTTCTCCCACCATTGGCGCCGTTGAAGGGCAGCCTGCTGCGGTGTAAGGAGTGCAGCAAACAAATTTCCCCGGTGAGGGATGAATAGAGTAGTAAAAAAAAAAAATAAAAAAATAAAATAATGGCTGAGGTGTGTGGTGGACAGGATGTGTGGACTGGACACTTCTTGGACTTGCATAGAAAGAAATGTTTTTTTCTGAAAGCAACGACATAAAAAAGCCAAGTGATTTAATAAAGATCCAAAAATAGCTCCTTAATCAGTCTAAATTAGAGAGAGGATCAGCTGCCTAAAACTACAAATATCTGGAGGTGGTTCTGGAGTGGACACAGGACACGAGAATAACCAAAACCTCCACTTCTTCAGTCCGCTCAAGTTTTTTGAAGTGGTCTTTTTGTACAGCCCACTGTCTGCTGGGGACTAAGAAAACCGTCCTGCTGGGTGAGGAGCCGCTCTCCAGTAGGAGTAACAGATGAGGAATGAAGTACAGGGCTTTTTGGATAACACCTTGATCTCACCAAGAAGCACCTGCAATGAGAGCCTGACTTCACCCGCTGGAGACACGAGAAGTTCAAGAGATCTTTAATCCCTGAAACTTTAAAAATACAACAGTTATTTCCAACTTAGTCCTTTTAATCTGCAAAAGGAAATAATTTATTTTATTATCTTTAACACTAGTCCCGCGGCAGTGGTCAATTGTGACCACGTCACTTTAATATGCTAATTATAATAAATAAAACACAACCTAGGAGGCTGACCTTTTATGACTTTTAATATAAACATGTTTTTATTTTATCATTTAGTTTTTGTGTTCTAAAAATTTCAAAATTTATAAGCATTTTATCTCCTTGAAGCAGGGCGCAGCAGCTGAGAGGAAGCGCACATTGGAAGTTGTTGCTATGTTTCTATGGCAACAAACACAGTGCTACACACATACGTAGACATGTGTGTGTTTATATTTGTGGAGAGAGACAAGGAGGACTCTGACGCCATCACAGAAACATTTTAGAAAGGTTGAGTGAGATAATATTGAAGAGACACCATGAAGAGAGTCTGAATAAAGTCAGACATGTTTTCTAGAGAAGTCTTGAAAGTTCAGGTTAACATATTGAAATATAGCCTATAGCCAGTTTATAACGAGGACATTTTTGAAAGAAGCAGGGCAAAATGCGGAAAAAAAAGTAGGCTATTGACGAATCAGATCATCTTACTTTGGTATTTACTTTTTTATTCTAGATTTTAAAAATATATCAAAATTTATCATTATTATTACTTTAAAAATTGAGTGGTGTAAAAGTTTATTTATGCAATATAGCAAAACTTGAATAATTACATAAGCGGTCATATTGACGCTCATGGCGCTTGCAGGTAGATTTAGAACGCAACAATCCTCGTGTTAAATCTTTATAAATTTGCTGTTTTATTGGTAAAATGAATAATTTGACATATTTGCTGTAAATTTGTGTATTAACATTATTTTCTCTCTGTGATGATGAAACAATGTATTATCTGCGTCTCTTTCCACCAGTGTGTGACCAATTGGCTCTTGGAGTGGTCGCAGTGTTCGGCCCCTCTCACAGTTCATCAGTTAGTGCCGTTCAGTCCATCTGCAATGCTCTGGAAGTTCCTCATATCCAGACACGCTGGAAGCATCCGTCAGTGGACAACAAAGACACTTTTTTCATTAACCTGTATCCTGAGTACACCGCGATTGCTCGAGCCATCCTGGATGTGGTCACCTTCTTCAAATGGAGGAAACTCACTGTGATCTATGAGGACAGTACAGGTATGGTCCAAGGATTGGATGGACTAGGGCTGCAACTAACGATTATTTTGGTAATCGATTAATTGGTCGATTATTGGGTCGATTATTCGATTAATCGGATAAAATGACAATTTAATAAATATTACTTTTTTGGCATATAGAATGTAATTGTGTAAAACACAACTCATAACCACATAAACAACACGTTGGGTTTATTACAGTAAGAGCAAATGTTACTCTTTCTGTCAAATAAAGAGGCAGAATATTATCATTTCTAGAAAATAATAAATCTACTTACTGTATACAGTAAAAGTAAATCATAAGCACCCATAAAATGTGCTTTAGTAGTACTGGCTAATAAAACATCAAATGTAAACTGTTGGATCACATTTGAAAACAAGAAACCTTTAACACTTCTGGATTCGCAAATTTAACCTTGTTCAGAAGTATCGTACAAAAAAAGGCCCCAGATTAACACGAGAAAAAATATACAAAAACATTAAAGTTGTGAAGTCTTAGTGCAAAAAAAAAAACCCACCATCTCTACTGTAAAAATAGTAACTTTAATAAATAAAATGACCATCTTTACCACTTATAATATTACAAACACAGATCTACTAATTGGTAAAGGGGTGCCCAACTAACAGCACTCATTTTTTTGTGGGAAAAAATGTGCTTTGAGGTGTGGAGGAGGGGGTCTTGTATCCTGGACTGAATTTAGCGATCTTTTTTTTTAAACTTCTCGTCTTTCTACTGACAGCGGCCTCATATCAGACACAATCATTTCCAAAATAAGAGTCCCTGAGAGAAGCGCTCTGCTGCGGAGTGCAACCGTTTTCCACAGAAAATAGTTCATGTTGGGTTGTTTTTTTTTTTTTGCAGACAATAAAAAGTGTATTTAGCGACCTGTTAAATTGTTTTTATTGGAAATAACATCATGCATCGCTCCGGTTTGCCATCTCCCGCTTTAAGTCCGACATGTTTTTTTTTTTCAGATGTTTGTGCAGCGTCGTTATGCTTCCGTGCCAAAACGTATCCGTTTCGCAAACTTTGCATACTAACGCGAGTCTTTTTCAAATTTAGCGGAAAATAATCCAAACTTCGGATAATTTTGTATGTTTTTCTTTCCGCCATCTTGTTGAATCTGCCTGATCATGTGAGGCGGGGTGAAATGAAGGCCAATGATTGGCTGCTATCTTCTTCTCCTCCTATTTTGGTAGCTCTCATCGTCAATTTACTCTCTACTGCCCCACATGGAGACCAATTTAAGTGCAGCTGACAGTAAAAACTTTTAGACGATTAATCGAAGACCAAATTAGTCGACAACTATTTTGATAATCGATTATAATCGATTAAATCGATTAACTGTTTCAGCCCTAGGATGGACGAAGGTGCCATGGAAACTTTTAGAGGTTACAAATGTTTAAATTTATTTTAAACTAAGGTCAGTTTTTCAGGAATTTAACCATAGTATGAAATTGAACCACTTTAATCAGAGAGGTTAAAGATGGCTGCCTTGTGTTTCTAAACCTCTAAATTCATTGATATTATTACAAAGTTAGATTCTGCTCCGACTCCTTTTTTCGCTGGCCAGTGAACCCAATCTGTGACAGGGCGCCAGTTCCTCTTATCAGACAGCAGCCCTCCGACTTCAAAGTAAAGGGAGACAAATCAGAACACAGATGGCCTCAAATACGTTTTTTTTTCTTCAAACACTTTCCTACAACGTAAGAATACAAAATTTAAAATGTCGTTGTGGATTGATTTTTTTTTTTTTAACCTGCCATTTTAACATAGAAATACTTTGTGCTGAAATGTCACGTCGGAAAACTCCTACAAATGTAGAAACTTTGTTTACAGAAAGTCGGTTTATGAGTGTCACTGACCCTACAAAGATGAGACTCTTTAACACTAAGACCGCCACAGCAGTCAATTTGACCGCACGTCACATTAATATGCTAATTAGAATAAATAAAACACAACCTAATATTTTTAATATAAACATGTTTTTATTTTATCATTTAGTTTTTGTGTTCTAAAAATGAACATTTCAAAATTTATAAGCATTCTATACCTCTAACCTGCTGCGCCCCGCAGCAGCTGAGAGGAAGTGCGCATTGGAAGTTGTTGCTATGTTGCTACGGCAACAAACCCATTGCTATGGCCACACATAAGTGTGTGAAGAGAGTAAGAAAATTGTTTTCTTTTTGGAATTTTGCCAATAACCAATTTATAACGAGGACATTTTTGAAGAAGCAGTGAAAAATGCGGAAAAAAAAGTAGGCTATTGACGAATCAGATCATTTTACGTTGATGTTTGCTTTTTTAGTCTAGGTTTTAAAAATATTTACCATTTTATCATTATTATTACTTTAAAAATTGAGTGGTTTAAAAGTTTATTTATGCAATAAAGCAGCACAAAACATAAATAATTATACAAGCAGTCACATTGACGGTCATGGCGCTTGCAGGTATATTTAAACGCGGCGGTCCTAGTGTTAAAACCCGTTCTTGTTTGTTTTGTTTGTAGGTCTAATGCGAATGCAGGAGTTAATCAAAGCACCGGCGAAGTTGAACTTAAAGATTAAGATCCGCCAGCTCAACCCGAGTAACCAGGACGCCAGACCGTTACTTAAAGAACTGAAGAAAGACAAAGAGTTTTTTATTATCTTCGACTGTTCCTATCGCACCGCATCAGAACTCCTGAAGCAGGTTTGAAAAGGCATTCATTTTCGAATGTTTTTCTTCTAATTACCATTCTTTGTTAGTTTGAGGCAGCATATTTAATAATTCTGTTCATTGTCTGGAGTTCAAACCATTCCCAGGAAGCCTGCTTGGTTTGCTTGCTAATGAAGTCTCTATTGTGTTTTGATTAATAGCTATCGGGTACACGATTAAGAGAGCCGCTCCTCTGAATGACATAACACAATTTATTATCCAACTCTTGGATGTTTTGTCATTTAGATGCAGCCCATTTAGGTCAGTACTGATGTTTTAATGATAAATCTCAAGAGTATAAAAATGTGGCCCACCCCCACCTTCATTTATGCCAACATGATGGATGAATGAAACGGAGGGAAAAATTGAAAACATTTCTTTTTTATAGATTTGTGGAGTCCTGGTTTCAGCTTTAGTAAATGATCTTGGTCTTCTCATAGGCTAACCAGGGGCGGATCCAGGATTTTCTAAAGGGTAGGGGGGTTGTGAGGTCATTAACAAAGCCAGTATAGGGGAGGCTGGGGGCATTCCCCTTTCAGAACATTTTGAAAAATAAGAGTCGTTTTCCTGCATTTTGGTGGCCTATTTGCTGAATAGCTCGACTAGTCCCCTTTTCTTTCTTCTTCTTCTTTTTTTTTGGAGGGGGGCGGGGTAAAGGAGGGGGAATCCACCCCAGCTAACATTTTTTTCTGACTTTACAGCTCTCGTCAATGGGAATGATGACAGAATACTATCATTTCTTCTTCACAACTTTGGTAAGAAACAGGAGCAGAAGACAAAACAAATTCCATTGTCCCGTCATGAATGGAGCCTACATTTCATCTTCTTTATTTTATCCAGGATTTGTTTGCATTAGATCTAGAACCTTACCGCTATAGCGGGGTCAACATGACGGGTTTCCGAATGCTGAACTTTGACGACCCGTGGGTGTCTACTACGATGGAGAAATGGGCCACGGACAGAATGCAGGGTCCCAAACAGGAGAGTGGTCTCATCGATGGAATTATGACCGTGAGCCCTTTTACACTACTTTACAGTAAACAGTAGAGATGATCTGCTTTGGTACAATGTGAACATCACACTCCGGCCATTTTGATTTCGCAATGGATATTTGTATTGTTTAATTCAAGGAAGCGGTGTTGTTTTTGGCAGCCATCTGAGTTTTAGTCTTAGTCTTTGGAATGAAAATGAATTTTTCATTTCATTTTCATTTTCTAGTTTTAGTCACATTTTAGTCACACAGACAGAGTTCTCGCACAATTGGCAGAAATGTGAAAACGTAAAAATCTGACGCCTATTTTGTTACATTTTCATCTCGTTAACCGAAACTTGCAAACGTTTCGTCACATTTCTGTCACCAAAAAGCTGCATTTATGAAGTTATTGTTATATCATCGTCATAAAAAAAGTCTTGTCAATAAAATCATTTCGTTGTCGTTATCGTTGACGCAAACAAAACTGCAAAGAGGGGAGATTGTGTTTTACTTGTGTAATAAATGTTGTTTCATAGCACATGTAGATAAACCGTGGAACCTTCGGTTACCTGAGAAACACGATATTTCCCCCCAAAAGCTTAAAAAAAATTCAGTTTTTAAGATTGTAAATTCCCCCGTCCTCTCGCTTTTCATCTTGTCCCGCCCCCTGGAGGTGTCGTTTGAGGTTGCAAATATAGTGTTACGCGCATCAAGTTAGCCAAGCTAAGATATGCAATTTCATACAAATGGCACTTACTTTAGAGGGGAGTGACTGAGTCTCAGCCGAACGTGTGCGCTAAAACCCTTCATGATTACGTTAGAATGTGGTCATAGGAGAGAACAAAATCCATGGCCAAAAACAAGCTGGCATTAAGATAGTATCCAAATAGTGGACGACTTGATATGGCAATAACATTCAAACATCGTAGCCAGTTACATCAAGAATAAGTTGATACTATGGGCTTGAACAAGACCCTTCTGCCTGCCCTATGCCACAAATTGTATCAGTTCATCTATAGTTGGCATGAAGTTTCATTAAAGTCCTTCTCTAGTTTGGGAGATTTCACATTCACAAGAAGGTTTTTAACCTCACACTTTGTGACTTTTTTTTTTTTTACCAAACTACGTTCATCCCTCATAGTGAGTTTACTTTTGCTGCATTGCTCTGCAGCAGGCAGCCATGACGGCGGCAATGGTGGGAGGAACTGGGGGTTAGGTGTCCTTTCCAGGGACACTTAGGCATGGACCCGGTGGGAAATAAACCAGCTTTCCCCGTCCAAGGACAGACATTCTACCACTGACCTAGCGCACCCTCTCCGCCCCCCACCTTTATTTGCCTAATCTTGAAAAATTAAACAGTTCATCTATAGTTGGTACTGAGTTACTTTGGCCAATGTCATTAAAATCCTGTCTTTATTTGGGAAATATTGTGTCCCGGACCACATACGGATGCACGGCCGGAACGAGCCGCCTTCACATTATATAGGCATTGATTTCCTCCGTCATCGTACACTTTTTTAGAGTTTGTACATTTTTTTTTTTTCGTCAAATCTACAGGACAGTTTGTTATTTGTTTTTTTCTAAAAAATAAATGAAGTTTTTCTACTTCTTGCGCAGACGGATGCAGCTTTAATGTACGATGCCGTGTACATGGTGGCCATCGCATCCCAGCGAGCTACTCAGATGACCGTCAGCTCACTGCAGTGCCATCGTCACAAACCATGGCGCTTTGGACCTCGGTTTATGAACCTTTTTAAAGAGGTAAGAACCGTTTTACAAAAACCCAAGAACCCGGCCAATTCACCAATATCTTCTGGTTTTTTTTGCTTTTATTCATATGTGTTTTAACAGATTTTTAAAGTACATTACATTTCTAATGACAAAAAATTTGGTTTGAAAATGATTAAGTTGTTTTCTTTAGTCATGCTGTTTAATGTGTTATCTCCACTTAGGGACACAGCGTCCTCTGCTCGCATTTGACAGGAAAATCTATAGCATTTATATCCTTAAAAGTCAAACCTATGTGACCTAGCTTGACTGTCAAGTGTGAATGCCTACAGACAGAAATGGGCCTTTGATGCATGAACGTTTTGATCTCTTAAGTCTTAAATCCAACTGAGGACCGTGGCCTGCCACAGAGAGGGAACATTATCACCCTCGCTACATTTTCCTATTCATGTCCGACTCATTTTCTTGACATCCGTGTATCTCGCAATCCTTTCAGGCTTTGGTTTTGTTTGCCTCTTTGCCATCCCCATGCGGTATGTTTGAATACAGGAGCTGGTAATAAACGAGACACAAAATTCCATTAAAAGCATTTCAAACAGCAGCAATGAGACCGAGGCATTGCTTTCATTTCTGAAATGACTTCTTGGAGGATGCACCTTGTGTCTCCAGTCTGTCCTCTGGTTGTTGTTAATCACATTGTTCGTTTTGTTTCCATCGACAGAATTAATCAGCTAATTTCATTTTTATATGTTGACACAGAGTTGCCCCGTTGGAGTTTATCATTTCATCTCATAAACCAATAAAAAGTGGGGTTTACAAACACTTGTTCCTTTTTTTGTTGCTATTAGTGTTGGGAAAGTTATTCTAAAATATATTTTTATTCTTCTTCTTCTCCTTTCGGCATTTCCCTTCAGGGGTCACCACAGCAAGTCAATTTCTTCCATCTAACCCTATCTGCTGTATCCTCTTCGGTTACGCCAACTATCTTCATGTCTTCCTTCACTGTATCCATGAACCTCCTCTTTGGTCTTCCTCTAGTCCTCTTTCCTGGTGGTTCCAAACCCATCATCCTTCTGCCGATGTACTCTCTCTCTCTCCTCTGCACATGTCCAAACCATCTCAGTCTGGTCTCTCTGACTTTATCTCCAAAACCTCTAACATGTGTTGTTCCTCTGATCCTGTCCATCCTGGTCTCTCCCAGAGAGATCCTCAGCATCTTCATCTCTGTTACCTCCATCTATGCTTCTTGTTTTTTCTCGGTGCCACTGTTTCTAGACCAATCAGCATGGCCGGTCTCACCACGGTTTTGTACACTTTCTCTTTCATTTTATCTGAAACTCTTCTATCACACATCAGACCTGATACTTTTCTCCACCCGTTCCAGCCTGCTTGAACACGCTTCTTCACCTCTTTTCCACACTCTCCATTGCTCTGGACTGTTGCTCCTCAGTACTCTAAGTATCCTAAGTAAAATATATTTTTATTACTAGTAAATGAAAGAATTACTGATTCAAAAATGGAACTTTAAGTTACTTTGAACTCCTTAAACTTTGGTCGTACAAACATATTTGATTTTTATTTGATCCCAGATTCATTTCTGCAAATTCATCAAACAAAACTTGATCTTTACCAAAGATGCTTTAATTAGTCTTTGAATCGAATTGAATTTGTCAATTTGACAATGATGTTTGCAGATGACATTGTGATCTGTAGTGAGAGGAGGTAAGAGGTGGAGGAAAAGCTGGAGAGGTGGAGGTTTGCACTAGAAAGAAGAGGAATGAAGATTAGTCAGAGTAAGACAGAGTACATGTGTGTGAATGAGAGGGATCCAAAAGGTAAAAGTGAGGTTACAGGGAGAAGAGATTAAGAAGGTGGAAGATTTTAAGTATCTATGATCAACAGTCCAGAGCAATGGAGAGTGTGGAAAAGAGGTGAAGAAGCATGTTCAGGCAGGCTGGAACGGGTGGAGAAAAGTATCAGGTGTGATGTGTGACAGAAGAGTTTCAACTAAAATGAAAAAAAAAAGTGTACAGAACCGTGGTGAGAGCGGCCATGTTGATTGGTTTAGAAACAGTAGCACTGAAGAAAAGACGGGAAGCAGAGATTGAGGTAGCAGAGATGAAGATGCTGAGGATCTCTCTGGGAGTGACCAGGATGGACAGGATCAGAGGAACAGCACATGTTAGAGGTTTTGGAGATAATGTCAGAGAGGCCAGACTGAGATGGTTTGGACATGTACAGAGGAGAGAGAGAGAGAGTACATCAGAAGAAGGTTGCTGGATTTGGAACCACCAGGAAAGAGGACTAGAGGAAGACCAAAGAGGAGGTTCATGGATACAGTGAAGGAAGACATGAAGATAGTTGGTGTGACCAAAGAGGATGCAGCAGATAGGGTTAGATGGAAGAAACTGACTTGCTGCGGCGCCCCCTGAAGGGAAATGCCAAAAGAAGATGAAGATTAATCTTTGAATCAAGTCGATATCACTTTCACATCTTCTTAGCCAAACGACATAAATAAGTGCGAAACCGTTGTAAAACAGTCACCAAATGTAAATATTGTAAAAAAAAAATCAAAGTTTCAGTCAAAATAAGTGAATCTAAATGTATAATGAAAACATTTTGAATTCATATGAAGACAAATAAACAAAACAAATTATTGATTACAGCCCGAAAAGTTAAATATCAAATAAAAACTCACAAACAAACATCAAAACACATCATAAAAACTAAGATTTTGATCAATTTTAATAACGCTAAAACACCTAATTCTCCAAAAGAAATAAAAAGCATAATCGTAAAACACGACTTCACGAGTGGGGGAAAGACAGAGCGGGAGATCGACGGAAAGATCGGAGTGGCGTCCGGAATAATCAGAACGCTGCATCGGTCCATCATGGTGAAGAGAGAGCTGAGCCGAAAAGCAAAGCTCTCGATTTACAATTTGATCTACGTTCATACCCTCACCTATGGTCACCAGCTGTGGGTGGTGAACGAAAGAATGAGATCGCGGATACAAGCGGCTGAAATGAGCTTCCTCCGCAGGGTGGCTGGGCTCTAAAACAGAGATAGAGTGGGGAGCTCTGCTAACCGGGAGGAGCTCGGATGTTGCTCCTTCAGGTATAGAGAAGCCAGATGGAGTGGTTAGGGCATCTCATTAGGATGCCTCCTGAGCACCTCGCTGGTGAGGTATTTCGGGGACGTCCCACCAGGTGGAGACCCAGAGGCAGACCCCGGCTGGAGGGACTATGTCTAACAGCTGGACAGGGAACACCTCTGGATCAATGTTCCCTCTAATTTTTTTATGTGTCTGAGCAAACACACAACTTTCTGAGCAGAAGGGGGCGGAGCAAAAACTATGACTCTTTTGTGACATCATCAGCAGTGATGAGTCAAATTCTGAAGCAACGCTTTGAAGCAGTTTGTTTCAGAAAGAAAGAAGACAGAGATATGTTCCAGAGTTCTGTCTTGTTCTCCCATCTTTACTTTAAATTGACTTTTATTTTATCCCTATTAATCTGGGAGCAGTGTGCAATTGCGGGTGAGCTCGGGGACCCAGTCAGGATGAGAGAAGCCTGAGTTTCCTATCTGAGGCTGTTGTCCCCACGACTCAGCCCCAAAAGCGGAAGACATTGGAACAGAAATACAAAACAAAGAGTCCATTCATGTTAACATGTTAGCATTAGCAACATGTCTGCCAAGCGTGGCATGTAATACATAGGAATTTGCCACCAAAATTCTTCTCCTACACCATATTCTAGATCGGAGTGGGCAAACTTTTTGGTTTATGGGCCACATTGAGTTCTAAGATTTCACAAACGAGCCAGAACAGGATCAAATGGATGGCATGTTTTGGTAACCGTTAGATCAGACCGATAGAATGTCGCTAGATTTTAAACAAGCGCTAAAGGAGCGGACGGCAGCTCAGTGGTTAGAGCGTTCGCGCGTGGACCGGAAGTTCGCGGGTTTGCGTCCCACAGAGAGTACGCCTAGGGTCCTTGGAGAAAACACCTAACCCGCGCTTCTCCCACCATTGGCGCCGTCGAAGGGCAGCCTCCTGCGGTGTAAGGAGTGCAGCACACAAAATTTCCCCGGTGAGGAAAGAATAGAGTAATTCATTTTTTTTTTTTTTTTTTTTTTAAAATGTTACATCAAGAGCGTTAAATTTCAAATCTAGCACGCTAGGTATGAAATCTAGTACGATAGCGCTTAAAAACCTGTATTTAGCGGCACTAGGTTTGAAATCTAAGCACTTGATGTAACATTTTGCTTGTTTTAACAACTAACACGCTTGTTTACGTGCGTGTATTGGCCCCAATGGCTTTCCATATCTGTGCACACTGTTTATTTTAACAGCGTGCACATGACGGAGACACACACATTTTAATGGGAATAGTGTTGTTGTTTTCTCAACAAAGCTAATAAATCTACAGTGCGCCATCTAGTGAAGAAACATCGGAATTGCAGGGAAATAAAACTAACAAGGTTTATTTATTTTATTTTGTCGGGCCGGATTAAAAAGTTTAATGGGCCGCATGTGGCCCACGGGCCATAGTTTACCCATGCATCAAACTTTTTTAAGCCGTCGTTTTTCATCAGATTATCACAATCCCAATGCGTTTCATTTGAACGTGCACGTCGGTTGTGTCACTGACATAGTAACAATACAACAGTTTACATTGTAAACGTTCCTCTCCGTAAAGCAGGCGATCACTGTGCGGTAACACGTTACATTTGTAATGCATCCCTCCAAAATCTCTGTTCGGTATAAAGACGACATCAATAATTCGACCTCTGTGTTTACTTTATTTTTACCATTCCAGAAAATTGCCTTGTTTTCTTGCACACGACCAATTCCACTTCTACTCAGACTTTTTGATAAAGATGCTAATTTGGCTCAAAGAAGAAGAGTGAGGACGCACCTGCTGAATTGGGATGGCAAGCGTTTGCCCTCATTTAAAGTTTGAACCTAGTTTTAATTGTCTTTGCTTTCGATGTTTGCCTTGAATATGAGAAACCTGCCTATTCAAACGTCTGTACAGATCAACATTGATCTTTTATCTTCTGTTTTTCTTCATCTCGTTCGCCAATTATGATCAAACTTTCCCAATAATTTCAAACCAAAAGAGAACTCTTATTTAGTTTGCAATATCTTAGTTATATTTTTAACTAATAAAAAGTTAAGGTGTTGAAATGAAATAATACATTTTATTAGATTAAAATAAGTCACCATAATTCGTGGACATTAAAAGGAAATGAACAACTTGATCAAGAAAAAAATAAAGGAAGAAAATAGACAATCATTTACTGGAGTGTAGTTCTGTTCTATTCCGTCGTCTTCCGCTTATCCAGGGCTGGGTCACGGGGCATCAGCTCCAGACTTAAAACCCAGGCTTCTCTGACCCCAGCTGCATCCTCAAGCTACCCGGAAGGATCCCGAGTTGTTCCCTGGCCATTTGTGAGAGTCTCTCCAGCGAGTCCGGGGTCTGCCCCTTGGTCTCCGCCCGATGGGACGTGCCCAAAACATCTCACCAGTGAGGTACTCAGAGGGCATTCTGACCAGATGCCTGAATCACCCCATCTGGCTTCTCTCGACCTGGAGGGGGAGCAGCTCCACACCGAGCTCCTCCTTGATGGCAGAGCTCCTCACCCGATCTCTGAGTGAGAGCCCAGCCACCCTGCGGAGGAAGCTCATTTCGGCCGCTTGTATCCGTGATCTCATTCTTTCGGTCACCACCCACAGCTGGTGACCATAGGTGAGGGTAGGAACGTAGATCCTGGTTACCATGGTGAGGGTAGGAACGTAGATCGACTTGTAAATCGAGAGCTTTGCTTTTCGGCTCAACTCTTTCTTTATCACGACGGACCGATGCAGCGTCCTAGTTATTGCTGATGCCGCACCGATCCGCCTGTGGTTATAAAAACAAATGTTTTGACGGACAAGTAGAAATTCTGAAACAAGAAAATACTTTTTACTTAAAAAGTAAAATTTATACCAATTACTTTTGTACTTTTACTTAAGTAGATTTTTTTATTGGTACTTTTACTTTTACTTAAGTAGATTTTTTTTTTGGTACTTTTACTTTGGTACAAAAATGAGTACTTCATCCACCACTGGTTATAAGCATGCCAGACCAGTAGTCGGCAGTGTTTTTTTTTTTTTTTAGGGGATTCCATGCTGCCCATTGTCTAACATTAAAAACAAGGACACAGACAAATGATGTTTATGCATTAATTGCCGCAGGTAGTGACATTTAAAAACGCAAAACGCCAATTATGCATGTACACACGCAAACGCAAAACCGGAGTTCACCAAAAACTTCATTTTGGTCGGAGTTTTCAAAAACAAGTGAAAGAAGCCGGCGGGTTCGTGTGGACAGGGCCTATGTTTGAGCAAGAACATAAAAATGCAACGATTCAAAACATTACAATTACTATGATGGGTGCCCCGATGAAACTATTAACCTATACAGGTAGTACCCCGACTCTTGTCTGAGCTTGGATAGGCTCCGACACCCCCACAACTGTGTCAGGGAATAAGCAGTTCAGAAGAGGAAAACAAAAACAAATGATAGTTTGTTAACAAAGCAGCTGCGTTGTGATTCGTTTTGCGTTGTATAAGTCCACATTTAACCAACCAATAGGGAATGAAATACGCTAAAACAGTTAATCGATTTAATCGATTATAATCGATTATCAAAATAGTTGTCGACTATTTTGGTCATCGATTAATCGTCTAAAAGTTTTTGCTGTCACCTGCACTTAAGTTGGTCTCCAAGTGGGGCAGTAGAGAGCAAATTGACGATGCGAGCTACCAAAATAGGAGAAGAAGAGGATAGTGGCCAATCATTGGCCTTCATTTCACCCCGCCTCACGTGATCAGGCAGATTCAACAAGATGGCGGAAAGAAAAACACAAACAAAATCATCCAATGTTTGGATCATTTTCCGCTAAATGTGAAAATACTCGCGTTAATATGCAAAGTTTGCGAAACAGACACGTTTTGGCACGGAAGCATAACGATGCTGCACGAACATCTGAAAAAAAACAATGTCGGACATGAAGCGGGAGACGGCAAACCGGAGCGATACCCTACGTTATTTCTAATAAAAACAATTTTACAGATCGCTAATTTACCTTTTTATTGTATTTTATTTAAAAAACAAAAACAACCCAACATGAACTATTTTCTGTGGAAAATGGTTGCACTCTGCAGCAGAGCGCTTCTCTCAGGGACTCTTATTTTGGAAATGATCGTGTCCGATATGAGGCCGCTGTCAATGGTGGAAGGCGAGGGGTTTAAAAAAAGATTCAATCCAGCTAAATTCAATCCGGGATACAAGACCCCCTCCTCTACACCGCAAAGCACATTTTTTTCCCACAAAAAAAATGAGTGCTGTTAGTTGGGCACCCCTTTATTGATTAGTAGATCTGTGTTTGTAATATTAGAAGTGGTAAAAATGGTCATTTTATTTATTAAAGTTACTATTTTTACAGTAGAGATGGTGTTTTTTTTGTTGGTTTTTTTGCACTAATACTTCACAACTTAAATGTTTTTGTATATTTTTTTTTCTCATGTTAATCTGGGGCATTTTTTTGTACGATACTTCTGAACAACGTTAAATTTGCGAATCCAGAAGTGTTAAAGGTTTCTTGTTTTCAAATGTCATCCAACAGTTTACATTTGATGTTTTATTAGCCAGTACTACTAAAGCACATTTTATGGGCGCTTATGATTTACTTTTACTGTATACAGTAAATAGATTTATTAATTTCTAGAAATGATAATATTCTACCTCTTTATTTGACAGAAAGATTAACATTTGCTCTTACTGGAATAAACCCAACGTAATGTTTATGTGGTTATGAGTTGTGTTTTACACAATTACATTCTATAATATGCCAAAAAGTAATATTTATTAAATTGCCACTTTTATCAGATTAATCAAATAATCGACCGATTAATCGATTACCAAAATAATCGTTAGTTGCAGCCCTAGTATGAAATGATAAACTCCTCAATCTGGGCTTCAATTCGGCTTTCGTTTCATTTTGGATGGATACACTTTAAAACTACCCCTCTGAGCTACCTGGAATCATTTTTTTTTCTATTTGCCTGACGCAATCCAAACTTTTCATCTCTATGGAAAAAAACCCCATCCCCTCTCCTTCTGGGGGTCTTTTCATGATACTTCAGTCAGGCGTGCACATTAAAGAAACTGGGATGGTTTCCCACTCCTCTTTATCCTGCGTGTCCCTTTTTTGTAGGCGCAGTGGGACGGACTGACAGGTCACATTGTTCTTAATAAAACGGATGGCCTGAGGAGAAACTTTGATTTGGACATCATCAGCCTCCAAGAGGACGGCACTTCCAGAGTGAGTACACAAGCTTCACACACTCTTTCAAACCGCTCTCCTGCAGCATCCCAGTCCGAGCTGGTCAATAATATGCCTGTAACAAAAAGAGACAATATCCTGGTGGAAACCTAACTGTCGAGAGTCCAATGACTGATTTACCGTAATTTCACGACCATTAGGCGCACCGTACGAAAAGGCGCAGTCTCAGTCACACACCGCCTTACAACAACACACACGCAAGCATGCAAATAGATCGGGAGCAAAACTGAGTTTGGTTGTACTTTATTTAAGTAGTATAAACAAGCACATTACCGGTAATAGTCTTTATTCAAATCCATCAAAGTCCTCATCCTCTGTTTCTGAATCGAACAGCTGCGCAAAATCCAACAGAGCAGGTCCACTTCGCTCCTCGCTGTCAAAGTCACTGTCTGTACTGTGCGGCTCCTCAGAAAGGATACCAGCTTTTGCGAAAGCTCGGATAACAGTACCAGCAGACACGTTAGTCCAAGCATCTACAATCTATTGACTCGTTAATGCTGAAATTTCTCGCGGGGGCTCGATTCCCATGTTCCTCCGCGTAGCTGGTTGCCTTCAGCTTAAACTGAGTGTCATAAGCGTGTCTCTTTGCCATTTTCAGGGTTAAAACAGCAACGTTGTTCATACAGCACATACCTTTTTTATACACAAGCCACACCCACACTTCACTCTTTAACGTTCTCATGCCTTTTCTTTCAAGTCCGCCTCGCCTCACGGGCACCGCTTTTTCTTTTAGGTCCGCCTTTTCTCACACACAAGGCGCACCGCATGAAAGGGCGCACCGCTCATTTTGAAGATAATCTAAGACGTTTATATGCGCCTTCTGGTCGTGAAATTACGTTTCTGTTTTAATTCTGTCTCTTGCTCCGACTGACTTTTTCTTTTCATGCTGTCTGTGTTTCATGTTGCCTTGCTAAAGGGCATAGTGGAAGGTGCGAGTCGCCTCACAAAAAGGTGGATCAAGGTTTGTTCCAGCTCTGTTTGGTAGAAAACCTCTTGTTGTTTTTCCCCGTCCTTACCTAAACTCATTCCACATGCCGAGCACCTCCCCGCTATCTTGCCTTGTCAAGTTTGCTCCTCTTCACTGACTTCCTGTACAGCGAACGCCATATTTGACATTTCGGTTTTCGAGCCCATGGGGTAAAAACTCTGGTCGGTTTGACATATGTCGAAACTTTTTTTTAAACAGATGATAACAAAGACAGGAAATTAAATAAGAAAAATTAAATCAACATTAGAGTAACGATATCAGACAGTTTTTGGGTGAAAAGGCTGTAATATTTTTTTGTAAAATTTCAGAAAAAAAGAAAAAAATAAAAGTGAGCAAACCATCGAAGATAAAGGGTTGTTTAAAAAAAAAAAAAGGATCCCACGTTATAAAAATAGAATGGGGTTTTATTTTTACATAAACAAATCAGAATTTCAGAAAATCTTGACTTAAATAAATTCAGATTGTATTTAAAACTAAGACCGCCACGTTCTAAATCTACCTGCAACCGCCATGACCGTCAATCTGACCATAGTAGAAAAAGTTTAAAAAAAGTCTTCTGGACAGTTTAATTCTTCAACGAGACGTTTCGACTTCCATCCGGAAATCATTTTCAATCTGATAGAAATGGACTGAAAACTGGATCTATTTATACTAACCTGAGTAACAGGTAAAAAAATAGTAAGAAGGGCTCGACCAATGAGCCTGTGTTACCTATGATGGCCGTGAATGGCTCCTATTATAACCATAGATCAGTAAACGACCCTATTATAAAAATGCTAAAAGCCTGGTGAATACAAAATCCTGCTAACGAGAGGCGTGAAACTGCGTCACGAGGCGTCATCTTTAGTCCATGGCTTCAAAAGGCTGCTGTAAATACCGGGCAGAATGTATCTAACGCCTCCACTCCGATTCAGTGAGGGACTCTCTTTCATCACAAAGATGGCTTCCTTCACCCCTCTTTCAAACCATCCTTTCTCTCTACTTGACTAGTGGTCAATCTGACCCCTTACACACGTGGACAAAATTGTTGGTACCCTTCAGTTAAAGAAGGAAAAACCCACAATTCTTACTGAAATCACTTGAAACTAGCAAAAGTAACAAGAAATAAAAATTTATTGAAAATTAAACAATCAAAATCAGCCATTACTTTTGAATTGTTGATTAACATAATTATTAAAAAAAAACTAATGAAATAGGGCTGGACAAAATCGATGGTACCCATAATTCAATTTTTTGTTGCACAACTTTTGAGGCAATCACTGCAATTAAATGATTTCTGTATTTGTTAATGAGCGTTCTGCAGCTGTCAGGAGGTATTTTGACCCACTCCTCATAAGCAAACACCTCCAGTTGTCTCAGGTTTGATGGGTGTCTCCTCCAAATGGCATGTTTCAGCTCGTTCCACATGTGTTCAGTGGGATTCAGATCTGGGCTCATGGAAGGCCACTTTAGAACAGTCCAACGCTTTTCTCTCAGCCATTCTTGGGTGTTTTTGGCTGCGTGTTTTGTATCGTTGTCCTGTTGGAAGACCCATGACCTGCAACTGAGACCAAGCTTTCTGACACTAGGCAGCACATTTCTCTCCAGAATGCCTTGATAGTCTTCAGATTTCATTTTACCTTGCACACTTTCAAGACACCCTGTGCCAGATGCAGCAAAGCAGCCCTAAAACATTACTGAGCCTCCTCCATGTTTCACCGTAGGGACAGTGTTCTTTTCTTCGTATGCTTGGTTTTTGAGTCTATGAACATAAACTCAGACAAAAAAATCGTTTTACTCTCTTTATGGTATCTTTTCAATATTATCTCACTAAACCTATCTAAAACTTTTCTGTTATGGCGTCAGAGTCCTCCTTGTCCCTCTCCACAAATATAAACACGCACTTATGTGTGGGCATAGCAATGTGTTTTTGCCATAGCAACATAGCAACAGCTTCCTGGAGACGTTGTTGCTATAGCAATATGTGCTTCTTCCCAGCTGCTGCGCCACGGTTAAAGGAGATACAATTTTATTTTGGGAACATTTTTGATTACGTCATCAATTTTAATGTTTGTGTTTTCTTCATATTTTCTTGTTCCGTATATAATACATTTAAAAAAAATAGTTCCAGTTTTAGTTAAAAACTTGGTTGATGTCTCTTTACAACCAAAACAAAATTTATTTCAAAATAAAAGTTTAAAGTTTGCTGTATGGAGTTTATGACTTAAAGAGTGAATGCTGCAGCTCGTCCTCTTCAAGGGACTTTATTTACACAGCTTACCAATTGTTTCGGTCCGTTGTACAAAATGTCCCAGTTTTCTTTTTCATTTTCTTCTTTCCTCCATCAGCAACTGTCTTCTCTGATAAAATAGCTCAATATTGTAAGCGCATCCCATAAACGATTGACTTTATGGTCACAAAAAATGAAATATCAGTCGACTGTGTTTGTTGTGTTAGTTTTTGAGCACTGGAGTGTTAAATACACTCTGAAGAGGATGGAAAGTAAAAACGTCCTGAGAAACATTTTTTCTAAAGTTGTTGACTTGACTGGAATAAAGAAACTCCTGCTGTCAGCTTTCTTAGCCTAGCTTAGCACGCCTTCGATCTGTGATTCAGTCCTGGGAAAGAAGAAATGCAACTTAAGCTTTAGGATTTATGGTATTTTATTCAGAGCATATGAGAACTCCTCTCAGCTCTTCTCAAACACCTTGTTGGGGGAAGCCAGTGGTACACATGAGGAATACTACGCACTACAAGAAGAGCTGTTGTGTCTTTTTTTGGGCACTAGCTCTTATCTTACGGCATAGAAAAGACAGACAGCGCAGACCGCCAAGGTTTGTGGAAAAAGGCTGCCATTTTTTCTACTCTACATATCCTAAGCTTCCTCCATGAAGACCAGAGTTCCAATGTTCTTTGCGCTGCATCTTATCACTGGGACTACCAGAATTCTAGAACTACTCGAACTCCCACCACAGTCAATTTGACGATCAGCGTTAAGGCGGTGACGTCATACATTGAAGTGCCTCAGTGACTGACAAACATCTTTTTAAATCCATTTTTGCTCACTTACATTTCGCCAGAGTGGTGCCACAACGGTTACTAGGCAACAGTAACCACACTATGGTCAGGCGCGGGGAAAAGTTACAATTTATTTAATAGAGGAAGAATTACTCAGAACTTGGTTTTGGATGAAGATGGAGGGCGTGCTTTGGTAACCACTAGATTGGACCAATAGAATGACACGCTAGATTTTAAACAAGCGCTAAATGTCACATCGACAGCTTTAAATTTCATATCTGGCGCGCTAGGTCTGGAATCTAGTGCGATAGCGCTCAAAAACGTCCATTTGGCGACGCTAGGTTTGAAATCTAAGCGCTTGATGTAACATTTTTCTTGTTTTAACATCTAACACACTTGTTTATGTGTGTGTATTGGCCCTGAAGGCTTTCCAAATCTGCATGCACTGTTTATTTTTTGACAGCGTGCACATCACGGAGACACACACATTTTAATGGGAGCAGTGTCGTTGTTTTCTCAACAAAGCCAATATAGCTAGAGTGTGCCATCTAGTGACCAAACATCAGAATTGCAGTGGAAATAAAACATTAACAAGATTTATTTGTTTAATTTTTTCAAGTTCGGTGGGCTGGATTGAAACTTTTAATGGGCTGCAGTTTTCCCATGCCTGCTCTAGCTGCTAGATTCGCTAAAATTTAGCAATTGTTTTTCTTTCTTTCTTTTTTTCCTAAAAAGTGTTAATCTAGCGAGTTTTTCTAGTGTTATTGGAGATTTTCGGAGTCTGTGACATAAAATCGCGTTGCTGAGCCTGTAATCAATAAGCAGCCCATGGTGTGCGCGCAGAAAAAGTCTGTCTGTGTGTGTTAGAGAGAGAAAAAGAAAGAAAGCGAGAGAGAGGATTTTGTTGGTGTGTGTTTGTTTGAGGGAGAGAGAAATTTGTATGTGTGGTTGAGAGAGAGGAACTTGTCTGTGTCTGTGTTAGAGATAGAAAAAGAGAGCGAGCTAGGATTTTGTAAGTGTGTGTGTTTGTGTGTGTGTGTGTGTGTGTATTTGAGAGAGAGAAGTTTGTGTGTGTGTTTGAGGGAGAGAGAGGAAATTGTCTGTGTGTGTTTGTGTTACCTGGAGAGAGAGGAACTTGTCTCTGTGTGTTTGTGTTACATGGAGAGAGAGGAACTTGTCTGTGTGTGTTTGTGTTACATGGAGAGAGAGGAACTTGTCTGTGTGTGTTTGTGTTACATGGAGAGAGAGGAACTTGTCTGTGTGTGTTTGTGTTACATGGAGAGAGAGGAACTTGTCTGTGTGTGTTTGTGTTACATGGAGAGAGAGGAACTTGTCTGTGTGTGTTTGTGTTACCTGGAGAGAGAGGAACTTGTCTGTGTGTGTTTGTGTTACATGGAGAGAGAGGAACTTGTCTCTGTGTGTTTGTGTTACATGGAGAGAGAGGAACTTGTCTCTGTGTGTTTGTGTTACATGGAGAGAGAGGAACTTGTCTGTGTGTGTTTGTGTTACATGGAGAGAGAGGAACTTGTCTCTGTGTGTTTGTGTTACCTGGAGAGAGAGGAACTTGTCTCTGTGTGTTTGTGTTACATGGAGAGAGAGGAACTTGTCTCTGTGTGTTTGTGTTACATGGAGAGAGAGGAACTTATCTGTGTGTGTTTGTGTTACATGGAGAGAGAGGAACTTGTCTGTGTGTGTTTGTGTTACATGGAGAGAGAGGAACTTGTCTGTGTGTGTTTGTGTTTGAAAGGTAGAAAGGAACATTTGTGTGTGTGTGTTTTAGAGAGGGTGTGTTTGTGATGTCTAATGGTTGTGTTACAACAAAATGTGTTGAGGGTAGTTTTACTACTGACTAGAAATGATTTGTTGGAGTTTGCGATTTTAACGTGGGACTGGTAGATCTCGGGAGGGTTGCTACTTGAAAAGTAGATCTTGGGTCAAAAAAGGTTTGGCACCCCTGGTTTAAAGTATGAGACAGATAATGAGGTTCAGTTCTATCTGAGACCAACGTGGGCTCTCCATCTCCCATATTTCTTGTTCTCGCTCCGCTCATTTATCTCTCAGTTTGACCACAATTCAATTAATTATATCCAATTGGAGTGAGAGTGTTCTTTATCTACGATCTACAGAGATAAGATAAATTTACAGACCACACACTCACAGCTAACAGAAAACTGTCGTGTATAATTGAGAATGAAAATATCGCCCGTTTGGCAGAGTTCCAATTTTTTGAGAGAAAAAAAAAAGTAAGATAAGTCTACCTACCGCTGAGCTGGGTTTAATGGGAAGCGCTGGTGCGTTCACTGCCACTCATCCTCTTATGAGGTGACTGACAGAACGGGTCATTGTTTCTGAATGAAACCCCAAAATACTTCCCTTTATTCTTAAAGATTGAATCGCCAGGGGACGACAGCTTGTCGCTTCTTTTCGCTCGTTTGGCATTGACGTGTAATAAGTTAATGTGATCAATTTGATTGCACCACTGTCATGTGCTCCCCCCTGACCCCTGCTTAAGTCTTAAACAGTTAGCGGATTTAAAAAAGAGGGTGAAATCCAGCTGCCAGACGCCTGGTTTAATCTGATAACTGTTAGGATTATACAACCGTGTCAGAGCGGGAAAACAGTACGATGTGTACTCACTGTTAACCTCAATTCCTTCTCTGACCCAAGCTAACTTTACCCTCCTTTGTTTTTTTCCCAAAGGTGTGTCTTCCCTTTTTTTAAAGTGAGCACTTCATCTCCAAACTCTCTTGATTGTTTCTTGTGTTGTGTTTTGAAAGTTTCCGTTTGTTCCATCATCTTCTGCTCATCCGGGGCCGGGTCGCGGGGGCAATAGCCTCAGACGGGAAGCCCAGGCTTCTCTCACCCCTGCTGCATCCTCCAGCTCACCTGGAAGGATCCCGAGTCATTCCCCAGGCAGCTGTGAGACATAGTTTCTCCAGCGAGTCCGGGGTCTGCCTCTCGGTGGGACGTGCCCAAAACACCTCACCAGTGAGGCGCTTGGGGGCATCCTGACCAGATGCCCAAACCACCCCGTCTGGCTCCTCTCGACCTGGAGGAGGAGTGGCTCGAGCTCCTCCCAGATGGCAGAGCTCCTCACCCGATCTCTGAGTGAGAGCCCAGCCACCCTGTGGAGGAAGCTCATTTCGGCCGCTTGTACCCGTGATCTCATTCTTTTGGTCATCACCCACAGCTGGTGACCTTAGGTGAGGGTAGGAACGTAGATCCTGGTTACCATGGGGAGGGTAGGAACGTAGATCCTGGTTAACTTGGTGAGGGTAGTAACGTAGATCCTGGTTACCATGGTGAGGGTAGGAATGTAGATCCTGGTTACCATGGTGAGGGTAGGAACGTAGATCCTGGTTACCATGGTGAGCGTAGGAACGTAGATCCTGGTTACCATGGTGAGGGTAGGAACGTAGATCCTGGTTACCATGGTTAGGGTAGGAACATAGATCCCGGTTACCATGGTGAGTGTAGGACCATAGATCCTGATTACCATGGTGAGGGTGGGAATGTAGATCCTGGTTACCATGGTGAGGGTAGGAACGTAGATCCTGGTTACCATGGTTAGGGTAGGAACATAGATCCCGGTTACCATGGTGAGTGTAGGACCATAGATCCTGGTTACCATGGTGAGGGTGGGAACGTAGATCCTGGTTACCATGGTGAGGGTAGGAACGTAGATCCTGGTTAACTTGGTGAGGGTAGGAACGTAGATCCTGGTTACCATGGTGAGAATAGGAACATAGATCCTGGTTACCATGGTGAGGGTAGGAACGTAGATCCTGGTTACCATGGTGAGGGTGGGAACGAAGATCCTGGTTACCATGGTGAGAATAGGAACATAGATTCTGGTTACCATGGTGAGGGTAGGAACGTAGATCCTGGTTACCATGGTGAGGGTAGGAACAAAGATCCTGGTTACCATGGTGAGGCTAAGAACGTAGATTTTGGTTACCATGGTGAGGGTAGGAACGTAGATCCTGGTTACCATGGTGAGGGTAGGAACGTAGATCCTGGTTACCATGGTGAGGGTAGGAACATAGATCCTGGTTACCATGGTGAGGGTAGGAACGTAGATCCTGGTTACCATGGTGAGGGTAGGAACATAGATGCTGGTTACCATGGTGAGGGTAAGAACGTAGATCCTGGTTACCATGGTGAGGGTAGGAACGTAGATCCTGGTTACCATGGTGAGGGTAGGAACCTAGATCCTGGTTACCATGGTGAGGGTAGGAACATAGATCCTGGTTACCATGGTGAGGGTAGGAACATAGATCCTGGTTACCATGGTGAGGGTAGGAACGTAGATCCTGGTTACCATGGTGAGGGTAGGAACATAGATCCTGGTTACCATGGTGAGGGTAGGAACGTAGATCCTGGTTACCATGGTGAGGGTAGGAACGTAGATCCTGGTTACCATGGTGAGGGTAGGAACATAGATCCTGGTTACCATGGTGAGGGTAGGAACGTAGATCCTGGTTACCATGGTGAGGGTAGGAACATAGATCCTGGTTACGATGGTGAGGGTAGGAACGTAGATCCTGGATACCATGGTGAAGGTAGGAACGTAGATTCTGGTTACCATGATGAGGGTAGGAACGTAGATCCTTGTTACCATGGTGAGGGTAGGAACGTAGATTCTGGTTACCATGGTGAGGGTGGGAACGTAGATTCTGGTTACCATGGTGAGGGTAGGAATGTAGATCCTGGTTACCATGGTGAGGGTAGGAACATAGATCCTGGTTACCATGGTGAGGGTAGGAACGTAGATCCTGGTTACCATGGTGAGCGTAGGAACGTAGATCCTGGTTACCATGGTGAGGGTAGGAACGTAGATCCTGGTTACCATGGTGAGGGTAGGAACATAGATCCCGGTTACCATGGTGAGGGTAGGACCATAGATCCTGGTTACCATGGTGAGGGTAGGAACGTAGATCCTGGTTACCATGGTGAGGGTAGGAACATAGATCCTGGTTACCATGGTGAGGTTAGGAACGTAGATCCTGGTTACCATGGTGAGGGTCGGAACGTAGATCCTGGTTACCATGGTGAGAATAGGAACATAGATCCTGGTTACCATGGTGAGAATAGGAACATAGATTCTGCTTACCATGGTGAGGGTGGGAACGAAGATCCTGGTTACCATGGTGAGAATAGGAACATAGATTCTGGTTACCATGGTGAGGGTAGGAACTTAGATCCTGGTTACCATGGTGAGGGTAGGAACATAGATCCTGGTTACCATGGTGAGGGTAGGAACGTAGATTTTGGTTACCATGGTGAGGGTAGGAACGTAGATCCTGGTTACCATGGTGAGGGTAGGAACATAGATCCTGGTTACCATGGTGAGGGTAGGAACATAGATCCTGGTTACCATGGTGAGGGTAGGAACGTAGATCCTGGTTACCATGGTGAGCGTAGGAACGTAGATCCTGGTTACCATGGTGAGGGTAGGTACGTAGATCTTGGTTAACTTGGTGAGGGTAGGAACGTAGATCCTGGTTAACTTGGTGAGGGTAGGAACGTAGATCCTGGTTACCATGGTGAGGGTAGGAACGCAGATCCTGGTTACCATGGTGAGAATAGGAACATAGATCCTGGTTACGATGGTGAGGGTAGGAACGTAGATCCTGGATACCATGGTGAAGGTAGGAACGTAGATTCTGGTTACTATGATGAGGGTAGGAACGTAGATCCTTGTTACCATGGTGAGGGTAGGAACGTAGATTCTGGTTACCATGGTGAGGGTGGGAACGTATATTCTGGTTACCATGGTGAGGGTAGGAACATAGATCCTGGTTACCATGGTGAAGGTAGGAACCTAGATCCTGGTTACCATGGTGAGGGTAGGAACGTAGATCCTGGTTACCATGGTGAGAATAGGAACATAGATCCTGGTTACCAATGTGAGGGTAGGAACATAGATCCTGGTTACCATTGTGAGGGTAGGAACGTAGATTCTGGTTACCATGGTGAGGGTAGGAACGTAGATCCTGGTTACCATGGTGAGGGTAGGTACGTAGATCTTGGTTAACTTGGTGAGGGTAGTAACGTAGAACCTCGTTACCATGGTGAGGGTAGGAACGTAGATCCTGGTTACCATGGTGAGAGTAGGAACGTAGGTCCTGGTTAAATTGGTGAGGGTAGGAACGTAGATCCTGGTTACCATGGTGAGGGTAGGAACGTATATCCTGGTTAACTTGGTGAGGGTAGTAACGTAGATCCTGGTTACCATGGTGAGGGTAGGAATGTAGATCCTGGTTACCATGGTGAGGGTAGGAACGTAGATCCTGGTTACCATGGTGAGGGTAGGAACGTAGATCCTGGTTACCATGGTGAGGGTAGGAACGTAGATCCTGGTTAACTTGGTGAGGGTAGTAACGTAGATCCTGGTTACCATGGTGAGGGTAGGAATGTAGATCCTGGTTATCATGGTGAGGGTAGGAACGTAGATCCTGGTTACCATGGTGAGCGTAGGAACGTAGATCCTGGTTACCATGGTGAGGGTAGGAACGTAGATCCTGGTTACCATGGTGAGGGTAGGAACATAGATCCCGGTTACCATGGTGAGGGTAGGACCATAGATCCTGGTTACCATGGTGAGGGTAGGAACATAGATCCTGGTTACCATGGTGAGGGTGGGAACGTAGATCCTGGTTACCATGGTGAGGGTAGGAACGTAGATCCTGGTTAACTTGGTGAGGGTAGGAACGTAGATCCTGGTTACCATGGTGAGAATAGGAACATAGATCCTGGTTACCATGGTGAGGGTAGGAAAGTAGATCCTGGTTACCACGGTGAGGGTGGGAACGTAGATCCTGGTTACCATGGTGAGAATAGGAACATAGATTCTGGTTACCATGGTGAGGGTAGGAACGTAGATCCTGGTTACCATGGTGAGGGTAGGAACATAGATCCTGGTTACCATGGTGAGGGTAAGAACGTAGATTTTGGTTACCATGGTGAGGGTAGGAACGTAGATCCTGGTTACCATGGTGAGGGTAGGAACGTAGATCCTGGTTACCATGGTGAGGGTAGGAACATAGATCCTGGTTACCATGGTGAGGGTAGGAACGTAGATCCTGGTTACCATGGTGAGGGTAGGAACGTAGATCCTGGTTACCATGGTGAGGGTAGGAACATAGATGCTGGTTACCATGGTGAGGGTAAGAACGTAGATCCTGGTTACCATGGTGAGGGTAGGAACGTAGATCCTGGTTACCATGGTGAGGGTAGGAACATAGATCCTGGTTACCATGGTGAGGGTAGGAACATAGATCCTGGTTACCATGGTGAGGGTAGGAACATAGATCCTGGTTACCATGGTGAGGGTAGGAACCTAGATCCTGGTTACCATGGTGAGGGTAGGAACGTAGATCCTGGTTACCATGGTGAGGGTAGGAACGTAGATCCTGGTTACCATGGTGAGGGTAGAAACATAGATCCTGGTTACCATGGTGAGGGTAGGAACGTAGATCCTGGTTACCATGGTGAGGGTAGGAACGTAGATCCTGTTTACCATGGTGAGGGTAGGAACGTAGATCCTCGTTACCATGGTGAGGGTAGGAACGTAGATCCTGGTTTCCATGGTGAGGGTAGGAACGTAGATCCTGGTTACCATGGTGAGAATAGGAACATAGATCCTGGTTACGATGGTGAGGGTAGGAACGTAGATCCTGGATACCATGGTGAAGGTAGGAACGTAGATTCTGGTTACCATGATGAGGGTAGGAACGTAGATCCTTGTTACCATGGTGAGGGTAGGAACGTAGATTCTGGTTACCATGGTGAGGGTGGGAACGTAGATTCTGGTTACCATGGTGAGGGTAGGAATGTAGATCCTGGTTACCATGGTGAGGGTAGGAACATAGATCCTGGTTACCATGGTGAGGGTAGGAACGTAGATCCTGGTTACCATGGTGAGCGTAGGAACGTAGATCCTGGTTACCATGGTGAGGGTAGGAACGTAGATCCTGGTTACCATGGTGAGGGTAGGAACATAGATCCTGGTTACCATGGTGAGGTTAGGAACGTAGATCCTGGTTACCATGGTGAGGGTCGGAACGTAGATCCTGGTTACCATGGTGAGAATAGGAACATAGATCCTGGTTACCATGTTGAGAATAGGAACATAGATACTGCTTACCATGGTGAGGGTGGGAACGTAGATCCTGGTTACCATGGTGAGAATAGGAACATAGATTCTGGTTACCATGGTGAGGGTAGGAACTTAGATCCTGGTTACCATGGTGAGGGTAGGAACATAGATCCTGGTTACCATGGTGAGGATAGGAACGTAGATTTTGGTTACCATGGTGAGGGTAGGAATGTAGATCCTGGTTAACTTGGTGAGGGTAGTAACGTAGATCCTGGTTACCATGGTGAGAGTAGGAATGTAGATCCTGGTTACCATGGTGAGGGTAGGAACGTAGATCCTGGTTACCATGGTGAGGGTAGGAACGTAGATCCTGGTTACCATGGTGAGGGTAGGAACGTAGATCCTTGTTAACTTGGTGAGGGTAGTAACGTAGATCCTGGTTACCATGGTGAGGGTAGGAACGTAGATCCTGGTTACCATGGTGAGGGTAGGAACATAGATGCTGGTTACCATGGTGAGGGTAAGAACGTAAATCCTGGTTACCATGGTGAGGGTAGGAACCTAGATCCTGGTTACCATGGTGAGGGTAGGAACCTAGATCCTGGTTACCATGGTGAGGGTAGGAACATAGATCCTGGTTACCATGGTGAGGGTAGGAACATAGATCCTGGTTACCATGGTGAGGGTAGGAACATAGATCCTGGTTACCATGGTGAGGGTAGGAACATAGATCCTGGTTACCATGGTGAGGGTAGGAACATAGATCCTGGTTACCATGGTGAGCGTAGGAACGTAGATCCTGGTTACTATGGTGAGGGTAGGTACGTAGATCTTGGTTAACTTGGTGAGGGTAGGAACGTAGATCCTGGTTAAGTTGGTGAAGGTAGGAACGTAGATCCTGGTTACCATGGTGAGGGTAGGAACGTAGATCCTGGTTACCATGGTGAGAATAGGAACATAGATCCTGGTTACGATGGTGAGGGTAGGAACGTAGATCCTGTATACCATGGTGAAGGTAGGAACGTAGATTCTGGTTACCATGATGAGGGTAGGAACGTAGATCCTTGTTACCATGGTGAGGGTAGGAACGTAGATTGTGGTTACCATGGTGAGGGTGGGAACGTAGATCCTGGTTACCATGGTGAGGGTAGGAACCTAGATCCTGGTTACCATGGTGAGGGTAGGAACGTAGATCCTGGTTACCATGGTGAGAATAGGAACATAGATCCTGGTTACCAATGTGAGGGTAGGAACATAGATCCTGGTTACCATGGTGAGGGTAGGAACGTAGATTCTGGTTACCATGGTGAGGGTAGGAACGTAGATCCTGGTTACCATGGTGAGGGTAGGTACGTAGATCTTGGTTAACTTGGTGAGGGTAGTAACGTAGATCCTGGTTACCATGGTGAGAATAGGAACATAGATCCTGGTTACCAATGTGAGGGTAGGAACATAGATCCTGGTTACCATGGTGAGGGTAGGAACGTAGATTCTGGTTACCATGGTGAGGGTAGGAACGTAGATCCTGGTTACCATGGTGAGGGTAGGTACGTTGATCTTGGTTAACTTGGTGAGGGTAGTAACGTAGAACCTCGTTACCATGGTGAGGGTAGGAACGTAGATCCTGGTTACCATGGTGAGAGTAGGAATAGTAGGTCCTGGTTAAATTGGTGAGGGTAGGAACGTAGATCCTGGTTACCATGGTGAGGGTAGGAACGTAGATCCTGGTTACCATGGTGAGGGTAGGAACGTAGATCCTGGTTACCATGGTGAGGGTAGGAACGTAGATCCTGGTTACCATGGTGAGGGTAGGAACGTAGATCCTGGTTACCATGGTGAGGGTAGGAACATAGATCCCGGTTACCATGGTGAGGGTAGGACCATAGATCCTGGTTACCATGGTGAGGGTAGGAACGTAGATCCTGGTTAACTTGGTGAGGGTAGGAACGTAGATCCTGGTTACCATGGTGAGAATAGGAACATAGATCCTGGTTACCATGGTGAGGGTAGGAACGTAGATCCTGGTTACCATGGTGAGAGTGGGAACGTAGATCCTGGTTACCATGGTGAGAATAGGAACATAGATTCTGGTTACCATGGTGAGGGTAGGAACGTAGATCCTGGTTACCATGGTGAGGGTAGGAACATAGATCCTGGTTACCATGGTTAGGGTAAGAACGTAGATTTTGGTTACCATGGTGAGGGTAGGAACGTAGATCCTGGTTACCATGGTGAGGGTAGGAACGTAGATCCTGGTTACCATGGTGAGGGTAGGAACGTAGATCCTGGTTACCATGGTGAGGGTAGGAACATAGATGCTGGTTACCATGGTGAGGGTAAGAACGTAGATCCTGGTTACCATGGTGAGGGTAGGAACGTAGATCCTGGTTACCATGGTGAGGGTAGGAACCTAGATCCTGGTTACCATGGTGAGGGTAGGAACATAGATCCTGGTTACCATGGTGAGGGTAGGAACATAGATCCTGGTTACCATGGTGAGGGTAGGAACATAGATCCTGGTTACCATGGTGAGGGTAGGAACATAGATCCTGGTTACCATGGTGAGGGTAGGAACGTAGATCCTGGTTACCATGGTGAGGGTAGGTACGTAGATCTTGGTTAACTTGGTGAGGGTAGGAACGTAGATCCTGGTTAAGTTGGTGAGGGTAGGAACGTAGATCCTGGTTACCATGGTGAGGGTAGGAACGTAGATCCTGGTTACCATGGTGAGAATAGGAACATAGATCCTGGTTACGATGGTGAGGGTAGAAACGTAGATCCTGGATACCATGGTGAAGGTAGGAACGTAGATTCTGGTTACCATGATGAGGGTAGGAACGTAGATCCTTGTTACCATGGTGAGGGTAGGAACGTAGATTCTGGTTACCATGGTGAGGGTGGGAACGTAGATTCTGGTTACCATGGTGAGGGTAGGAACATAGATCCTGGTTACCATGGTGAGGGTAGGAACCTAGATCCTGGTTACCATGGTGAGGGTAGGAACGTAGATCCTGGTTACCATGGTGAGAATAGGAACATAGATCCTGGTTACCAATGTGAGGGTAGGAACATAGATCCTGGTTACCATGGTGAGGGTAGGAACGTAGATCCTGGTTACCATGGTGAGGGTAGGTACGTAGATCTTGGTTAACTTGGTGAGGGTACTAACGTAGAACCTCGTTACCATGGTGAGGGTAGGAACGTAGATCCTGGTTACCATGGTGAGAGTAGGAACGTAGGTCCTGGTTAAATTGGTGAGGGTAGGAACGTAGATCCTGGTTACCATGGTGAGGGTAGGAACGTATATCCTGGTTAACTTGGTGAGGGTAGTAACGTAGATCCTGGTTACCATGGTGAGGGTAGGAATGTAGATCCTGGTTACCATGGTGAGGGTAGGAACGTAGATCCTGGTTACCATGGTGAGGGTAGGAACGTAGATCCTGGTTACCATGGTGAGGGTAGGAACGTAGATCCTGGTTACCATGGTGAGAATAGGAACATAGATCCTGGTTACCATGGTGAGAATAGGAACATAGATTCTGGTTACCATGGTGAGGGTAGGAACGTAGATCCTGGTTACCATGGTGAGGGTAGGAACATAGATCCTGGTTACCATGGTGAGGGTAGGAACGTAGATTTTGGTTACCATGGTGAGGGTAGGAACGTAGATCCTGGTTACCATGGTGAGGGTAGGAACATAGATCCTGGTTACCATGGTGAGGGTAGGAACATAGATCCTGGTTACCATGGTGAGGGTAGGAACATAGATCCTGGTTACCATGGTGAGGGTCGGAACATAGATCCTGGTTACCATGGTGAGGGTGGGAACGTAGATCCTGGTTACCATGGTGAGGGTAGGAACGTAGATCCTGGTTAACTTGGTGAGGGTAGGAACGTAGATCCTGGTTATTTTTATTTTTTATTTTTATTTTGAATTACTCTATTCATCCCTCACCGGGGAAATTTGTTTGCTGCACTCCTTACACCGCAGCAGGCTGCCCTTCGACGGCGCCAATGGTGGGAGAAGTGGGGGTTAGGTGTCTTCTCCAAGGACCCTAGACGTGCTCTCCGTGGGACGCGAACCCGCGACCTTCCGGTCCGCGGGAGAACGCGCTAACCACGCGGCCACCGTCTCCACCGTCAATGGTGAGAATAGGAACATAGATCCTGGTTACCATGGTGAGGGTAGGAACGTAGATCCTGGTTACCATGGTGAGGGTGGGAACGTAGATCCTGGTTACCATGGTGAGAATAGGAACATAGATTCTGGTTACCATGGTGAGGGTTGGAACGTTGATCCTGGTTACCATGGTGAGGGTAGGAACATAGATCCTGGTTACCATGGTGAGGGTAGGAACGTAGATTTTGGTTACCATGGTGAGGGTAGGAACGTAGATTTTGGTTACCATGGTGAGGGTAGGAACGTAGATCCTGGTTACCATGGTGAGGGTAGGAACGTAGATCCTGGTTACCATGGTGAGGGTAGGAACGTAGATCATGGTTACCATGGTGAGGGTAGGAACGTAGATCCTGGTTACCATGGTGAGGGTAGGAACGTAGATCCTGGTTACCATGGTGAGGGTAGGTACGTAGATCTTGGTTAACTTGGTGAGGGTAGTAACGTAGATCCTCGTTACCATGGTGAGGGTAGGAACGTAGATCCTGGTTACCATGGTGAGGGTAGGAACGTAGATCCTGGTTAAATTGGTGAGGGTTGTAACGTAGATCCTGGTTACCATGGTGAGGGTAGGAACGTATATCCTGGTTAACTTGGTGAGGGTAGTAACGTAGATCCTGGTTACCATGGTGAGGGTAGGAATGTAGATCCTGGTTACCATGGTGAGGGTAGGAACGTAGATCCTGGTTACCATGGTGAGGGTAGGAACGTAGATCCTGGTTACCATGGTGAGCGTAGGAACGTAGATCCTGGTTACCATCGTGAGGGAAGGAACGTAGATCCCGGTTACCATGGTGAGGGAAGGAACATAGATCCCGGTTACCATTGTGAGGGTAGGACCATAGATCCTGGTTACCATGGTGAGGGTAGGAACATAGATCCTGGTTACCATGGTGAGGGTAGGAACGTAGATCCTGGTTACCATGGTGAGGTTAGGAACGTAGATCCTGGTTACCATGGTGAGGGTAGCAACGTAGATCCTGGTTACCATGGTGAGAATAGGAACATAGATCCTGGTTACGATGGTGAGGGTAGGAACGTAGATCCTGGATACCATGGTGAAGGTAGGAACGTAGATTCTGGTTACCATGATGAGGGTAGGAACGTAGATCCTTGTTACCATGGTGAGGGTAGGAACGTAGATTCTGTTCACCATGGTGAGGGTAGGAACGTAGATTCTGGTTACCATGGTGAGGGTAGGAACATAGATCCTGGTTACCATGGTGAGGGTAGGAACGTAGATTCTGGTTACCATGGTGACGGTAGGAACGTAGATTCTGGTTACCATGGTGAGGGTAAGAACGTAGATCCTGGTTACCATGGTGAGGGTAGGAACATAGATCCTGGTTACCAATGTGAGGGTAGGAACATAGGTCCTGGTTACCATGGTGAGGGTAGGAACGTAGATTCTGGTTACCTTGGTGAGGGTAGGAACGTAGACCCTGGTTACCATGGTGAGGGTAGGTACGTAGATCTTGGTTAACTTGGTGAGGGTAGTAACGTAGATCCTCGTTACCATGGTGAGGGTAGGAACGTAGATCCTGGTTACCATGGTGAGGGTAGGAACGTAGATCCTGGTTAAATTGGTGAGGGTTGTAACGTAGATCCTGGTTACCATGGTGAGGGTAGGAACGTATATCCTGGTTAACTTGGTGAGGGTAGTAACGTAGATCCTGGTTACCATGGTGAGGGTAGGAATGTAGATCCTGGTTACCATGGTGAGGGTAGGAACGTAGATCCTGGTTACCATGGTGAGGGTAGGAACGTAGATCCTGGTTACCATGGTGAGGGTAGGAACGTAGATCCTGGTTACCATGGTGAGCGTAGGAACGTAGATCCTGGTTACCATGGTGAGGGTAGGAACGTAGATCCTGGTTACCATGGTGAGAATAGGAACATAGATCCTGGTTACCATGGTGAGAATAGGAACATAGATTCTGGTTACCATGGTGAGGGTGGGAACGTAGATCCTGGTTACCATGGTGAGAAAAGGAACATAGATTCTGGTTACCATGGTAAGGGTAGGAACGTAGATCCTGGTTACCATGGTGAGGGTAGGTACGTAGATCTTGGTTAACTTGGTGAGGGTAGTAACGTAGATCCTCGTTACCATGGTGAGGGTAGGAACGTAGATCCTGGTTACCATGGTGAGGGTAGGAACGTAGATCCTGGTTAAATTGGTGAGGGTTGTAACGTAGATCCTGGTTACCATGGTGAGGGTAGGAACGTATATCCTGGTTAACTTGGTGAGGGTAGTAACGTAGATCCTGGTTACCATGGTGAGGGTAGGAATGTAGATCCTGGTTACCATGGTGAGGGTAGGAACGTAGATCCTGGTTACCATGGTGAGGGTAGGAACGTAGATCCTGGTTACCATGGTGAGGGTAGGAACGTAGATCCTGGTTACCATGCTGAGGGTAGGAACGTAGATCCTGGTTACCATGGTGAGGGTAGGAACCTAGATGCTGGTTACCATGGTGAGGGTAGGAACCTAGATCCTGGTTACCATGGTGAGGGTAGGAACATAGATCCTGGTTACCATGGTGAGGGTAGGAACATAGATCCTGGTTACCATGGTGAGGGTAGGAACATAGATCCTGGTTACCATGGTGAGGGTAGGAACGTAGATCCTGGTTACCATGGTGAGCGTAGGAACGTAGATCCTGGTTACCATGGTGAGGGTAGGTACGTAGATCTTGGTTAACTTGGTGAGGGTAGGAACGTAGATCCTGGTTAAGTTGGTGAGGGTAGGAACGTAGATCCTGGTTACCATGGTTAGGGTAGGAACGTAGATCCTGGTTACCATGGTGAGAATAGGAACATAGATCCTGGTTACGATGGTGAGGGTAGGAACGTAGATCCTGGATACCATGGTGAAGGTAGGAACGTAGATTCTGGTTACCATGATGAGGGTAGGAACGTAGATCCTTGTTACCATGGTGAGGGTAGGAACGTAGATTCTGGTTACCATGGTGAGGGTGGGAACGTAGATTCTGGTTACCATGGTGAGGGTAGGAACATAGATCCTGGTTACCATGGTGAGGGTAGGAACCTAGATCCTGGTTACCATGGTGAGGGTAGGAACGTAGATCCTGGTTACCATGGTGAGAATAGGAACATAGATCCTGGTTACCAATGTGAGGGTAGGAACATAGATCCTGGTTACCATGGTGAGGGTAGGAACGTAGATCCTGGTTACCATGGTGAGGGTAGGTACGTAGATCTTGGTTAACTTGGTGAGGGTAGTAACGTAGAACCTCGTTACCATGGTGAGGGTAGGAACGTAGATCCTGGTTACCATGGTGAGAGTAGGAACGTAGGTCCTGGTTAAATTGGTGAGGGTAGGAACGTAGATCCTGGTTACCATGGTGAGGGTAGGAACGTATATCCTGGTTAACTTGGTGAGGGTAGTAACGTAGATCCTGGTTACCATGGTGAGGGTAGGAATGTAGATCCTGGTTACCATGGTGAGGGTAGGAACGTAGATCCTGGTTACCATGGTGAGCGTAGGAACGTAGATCCTGGTTACCATGGTGAGGGTAGGAACGTAGATCCTGGTTACCATGGTGAGAATAGGAACATAGATCCTGGTTACCATGGTGAGAATAGGAACATAGATTCTGGTTACCATGGTGAGGGTAGGAACGTAGATCCTGGTTACCATGGTGAGGGTAGGAACATAGATCCTGGTTACCATGGTGAGGGTAGGAACGTAGATTTTGGTTACCATGGTGAGGGTAGGAACGTAGATCCTGGTTACCATGGTGAGGGTAGGAACATAGATCCTGGTTACCATGGTGAGGGTAGGAACATAGATCCTGGTTACCATGGTGAGGGTAGGAACGTAGATCCTGGTTACCATGGTGAGGGTAGGAACATAGATCCTGGTTACCATGGTGAGGGTAGGAACATAGATCCTGGTTACCATGGTGAGCGTAGGAACGTAGATCCTGGTTACCATGGTGAGGGTAGGAACGTAGATCCTGGTTACCATGGTGAGGGTAGGAACATAGATCCCGGTTACCATGGTGAGGGTAGGACCATAGATCCTGGTTACCATGGTGAGGGTAGGAACATAGATCCTGGTTACCATGGTGAGGGTGGGAACGTAGATCCTGGTTACCATGGTGAGGGTAGGAACGTAGATCCTGGTTAACTTGGTGAGGGTAGGAACGTAGATCCTGGTTACCATGGTGAGAATAGGAACATAGATCCTGGTTACCATGGTGAGGGTAGGAACGTAGATCCTGGTTACCATGGTGAGGGTGGGAACGTAGATCCTGGTTACCATGGTGAGAATAGGAACATAGATTCTGGTTACCATGGTGAGGGTAGGAACGTAGATCCTGGTTACCATGGTGAGGGTAGGAACATAGATCCTGGTTACCATGGTGAGGGTAGGAACGTAGATCCTGGTTACCATGGTGAGGGTAGGAACGTAGATCCTGGTTACCATGGTGAGCGTAGGAACGTAGATCCTGGTTACCATCGTGAGGGAAGGAACGTAGATCCTGGTTACCATGGTGAGGGTAGGAACGTAGATCCTGGTTACCATGGTGAGGGTAGGAACGTAGATCCTGGTTACCATGGTGAGGGTAGGAACATAGATGCTGGTTACCATGGTGAGGGTAGGAACCTAGATCCTGGTTACCATGGTGAGGGTAGGAACATAGATCCTGGTTACCATGGTGAGGGTAGGAACATAGATCCTGGTTACCATGGTGAGGGTAGGAACATAGATCCTGGTTACCATGGTGAGGGTAGGAACATAGATCCTGGTTACCATGGTGAGGGTAGGAACGTAGATCCTGGTTACCATGGTGAGCGTAGGAACGTAGATCCTGGTTACCATGGTGAGGGTAGGTACGTAGATCTTGGTTAACTTGGTGAGGGTAGGAACGTAGATCCTGGTTAAGTTGGTGAGGGTAGGAACGTAGATCCTGGTTACCATGGTTAGGGTAGGAACGTAGATCCTGGTTACCATGGTGAGAATAGGAACATAGATCCTGGTTACGATGGTGAGGGTAGGAACGTAGATCCTGGATACCATGGTGAAGGTAGGAACGTAGATTCTGGTTACCATGATGAGGGTAGGAACGTAGATCCTTGTTACCATGGTGAGGGTAGGAACGTAGATTCTGGTTACCATGGTGAGGGTGGGAACGTAGATTCTGGTTACCATGGTGAGGGTAGGAACATAGATCCTGGTTACCATGGTGAGGGTAGGAACCTAGATCCTGGTTACCATGGTGAGGGTAGGAACGTAGATCCTGGTTACCATGGTGAGAATAGGAACATAGATCCTGGTTACCAATGTGAGGGTAGGAACATAGATCCTGGTTACCATGGTGAGGGTAGGAACGTAGATCCTGGTTACCATGGTGAGGGTAGGTACGTAGATCTTGGTTAACTTGGTGAGGGTAGTAACGTAGAACCTCGTTACCATGGTGAGGGTAGGAACGTAGATCCTGGTTACCATGGTGAGAGTAGGAACGTAGGTCCTGGTTAAATTGGTGAGGGTAGGAACGTAGATCCTGGTTACCATGGTGAGGGTAGGAACGTATATCCTGGTTAACTTGGTGAGGGTAGTAACGTAGATCCTGGTTACCATGGTGAGGGTAGGAATGTAGATCCTGGTTACCATGGTGAGGGTAGGAACGTAGATCCTGGTTACCATGGTGAGCGTAGGAACGTAGATCCTGGTTACCATGGTGAGGGTAGGAACGTAGATCCTGGTTACCATGGTGAGAATAGGAACATAGATCCTGGTTACCATGGTGAGAATAGGAACATAGATTCTGGTTACCATGGTGAGGGTAGGAACGTAGATCCTGGTTACCATGGTGAGGGTAGGAACATAGATCCTGGTTACCATGGTGAGGGTAGGAACGTAGATTTTGGTTACCATGGTGAGGGTAGGAACGTAGATCCTGGTTACCATGGTGAGGGTAGGAACATAGATCCTGGTTACCATGGTGAGGGTAGGAACATAGATCCTGGTTACCATGGTGAGGGTAGGAACATAGATCCTGGTTACCATGGTGAGGGTAGGAACATAGATCCTGGTTACCATGGTGAGCGTAGGAACGTAGATCCTGGTTACCATGGTGAGGGTAGGAACGTAGATCCTGGTTACCATGGTGAGGGTAGGAACATAGATCCTGGTTACCATGGTGAGGGTAGGAACGTAGATTTTGGTTACCATGGTGAGGGTAGGAACGTAGATCCTGGTTACCATGGTGAGGGTAGGAACATAGATCCTGGTTACCATGGTGAGGGTAGGAACGTAGATCCTGGTTACCATGGTGAGGGTAGGAACATAGATCCTGGTTACCATGGTGAGGGTAGGAACATAGATCCTGGTTACCATGGTGAGCGTAGGAACGTAGATCCTGGTTACCATGGTGAGGGTAGGAACGTAGATCCTGGTTACCATGGTGAGGGTAGGAACATAGATCCTGGTTACCATGGTGAGGGTAGGACCATAAATCCTGGTTACCATGGTGAGGGTAGGAACATAGATCCTGGTTACCATGGTGAGGGTGGGAACGTAGATCCTGGTTACCATGGTGAGGGTAGGAACGTAGATCCTGGTTAACTTGGTGAGGGTAGGAACGTAGATCCTGGTTACCATGGTGAGAATAGGAACATAGATCCTGGTTACCATGGTGAGGGTAGGAACGTAGATCCTGGTTACCATGGTGAGGGTGGGAACGTAGATCCTGGTTACCATGGTGAGAATAGGAACATAGATTCTGGTTACCATGGTGAGGGTAGGAACGTAGATCCTGGTTACCATGGTGAGGGTAGGAACATAGATCCTGGTTACCATGGTGAGGGTAGGAACGTAGATCCTGGTTACCATGGTGAGAATAGGAACATAGATTCTGGTTACCATGGTGAGGGTGGGAACGTAGATCCTGGTTACCATGGTGAGAAAAGTAACATAGATTCTGGTTACCATGGTAAGGGTAGGAACGTAGATCCTGGTTACCATGGTGAGGGTAGGTACGTAGATCTTGGTTAACTTGGTGAGGGTAGTAACGTAGATCCTCGTTACCATGGTGAGGGTAGGAACGTAGATCCTGGTTACCATGGTGAGGGTAGGAACGTAGATCCTGGTTAAATTGGTGAGGGTTGTAACGTAGATCCTGGTTACCATGGTGAGGGTAGGAATGTAGATCCTGGTTACCATGGTGAGGGTAGGAACGTAGATCCTGGTTACCATGGTGAGGGTAGGAACGTAGATCCTGGTTACCATGGTGAGGGTAGGAACGTAGATCCTGGTTACCATGGTGAGCGTAGGAACGTAGATCCTGGTTACCATCGTGAGGGAAGGAACGTAGATCCTGGTTACCATGGTGAGGGTAGGAACGTAGATCCTGGTTACCATGGTGAGGGTAGGAACGTAGATCCTGGTTACCATGGTGAGGGTAGGAACATAGATGCTGGTTACCATGGTGAGGGTAGGAACCTAGATCCTGGTTACCATTGTGAGGGTAGGAACATAGATCCTGGTTACCATGGTGAGGGTAGGAACATAGATCCTGGTTACCATGGTGAGGGTAGGAACATAGATCCTGGTTACCATGGTGAGGGTAGGAACATAGATCCTGGTTACCATGGTGAGGGTAGGAACGTAGATCCTGGTTACCATGGTGAGCGTAGGAACGTAGATCCTGGTTACCATGGTGAGGGTAGGTACGTAGATCTTGGTTAACTTGGTGAGGGTAGGAACGTAGATCCTGGTTAAGTTGGTGAGGGTAGGAACGTAGATCCTGGTTACCATGGTTAGGGTAGGAACGTAGATCCTGGTTACCATGGTGAGAATAGGAACATAGATCCTGGTTACGATGGTGAGGGTAGGAACGTAGATCCTGGATACCATGGTGAAGGTAGGAACGTAGATTCTGGTTACCATGATGAGGGTAGGAACGTAGATCCTTGTTACCATGGTGAGGGTAGGAACGTAGATTCTGGTTACCATGGTGAGGGTGGGAACGTAGATTCTGGTTACCATGGTGAGGGTAGGAACATAGATCCTGGTTACCAATGTGAGGGTAGGAACATAGATCCTGGTTACCATGGTGAGGGTAGGAACCTAGATCCTGGTTACCATGGTGAGGGTAGGTACGTAGATCTTGGTTAACTTGGTGAGGGTAGTAACGTAGAACCTCGTTACCATGGTGAGGGTAGGAACGTAGATCCTGGTTACCATGGTGAGAGTAGGAACGTAGGTCCTGGTTAAATTGGTGAGGGTAGGAACGTAGATCCTGGTTACCATGGTGAGGGTAGGAACGTATATCCTGGTTAACTTGGTGAGGGTAGTAACGTAGATCCTGGTTACCATGGTGAGGGTAGGAATGTAGATCCTGGTTACCATGGTGAGGGTAGGAACGTAGATCCTGGTTACCATGGTGAGCGTAGGAACGTAGATCCTGGTTACCATGGTGAGGGTAGGAACGTAGATCCTGGTTACCATGGTGAGAATAGGAACATAGATCCTGGTTACCATGGTGAGAATAGGAACATAGATTCTGGTTACCATGGTGAGGGTAGGAACGTAGATCCTGGTTACCATGGTGAGGGTAGGAACATAGATCCTGGTTACCATGGTGAGGGTAGGAACGTAGATTTTGGTTACCATGGTGAGGGTAGGAACGTAGATCCTGGTTACCATGGTGAGGGTAGGAACATAGATCCTGGTTACCATGGTGAGGGTAGGAACATAGATCCTGGTTACCATGGTGAGGGTAGGAACGTAGATCCTGGTTACCATGGTGAGGGTAGGAACATAGAACCTGGTTACCATGGTGAGGGTAGGAACATAGATCCTGGTTACCATGGTGAGCGTAGGAACGTAGATCCTGGTTACCATGGTGAGGGTAGGAACGTAGATCCTGGTTACCATGGTGAGGGTAGGAACATAGATCCCGGTTACCATGGTGAGGGTAGGACCATAGATCCTGGTTACCATGGTAAGGGTAGGAACATAGATCCTGGTTACCATGGTGAGGGTGGGAACGTAGATCCTGGTTACCATGGTGAGGGTAGGAACGTAGATCCTGGTTAACTTGGTGAGGGTAGGAACGTAGATCCTGGTTACCATGGTGAGAATAGGAACATAGATCCTGGTTACCATGGTGAGGGTAGGAACGTAGATCCTGGTTACCATGGTGAGGGTGGGAACGTAGATCCTGGTTACCATGGTGAGAATAGGAACATAGATTCTGGTTACCATGGTGAGGGTAGGAACGTAGATCCTGGTTACCATGGTGAGGGTAGGAACATAGATCCTGGTTACCATGGTGAGGGTAGGAACGTAGATTTTGGTTACCATGGTGAGGGTAGAAACGTAGATCCTGGTTACCATGGTGAGGGTAGGAACGTAGATCCTGGTTACCATGGTGAGGGTAGGAACGTAGATCCTGGTTACCATGGTGAGGGTAGGAACGTAGATCCTGGTTACCATGGTGAGGGTAGGAACATAGATGCTGGTTACCATGGTGAGGGTAAGAACATAGATCCTGGTTACCATGGTGAGGGTAGGAATGTAGATCCTGGTTACCATGGTGAGGGTAGGAACCTAGATCCTGGTTACCATGGTGAAGGGTAGGATCATAGATCCTGGTTACCATGGTGAGGGTAGGAACCTAGATCCTGGTTACCATGGTGAAGGGTAGGATCATAGATCCTGTTTACCATGGTGAGGGTAGGAACGTAGATCCTGGTTAACTTGGTGAGGGTAGGAACGTAGATCCTGGTTACCATGGTGAGGGTAGCAACGTAGATCCTGGTTACCATGGTGAGAATAGGAACATAGATCCTGGTTACGATGGTGAGGGTAGGAACGTAGATCCTGGATACCATGGTGAAGGTAGGAACGTAGATTCTGGTTACCATGATGAGGGTAGGAACGTAGATCCTTGTTACCATGGTGAGGGTAGGAACGTAGATTCTGTTCACCATGGTGAGGGTAGGAACGTAGATTCTGGTTACCATGGTGAGGGTAGGAACATAGATCCTGGTTACCATGGTGAGGGTAGGATCATAGATCCTGGTTACCATGGTGAGGGTAGGAACATAGATCCTGGTTACCATGGTGAGGGTAGGAACGTAGATCCTGGTTACCATGGTGAGGGTAGGAACGTAGATCCTGGTTACCATGGTGAGGGTAGGAACATAGATCCTGGTTACCATGGTGAGGGTAGGAACGTAGATCCTCGTTACCATGGTGAGGGTAGGAACGTAGATCCTGGTTACCATGGTGAGGTTAGGAACATAGATCCTGGTTACCATGGTGAGGGTAGGAACGTAGATCCTGGCTACCATGGTGAGGGTAGGAACATAGATCCTGGTTACCATGGTGAGGGTAGGAACGTAGATCCTGGTTACCATGGTGAGGGTAAGAACATAGATCCTCGTTACCATGGTGAGGGTAGGAACGTAGATCCTGTTTACCATGGTGAGGGTAGGAACGTAGATCCTGGTTAACTTGGTGAG